>OY735253.1:10315898-10928398 GCA_963457715.1 Argyresthia albistria | reverse complement strand
TGGAAGATTTTCTGGAACATGCAATAGCGATGTAGCATACCGTCGAAAAAGATTTTATGCAGAGGCCTGGTGAGATACAAGAAATGAAACACATACTGATTCTATTGATTGATTGTTTTGGGAGTATTTTGGATACCGATAAAATTCAAAGTACTGGACCAATTTTAGTATTTCTTTTTGTTACCGACCCGAAATTTTGTCATCTCTGATTTACTAATGCACTATTTCATACAAATATTTAATGTTTTCAAATTAAACGTGAAAAAATGGAAGAAGTCCCAAAAATTATCGGTTTTTCGCCCCTCCTCTCGTTAGCACAAGCTATATTTGTTCAGAAAATTGGGTGTAGCAAGCATCGTCGTTCCTACGGGTCCAACTGCCTTTATAACTAGGTGACCTAGCTTTAGAGGCCATTTTTTAACTTGAGCCTTTTGATGACGAGGCACCTCTTTATATTTCGCTAATAGCAGCCACGGTTTTTAAATACGATCGGTTTAAATTGCAAACTATATTTTACTTCGCGCCTTTATGTTTGTAGCTGCTCATGCTTTAGTAATTTTTAATGATGTTTGCACCCGATATTTTTTTCTATTTGTAAGTCATTTTGATTAGGACGTATGCCTTGCTTTGTTCATTATGGAGCGATTACACTTATTGTTGATACATATTTTACTTAAACAAGAAGTCAATTACAAATAAATATTATTAAAGTGTGTATCTAAGCCTGAAATAAATGTTTTCATTATTTAATTCTTTCTTTTCCTTTTACGAAGATTAAAACAGATGAAGTTCATTTATTAGTGTCAGTCAGATCGGATGTTGCCTACAGCTTTACCTATATGCGTTTCGACGAATAGTTTCCTCGGCACAACTTTCCATGACAACGTTTAGACGAAAACCCTCCCATACAAATCCAAAAGTTTCAGCTTTTCCGTCAGCGATGTCAGTTCAACAGCGTATAAATATACAAAACCGTTCCATGGCGGCAACTTTTCTCGCTTGCGCCTGACAAGACAGCCGGCGCAGCCAACGCGAGAAACTCTACCAACACTAAACTCTATGAAGACATGAACTCGAATTCATTTCATTCCAGTTTATCTTTCATTTCCGAACGTATGCTTACTTTAGGTGTGCGGTTGTGTGGTTTACAGACTAGCGGGAGAGAGTGTAATAACGTGCGAGCAGATTCCAGGGTTACCATTTGGTGTTTGCTATACTGCAGGTTGTGACGAACATTAATTAAATTGTCAAGTCGTATTTCGTATTTATTTATTTATTTGCATAAGCGCACACACACACACACACACATAAAACATTGAAGATACTTAGCGCTAAACAAAATAACATATAAACATACAGACACAGATAGAAAATACAGTTAAATTTAATTTGCACTAAGATAGATAGGATATAGGTACCAAAGTACCCATATCGCACTAGAACTGGGGGTGGTGTGGCATCTGCAAATGGGTTCTGACTCAGCATGTGCCTGAGAAGTAGACTCCTTAGGCGCTGATCTTCCGTCAGTACCGGATCAAGGGAGACGGCGTGCTCAACTGAAAACTAATTTGTTAGTGTATACTCTGTGTCAATTCAGAGTAATTCGTTCACTACCAAATTTTATTCCGATATTTACCGTACGTTCGTATCATTTTCATTTCAAACAAATTGGCGGTCGTTTTTAGGGTTCCGTGGAGAAACAAGGAACTCTCATAGTTTCGTCAAGTCTGTCTGTCTGTCTGTCTGTCTGTCTGACGGTCCGTCTCTCCGTCTGTCCGTCCGTCTGTCCGGAAACTTGGTATGTAACTTTGTACATGTTTTTTCTAATATTAAGTGTCTGTATTATGTTTTATGTGCAATAAAGTATAAAGTTAGTAAGTAAGTAGGTAACGTATTCTGTAAACTGCTTTACGATTTTTATAAAAAAAAAAAAAAAACCGGCCAAGTGCGAGTCAGACTCGCGCACGAAGGGTTCCGTACCATTATCTATATAATTGGAACAAAAAGTAAACTTTAGAAAAAACCGACTTCCACAAACCCTATTTGATTAGATTGAGTTTAATACAAACTGTAACCCCTTATCCCCCCCCCCAGGGGAATTAATTTTGTCAAATCCCATATCAGTGCTACCCCACGCTACTAAGGAACCCCTGTACAAAGTTTCATGGCTCTAGGTCCACCGGTTTAGGCTATGCGTTGCCTGCCCGTCAGCCACGCATTGTATTTGTACCTAGTATTGAGCAGATCTGGTGGCCATATGTGGTCTTCATCAGCAGTTCCGCATCACAATATTATGCTTACCATGTGCATTTGCACGAGTTATTATGAAAAACACAAAAATCACTATAGGTCTAATCGGTCTAATTTTCCAAATCGGTCCATCCGTTTAGGCGCTATCGAGGCACATACATAAAAAAAAAAAAAAAAAAAAACATCCGGACGAATTGTAAACTTGTAAATTTTGTTTTTAGTATTTGTTGTTATAGCGGGAACAGAAATACGTCATCTGTGAAAATATCAACTGTCTAGCTACCACGGTTCATGAGATACGGCCTGGTGACAGACAGACGGACGGACGGACGGATATCTTGAGATTTTAAGGTACTTTCCCTCCAGGGCCCATTCGTTTGTTCCACCCTGTATATGTGTGATCTGTAACTGTATTTTTCATGAAATACCTAAAAAGTTTTGTTCAAATTATCATCTTATGTCAGAATAACTTAGTAGCTAGTTGAAAAATAACATTTGAATTGATTCAAAGCTTGCCGCGCTTTTAGGGCCTTTAGTACCTACTAAACGCCGCCGTAAGCAGCACTGTCTACAACCTACTCCTGCTGGAAAACGTGAGACACCCATCTACAATTTCCGTAAAATGAGGTTCACTCACTCATTATGTCAATGTCATGCAGACTGCAAAACATCATTTCAACGCACCAAAGAGTATTTAATTAAAACATCACTGGCAGCCAAACTTGAAGTGGCCAAAAGGAAAAAATTAATTTCTGAGCTCTGAGATTTGTATGAAAACAAAAGTAATTAAAAACTATTAATTTTATAATTATTTTCTAAAAGTTCTACATAATAAATAGAGACGTGGTAATTCCTCAATTAATATTTAAAGTCTTTGTAGAAGTCTGGGGACGACATTGCCATATCATTTAAATTTAGTTTCATTAAAAGAAGGCTTACCTACCAAAACAAAATGGCCTTGGTATAAACTTTTCAAGCGTGTTGTGAAGACGTATCTTGTACCGAGACCACTTTCAATTTGTAATATCTCTCGTATTTCAGTATTTGTGGTTGGTGCGGCAACAGATATACACATTCTGTGAAAATTTCAGCTTTCTAGCTATTACGGTTCGTGCAGGCGGACCCGGTGACAGACGGACGGACGGACGGACGGACGGACGGACAGCGAAGTCTCAGTAATAGGGTCCCGTTTGGCACCCTTCGGGTACGGAACCCTAAAAAATAATATTAAGGAATATGGACACATCCCATACATGGAACTGACACCAAAAAATTTTTTTTTTCATCAAGCCTATATGTTTGGGTTATCTATAGATAGGTCTATGAAAATGACTGATTTGCTTCAAACCATTTTTCCTCAATCTTAAAGAGCCAGACCCTTCCTAAGTGGAAAAAATTGTATCCCCCTCTAACTTTTAAAGCAAGAGAATAAAAAAATATATGCTGTGTATCTCGATACAAACTTCCAACGAAAATTCGTTTGAACAAAATATAATAAGCATTTTTTTAGACATAAAACGTTTATTAGACCGCAAAGATAACTTTCTCATTCATACAAACACTATGAAAAACTAATTTACAACGCAGTCTTATAATTACTTGCTACTACGGAACCCTTCATGGGCGAGTCCGACTCGCACTTGGCCACTTTTTTAAACCTTTCGCCCAGTTACCAGATACAAGCGGAATTAACAGAAGGATTAAAATATTCAATATTCATTCATGCTAATGCTTAATCTGGATTATGCCGGGGTCGTACGACAGATGTCCAGGAAATTTAATTTAATACTACCCTCGTTTTACTTTTCCTCTAATTTTATAGCGTTTGAAGGTTAGCTTCGGCTTTGTTTCATCTCAAGATGATCCGGTGTAGATTTAATTTAATATAATCTGCCAGCCGCCTTGGCGATAAGAAAAGAGGCATATCTAACGTAATAAATGTCAGGAAATGTTTTATTTGTTTGTTTTTCTTATTCGCAAGTGATGTTAGAGCCATATTGTTACTAATGTGTTTATGTTTAGCTGTAGCTTTATTTTTATCGCTTACGTATCTAGAAATTTCTGTCGCAATTTCTGTCGAATTGATGTTTTGTAGATGATAGCTTACTTTTAACAGCTGTCATAGACACTACGCTAGAGAACGGACAAAGCGGAACTACTGATCTACTGATGCTGATGGCACTATGAAAACGTCACTTTGGCTGTCAGTTGTTGTAGTGTATTTCAGGTCAATGAAACTCTTTGCTGTTCAGTTGGCGTAGATGGTGGTGCCCATTTGGTGGCACCTTGGCACTGTTCTGTTATTGGTGAAAGTGAACATAGAGAAATGATATCCCGAAATATTTCAATCGATACAAAATCGGTGCCAGCGGTGAATAATTATAGAGAAACCTCGTAGAGAAGAAAAACATAGCCATCCCTATTCTCCTTCTGTTTTTTTCCCCGGATCTCTTTTCACGAAGTTTTATTTGCGACTGGCCGGAAACGACTGCAGTGAGTCAGAAATTCTGAGCTAGTAGTTATAATATTTAAAATGCAATTAACTTGACCAAAAGTTTGTTTTGTTCATTTAATATTCTAATCAAGTACCCTACAGTCTGCCGAAGATCTTTTGGCGCCGAGTGACGTTTACAGGGGGGCGCCAGTTCTACCGTTAGTTCCAGTTCCACCTGTCACCGGAAGTCAAGAGATTTGTTACGATACATTATCTCTTACTAAGCTACACCATGGTGACAAGCCTATCTAGATTGTTTGCGGGATTATTCTACTTGTTTGAGTGCCAATAGGTGCCTACCTACCTAATTTAATCTACACAAGTAAATCTCGCAACAAGCTTTTATATCGTATTGTGTAATGTAATAAAATTACACATTTGGTTCAATTGAAAATTTATTTTCTTCTTTGTAACTGGTTCGCCGACACATCTTATATAACAATATTTCGCCTTCGGTCGTTGTTCGAGCAGTGTGCTTCTGCGAGGGAAGGAGTTAAGGCATTTAAATAAAAGCTTTGTTTGAAAATGTTTTTAATTACTTTTTAAACGTATAACTTGAATTACCTACCCTGCTAAGTTCCAAAAGTTCCATAGAGTCCAAATAAAACGCCCTGCTGAAAGAAAACCCCGGTATTATCAATACATAACTTAGTTTTATTTCCTAAATCACAACTCAAAGCAAAGTACAACTTCCCAAGCCAAACCATAGACTAATAATTGTTTGTTTTTTAAAAACGATGCTGTCAACAGCAGAATACAAAAATGATTGACGAATACTCGAATCGATCTTAAATGTCAATCGATCGATTCGAGTACTCACACATAGCAATTCTAACACTGCTAACTAAGGCGACGTGCGTGCATACAGACCTAACATTGAGTGAGACATGCTAAAACTGCCGCCGCCGCAGAAATAAACCTAATTCGTGGTAACTAAATAAACTCTTTTGGTTAAAGTCTGAAGGTAACCACACGTGATCAGAATAAAATCTTTCTAGAAGCCCTTTTCCAGTGTCACCCCAACGGTTCCTGAGACCGTCATTTAGATTGACCTTCGACCTTTTAAAGCAAATTGTGAAAAATTGCGTTAACCTACACCAACAAAGGGGCTATGTATGCTTTGCAGCTTTTAGGGTTCCGTACCCGAAGGGTGCCAAACGGAACGAGACTTCGCTGTCCGCCCGTCCGTCCGTCTGTCTGTCTGTCTGTCACCAGGCTGTATCTCAAGAACTGTGGCAGCTAGACAGTTGAATTTTTCACAGATGATGTATTTCTGTTGTCGCTATAACAACAAATACTAAAAAACAAACGAAATTTAATATTAAGGGGGGCTCCCATACAACTAACGTGTTTTTTTTTTTTGCGGTTTTTTATAAGTATATAATAGTATGGAACCCTTTGTGCGCGAGTCAGACTCGCACTTGGCCGGTTATTTCAATATGGCCAGTTTGTGGGTAGGTATTTGTTTATCGTTCGAAGCCCGACAGGGCGCTGGGTTTGCGGATGAAGGTTGAAGGTTTTAGTGGAAAAGTTCTATGATATTGCTGTTACCTTTAGCGAACTCGTTAATCACATTGCATCCTACAGCGCGTGCATAAAAAATAATAACACATTGAGTTTGAAGGCAACCTGCCCTAAAATAAAGCAGCGATATAACAAGAAAATATTATATATTATATTTTGAAAATATCTACACTACGTGCTCTATCTATCTAACTTTGTTGTAACAACGTGTAAACGATAACAGAGTATGAGTAAAAATAATAAATGGAGTTGTGGCTTAAGCTATAACAGAAACTGTAAAATCCTATAGCGTCTTCTGTTTTATGAATGTACCATACGGCGAATATTTATGACTTACAACTTACAATGTCTGCATACGAAATAGAAAATTCTTCCAATATTTGGTCTTCTCAACGTTGGGTATCATCAGCAAAGACGCAATGGCCCTTATGAAAAAAATCAAGTCACGTCCGTCAACAACAAATAAGGTTGTTCTGTTTCGGATTACGTTTTGAAACATTGATAACAGTACAACTTGTCATCCGCCGGGCTCTTGCCAGTGCAGGCGTTCCCGCGATACTAGAACCATCAGGAATATCGCGGGACGATGGCAAGAGGCCGGACGGGATGACACTCATTCCGTGGAAAAACGGGCGGTCGCTTGTGTGGGACGCGACTTGTGTCGATACGCTGGCACAGTCTCACATACAAGCGACCGCTCGCAAGGCTGGTGCGGCAGCGGCAACCGCAGAAGGCAACAAAAGGCGCAAATATGCCACCCTTGGCCAGGGCTATATATTTGTGCCTTTTGGAGTCGAAACTCTCGGTCCATGGGGCCCAGAGGCGCGAGTACTGTTCAAAAAACTCTTATCGCGCCTGGTCGATGCCTCAAATGACCGGAAGGCTGGAGCCTACCTTGGGAAACGGCTGAGTCTTTCCATACAGCGAGGCAACGCCGCCAGTCTTCTGGGCACCTTGCCCAGCGACGGCGGCAGTGATCTGGCAGAAATTTTCTATTTAAATTAACTTTTTCTTTAAATTATTATTACTTCAATTGAAATTTATATAAACCTGTAATTGGGTAAAAATAAATAACTAATTAACTTGTAGTTAACTATCATAAGGTCACTGACACCCAAAAATATTGACGTAGATATTTGTCCTACGAATCTGTTATATCGTGGGTTTTAAATTCCATTGATTCCATGGCTGACTTGAACATAATATTTTTTTGTTGATTTACAGTTACTGTAGGTGTTCTTTTACTTCGCAAAAATACATGCAACGCTACGTGCGACTGCGTGCCTGCATTTTGTTCGAAGAGGTGATGATTTTGTAAATGTTCATTTAGTTACCTACATGAAATCAGAGCAATCGCTTGTAGCAAGCCGCGCTAGGAAAAGACGCAATTTACTTTTGCTTTTTATATGTCCACCATTTCAGAACACAAACTTGTTCGTCGTTCAGCAGAGCATGCTCCCTGGAGCCCCATTACTGTGCCCCGAAAAAGGATTCCAACGTTACGTCACGGCAGGGTAAAACGGCTAAAACCTCGCAAATAAACGGGGCTCACTTATCAGTACAGCTAGCAAATGCCATAACGTGGAGATTTTCAACGGCAACACGCCTACATGTCTGGGTTTGTTTTTCTCGAAATGTCGCGGTTTGGAATCAAGCTGTTATTGTTATTGATATTGATTTCTTAATTGTCAGTATTGTCACGCGGTTTTTCGTGGTTTTACTAAGTAATATGAGGACAGAAATAGCAGGAATCTAACGTAAAATCTGACTCAAGCGTTCGAATGGATCAGATGTCATGACATCTTGACCTTGCGAATCAGTCTGCGGCCGTGACCAGAATCACAATCTCCACCAAACAGCCCTGCCAATCACCGTGCTAGCTCCCCCGGCATCGGTTACCGCGGTATTTCTCCTTATTTTTTACGCCAGTCTATTAGTGTATGAGATGAGACCGATTCGCCGTCGGCGACTGATAAGTTGCGGACGTGCCCCGGAATACATCGGGCCACTTCGATCGCGGTGCGTGATCGGAATAACGTTACATGCCGCCACGTTATTAAGGAGCTGCAGTGAAGGGTTTTTTAAAAATTGGAATGGGATGAGATGGGCGTCAGGGTGATCACACTTTCCGTTGCCGGAATATCAGGCAGGCAGGAGAGATTACTTTGAACACTGCAGATGTCTCGGGTTTCGAGTGTAAACAAAGGTTTTTTCTGCAACAGTAATGATTATGCTAGTGATCGCACACCACTAATAAATAATTAGTAAATGTAATTATAATAACCTACATCATTAACGTAAAACCCCTCCACCAACCCCCACTGAGCCAGCGTGGTAGAGTATGGCTTAATCTTACCCGGATCCGGGTAAAGGCGCCTTGGTGGGATATTAATGGGCTACATTTACTTTTATATCATTATCAGTATGACTAGTATCTGGTCTCCTTTACTGTATTCAATGTAGCCGACTGTTACTTACCTTACGAGTTACTTACAATAGTTTTGGCAAAATACGACCCGAATAGTACAAATTCCTACAAAAGGAGTTTCAGATGGGCTAATGGAGGAGAACCAGGATGTGGATTCATGAAACCAAGCGATCTGCTCTATCCTAAAATCTACCACCGAGATGCACATAGGGGAGAGAAGAGGAGGCGAGGCACTCAAGGAGGCTGTTAGAAAGGTGGTCCGCAAAGACGTCAGGGCATACAACACCCGTGTTGCAAAGACCATCAAAGACAATAGCGGCTCAAAAGTCTTCCAAAAGAAGCTGAACAATAACAAGATGGAGATAAGTTAGGTAAGATGGATACAGCCGGAAACATGGTGACTGATCGTGACGAAATTATAAAGATGGTTGAGGAGTTTTACGGGAACTTATACGCATCCAAAGCGTCCAAACCAGACTCACCAGACCCAGCGGACCCTAGTTCAGAACCATTGGAGAGTCGCGGAGACAGCGACCTACCTTCCATCTCTTTGAACGAAGTAGAGTACGCTCTAGGCAAACTGAAGAGAGGTAATGCTTCTGCAGAGCATGGAGGAAAGTTAATTTGGGGTACAATATCTACACGCCCGTCTGACCGACGAAAATGTTTTTTCCGCCGATATTAATTATTTAGATGTGTGAAGGGATTATTTTTTGCATTATTCGTTGTATGTGTATTTTGTACGTTAACGTTCGGTTGTTTTCTGGTAGGTATTTCATTACGAGGAAAATATAGAAATTTTAAGAAAAACTGAAAATTAAAAACCATCACAGCTCAAGGCATCAATCAGGTAATCAAGGCAATCAATCCTAATTTACCTCCAACATAGGTACAACATTTACAGATTTAGAACTGCTGCTCGAATGATATAATATGACGTCCTTTTATTTTGTTACATCAACGTGTCCTCCGACGATTTACGATTGTTCTTCTAATGAAATATATTTGCTTACTGAAGTGTTTTGCGAAAACAAAGTCCCCGGTTTTACGACACTGAAGATTACGTCTGTGCGTAAGGAAAAAGTTTATTGCTCGAGACTTTGTGCTCAAATTGTTCAGGGTATTTTTTTGTGATTGGAGCTAACCACCAAGTCGCAAGTCATTTGTATCAAATACATTTTGTTTAATTTCGTTACCTTCAATAGACAGTAAAGTCAGCAAAAACAATGAAATCGGCATACTTACTGCAATACTCCAAGTACCATCTTGAGCACGCCTGACTATAAAGACTTTGATGTTATTGTCTACTATCTATTCAGACTCGTGCACCAACTACGCAAAGGCCTTCTCTTCAATACGTCATCATTATGTTCTTTCTTACACAATTCTTGTCTGACTGACGTATTGTCAAATGAAGTTTCGAAATATAAAAGAGCAACCCCGAATTGATAACAATTGTCTGTCCAATAATACAAAGTGGCTCTTAGATGCTCAAATAACGAGCATTGTTGGAATTGACATTCACCGTGACCCAGTTTATGAAGGCACCGATCATAAATACTTAATATACTTAACGTCCCGTCTGAATCTTTCAAGGTTTTTTCGAGTTGATTCCGCTAAACTTTCCAGACATTTGACGGCATAATTAAATAATTGGCGTATTTAATCACATGTCACAAACATGATAGAGCCAAACTCACTGGAGGAGGTGATATGAAAGTGAGTGGTACAATCATAATTGTATAGATGAGACCATTGTTATGTTTTTTTTTGTATTATTATATGAGCATTTTCGAATAATTAGGTAGGTACCTCGGTACGGGTTTTGTTCTACAAATAAATAAATTGTTAGCTCAGCCATCCGTGTTAATGTTTGTAATGAGATCAACCGCAGATACGCGTAATCCCCCAAAAGTTTCCGAAGCCGAAAGTTGCGTAAATTCCTTACCCCTTATCAAATCCCGACTGGAAACTCTTTGATGCTCCCGTAAATTCTGTCATTCCCGGAGGCCCGTCCCGTGCACTGAAAAGTTGACGCCATAAATTTATTTGCCACAAGCCGCCACGACTAAGAAACAATTAACTGTTTAAAATGTTAATGAGCCAATCACTCCATTCGAAATATAAATTAACCATTCATACAGACAGCTATGACCGTATTTCAAGTTTTTTTTAATCCGGCGAATGGTGTTTAGTCCGCGGGATGACGCAAATCGATCATAATTCATAATTCATAATTTCTTTATTGCACACAATTAATTGCAATGACAAAAAGTAAATGAAAACAGTGTACAAAGGCGAGCTTATCTCTAAAAAGAGATCTCTTCCAGCAAACCAAGTTCCGATGAGAGAGTTTGATATATCAGCAAGGGTAGACCTTTGTGTACAACAATATCTTCAATCTTTTACAACTTTACAAGCATTATAGCATCAGCCAGTATAATCGCTCAAATCTTCCAATACCAACAAAAGCCAATCCGAATTGGAACGGAATGAAGTACCACTCGCCTCGACGCCCACAAACGGCATTTGTTTCCTATTTGCAATTTCCTGACTGATACCCTCTGCTCTCACTTGTGATACTTTACTTATTCCGTAAAGGATCAACTCCAACAAGTGTGTACATAAGTAACAGATACAGCCTAGGAATAATAAAGGCGTAGGATTTATTGGAACGAACGTGATAGCATTTCTATACTACGTCGAGGACTCTCGTCTAACGCGAACGGATTGACAGACAACAGTAGACTCCATCGAGTCGACATACGGGTGGTGGTGATCAGCGTAAGTGAAGAGTTTCGTATGAAATATGGAACGGCAGAGGACTGCTTTGATGTGGTTCAGTGCTAATTGAATGGGTGCAATTCGTGCAATTATATAAAAGCCATCTAAAGTTATCTCAGCAATTTGTTATTTCTATAACACGTCTATTATTTTATTAAAGCCTAAATCTACACGTGTATGAATTGGTCGCAGTTATTTGTGTTTTGGAGTCTTGAGCCTTTTGACGTTTTCGTAATTAGTTTCATTCGAAATGTGAAATAATTGATACGTAAAAAGACAAGTCACGTTGTGTTGCAGCAATAGACACGGATAAATTGAATCTAATTTAATTTAATTTATTAATTGTGTGTTTAATTTAATTGTTATTTTAATTTCTGTAATGTATGGGTCTATAACCTGAAATAAACAAATTGAATTGAAAATTGAATTGAATTGAATTTATCACAATATTGATGTTGTTGGTTTTGTATCCGATTAGATTGAATTTGCATATTTACTGAGCTTCCACCACTGCGTATGGAATAATTGAAACAAAAAGTAAACTTTAGAAAAAACCGACTTCCACAAACCCTATTTGATTAGATTGAGTTTAATACTAACTGTAACCCCTTATCCCCCCCTCCCTTGGGGAATTAATTTTGTCAAATGCTATATCAGTGCTACCCCACGCGACTAAGGAACCCCTGTACAAAGTTTCATGGCTCTAGGTCCACCGGTTTAGGCTATGCGTTGCCTGCCCGTCAGCCACGCATTGTATTTGTACCTAGTATTGAGCAGATCTGGTGGCCATATGTGGTCTTCATCAGCAGTTCCGCATCACAATATTATGCTTACCATGTGCATTTGCACGAGTTATTATGAAAAACACAAAAATCACTATAGGTCTGCCTATAATATTTGAAGAGCTCTCTCGATTTCTCCAGGATCCCATCATCAGATCCTGACCTGGTGTCAATGGGACCACCCTTGAGGTATTACCTATACGCCGAAAAAAGATTTGTTCAAATCGGTTCATAATTGGCGGAGCAATCGCGTAACAAACATAGAAAAAAAACAAAAAAAAAAAAAAAAAACATATGGGTCGAATTGAGAACCTCCTCCTTTTTTTGAAGTCGGTTGAAAAGGCATGGCGCTTTGTTTGTTTGGTTATATTGTATACTTATAAAATGTAACGTCCCATCTAAGTTATTATTTGCTTAGCCCCTACAAGTACTCGTATACCTACTAAGAATCGCGAACGAAAGAAATATTTTATGAATAATTGACCCTCACTTCTTTCATCCAATAAATTCCAATAGTCTTTACATTTCTTTCAATACATTCAATACAAAACTATACATCATTTCATGAGTTTTTGCAGTTTGCCAATATTTTCCTGTTCATCATATCATTCATCATATAGCTACAAAGTACGCCGAGGCCCTTGTCAGTTTGTCACCGCAATGATTGGATTTCAAAAAATATTTCAGTAATGGGATGTATATACCGTACGAGTACTTACTTCACGTCATATTTTTACTTTGAAGCTTTGGCTTTATTATCATCTCGTGACGTTTTAATTTGCTGTGACAAGCGTCTGTAATAAATAATGCATTTGGCTAAAGATGTTGAATTTGAAATTTGCGATGTGTCTGATAGATGGACATAATTATTGCCAAAGTATATTGAGTTGCAGAGGTAAGACTGTTAATGTCGAAGTACTAGTCAGTCCGCGGCAAGCTTCTTTGGTTCTTAGTAAGCTGTCCCCCCCCTCTCACTTTCTCTTACCATAACCCATAACACTTTACCTTAGGCACAGATTAATAAAGAGTCCTTAGGCGAGAAAGAAAGGTCAGAGCCAAAGAAAATTGCCAAAAAGTACAGCAAATGTTCTTATTTCTTAACAGTTTGTTTTCTCTAGGTAGGTATTTCAACGTAATTCTGTGCCGCCAGAAATGTAGTAAGAACAGAACGATATTCTTCTATAAAATTAACTGCAAACCAAAGAAACCTAGACATTACCAATCAGTCATTATCTCTTATAATTAATATTTTCTTTACACAAATAAAAGGCGGTGGGTCGTATGTATCCCGAGACTATATATCCAATTGACTGCGCCTGCGGGGGAATGCGGCTCGCCAAACATTTGTTGTATTCAACAAACGATCGCATACGCAACCTATGTACGATGACGGGCCGCCAGACAGTTTCGCAGCGGCTGACCAATCACATCTCTCTTACCTCGCCCGCCGCCCGTAAATTGGTGAGTTGTGTTTCAAAGGAAAATGTGTCTATGCGCTCTCCACTGGATAAGTGCTCCCTGTATGTATCGCTATCCTCCGAAGGGGTCATCCATTAATTTAGCCTGAGACGGGTGTCCGGGCCCCCACTTACGTCTAAGAGCGCTGCACTGATTTGTCAGTGTTATTGATCACGCATTTCTTCAGGTTGCCCTCGTCTTGTTAGAGGTGGCCTTCAAGTGGCTTGACAGCTCACCTTACTTCCCACGCGAGAGGCCCCGAGTTCGAATCCCGGCTAAGAGGGACAAGAATAATCCTTAGGTCTTGGATGTTGTGCTGCTTGTAAAGTCATTAGTGTAGCCAGAAGCTAAGTAAGGCCCGATGTACATTTCATTATACGAAATGACAATTAGCTACTAGAAATAGCAGTACTTAGTGGTACTAAAAATAAATCTAAAGGCATCAAAAATGTGTTTTTTCCACGATCGTTGCATTAAGTTGCGTAGAACTGGCGCCCCTCTGTAAACGTTACTTTCGCGCCAAAAGATCGTTGGAAGATGTTTGTTATCCGGTTTCCATAGACTACTTTCAAGTTTTTTGTTCGTTTAGTTGAGTCGTATCTAAAACTTATGTCATAAAAATACTCCACTCAGGGACCCTAAAATTTATTCATATTCATATTCTTTATTGCACAGTAGGTAACTTAATAATAAAACTTAAATAACATAATAGTGCGCAAAGAAGAGTTTATCTCTTAAGAGAGATTTCTACCAGCAAACCTAGGCAGGACAGGAAAGATGGTGCTGAGAGGATAGACCTAGTGCACAAAGATAAAAATAAACTGAATAAAACTACACTTCCTATAAAATAAATAAATTTAACTCAGAATCTAATAAGACCACCAGGATAGCTCAGATCTGGACAATAAAATACGTATAGCAAGCATAACTATCTACTGATACAGCGTGCGCAAAGCTAGGTCAGAAGTTAGGAGGCTGGCTGTCGACCCAGTTCGCGAGTATCGATACAGGCCTCTCGTTCTATTAAAAAGGCACAATACAGACACAAAAGCCTTTATATCGCTTCTGTGACGTAACTGTCGAGTTACAGAAGTAGAATGGGTCATGTGTGTGTGCCTGTGACGGAGAGGTTGATGTGAGAAGATATGGGTTTTCAGGATGCAGCAGTCTATGTAACAATTTCGTATATATTTCGTAAATATTTATTGCACATAAAAGACAAAAAAACAGAAAATACAGAGAAGTAATTTACAAAGGTAAGCTTATCTCTAAAGAGAGATCTCTTCCAACAAGTTTAAAAAAGTTTAAAAGTTTATTTATTTACCAAAGCTTAGTACAAAAAAAGTGTTATCTGTGAACACCACACTAGGTCCAACCTGTATCGTGGTGTCCAAATTATTTACTGTTTGACAATTTTATTTATTGCAATGGTTCAAAAAAGTACAAAATATTTATATAAGTAACTAATACTGAAAAAGTTAAAAATTTAACAAACAAATTCTTAGTAGATAACTTAATATAATTTGAAAAAACGTGCTTAGTTTAAGGTAGGGGGGAAGGGGAATACTATGCTATACAAATAAGTAACATGTAGATACATATATGTAGATAATGAATATATATAGATAAATAAATAGTATATATATATAGATAGATAAATATAAGTATAATATAGGTAATGTATTTATATATATAAATATAAACATATATGCATAACATTACTTATATAGGATATGTTCCTCGAAAACTGATAATTTCCTCTGTCTCGTCGTAAGTCAGGGTGAGTAGCCATTTCGTTATAAGAATCTTAGCTTCGGGAATACTGAAACTTTTAACATTAACTTTTTTGCAAACTACGTTATATGTGAACGGGAAGGAGAAAGTCTTAAATCGCTGAGCAAATGCCGTGCGGACCTGTGGAGTCGGTACTCTGTATACTCGCTCGCTCAGCAGCTTCGAGTACTCTTTAGACCGGCGGCGGGTGATCCTGTGTTGAGCTAGGGCTACGCGCAGGATGTACAGCTGTCGGACTGAGAGCACCATACTTTCCTGGTACAGTTCGCGCGTAGGGTGCCTGAAGGGTTTCTTTAGCATCACCTTAAGCAAGGAGCGCTGTGCTCGTTCTAATATTATCATGTTGGACTTAGCGGCGCTACCCCATATAGTAATGCCGTAGATGAGTAAAGATTGGCACAGTGACACATATACGAGGTGCAAAATGTCTTTATTTGAGCCCTGTCGTAAATACCTCATTACTGGAATTAGTTTCCTTATACGAGAGGCGAGGGATGAGATGTGTTGATGAAACGTTAGTTTCTCATCCAGTTGCAAACCAAGATACTTAATTGTGCCGGCACGACCTATACAAGGACATGAGCAAGAGTTTTGAACCCGCCCACATTTGTGGATTTGTATTGAGGACACTGGCGGAGGCTGGGACGCCTTGGTCTTGTGAAAGCAAACGAATTTGGTCTTTTCGGCATTTACTGTCAATAGGTTATCTCCAAGCCAGTCCGTGACCTCGACCATGTACCTCTCAACGACCTCAAAGGCACGTTCCCAGGTTTTTGCGCTCATAACCAGAGCTGTATCGTCCGCATAGCACACAACTTCCACATCGTCTTTAGTAGGGAACAATTCTGTCAAATTGTTGATGTAAATGAGGAAGAGTGTTGGACCCAATATACTGCCTTATGGGACCCCGTAGGACACTGGGCTGGGATCACTCAGATGAGGGCCAATTTTAAGGCATTGAGTGCGGTTTTTTAGGTAACTGGAGAACCAGTCCAGCGGTACTCCGCGAATTCCTAAATCCTCCAACTTTCCCAGCAGCTTCTCCGTTGAGACTGTGTCAAACGCTTTGGATAGGTCCAGGAAAACGCCGATACTTACTTTTCCGACATCCAGTGAGGACGTCACAGTTCTAAGGAGTTCTGTTACGGCATCCTCCGTGGACCTACCCTGACGAAAACCGTATTGCTTGTCTGTAATGAGCTTATTGGTTTCGAGATAACTGACAAGGCGCTTGTTGACTATTTTCTCCAATATTTTGGAGAAAGCGCTCAACAATGAGATAGGCCTATAGTTACTCGGTTCTGTCTTAGACCCAGTCTTTAAGATGGGCACAACAGCAGCAGTTCTCCAGCAAGTAGGAAAGTGTCCAGAAGAGAGGCTAGCATTAATAATATGTGTCAGCGGGGTCAAAATGCATTTATTTATTGCTTTTATTAGGCCATTGTTGATGCCGTCTATTCCAGGTGCACTATCACTTTTAAGATTTTGAATTATAGTTGATATTTCTTTGGGGTCCGTGGGCCGCAGGAAAAAGGATACCGGAGATCGTGGCTGCGAGGATCTTGGTTTGACGGAGGTAGAACTTTTTGGTAATTTTAATATTTCCTTAGCAAGATTTTGTCCTACGTTGGCAAAATATTCGTTGCAGTTGCAGTTAGCAAGCAATGTAGATACCTAATTAATATTGTATTTTAACACAAGAGAGCATTGTAATGTAACAAACTATGTTTTTGGGCGGGGTAGAAGCGGGATTGCTCTTATTATTTGTAAATGTAAGCCTGTGATATACAGGGTGTAACATAAAGGGGTGTACAAGCCGAAAGAGGGTTGTTAGGGACATCATTCTGAACAACTTTCACTATGGGACCGACTTGATCAGAGCAACTTTATTTTTCACTCCACTATACGGATCAGCTGAGCGCTATTCCCGAAATGTACGGAGTTAATAAAAAATAAGTTGATCTGATCAAGTCGGTCCCATAGTGAAAGTTGTTCAGAATGATGTCCCTAACAATCCTCTTTCGGCTTGTACACCCCTTTCTGTTATAGCCTGTAAATGAGTTAAATGGCTGCATGGAACGCACAAACCGTTAAAGTAAACTGCAACTTAAACAGCAGAGAGTCGCTGTTATTTCAGAGACAGAGCCAGCGCGCATGATTTCAAGTCTCTCTCAAACTTCGACTGGCAAAGGACTATGATTTTGATCACGATGTCTCTAGCCGTGCCCGAGACGGAAACTTTCAATCGAACACATTTCTGGTTCCCAAGGCTCCGAAAGGCCGAATTTAACCCGTGCGTGCTACTTGGGGGTTAGAAATACCCAAACATTAGTACCCATTAATGGGGTAATTCCATAGCAGTTAGCGTCATCACTTCGCTTGTTTGCGTGGCGAGCTACGTTTAAAGTGGTTTAACATGTAAAATAGGTTTCGTATGTGCTCTAAAAGGTTATTTTGTGAGAAAAACGCAGTGAGCAGAGAGTAGTCTGCGCTCGCCGTTCGGACGGCTGGGAATGTAAATGGTTGCAAGAATAGCATACCTACCTACCTACTACATCAGAGGAAATTATGCATCCAATTTACGTAGCTCGCGTTTATCAGCATCCTTAATTATGTAGGTACCAGTGAATAGCTGGCAGTGAATTAGGAATCAGGAACGGGTTAGTTTCCTGTCATGCAAATGAGAGTAGTAGAGAGGAGTAGTAGTAGATTTGTAATTTGTAATTTGTAATTTCTTTATTGTACTCACATGACAGTAAAAATAGCTTAACATAGAAAAAAAAAATGTACAAAGGCGAGCTTATCTCTAATAAGAGATTTCTTCCAGCAAACCAGATTTCACTGGTGATGCTAGTATACAAGGTGTAACAGAAAGGGGTGTACAAGCCGAAAGAGGGTTGTAAGGGACGTCATTCTGAACAACTTTCACTATGGGACCGACTTGATCAGAGAAATCTTATTTTTCACTCCACCATACAGATCAGCTGAGCGCTAGGCCCGAAATGTACTGAGTTAATAAAAATAAAGTTGCTCGTGTATCTTTTACCTAGGTAGGCTGTAGTAGTAGTAGAAGGTAGGCAGATCTCAGAAAATCAATATTGGTAGGTATGGAACCCCCTGACTACCTTTATGACACCCCCCATAGGGTGCATGACAGGTGACACCAATACGTTTGAAAACATCTATTATAAGGGACGAAAGATGAAAGCATAACTTCCCCTAATTTTAATGTCAAATATTTTTCTTTTCCGATCATTCGGTGGCTGGCACAAAGGAAATTATGTTATTGTTTGATCGATTTCTTTATCTATAAACATTTACTGAAACGGCGTTTGTAAACCGCGCCACTTCGAACTAGCGCAAGAATTACCGAAATCTCAGAACTTGTCATATTATAATCTTGCCGATGAACGCGTTGCATTGTAGGGCGACATAAAAGCGACCCTCGTCAAATCATGGAACTTTTATCTCGTCTCCATACAAGTGCTGGAGTCTTGAAGAGGGTAAGCGCTTAATTAACTCATTTGACTCGACCCGGATCGATATCAGCCAAGGATGGGGACTGGAGCTGAAATTTTCGTTTTGTTTTTTAATATTTGAAGTGCCCAAGGCTGCGGGATTTTGAATAAACGGTCAAGTGCGAGTAGGACTTGCTCACTTGTTCCGATCACACTTGTATGTGTAAATCTATATAACAGAAATAAAAGTGTGATGGTGATGGTGACGTAAACCAAATTACATATTTTTGCAGAAAGACATATATTTGCAGTTTTCAGATTTTTCCCTTCACTTGGGCTATACAGGATCGGAACCCTAAAAACCATAGAGTTAGCATCCTCCTTTCTATTATCTATGCTAAAAACTAATAAACATACAGGCATACATTTTTATACCTCTGTTACCGTCAATGTGGATAAATTAGTTAAACACTAAATTAACCAGGTAATCCGTAGATAACATTGCTTCTGATCCAATACAACGTGTGCGTTCCTAAGGTTAATAACGTTTGCTGTGATGCAAAGACTGTGATACAAAGAAAAGTATAGGTAACCATAGAGATCCGATCAAAACGTGTCGATAGATATATTTATGCAAGTGCCTCTCTTGGCTGCCGATAAAAGATGGACGAACAGTTTTCTGACCGGGAATTATAAGAATGCCTTCTATGTTACTAGATCAAAACCACATTAAAATAATATGTTGACACGCTTCAATCGATTCATATCGATGAGCGATTGATTCGTCGACTAGTGTTTTGTCGACTGTATCTATCACTTTACTTACCGAGAAGGGATAATTATTCGGGCTTTGGTTAGTTATTTATTACTGTAAGAACATCAAACAAAAATCGGGGTATTGCGGTTGAATAAATCAATTCCTTTGATCGGATTAAATGCTGAATGTTTTTACTTTACAGACGAGATTAATTTCAGCAATCTCAGGGCTTTATATAACCTATTTTTTATTTATATTACTTTTACTCTAAGGCCTTGTTTCAAAATAAATGTGGACATCGAATCCACAGAAGTGAAATAGCAAATAATAATAATATAACTTTATTCCAGAAATAAAATTTCCATATCTTTATAAACTAACACAAAAACATAAAACACATCAAAAAGTAAATTCACATACTAGCGGATAACATTATAGGTACTTACTAAAATATAAATATCAGTCTAGTTTGAGATCAGTGAATATACAGCCAAGTAACAAAAATACTTATAGGGAAAGAACCATCGCATTCGCATCATCACTTTCAAGACGATTTACATTATCATCAAAGTAGAATTCGTTCAAAAGAGGGAGGCCTTAGCCTAGTATTTAATTTATTATCCCAGCTACAATACAAACTCCAATAAGTATAATACTTAATATCCAATTTTTCATTATAATCGTACAACTAATGCTGTTAGGCGGTCTGTTAATCGGCACCCACTAACTTCGGAACAACATGACAGAATCTACTTACTAGCCTTGGGCTCAGTACTGAGAAGGTAGAGTTTTTAAATGCCATCGCCTTCCTTTAGACGGCGAATGAAGCCTATCTCTATCTCTTCTTCTCTTCGCTTCTCTAATATAATACAATCGTAATGGGAGCAATGACCTTTTGACAGGAAATAGTTTGACACATCATCACGCAAAACTACGTAATCTATCGAAATGGGATTTCTGCTTAATATTAAATAACCGGCCAAGTGCGAGTCAGACTCGCGCACGAAGGGTTCCGTGCCATTATCTATAATTAACCGCAAAAAAAATGTATGGGAGCCCCCCTAAATATTAATTTAATTTTAATTTAATTATTTATTTTTTAAGTAAATAATATACTCAATATATTGTGAACATTTTAAGCGTCTACCTGCTACCATTATCAATATCGAGCAAAAATGAGCAAAAAAATCACGTTTGTTGTGTGGGAGCCCCCCTTAATATTAAATTTCTTTTGATTTTTAGTATTTGTTGTTATAGCGGCAACAGAAATACATCATCTGTGAAAATTTCAACTGTCTAGCTACCACGGTTCATGAGATACAGCCTGGTGACAGACGGACGGACGGACGGACGGACGGACGGACGGACGGACGGACGGACGGACGGACAGACGGACAGCGAAGTCTCAGTAATAGGGTCCCGTTTGGCACCCTTCGGGTACGGAACCCTAATAAAATATATCACAAGAAGGATCTGCGGTACATATAATCGAGCTTAGATCAATAGGAGCTGATTTATTCTGGGGCCCAGTTCTTACCCATGCGTATTGAAAGCGTGGTCGTAAAATATTGTAAATTTTGTATGAAATATCGTAGACAATTTGCGTCTATAGGATTTCAATTCGCATAGGCTTGTTGAGCACTAGTGTCTGCTTCTTTTCACTGACGAATAAACGTATACTTTATTATTATTATTATTGAAAAATCTCCTATACACCCTGAGTAGCTTTTAACATTTGAATTCAAACTAAATGCTTTTAAAAGTGAGCTGTGAACTGTGAAACTGGTATTTTTTTCGTAGAGAAAAGAGTCACACGGCCCTGTTTAAGTTCTTCTCAGTCCGATCATTCCTGTCCTGCCTAGGTTTTCTGGAAGAAATCCCTCTGTGGAGATAAACTCGCCTTTGCGCATCAATTGTTTTGTGAAAATTTCATGTATAATTACCGTGCCATAAAAAATATGAAAGTTATTGAAACGAGAGTTGAACTGCAAAAAAGCAACGAATGAAAGATTATTATTACTTTGCATGATTTAATGAGTACAATGAATGAAGTTACATGAGTTGATACAGATTGTAAAGTAATCTCGTAATGTAATGTGAAGACCGTAAACATTATGACGCTTATTATGTCTTTCAGCACAGATACTATAATATTATACTAATACAATCAGTAACAGTACCTCCTCTAAACTAGTTCCGCGCAGCCTGGCCTACCCTATTACAGTCAGCTGCTACGAAACACGCGACGCCCATCAAACTTTGCCCACGACAACCGCGGCCTGCGCTAGTCTACTGGGGCCACTGGGGCCACAGAGTATATTATATATACTGGAGCCACTGGGGCTGATCAACCCCTCTAAAGACTTTGCCTAGACGTATCGGAATTGAAAGCGGACGGGACTAGACAAGTAATTAATTGTTGTTGTTAGGTGTAACTGAGAGTTGGGTTGATTTCGTTAAGAACATTCTCGACGTAAGCTAGCATTATGTTTACGTCTCGCAGAATGGTAATGCGGCTGACAACTCCATACATTTTATGATTATTTGACAAAACGTAGCCCTTATTTCTTATACCTACAAATGATCGTAACTGATTCACTCTCAGAAGCACACCGGTCGAACAAACGAACAATGGAGAATAGATAAATAATATGTGTCGACGAGAGGGTTTAAACCAACATACATGTACCTATCACCTTTTACCAATGTGGTGGCAGGGATGTAGAGTAGCATTTGTATCTAAATGAAAACGTCTAGAAACGTACAAGAGTTATCTTCACATGAAAACTAATTAATTCTTCCTTTTATCTGTGCAGTTCCATGAAACTGTAATTTCCTGGCTAAGAGATATAAAATTCCTTGTATACAAGCCAGTTATTCTGCACCTACTATGTTGCGAGTACAACTTTATTCTCCGCTGAGGTACATTAGCAACGAGTTATTACGCAGCCTTATTAACGTTTTTATAACTTGTATTTAAATCTTGGACGTTTTAATTAAGTTACAATTTCATTACATGCACCGGAGCGCTCGGGTGGCGATGAAAAATGCTACGGAAAGGTGAAAATTCAAAATGATTCTCTTCAATTTAGGATTTAGGTAACCAACGTTTGTAGACTTTTACCGTGTGACAGGTTGACAATATTGTATTTTATAAACGTATTACTTACTCATGTTAAAATGATAACGGAGGGTGAGGAACCCTTTTTATCTATCAGCGGCAATTGGCTAGCCCCATGTCACGCCAAAAGAGGTGATGAACTAACTAACAGACTAGTCAAATGTAAAAGTGCCTATGCCTGTTCATTTGGAAAAGGACACGGCGCCTTAATTTGTTTGTTTAAACTCACACTCATACAAATGAGCGTCCTATAGATGCTACGCAAAGTATGAACAATATTCTATTGTTTAAGCTAAACTAAGGCGTATCTTTACATAAAGCCGAGCTACGTACGTTGAACTTTTGAGACTTGTATAAAGTTATAATTAATTAGTGGGCGAACTATCAATTACTTGTTTGTCTTTGTCTTGAAACTCAGTGTGGTTGTTTGTCTAAGCAGGGACTTCGTATTTGATTTTGCGTCCCGCCCTGGGGGTGAAATGAAAATATTAATTTATTTTTCTATCAATAAAAACAATAGGCTTGTGGCCTGTCAAGTCAAAATAGATACTTTTTATGAACTGTCAAAACGGAACTTTTGTTCCTGAGTTCTATGAAATAACAACAGAATGACGTCATGTAAAAGTGCCATCAAATGCGGTCTTTTTTTGCACAAAATTGACTTTATAAAATATATCTGCTGGAAATATACTTACAATTCTGAGAATGTCAAGCCATTTTGTACATAATGCTTCAACTTAAGACTTGTTCCTAGATTTATTGGATTACCTTGGCCACAAGCATATTTTGCAGACAATCAGCATACAGCGAGATAAATAACGTATATTCTAGTCAGCGAACGTTTGAGTCAGCATTTGCAATAACAATATGGAGGCACAGTTATGTCCTTGTCCTTACCCAGGTATTCAATAGTCAATTTTGCAAGATTTCATATTTTACTTATCTTGCGGCTAATTTTTCAATCCTCATTTAACGTTATCTTCTTTTTGCAATCTTTGGGCGTGTGAGTGACGTTTTCAGGGGGCGCCAGTTCTACGCAACCTAATGCAATGAACCTGTCAAAAATCGTTAGTTTCTACTTGTCATGGCACGCCAAAAGATCGTTGGACAGCTGTATCTTAATTTGACGTTTCACAGTACAACAGACGTCAAATAAAAGTTATTATTGAAAAGTCGATCCTAGGTACGCTTACACGGGCTACTAAAATTGCGCAATTCCGAGCAACTGTGACGTCGCGTCACTCATGGCTACATCAAGCAATTTTCGGCAAGAGCAACAATAGCTATTGTAGTTAGCGATACCGCCATACCACATGGAGCAGGAGGCAACATCGCGGAAACGATTGCCGCAATTTGTTGGAACTACGGTTACTGTTGCCGGGCAATTATTGCTCGAAAAATTGCCCGTATAAGCTTACATTTTGTCCTCTCGCTTCGACGTCTATTGTTCTCCATTGTTAGTTTGTATGGCCTATGTCCTTCCTTATGAGGGATACCGCGTTATTTTAATTCCGCATATCTGAGACAATAAAATAATAAGATGTCTCCTATAAATAATGGCTAAACGTAGCGCATTCGCATTCAACTGCAACGCAACAAAGCCACTGCTTTATTTCAAGTTGTCGCCACGTCGTGATTCATACAAAGAGCTCCTTTAGCGGGTCCCTTCAGCATCTGTCAGTGTCAGAAGACAAAAAGACGACGCTGACCGGTGGCAGGCAAGACAAAGCGTGCGGGGGTAGCCGCGAAACGCTATTTGTTACTGGCAGCTCTACAACTATGTGTAGAGTTGTATTTTTTGCAAATCGATTTTATCTTATTGCGACTTTCATAAAGTCAGTTTATGATAAGTTTTCGTTTTATAAATGCGATCTACTAGTTGCCTGGCATCTGAGGTTATATCGTTGTTACATAATACAGGTTGAACGCCTAGGACCGCTCTTCTTTTGACCCTTTGTAGGCTTCCGCTGGGATTCTTTCGTTTACCGCCGAGAAAATTATCTAAACTGAATTGAAAACTTATTATCCATCATTTCTGAGGAATCCAAGAGGCAACGGTCTAAATCTTCAACTGTATCACTATTGATCATCGTCATCGTCATCAATCAACACTTAGATCGGATCTCTTTGTGTTATAGGTACCTAGTAAAGATGGAAGTCAACTTAGCGAAACGCAATACAGGCATTGGGAGGGAACGGATTTTTAATGCTGTCTATGAATTCCTTTTTCAAATAAACATGTATTATATTTAGAATTAGAAGAAAGGTGTTAGTATTCTTATTTTAATGGGTTATTTTATAAGCTTAGTACTGATATTTAGGGAAACTACTTTTTTTTCTGGTCGGCTCTTTCACTTTTGGCACAAAATGAATGATCTCCTTTTTATCAATTGTTGAGGTCTGTGGTATAGCTGTGAAAAAATTAACCTTCAAGGTCAACGCAATGGAACGCTACAACCGTTTATGCTGTAAAATTCTTGGATTTTGCATTTATCGCAACGGACCCAAAACCTATAGGGTACTTCCCGTAGGTCTAAAATCATGAAATTTGGTACAAAGCAAGGACTTATAGCACAAGTAAAGGGAAAAATCTAAAAACTGCAAATTTCTGTCTTTCTACAAAAATATTCAATTTGGTTTACATGGTTGATATTATGGTTGTTATACTTTAGTTTTTTATGTGGAAACCTATAATTACACGTGTTACGCTCTTCAAGTGTGCGTGAGTCCTACTTGCACTTGACCGTTTATTTTATTTGACATCATCATTCCAGCCAGTATTTATATTATCTTTGGTTGTTTCGTTCGAGTTTTTCTTTGCCAGCACGTTTTTTTTAGAAATATTTCCCGATGTTTTCATAAAATGTTTATAAACTTCTGTTCTACGACCTCGTGAATGTAAAATCTATCATATAGGTATATACGATTTTTCTTGTGAATAGACGTTTACATTGGAGATCATTCACGGTCCATACATTTTTGGGCCAAAAGTGACAGTACCGGCCAGAAAAAAAAAGTATTATATTTGGATAGAACACATAAATCCTATTTATTTTTAATATAAACTTAACCTATTCGCTCCTTGGTTTTGTTTTTATAAGCTATTGAAATTCGATAAAAGCCAATACAAAAAAAAAAAAATATTCGCGCGGCCATCAACAAAACCTTGTTTTTCTAGTGCAGAATAGTGTAACGAATAAAACTTAGTATGACATGTATAGCCCTTTCTCACAGTCCGGACTGAGTCAGAGGAGCTCAAAAAGCTTATAAACAATCTTTTGGCTTGGGGTGAGAGTGAGACTGACTATTTTTGACAGGATCACTGCTCATGCGAGGTAGTGACGCCCCCTGTAAACGTCACTCACAAGCCAAAAGAGTATACGTTACCTATTTAGATTTTCAATGTAAACTGAAATTGCATTAGGGTGAGTACTGCGAACGTGCCAGGTTATAATAACTGACCTATACTCCATGAGGTCCGCTACAAACAAAAAGGTTGACCAACGAGACGAACGAAGGGAGAAAGAGACGCCAACTAAATAGTCTGAAGAACTTTGGAGGCAAAATTCAATACCGTTTTGTACACAAACATGCAATCCGTATCGACTTTCAGCTCAGTGGGTTTCAAAATTATACAGCTATTTGGTTTGAACTCATTCATCCGCGGCTTTTCTACAGTTGATGATAAATTATCAGGAAATTGAATAAAGTCATTGTGCATCCCATTTCAATGTGCCGTTATTGAATCAAGTGTTAAATCCTGAAAACAGCTCGTTCGAAATGGAAATTACCTGCAATCCCTATTTTGGTGGGTAAATACTTTCTTTACGAGTGCATTTTAATGAGTCGGTGGTGGTGCGGGGCGATAAAGCAAAAAGTGGGTACAGTTTTGCCACTGCCACCCCGTTTGAAAAAGTGGGTACAGTTTTGCCACTGCCACCCTGTTTGAGAAAGGGCGTGCTGCTTTATTTCTACTGTTTAATTTAAAGTTATCTGAAATCTGAACAGTGTGAACAGATTTTGGGTTCTAGAAATTAAATCTTATGTGCTTAATTTATTTAACGCTTTGAATGCGCATATGTTGACCTCTGTGGCGCAGCGGTTCTGCCTACCATGCGACAGGTCCCGGTTTCGAATCCCGGCTTAGGACAAAAAAAAACCCCGGGTCTTGGATGTTTACATGTTTGTGATGTCGCTGTTTTTGGTTCCCACGACACAGGGTATCCTAATGTGGGCACAGAAGCAATGTATGTGCCTTTATGTAAATGTTTAATGTTTTAATGCAAGCTGAGAGATTACTGGATTAAGGATTGAAACCTTTAGATTTCGTTTATTATTTCTGTTTTTCTGAGGATTTTACCATTTTATGTACATAATATGCCATAAATAGTCAGGTGACTGTCTGTGTATCTGGTTCTTGAATTAATCGAGTCTTCGTATCAACTAATAAACATTCAAAACAATTTTACAATACTTAGGTTTTTCCCCTCACAAAAGCGATTCTATTACTTTTTTTCATAACTACGGTACCTACCTCAACCATGAAACGAAGCCTCCAGTTCTGTAACCTATGCCATTTCGACGGTGCTTGCCTTATGAAATATTCATGAAGCGAAATCAAAGTCAAAACCGGGAGCAGACGCGCGTCCGGCTTCGCAGGTGATCCCACAACTTCCTGTTACCGTGTATGTGCACAACTGTTCATATGTTTATATGTACATGTACTTATGTACCCACACTACGTGTGTTCATGCTTGTTCATCGGGAGACTTTGGGCAAGATTCTGTTTTAGCATGATTGTTTACTTCAGGCTCAATCCGCTAGCTTAGGAAATTTTCACATGAATAATTTAATTTGAATTCTTGGACTTTCTGGGTAATACCGTAATACGTTATCTAGAGAAGGCGTGTCACAATCATATTTTAGTTCCAGGTACAATACTTTTTACTGGACAACAACAACAATAACAGCTCAGCTCAGCTCAGCTCAGGCTCGGCTTGCCAGTTATCCAATAATTGACTTTATTTGTTAGAAGTAAAAGTTACATTATTGTTTGTATTTGAGTTAAAACTGAGTCGAGTTTATTGCAGCATGTTACGAGAATATTATTCCTGTATTGAGCGTCCAGTCGAATATGGGTGTTAGCAGAATTCTGAGGCAGCATTGTTGGTCGCCGCTTGTTTGTCGTAGTTTACCAGCATTTGGTTTCATGATAGGAATTAAGTTCTGTCAGTCGATGAGCTAACACTTGTCACTGTCTTTAACCGACTTCAAAAAAGGAGGGGGTTATCAATTTGGTTGTATGTTTTGTATTATAGCGAAGCGAGGTAAAGGAAAGGTTTCCTTTGATTTTGCAGTTGGAAGTAGTTGAAACATGAAAAATGACGTTTGTATCAGATACAGTTTCTAAAAAGCAAGTATTACGGGCTTGAAACTAGATAAATTACTTGATGAGGTTTATTTACATAATTATTGTTGAATACCTTTGCCGTATTTTAGCATCTTACGAATTTGCAATGTGTGTAGTCTGTACAATTTTGAATTTGAGTTTATTGTTATATTATTAACGTTATTTAGGCAACTTAACTCATTTTTTTACGAGCCTGTAATGTCCCACTACTTGGCAAAGGCCTTAATAATAATTAAATATTAATAGTTACAAAAATCGGTGAAGTGCAGGTCGGACTCGCACTCGAAGGTTGTACTAAAAAAATGGCTTCCAAGTATTTGAACCCTTGACCTACATCTTAACGGCTGCACTATCACAACGATGTGGGAAGGCACATAATTTACGATCATATAGTAATTCAATGTAGGGTGTATCAAAAACCATCTCTCGTATGGGGACCCCCTTTAATTTGTAAAATCTCGTATAATTCATTGTTTAAATCTGTAGCGGTAATAGAAATACACATGCTTTGAAAATTTCAACTCTCTACCTATTTCAGTATCCACTGAGAGCCCGCTGACGGATAGACAGACAGACAGACAGACAGACAGACGGACAGACAGACGGACAGACAGACGGACAGACAGACGGACAGACAGACATACAGACAGATGGACAGACAGACAGACAGACGGACAGACAGACGGACAGACAGACGGACAGACAGACGGACAGACAGAAGGACAGATAGATGAAAAGACAGACGGACAGACAGATGGACAGACAGACGGACAGACAGATGGACAGACAGACGGACAGATAGACGGACAGACAGACGGGTGGAAGGACGGACAGCAAAGGCTAGTAACAGGGTCCCGTTTGGCATCTTTCGGGTACGGAACCCCAAAAAGATCCAAATCATTTTATTATTTACCTACCTACATAAATTCCACGACGTAAAATAAAATTATGGCGAACATAACCAAGACGACGCTTTTACAAAAGTAAGTACAGTTGCGGAAAGGCGATCCCAGTCCCGATGAACCCCGTTCAGTAATACTGGGGCTAATCCTACTACTCAATTCCACATTTTGACTCGGAATCGGAACCGTGGAACTGACTTTCGTAGTGTAGGAAAGAAGTCTGCTGGAAAGACGACCCGGATACTCAACAATATCAGGTTGCGAAGCAAAAAGAAATTGTGAATCGATGCGTTATTTTCAGATTCAATAGTCAGGTTGCTGTGTCTTTGTTGTCATATTTGTGTACAATGTATTCGTGAAAAATAACATATCCTCGACATTACCCCACAGCATAACACCTTATCCTATGAGCACGGTTCAGACTCCGGGCCATTCGGTTGTGGAATGCACTCCCCTGTGCCATCAGGGACAGTCCTACTCTAAACATATTTAAAAGCCAGGTAAAGAAACATTACCTTACTCTTTGAATCTCAGGTAGTTTGTATGTATTTATTTATAAATATTTCTTTATATATATTAGTTTATTATTAGTATTATATCTTTAATATTTTGGTAGTTAATTTTAGGATGTATTTGGATGTAAGTATATTCTAGCTTTGTAGGTACTCGTAGGTATATTGTTGTACACCCTGCTGATATATCAAACTCTCTCATCGCAACTTTGTTTGCTGGAAGAGATCTCTTTTTAGAGATAAGCTCGCATTTGTACAGTGTTTTTATTTAATTTTTGTCCTTGCAATTGATTGTGTGCAATAAAGAAATTATGAAAAAAAATATGACTAAAATTAGCACGTACTTGCGACATTCGCGTAGTCGCATCACTTCACAAAAACTTGGCAGTTAGATGTAAAATAGCAAGCATAGCAAGCAAAATGAATATAATCACGTTATTGTGAAATTGGTACATGCTAGTTCTCTTACCGCTTCAGATCTTATTACGATCATGCAAACGCACTTCTATTTTTATTTTCACAACAAAGGCAGCGGCTAATTGTAATTCAAACATTCAATTCAGTGATGTACGGCTCAGCTCTACAGCAGATGCACAAAGATCATAAATCTGCAATTCCTGTCGAATTCGATAGCAGTTACGCTTCGGAATACCGATGAAGGTTTTTTGCGTTAAATGTTCTGAAGAGAGAAAATCGTTGGGATATTCCAACTTTTTGCCATTTGGTGACGTCATTGTTTCGAATAGAATTATTGCTGGTGATGTCATTGTTTCGGATATATATTTTAGGCTGTTTCTTTGCTTGAAGAAATATTCGCAAAACTTATTCGTACAATATTTGTTAGTTTTCGTATTTGTTTCTTTGGTGACAAACTCCCCAAAATACACCTGAAGATTTCCAAAAAATATGCGGGTCTTTCGACTGCAATAGCTTTGTGTACTGTCAAGTCCTATAGTAGATACTTTTTATGAACTGTCAAAACGGAACTTTTGTTCCTGAGTTCTATGAAATAACCACAGAGTGACGTCATGTAAAAGTGCCATCAAATTCTGTCTTTTTTTGCACAATATTGACTTTATAATATATATCTGCTGGAAATATACAATTATCAGAATGTCAAGCCATTTTAGCCATTACTTCGACTTATGACTTGTTTCTAGACTTATTGCATACCTTGGACGCAAGCCTATTGCAGCAAAACTTTTTTAGGCATACTGTTCCATACTTGTTAACTGTAAAATTTAAGCCAGAGTTCCACCTCACACAAGATATTCGTATAAGCGGTGTTAAGTAAAACTTTCCATTTCCTGGGATAAAGCCGAGCGCGCACGACACACTCATCTTTTTATTTTCCTCGCAGCCAAGTAAGCCCTACTTGGAGATTGGTAGGTAGGCCAGGATCATGTAAAAAATTACTCTGTTGCTTTTATCTGCCAATTTGGTATTGGAAGTCAATTTCTATATTTTCAGGAATTTTCGTTTTGTTGATTTTTGTTTTCGCCGTTGTCGTTTTCGTTGTGAGCATAATAAGTACCGTTTCGTCAGTTGCTAAAAATAATCTACGTTGAATTGCAGTCCAATACCGTAGTTTTGACTGGTCTCTTAAGGGAATTTATATCACCATAAAGGTCCCTTCACACATATCAGTGAAGCATCAGTGGCATGATTCTCGCGCCTTCGTTATACGGATATCGAGACCTACATTGACAGATTCCCATACAAAATCACTAGATATAGGTGTAGATATCGTATATCGAATGCGCGAGAATCATACCACAGTTCCGACATCGTGTCCGCACAGTTTAGTATCAGTGCTTCAGTGCCTGTGATTTACACATGTCAGTACTCAGTAGGTACAAAGAGCTTCAATGAAGCGTCTGTGATCGCCGGCTATCGATACCCTTACGAGTAATTAAATTCAATTCAATTCAAGTTCTTTATTTCGGACTTCTAGGTCGATAATAAATACAGTACAGTAACACGTATATTTACAAGTAAAATATAACAACACAAACAGAAAAACTAGAAATAGCTTACTGTGGAACTAGATCCGACCCCCAGGCACTGGACCCTTCTAGTTCTTAATGGTACAAAAATAACATTTGTGTTAACATATCCATACTCCCCGGTCTACATTTTTCGCAAGCGCGAACATCATCTCTAGATTTAGCCCCAAACGAAACGATGCGATATGGCAGTGCCAGTCTGCTACAACGCCACGCCACTACGGAGTCCTTCTCCAAATTGGTTATCGAGCCACGCGTGCCATTTATTTCATATTGTCAGATTCAAAACCGATTCGGGCGAAGTACACTATACCTTTTTTCATGAAAGCCGGTGAGCTTTTTTATGTCGGGTGACAGAATACTGAATGTTGACTTCTCAGGTTCACACACACACAAAGACAAGTTAGATTACACGCTTTCATGATACACAGGTTGTAACATTCAGCATGCCTAGCACAAGGCATGCCACTCACGTATTTCGCGCATTTTACTACAAATTTCGCGACGAAATAACAGTTTGTCTACAAAGTCATGACATTAAATAATGACAACATACATATTATGTGACTTAGTAGGGCACCACTGCGTATTTTGATTGACAAGCCAAATATGTCATTAAATAAACACGCAGTGGCCTACAAATGTTGCCATCATTTAATATCACTACTTTATATCCCAGTTCTTGCGAGCATTGATTTTGACAGTTTTTTGTGGTAAAATGCCCGACACACGTGAGGGCGTGCCTTATGCTCCGAGTGCATAAGGCACGCCACTCACGTGTGTCGCGCAGTGGTATTAGTCATATGCTACGAGTGGTGTAGTCATATTTTATGGGTTTGTGTATGTAATTTGGCCGTAATATGTATTTTACTCTTTGGGCCGGAAAGTCAACTGTCTGTTAATGAAAAAATACCCAATAAAAGCGTATTCAAAATAAAGTTTCATTCGTCATTTCGGATTTGTAGTCAAAGTTGTTTAGAGTGATATTCCTAACAAACCCCTAAAATATAAGTAAACTTTTCTGTAGCGCCTTGTCGAAATAGTGTACAGAATTACGAACGAAATAAGCTTCCGCAATTGGATCCGGTCGAATTTATGCTCTTTTTAGAACGTATTTGAAATTCGTAGACCAAGCAAGGTATGAGTAAAAAAGTTATTTCTGATTTAAGCAAATGTGTCTTATTGTGAATGTAAGATAGAGCGTTTGTGATCGTAATCCCGGATTTTGGTACCTACATATCAAAGTACACTACACATAAATTGTCACAAAATTCTTAGATAAATTCAAAATAGAATTCTAACAAAATCTCTTGAATAAAGTGATATGTAACCCTTTATTGAAAATCATATTCCATAAAGGGTTTATCTGATACCGCTAACCTGGATTTAGTTATTTTATGGGTTACCAATACCGTCTGCCCTTTTGGCCTCAGGCCAAGGTTGCTATTCGTATCGCGGCTGTTGCAATTCATTTACCTTGTCAATAGCTGACAACACACCTACGTTGTATTTTGTACAGAAATAATACTTTTCTAATCACACCAATATTATAATTGTGAAAGTTTGTGTGTGTGTGTGTTTGTGTGTTTGTGAGTCTTCTACGCTGAAACGGCTGGACGGATTTTAATGAAATTTATGAGCTAGATTAACTGAAAGAGTACTTTTTATTCGACTGCACCAGAAGGAGGGGAATTGGGCTTGGGCGGAGCCACGGGTAACAGCTAGTAAATAAGTAAAATTCAAATCTAGGTTGATTTGGCATTATTTAGCTTTTCTTTTGAGATGTAAAAAAGCCGTACAATATGAAAGTTAACGCATTTTTCCCAAAAGTGTATTGGCATGACAGATACTAAAGATCGCCACTTGCAAAGATCCCGGGATACATCTCTCACTTTTTCAACATTCATTCGTATCTTCAAAAGCTGTTACGTTGCACATAATTGCTTTTCTTAATAAATTGACCTTTTACAACGGCTCTATTTCCATTCGCTGCCTAAAACTGTTTCGTCAATCCTTTCAACGCGACCAAAACATCTAATCTGACCTTTTGTTAGCCGTTTATAGCAAATTCTGGCAAGAGCATGTGGGAGTCTGCCGACGGACATAAGCCTGTACTTGACAAAGTTAAAGAAAGTTAAACATTGAAGAGGGTCTCCATACAAGAAACTTGGATAACATTGTGTGGTGCTATGGGACCCTTCGTATCTGGTCTTACTTGCTCTTTGCCGAATTTATAACCAACCACAACTAAGAATGTCAAAGTGAATAGATCCGTGGACAGATACCGTAATTTTGCATTAGTTGACAAACTGTTTCAAATCGTATTCGAATTTAAGTGGAATCCTTAAAAAAGGTTTTTTATACATGGCCATGTTTACAGTGTGAGCAAAGGATCGCGATAGCTAAACTCGACTGTACAAAATTTTCATTCCCATTTCTTTTTATGCTTTCCCCATGTTCAGAATCCCCTCGCTTTGCCGTCGCATCTTCTTGGGAGCCGTTTGCCTCTATGACATAAAACTCTATTTTATGAGCACCATTTGTGTACGAAATCTGTAAGAGCATTCATACTGAGGGCGCTCTCCGTGCAAGACGTGGGATAAAGTCAAAAGTAACTGGATCAGAATTTGCCGTTATTTATTCAATCGCCAGAGGAAATGCTTCTTTTGAGGAATATATTATGTGATTTTGTTTTGAAGCGTGTCTTTTTGGAAGGCGTTGTATCAAGCAAGACCAAGAAGTTCAAGGTTTGATATTTCACACTGAATTCATCATTTTGTGTTGAATGAACCCTTTTAATTATTTTGGAAACATGAGGTAAACATGATTAACCTTGAGTTTTACGAAACTTTGAAAGGACATCGGCAACTCTCCATACTGACGGATATCTCGAGCGAAATTGTAACGTCAAGTCACAAGAAGAAGACTAGTAATATTCGATAGATTTTTTATTCATGAGGTCGATACTGTAGGATTTTTTGTTGTTTGAGCACAGAAGAGATAATAGTACTCCGTACAGAACGGCCACTCCCTTCCCCGCGCTGATTCAGATACCGCACCCCACCCCTGGCGTCTAAGGACTGGTTGAAATATCAATAGACGCGGCTGAACGCCTGACGAGTGACCGCGCGTATACGGTGAATAATAACCGGTAATGGTGAAGTTTTGTGCACTATTTGGGTGTCTGTCGTCAACTAGAAACACCAAAGACAGGAGATTCTTTCAGTTCCCGACTGATGAAAGAAGGTAAGCAACAGCAACTCTATTGTTGTTCTTTTGAGAAATAAAAATTCTAATACCTTAACTCCCGGAATGTAACTTGGTCAGCGTTTGCTGTGTGGGTCTCGCTCTCTCACAAGGACAGACTTTGTGCGAGACAGAGACAGAGTTATATGTTTGTAGTAAATTACTAGCTACTGACAACGATAATTGATAAATAAGTCAGTGTCGTCATATTTTATTTTTAACCGACTTCAAAAAAGGAGAGGTTCTTTAGAGGTTCTCTTTCATATTGTATTTTCTAAGATACCTAGTACTAAACCTTCCGTAATACATAATTATGAATTAAGTACATTTATTATAGGTATTCATTTCGTGCTATTCGTTGTTGGTGCGATTCAACAACGCGAACGAAGCACTTCGAGTTGAAAAGTAGGTAGGTACGCTTGTGTTTGGGTCGCGCCGTCGGTCGTCGTCTTTCGGTTCGCCCGACGCAAATCGCTGCATTTGCCGCGCTACCAGCCCTAGCAATATTTACGCACACATTTGCACGTATACAAACATCATTTGATCATGTAGTAGTAATAGGTTATTAGTTTACGAGCGTTCTATGGAGTGTCCGAGGTGTGGTTTGAGGCCATTTTATTAAGATATTGGGAAATAATGCCAAAGAAAAATCGTGCCAGAAAAAAAAACTCAATTGAAACAACCAAAGATGATATAAATATTACGCAAAACATTGCAAGCGTTGAAAATATCCTTTTTCTGATGGATTGTCAAATAAAAAATAAATCTAAACTGTGACATTAGCCTTTGCTTTTTTACTCGGATTAATACCGAAGATAGTCATTTCAATTTCCAACCTGTAGGGGTCAAGAGATGGTCATTCTCCTGGCCGAAAAAGAAAAAAAAATGAGATTAAAATTAGGGGAAATTAAGTTCTCATCCCCTTGCAAAAGACATTAATTGACGTCTTGGTAGTCACTGTCAAAGTCAAGCATTTTATAGTGTTTATATGAGTCATAGGGTTAATACAATATGGCCTGTAATGTATGAAAAATTTAAGCGAACTGAATGATCTTCTTTGGTATAGGTAGTTTTAATAAACGCGTTAGTAAGTTGAGATATTATTCTGCCGATATCCTTTAAATTACTTTTAATTTTAAGAAGAGAAACAAATGAAAATCCTATAACTGCACTTAAATTAGTTAAATCAGAAGTAACATAACTTAAATGCCAAAATTATTTCGTGAAACTCAGGGTAACTGAGCATAAAGATACGCCTGCCTATTGTCTGTTTTTGCCATACGCAATAATAGAAATAAGCAATAACACAAATAGTAGTTTCCACTCCTAATATCTGTATTGTTGAATATAGTATGCAGGCGAAAGTAGGGCTTTGCGTGGTTCGTTAATTGAATATTGCGAATTATTTGCTATCCGGTGGTACGTAGTGTTTTATGTACGCTTCACTTACATGAGTAGACAATACAAAATAAAGAACATTTTATCAAAGGGGGAGAGAGGCCTTTGCCCAGCAGTGGGATATTGCAGGCTCATAATAATAATAAAAATATTAAATATTTATACCAAGTTAACATTTTAACAGGGGCAGCCACAAACTTGCCGTGAAAGTTAATTAAAATTTTGCCACTAAATCCCAATTGGATTACGCAAAAGGTAACTCCACGCTTTTGAACGAAGTTTGCTAGAATTATCTAATTTACGATAGTTTCCGAACTGTGTCCATCTCTGATGATGACCAACCGGTTGTCCTAACCGCTCGAGTTAAATCAATATTTGCTATTATAGTAGGTAGGAAATATTGAATTGGTATAAATACAAGAGTTTGACCTGGGTGGCGAGTCGCGTACGGGTATGGCTTGGCAGTGTCTATAGCGAGAGCGCGAAATTGTTTTCTCGCGGCGCGTCTCGCTCTCTCGGCACACATACACGTCGTCGTGTCGTTCGACTTCGTAGACAAATCAAAACAGGTTTTTTTGCGCCCCGCTATTAGCCATTGGCACGCAATTCTGTACTCGACTCCCGAAGTCCCGACCCTGCCGATCCGACTGATGAAAAGCTGTGTCAGAGGCCCTTGAATCAGATCGCACCACTCCGTGATTTAGGTATATATTTAAGTATTAGTACCTAAAATATTATCTGTGACCAACCAACAATATAAGTAAGTATATCAAGATCAGTTAATATGGTAAGCTCACAGTAGCTAAATCATGTAGATACTTATTCATGAATGCTCAAATTGATTTCCAACGATCGTATGGCTTGCGGTGACAGGTGTAACTAACGCCTTTTTAGGGTTCCGTACCCGAAGGGTGCCAAACGGGACCCTATTACTGAGACTTCGCTGTCTGTCCGTCCGTCCGTCTGTCTGTCACCAGGCTGTATCTCATAAACCGTAGTAGCTAGACAGTTGAAATTTTCACAGATGATGTATTTCTGTTGCCGCTATAACAACAAATACTAAAAAGCAAAAGAAATTTAATATTAATCTCATTTTTGCTCGATATTGATAATGGTAGCAGGTAGACGCTAAAAATGTTCCCATTATATTGAGTTGATTATTAACTTAAAAAATAAGTAATTAAATTAATATTTAGGGGGGCTCCCATACAACATGTTCTTTTTTTTTTGCGGTTTTTTATAGATAATGGTACGGAACCCTTCGTGCGCGAGTCCAACTCGCACTTGGCCGGTTATTACAGCTTCGTTGCATTAAGCTGTGTAGAAGTGGCGTCCCCCGGTAAACGTCACTGTCGTCGACGTGCCAAAAGATCATTAGAAGACTGTACATTGGACATCGCAGTAGTTATTATGCTTGTATCTCGCAAATTCAACTTGAATAATGAATAATAATGCTAATTATTCTTTTTACCGTGCCACACTGCTCCCTTATTTCAAGTTGTCTCTTAGCTCTATACCCAGCCTGTTCTTATGCCAGTGCATCAAAATACTGATTATATTTTTTTTATTCAGTTCCCGAACTTATGAACTTTTATGATAGATATTTTAAATATGCTTCTCCCATACGGGGTAGCAGAACTATTTCGCATGACACGGGCTATCCCACGCAGCTACGGTTTCTCATTCTTCAAAAAAATCTGCAAAATCTTTCAAAACCTGTATAAAACTCCTTTCATTTCCCATCGTATTTTCATGAAAGCGCGGGGCTCACGTCCCCGGCATTAACTGCATGCGGCGGCATACCACATTCCTCCCCCCGGCCGGCCCCTACCCCTTGACTCGGGAATACTCGGAATTCAAGCGCGGAATCCTATACCGACGAATTGCCACGCTCTGTGCGGAGAGATATACGATTTTGTCTTATTGGTCATGGAAGTACGTTTTTAGGGTTCCTCGTCCGCGGTAGGCGAACGGGACCCTATTACAAAGCCCCCGCTGTCCGTCTGTCTGTCTGTCCATCAGCGGGCTCACTTACGAACCGTTAGCTGGAGAGTTAACATTTTAACAGAATGTGTATATGTATTGCCACAACAGCAAAAAATACTGTAACACACGAAATACAAAAAAGTAAGGGTGTCCCTTGGGTGTCCCCATACCAGAAGCGTGTTTTCTTTGTACTTTTTTTTTGTAAGATGGTGCGGAACCCTACGTGTGAGAGTCTGACTCGCACTCGACTGGTTATTAGGGTTTCTCGTCTGAACGTAGTTGAACGGGACCCTATAACAAAGCTCCCGCCGTACGTCTGTCTGTTCTTCCATGTTCATCAGTGGTCTGTGTCTCAAGAGCCATATTAGGCAGAGAACTGAAATGTTCGTAGAATGCGTATTTATGTTGTCGTTACAGCATAGAAATCAAAGAAGTCCTGAGTCTTATGGTCGTCGGATTTTATAGTACCTACATAATTATTATAGTACGATGACGGAACCCTTCTCGCAGTATCGTGATTCACTTATCGTCATCGATGAACTTAGAATGATTGGGTAACAAAAACGATTGTATTTTTAACCGACTTCCCAAAGGAGGAGGTTTACAATTCGTCCGGATGTTTTTTTTTAATTTATGTTCCCCGATAGCGCCGAAACGGATGGACCGATTTGGAAAATTATTTTTTTGTTTGAAAGGGTTTACCTTCCCATTGGTCCCATTGACACCAGGTCAGGATCTGATGATGGGATCCTGGAGAAATCGAGGGAACTCTTCAAATATTATAGGCAGACCTATAGTGATTTTTGAGTTTTTCATAATAACTCGTGCAAATGCACATGGTAAGCATAATGTTGTGATGCGGAAGTGCTGATGAAGACCACATATGGCCACCAGAACTGCTCAATACTAGGTACAAATACAATGCGTGGCTGACGGGCAGGCAACGCATAGCCTAAACCGGTGGACCTTGAGTCATGAAACTTTGTACAGAGGTTCCTTAGTAGCGTGGGGTAGCACTGAGATGGGATTTGACAAAATTAAGTCCCCAAGTAGGGGGGATAAGGGGTAACAGTTTGTATTAAACTCAATCTAATCAAATAGGGTTTGTGGAAGTCGGTTTTTTCTAAAGTTTACTTTTTGTTTCAATTATGTACGATACATACGTACGTATGTAGATATGTATTGTTCAAATACAATCTCGCGGCAGTATACTCGTAGCTCGCCCGTCCAAAGTCGACGGCCCGCAATTTCCAACCTACTTACATCGAGATAAAGTTGAAAACCTTCGAAAAAAACAGAAAAAAGAACGTCGTCTTTTGTGGACATATTGGACGTATGAGTACGTATTTTGTCAACCCAACACGAAGGATAAAGGCCTTTACCCACCCACCACTTCACCCTGATATTTGATGTGTAAACACGGTTTGTAATACTGATTTATGAGTTGTGATTAAATATATTCCTTTTATATAGGCGTAAAAAAATACGTATCGCAATTTCAGGAATCGTGATTTGGACGGTACATTCTATTGTATTGCGTCTGTGAAATTCACAGTGTGATTTCGGTGTCACTGAACGAATCTGTCATATTTATACGAGAGACATATTTTGGTTCGGGCGTATAATCGGTTCACTCAACCATTAAGAAAATGGATTACTATGCGAAAAGTGCTTAGCAAAGATAATTCAGTTCCAACGAATTCAATCCAATTCAGTAGAGGCGTCTTGTAAATATTATCCGAAACGAAAAAACAACGTTGCGACCTCTTGAGTTTCTAATAAGCCTCTCTTTACACAATACTGCTGTATTTATTTTGTTTATAAACCTTATGTTTGTTTGCGGTCTTGAAATGGTTTTGTAAAATAAGTAAATGTACAAGATACCACAAGCTTTATTATTCCAAAGATATTTCTCGCATACAATTTTGTAAGCAAGCTGCAAAACGTTTTTGCTCTAAAGCATAAAGAGAAGATGCCAGTGCCATTATTCGAAGTTTATCTTTTTGTATTAAAATTTTCTCAGAATACATTTTAGCTCAAATATTACGAGCTGAAATAAGGCACAGTTCACAGATTTAGATAGTGAGTTGTATATCTTGGGAGTTGATTGGGATTTTTTTATTTATTTGCTGGTGATAGAAAACTGTTTTAACATTATGAACGCCGGTCAAACAAAATGAGAAATATTCCAGCGAAGTGTATCGTGTGGATAACTAAAAGTAATAAATAACAACAGATAGAGACAGGTCCATGCAAGCCTTATTTTATGACTTCAAAAAAGGAGAGGATATCAATCTATACGTACCTATGTATAATATTATCGAAAACGTAAAATTTTCACACACAATTTCCTATTAATCTTGGGTAAAAATATAATTGTTGGGTTTCCAAACTAATATACAAAATTTCATGGGCGTATGTATGTTAGTCCACAAAAGAGATTCCGCTATCACCGAAACTTAAATAATCGGTCAAGTGCGAGACGGACTCTCACATGAAGGGTTCTGCACCATGGTTCAAGAAAAAGTACAAAAAAAACCATTCTTGTATGGGGACACCCTTATTTTTTTAATATATCGTGTACCTAGTTCATTTAATGCTGTAGTGGCAACAGATAGGCACATACTGTGAAAATTTTAAAGCTTTCTAGCTATTACGGTTCGTGTGATGGAGCCCGCTGACGGACAGACAGACGGACAGCGGAGGTTTAGTAGGTAATAGGTTCCCGTTTGGCAACCTTCAGGTACGGAACCCTAAAAAATATCATTATTTATACCGACGTTGATAATTATGCTAAAACATTGGGACGCCAGTGACACATTAATCCGTGTACTGATGTACTTTGCCATTAGCTCGCTATGCGTCTTCGTTACTACGCGTGACGTCGTACATGACGGTGAGATGATCTCAACAGTGGGGCACTGTTCAATAAAGCTGACAGGCTGACATATGTGACAGGTGACATAATTGTCACCTGTCGTGACATTTCTCCGTTCAATAAAGCCGACATATTTTTCAAAAAGCGACAGACAAATTATTGACATAATATATGTGCGATAAAGCCGTTTAATAAAGCTGACATTTGTCAAAAAAACGACTGTCAGAGATCTTGACAATTATGTCGATTTTTGACAAATTTGTCATAAAGTTAAAATCACTTTAAAGTTGTGACAAATATGTCTGAAACTTTTTCATCAGGCTGCACTTGAGAGTATCTAGAAATAAAGGGTAAATAGTATGTAAACCATTAACGCAACGTTATTAAAAGTTTGTTTTAGTGTGATTTGCGATTAGGTGCGGTGATAAACAACAACAAGATTTAAATTTTAAACTTGAAACTTGACAAAATGTCACGACATATCGTCATAAGTAATTATCAATTTTTCCACCGTGACATACTTATCACGGTAAGTTTTATTGAACGGAGAATTGTCGCGATATTTGTACGTGACAGGGGCGTGACGACACTCGGTACGATCGTCATCTGTTTATGAATTTACGTTTTGAATTTCGAACGTCATCGTCGATTTTGTTATTTTCAGCGGCTGCTATCTTCGGTTAGTTTAGAGGATCGAAAGATTAGACGCAATTATGAACAATACTTTAGATGTGGTTTATTTATAGTCCTCACTAGCATCAAAATAAAATAAATTCACAAGGTCAACACTACTTAAATATTTAAATAAAACTAGGTAAAATTATGCAGTGAAATATACCCAATACACAAATTACTGTGGTTGTTGTGGGAGCTAAAATGCATGAAATACTTCATTGATTCTGAGGAATTCTCAGACTCCCTAGTTCAAGATTTAGTTTAAGGTTTGGTGTTATAATTGTACTATCTGTATGACATTCTTTCAGTGGCTAGGAAAATGAAAGAGCTAGTGACTGAGTCATATACATACCCACTCATGTTACCAGTTGATTTGCTGGTTTAACTCATACTGAATCTAAGAACATTCGCTGTAGCAATTTATTAACTTGATGCGAACAGAAACAACATGAAACATGAAACAACATGAAATACGTCATTGATTCTGGGAAACCCTTCGATTTTCCCGTTCATTCTATTTATGGGTTTACAAATTTCTTGTTTATTGAGTTTAAGTTTATGAAATAAACATTTTTCATTTTCATTTCATTTTCATGGGTGAATCCTACTATCTGTATCTAGCTAGACACGCTTCCAGTGACAAGGGAACCACAAGAGGTATGTGAGTCAAATTACCAGTAGATTCGCTGGTTGAACTCAGCAGCTATAGCTTATTCGCTGTAGCAATTTATTCGCTAGATGCGTACAGAAACCACTAAAATATTTAATTTAAATGTATACATAGTCGGAATCACAATTAGTTGCCGGGCCTACACCACCTACACACTAATTTAGTAAGCAGGCGGGGTGGGCTAATTGTCTTTGAGACTGTACAATAAATGCTTCGATGCGGTCAGTGTGGCGACCGATGATAAGTTCTTATATGTGGTAATTACTAAGTAAATATTTATATTTGATATATAGTCGTCGTTTGCGCGAATAATCGCTGCAAAAACTCCCGTGGCCAGCCGGTTAAAATTCACCGGACCCCGGTGCAGGGTGAAATTTTTATGGCGACCTAACTATACAGATCTACATATTACAATTTCCGGGTTGCCCGGGCCCGCAGCAGATGGGTTTAATGCGTGACACGTGGCACGGGTACGCTCTGAATGCCTAAGATCTGATGCAAGTAGCGCCGCCGTGAATGGGTGGACATGTTGGGGAAGTAATCTTTTGGACAGGGGTCTAGTGGGTTCATTGTTAGGTGGACAATCTCCGTCATAGACCTGATTTCCTTTTGACCCCCAATGACGAAAAATAGGAAGCGGTTGTCTGTTTGTGTGTGACTGTATATCTGTGGCAATCTAGCATTTGCGGATTGGTGGATTTTAATGAGGATTTCTATTAATTTTTAATACTATCATTATTGTGCTTATAATACTATCATTCCACAGAAAATTTTGAAAATTTCAGCTAATTTGTGAAAATGTAGTTAGGTATTCGAAGCCTTGAAAGGATATCGTTAGAAAATCTTTGAGACCTAGACGATGATCTGAAACACACAGTAGGAACTCCTTTACCAGATGACATGGCAGGTTTTGCCCCGTGGGACTTGGATATATCTCGTATCTACTGTCCAAAGTTGCAAATAAAGTTGGTATCAAAGCCCTAAATGGGTATGACCCAACACTTTTTGGATCTGAAAGATGTTCTGCAGCATGCAGTGGGGATGAAGTATTGCGAAGCATAAGTTACTATGCGGATGCGGCCTGGTAAATGCAAGGGATGGGGCACATACTGATTCTATACTGAAAATCCATCTTGATTATTTTAGGCGTATTTTGGACCCCCATAAAAGTCAAACTACTGGATAATTTTAGTATTTTTTTTTGTCATCGACGCCAACTGTTGTCTTCTTTAATTTAGTCATACATTTTTTTATAAATATGGACCGTTTTCGAATGAAACGTGAAAAGCTGGAGAATAGGTTTTTGAACTGACCCTCAAGGGTCTCTCAGGTCGAATCCGACTTTCCCCAATTTCGAAATATGAACCTAGGCACGCGTACTAGATGTGGTATAAAAAACCGGCTTTTTCACAAAGTGCACAAACCACCCATGTGGATCTCCCAGTAATGTGAGTGTATTGAATTTTATGAAAATTCACATACACACATATCGTCAAGCCAGTTCCTATACTAATAGAATCATACGCGTTTGGGCTGCCCGTATGGAAATAGCGTGACGCTATGTTATATAATTTATTTTGCAGATACTAAAGTTGGATCGCAAAATCGAATTCCCGTGTGTAGTGCTCTTAAGATCAGGTCAGCCGTTAGGTAACCAGCCGCCGTGCGGAATATTTATTATTGAGGTTCCATACATCACTGCGATCATCTCTTGCGCTATAAGTTTTAATATGTATAGGAATGACTGTGCCCGACACCCCTCCATCAACACGAACTGAGCCAGCGTGGTGGAGTATCATAATGGCTCAATCTTACTCGTATTGGAGTAAAAGACCGTGCTCCTCGGTGTGGGGACATCAATGGGCTACATACTATCAATATTATTATTAACTGACGGTGTCGTCCAACAGGTACTGTCTGCTATTGAAAACTATTCGATTTATCAGAGTGACGTATGCAATTGCATAAAGTTACTGTTAATTCTACTGATTAACTGTACACATATTTGGTAAATATTTCCATTAAATTTTAATTGATGAATAAAAACTAATTGTCGAGTAAAGTTCTCTAGTGTTAAAATCAAATACGTGAAACGGTGCAGCAAAAAACGCGCCATGGTTACTGTGGTATGGTTCAGTTTTTTTTATTGAAACAGAAATTATAGTTTAGAATTTTACTTTTCTCTATTTTTATGTAAATGCATTATTGTTATGATCGTTATATTTCCAGTAGATTTTACAGCTTTGCGTGTTCTGCGAACTATTTATCTACTAATACTTCTACACCATACTTTTCTTTACTTGTAGCAATGTTTCTCAAAGGGTAAAAACAGAAACCGGCTTACCTTACAGAAATACGTTGTTGATACTCGCCCCAGGGAGCTGTCTCAACTCGCCACATTACAGAAACTGTTTGAAACTCGACATACATAGCTGTCTAGCGACTGCTGTTTTCAGCTGAAAGGAAATGCTGGTGCCACAGGGAAGTATTTTATCACCTTTGTTGTTATTTCAAAGGTGTAGTCACGATCTCATGCATTTACTATTTTAGGAGTTTAGGTACCATTGTGTGTGACTTTGACATAAACTTAAACAGGCAAATTGCTTCTGGCCCCACACTAGGGATAAGGGACCACATAGGGGCTTCCTGTATCGTGGAAACCAGAAAAAAACAATCAATGTGTTTTTCTTCTTGGTACTTAGAACGGGATGCTAACCGCATGATTAGGTACTTCATTTTTACTGCAAAATCTTATACTCCTTTCCTCATTTAAGATTCCCTTTATTTTTTTAGTAAAGTCTACCATGATCACATCTTTATCAGGAACGTGTTGAGTGAACCCAAGACTCCATTGGGAGCGTCTCAATGTTAGCAAACTTTATTTTTCGCCCGAACGGGCAGCCCAATCAATGAGCGACGAACATCCAACGGCGGAAATATTGACAAACTTTGTATTGGACTTCGGCGGAGTTGGTAACTTGCAACAATCTGAACCTAACATGGATTGTTGTATAGTATAGACGTTGCATGAAAGGTCTTGATGGGCGGCTATCTAAACTTGTTTGAGATGCACATCGCGCTTCAATTTCAGTTAACCGTTGTTTGAATGTTGGTTGAGCTTTTGGCAATATCAAAATGGATCTGATCAATTTGTTCAAATGTTACTAAACATTCATGACTATGTGAGTATCCAATGTTTTCTACACTGACATTAACTTCCTCTTCTTTTGTTTGTTATTTTACATTGATATGATTTAGAACGGTTAAGGATGTTCATCTATCTGTCGGCGGCCGATCGTAGGATCGGCCACATCATGGTGTGCCGTCATGCGCCGCGCTATTTCATGATATGCCCAAGCAATTACTGGGCACATCATGATGTGGCGGGTTTTTTTACGAAATCATGTCTTTTTAACCGAATTCCCAAAGGAGGAGGTTTACAATTCGTCCGGATGTTTTATTTTATTTTTTTATTTTTTATGTATGTGATGTGCCCCGATAGCGCCTAGACGGATGGACCGATTTGGAAAATTAAATTAAAACGATTTTCCTTGGAATCACCATAGACTCGAAACTTCAATGGGGTCCTCATTTTAGGAGTCTCGCTCGAAGACTTAGCTCAGCTGCTTTTGTGGTCAGGCAAATAAGACACACTACAGATGTCGAAACTGCCAGATTGGTTTACTTTAGTTATTTCCATAGTATTATGTCTTACGGAATACTGCTTTGGGGGAGAGCGGCAGATATAAACACGATATTTGTCTTACAAAAAAGGGCCATTCGGGTTATCTACCAACTAGACGCTAGGCACTCACTATGAGATGAATTCAAAAATATCAATATACTTACTGTAACCTGTCAATACATTTATCAAAATATCATGTACACCAGAAAAAACATAGGTTTACTTAAGACTTTAGGTCATAATCATAGTATTTATTTTTATTTTATTTTATTAGTATTAGCACTAGAAGTTAGTATTAGTATACAAAAATATTAATATTATATTGACGTTGACTAAGCAATCTATATGATTTTATGGTCAATATTTATTTTTTACTTTGACTTTGACTTTTACTTTTACTTTGTCTTTGACTTTGACTCAATCTAATCAAATAGGTTTTTTTGTGTGTTATACATGTCAAACAAACACGAAGACTATTCGGGGGCTTCGCTGCGCTCGCCCCCTTTAGTCTTCACCTAAGCTACCGCAGTGTTTGCCTTAGAGATTTTATCGTTTCATGCTACTTCACGATCATGATGTGCCTAATTCTACGATCGGCCGCCGACATATCCAATTATATTTTTGCTTATATCTTGTGATGGGCGGTCACATTGCTGTTCTGACAGGATCTTGGTTATTCGTTTGAAGAAAGATGTCGTAGTACTTACTGAATTAAACTCTATAAATGATTGTTCAAAGGTTGCTACTATAAATACCTAATTACCTACTTATCTATACATATTGTTAACAATAGTGGTTAGGGTTTTTATCTACTTACACCTCAGATTCTATGATACAGTTTTGAGCAATAGATCGATACCGATACTTTGTTTACTTCAAACCTTTATTTAAAACTCGTTGCTGTTCGTATTCCATTTATTACATAATGAATATTACACGATATTCTCTTTATGAATCTAAAAGCTTAACTTCTGGAAACTGCCCTTTGAACTTAGTTTGCTGTACAATCTATCAGCCGATCTATCCCTTTGATCTTTAATTATCCAATACCTTTTCAACTTTTGATTAGTTGTACCTCTTGAATTTGAATTCTCGTTTTAAAACATCAGCCAGTTTTGGAAAGCAATAAATAAATTGAAATGTCCAAGGTCACGAGTATACCTTCTACAGTAATATTGTTATTTTCAGACTTGCGAGTTAGATGGTGCTCGGACAAGTCAATATACACTTGTAACCTATAGAGTCATGTTTATTCAATAGAATATTAGTGTTTTGGAGAAGACAATTATTCATGAATAAGTAGATAACCCACGAAAAACCTATTGAAGCGTAATGAAAATATACTCTTTGCTTGGCAACAAGAGAATCATAAAATCATTCTCTTTTTTGCAAATGTCATAAACAGTTGGTCCTTATTTTTCTGTGACTGACTGTCACAAACAGCCTTGAAAACCTTTTCCCGGAGCTCAAAAGTTCATTCCGTTCAAACAGGAAGCTCGGTCGCGAGGCCCCGGGATCGCGCACGCTACATTACCCCCCCGCTTTCATGCCGGCGTGAAGACACGGTGCAATGAACGCATTGTACTGCGACCGCATTGACAATCACAATGGTCGGGTTAATGGATTAGTCGTTGCAGCTGGTTTCTGGGTACTGTTTGCTCCGTCTGTTGATTGTCATCGGAGGTTAAAGGGTGGTCTTAGCGCGGGAGTTTGTGGAGTTAAGGGCTCTACTCACGATGCAATCTGTCTCGCGATTTGTTGCTGCAACTTGTTGCCTTGCAACAGATTGCAGGTAGATTGCATCGTGAGTGGGCAGGTTGCAGGTTGCATGCAATCGATTGCTTCAAGATTGCATCGTGAGTTGGCAGTTTGCAGATTGCATGCAAAAAGTTGCAGCGACAAGTTGCAAGACAGATTGCACCGTGGGTAGAGCCCTTTATATCACCGCTCTACTCACGATGTAATCTGGCTCGCAATCTGTCGCTGCAACTCATAGAAGGCAGGTTGCCTTGCAACCGCTAGAGAAGGACAGAACAGGAAGATAGACAGAGAGAGAGAAATACAAGTTGCAGCAACAAATCGCGAGACAGATTGCATCATGAGTAGAGTCCTTAGGTGTGTAACTTATTTTGCAAAATAAAACTATTCCGGGCATCAGCAAATGTCGCTAGAAAACATGCTCTGATAAATAAACGGTCAAGTGCAAGTAAGACTCGCGGACCAAGGGTTTCGATCACATTGGGAGATTGTTACCTAGTAAGTGGTGTAATTAGGTTTCTACAGAAAAAAAATAAGTATGATGCCACCCATGTAAACTAAATTACATATTTTTGCAGAGGTACAGTACAGTTTTCAGATGTTTCCCTTTTCTTGTGCTGACCTTGCGCCCACGCGTTCTTGCTATAAAAGGTCTTGATAGACGGATACAGACGGACAAAGAAATGATTAGTATAAGGGTTCCTTTTTCTCTTTATAAGGATCGGAACCTTAAAAAGTGTCAATCAAGAACTTGATTCGGGAGAAACACAAACTCAACTATCACTACACGGAACTAATGAATTTAGGTACGCGAACTATACCCTACCGTCGATCGAGGGACGCGGCTGGTATCCAACCTCATTTTATAGAGTCATCATAACCTGCCTATCAAGTAGCACAACTAAAAGAGTAACTCAAAACGAATAAAGCATTGATTTCGTACGACCGCAAACTGCCAAACCGTATCGTTAATTTCCATTGGCCGTTTTATCGTTGATAATTGAAAATGCAATTTTATTCCGCTCATACCATTATACAATTTGGGGAGAATGAATATCCCTAGTGAGTGGTACGTGTTGGATTTAATTTTAAGTTATTTATTACTTACTTACCTGTAGTAACTCCTACGACTGATTCATGTATATACTGAGTTACTGACTGTTTGTTACTGTCAGAGATGAAGGTTAATATAATGTAGGGATGCATTTCTTAGAAACTCAACCGTCCTGGCTGCTGCAGTGCCCCGTGTTATACAATCGTAAAATATATCTTATTACCTGCTCTAAAAGTGTAGCTGTAGAAAAACTGCATTGGACTAGACCTAGTAGTTTTCCGGTAATATGGTCTTACTGGTTAGTTTCTAGATATTTACCTAACCAATAAGACTTCAGTGCTCTGTCTGGGCACATGCCAAAGTTTCATCTACAGAGTGACGTGAATATCTAAAAGACAATATTCTATAATATTGAACAGTGGTAGAGCCACGTGCATTTCTATATGGGCGAGCATTTGCGTTGCACGACAAAGAGATTGCTAGTCCATAGATTGGGCAGTTCTACTCTCATCACTAGAACAAATAGCTAGGACACAGTAGTTTTCAGGAATGGAATATTTCAAAATTGATACGACATTTAAAAGAGCTTTTAGCATAAAATGGGGTAAATGAGTTAGAGAATCATAGATTAATGGATAAATTAATTATGTGATAAACAGGGGGCTAGCCAATTGCCGCAGTTATAGAGATTCCTCACGGCCCATGATACCTTCCGTATTAAATTACTGATCTCATTGGGACATGTTCTGCACCGGATTTGACTCGAACCAAGATCTCTTGTCTGCGAAGTTGCGTGTGTGAAATCTTGGTCCGTGCAATATTGGGTACCCACGTAGCTGTTCGAACAACTGATAGCTGAATTTGGGTGCAACTCTGCCTCCACCGCCTTGTGTGGGAATTGCGTGAATTTGGTCCAAACACAGGCGAATGAGGAATCTTCCACGAATACAGTCAATTGCGAACAAGCCGAAATACTCACGTTAATTGCGACATCAATTCACCGTCCTCCGGGTAATGCCGGATGCACCTGTAACCGTTTGCCTCACGTCCCGTGCCGGCAGCACGGCACGATAAAATTACATTAAACCTCAGGCTGCCAATGCACAGGTGAATAGAGTCCCGAAATACCTGAATGGTGGACAGAATGCGAACGGGGTGAAACGGTGGACATTCTGGAACAATCGAAAAAGAACATTGCACTGTTCTCATTGAAACGTGACCTGTGTGCTGTACCATTGAAAATTGTTAGTATCAGGTAACTGGTCTACATTTATCTAGACGAGGAGTTAGTGAAAAAGTTCAGCTTTAAAAAAGAAGATTACAGGGTTTTATCGGAAAAAGTATTGAGAGTTTGCCGCCTGTAATTTGCTTCACTTTTACGTATTTTTCTATGTCGCAGAAGGTTAGACTCTATCAACACTCAATGCTTATTGACTCGTAGTAATATGCTGAAGTTTTGGAAAGGAATATAAAATTTTAAATGACGACATAACTATTTGTGACTAACATAGTGTAATACTTCGTATTGTTTTCATTTGTTTCTAACAATTGGGTTGTTTCCAGGGTTATCATACATTCTCAGAATTGTATATTTCCAACATTGTATATTTTATAAGGTCAATATTTTGCAAATAAGGCATCATTTGACATCCCACACATGACGTCACTTTCTGATATTTCATAGAACTCAGGAACAAAAGTGCCGTTCCGACAGTTCCTAAAAAGTATCTATTTTCACTAGCAGGACGCAAGCCTATATTTCACATACAACATCTTAATTTTTTTACCTTGAGTGTCACAATATTTTTTTAATTTTAGCCAATGCTTGGCAACTGAAACAAATGACTATCCTATGACATTCTCGCGATTAAATTAGTTAAATGAGTTACGTGAAACTCATGGTTAGTCATACTAAATTGATGTCAGAAGTCAGAAGAAGATCACTAAATATGATTTACCTATTGAATTGTCTGGGTCACATTATCGATAAGTCGGGTTTACATAAGGTCTACTCAAATTGACGTAACTGAGTCGTCAGCACTTCGAAATACCCTTAAATCCTGCTTAGCTAAGGACACAGCACTGGGTCAACGGGGTTACTCCGGTTACACAAAGACATATTTCATAAAAATACTATTGGAACCAAGAGATGATATAAAAGTACACTCAGTCAAACAGATGACTGACTCATTATTTCTATACAGGGGGTCAGTTATCTGCTTGGCTGACTGTTCCACAAGAAACGGTACTCCATGAAGTTATTAAAAAATAACCAGTGTGTTCTAAAACTAGAGAAACCAAATATGTATTTCAATGAAAAACACATGCTGTAATCTGCAAATGTTGTAATCATATTATTTGCCAAGCTGTAACAAACAAAATACAGTAACTATTGTCCCTAGTAAGCTCAAAGTATCAAGACTTTGGTCCGGGCGATTCTTGGGGCGGTTTGTTTGTATAATTGATTATTTTTTCCGTGGTAGTAGTAGTATTAGTAGTTGTCAAGACTTACTTTAAGACTTAACGTTTAACAATGACTTACCCCAGACATTTTCAATGTTTCGGTTCGTCATCGTCTAGTCACTTTTAAAACAATTTTGGGCTCTAACATAGAATGTTTAACCAGAGCAAGTCAAGACCACACCACGCATTGCTGACTCGTGGAAAGTAAATTTGTCATGCGTATTCCGGACCGCACTCAGATTACATCTCTCTATCTCAGGGTCATCACATCTTTTGTCATACTGCTATGGGTATGACAGTTTTATTTAGGTCAGGCACTGGAGATATGCGGAAATGCCTTACCTAAATTTAAATATATTTTTAGACAAATTCAGTTAATGAATATGCACTTTCGTCATACGTTTTTATGAGGGGTGTAAAGTTTGATATGTATGTGTGTATATGTGTGTCTTTCTGTGTGTCTGTTGACCCTAGCACTGAAACGGTCTTAGTATAGGAAAAATCGATTGAATAAACATCATAAAATTTTCTACAAATACACAGTTCTGCAGGTAAAGATATTATTTTGTTTCATTTGGCTTTGATGGATGATAACGTCTATCCATAGTATTTGTAATTGTACAGATATCAGAATGTCGTAAACCACTCCAATTATCTAAAACCTGACCTGACCCAAAGGTCTAATCAATGACCTATTCATATGTAATGGCCGGTTGTTGAGTGAGTGGAATTGGTCCTTGCATTGTAATCTATTGACTAACTAGCTAACTGCTGCACTTTGGCGTGAATAAAACAAGTCAAAGTCCATGTGGTGAATAGTTTAAATTGTCGATTACTTGCTCGTCCAGAGGACGAAAAGACTCAACTCTTTTATTATATATTTTTTCACAGGTTTTCAACTTTATCACAATGTGGGTAGGTTAAAAATCATGGGCCGTGGACTTTGGGCGGCCGAGCTAGTGCAATCACATAAACAATAATCATTTTAGAAAATAGAACGGCTGTGAGATTCAAAGAATCAAATAAAAAAAAATATAGTTTATGCGAATCAGGCTACATGCATGTCGTAGGACTTCCCTATCAAAATATAACAATAAATTTGTGTTAAGAGGAAGAAATCTGCTCTTTTCACATTCCACATAATTTCAACAATGGAGTAGGGTGAAAAACCATAATAATTGCTGGCTAAACAAAAAACCAATATGTATATCACAACGCCATTTTCCAGACGGGGTTCCTGCCATTCAAAATTCCATTGTTATATCTAATACTTTTTTCTATTATTTAGGTACAAGAGCAACAAAGCAAGGGCGGAATGTTAGAGTAGACTGACCATGTGACCATCATGTATTGAATTATGTGCCCATACAAGAATATAGGGGAAAAGATACCCGAAGTTCATATACTGGTACAACGCCTACCCTAAACTGTAAGCGGTGTATGTGTCGCAGTTGGTTGGCTAAATCAGATACTTAACTAGCACCCTAGACCGTTAATTAAACCCCTTACCCCTTAATTAAAGACTGTCATTGAAAACCAAGTCACTAGCAATTTGATTTAAATAAAGCATCGTCGAAAACGATTAACAATTTGTCTTACCAAAAGCCGGCGTGTTGGTTAAAACAAGATGGCGTCACGACAAGAGCTGATTACTTTTAGAGTCTATCTTTTTGACAAACGTTGTTCAACGTTGGTTTGTTGTGTTCAGTGGTTTTTTGTTTCAAATTTGGTCTTTGGTACAATTTTTAACATTTTCTCAACTCCGCCATGATTATTTCATTTGATATTTCTGTGTAATCGGAGCGGAGCGGAGCGAGGCGACCCCATGTAGTTTCACAAAACCGAATTGGTTGCTTTAGGTTACTGTCTGTGCTAATACTAAAGATAGGTTGTGTTAGGTAACAACTTTATGAACCACCTGGAACCGAGCGAAGCGGAGCCGAGTGAGGCGACCCCATGTATTGTAGTTTCACAGAACCCAATTGGTTGCTTAATACCCTACCAATGTTTGAAATTTGAAATGCATCTTGTAGCCTAGGAACGTTTAGACAACTCGTTATAAACATTTCGTTCACTCACTTCTCTGACGGAACTTTAGCGACTTGGTTAATTATAGGTCTTTAATTAACGTTCTAGCTAGGGTGTTAGTTAAGTATCAGATTAAACCAACTAACTGCGACATATGAATTGCCATTTTTATCAAAGCTGCACGGAGAGAATGATTTATTTTCTGGACTGTGTATATTTTCAGAACTTCCTACTTTTAAAGGAAATAGGGAGTAATAGCGCAGTTGGTTTTTCTGTATCTTTTTGTCGATTGATATTTATTAGCTAATGATCTTAAACTTCATAGGGGGTAACTTCCGAACGGGCGGTAGTATACAAAAATATTAATATTATATTGACGTTGACTTAGTAATATGTATGATTTTATGGTCAATAAAAAATTTGAACTTTGAACTTTGAACTTTGGTAAATAAGTGAAATAAAGTTGCTATGCTAATTTTAATAAGTAATAATATGAAATGCATTTTTGGTACTGGTTGTTAGCGCTTGTCCAAACACTAGGAACATGTTAACGACGAGTTATGAAGACCGAAGTTTATGCTGGAAAAATATAGAATTGAAGCTTATAATATATTTATTCTGATATAATATCAAGCTTTTTTTTTCTCCAGCCGGGATTCGAACCCGGACCTCTCGCATGGTAGGCAGATGCGCAACCGCTGCGCCACAGAGGCCGTCGAAAAATAAATATATAAGCGCTATTAGGAGACCGGTGACCGCGTGAATTTCCCATACAAACGTAATACAAAAATGATTTGAATGTGAGAAATAGTTTAACGTATTTAGACTGTTAATCGGATTTATACACTGTTTACGCAGGTTCCTGGTCTGTATACCAGGATTCCTCTTCACCCAATTTAAAAATATTTTTAAGTAATTTGAATAAGAACCTTGGTATACGACCAGGAACCTGCGTAAACACTGTATTAATCCGATTAACAGTCTAAATGCTTTGAAATAGTTCTCAAATTCAAATCATTTTTGTATTACGTTTGTATGGGAAATTCACGCGGTCACCGGTCTCTCAAAGCGCGGTAAAGTTTGAGAAAGATCACCCAAGATACTATACCAATACTGTCCTGCAGTTTCAGATACTGCTATCGTAGGTATCTGAAACCGGTTAACAAAATATCTCCTTTCTCCGCATTTTCTCAACGAAACTTGCCAATAAACTAGCCAATGTATCTTCGAAAGTCCTCTTTTGTGCTCCCGCGTTATTCAATCAACACGGTAAAGCCAACCGATACCGTGGTTCCTGTGGAAATAAAACTCGTGTTTTCAAATCCTATTTTCTGTTTCCACTGATTTTCTTCCGTCCACATCAAACAGGGTGTCGATTCAAATATTTGTTGGGCCCGTTGTTGTGCTCCCGCTGTCCCAAATATCTCTTTCTTATTAAACTAAAATAAAAAGTCGATTGAAAAGTCAAAGGTAATAAAACGTTGTTAGTACCATCACACACTGTGCTGTAAATAACCGATGAACAGAAATTTTGGCCATAGAAAGAGACAGGCAAGTGCATCAAGTTACAAGAAATAGTGAAACGTATGACCTATCTACAACACGTCACAAAAGAAAATAAACTGTGCTTAAAATTACCGATGGATGGATGCACTGGTCCCACCGTCGACGATGAGCGAGAAGCGTTTAAAGCCAGAACTAGGAAGGAGTTGGCGAGCAGCGAGGAGCGAGTGTGTAGTTTATTGGCTATAAAGCGAGTGTTTGAGTGCGACGGGCTATTACTCGCACCACTCGCTCAGGCACACTCAAATCCACGTTGTACAGTAGAATGATCGCTCTGATAGAAGCGGACATTGCTTAGCGAGTACCGCTGAGCGAGTTTTATCGTTGACAGCTTTTATCGCTGGCGATCAACTAGTGAAGAGAGTCCTCGCCGGCATTGTAAACAGCCAGCGATGAACTATAAATATATCTCTCTCATTTACCCACAAGCGATCTTTACCATTTGTTCGATTCTTGAACAAGAAAATAGTCGACAGCTCATAGCTTCCTCGCTCTTGGTGGGACCAGTGCCTTAGGCAAGTATGCCAGGTTACAAAAACATAGTGAACTTTATTTTACCTATGTTATGAGTTGTTTTAAAACCGTGATGGTATTTTCTCGGATCAAAATTAGGTAGTTAGTTTGTAGTAGCAAATTCAGCATTGGTTGGAGGTGGGGGTAAGGGCTTTGGGGGTCTTGAATTCTCACCTAATCCACAACTCGACCCATAACCACGCGTTTCCCTGTGTTTCCACAAGAAAGCGAGAGAGCGCTACACAGGAGCGCAGATAAGGTGTCGAATAACGTACGTGGAATAGAAACATTACCATGCAAATAGTTCCGAAACGTGCAAACGTCGAAATGCAATACGGAAAGTGTAATTGGATTCTAACCGGAACGAGATTTCGTAGACGCCCCGAGCGTATTTGTTGCAAATAAGGATAAAGTGTGGCTACTTACTGAGCCCAGTGATGTAATCAGTTTGGTAATTTATATCCGTATACATTGTCTTGTAGTGGTTGAAGCCGTAAAAGACCTATACAAGTAGTAAAGGACAGTCTATCTCTGTAAAATTAACATGGCAACATGGCAACGGATTTACGTCAGCCGCTACGGCAGAATTGTAGTTCTCAAAAACCAAGTGGAATTAATAGAAATATCAATTTACATGGCTCTTTGATCTACATCTATCTGTATGAATACCTAATAAGAAAAAGTAGAACCCATTCCATTGTCCAGTAACAGTACTAATAAGCGTATAGCAACACATGTTATTGATAAATTGATATCCTTTCTGACAAAATATAATAAAGCTTGGGACCAGAAAAATATCTCTACACTGCGTAAATACCAAATATTATTATTTATTTTCAAGCCTAGCAGGTGTTCCTAATAATAAGTCACGATTGCTTATATAAGTAAGCTGATAACTTTTGAACCAGTGAACTGATTTTAATGATTTTTTTCTAAGAACCATTGCAGAGTTTGCTACACAAATTTTCATTAAAATCTGTCTATCCGTTTGACATATAGTGTGCCCCGAACACAACATAACACACACACACAAAGACAGAAAGACTGGCACTCCAAACGTATAAAACTCCTCTTTTTGGTCTGGGTTTAATAATAAATGACCGCCCAAGTCCCATTGGAAACATTGAAAATAATTAAAAATTGAAGGCAACGAGTTTTCAAACTATTCCAAAAATTCGTTTACCCACATTAAACATTCACTGATTTCTACGGAACTTTCTGATATTTAAATTGTATTTGTTGGTATCGCATTTAAACTTTATAGAAAATTAAGTTGAATAGAAGAATATAGTTTGTTGAATATGGTGAATAAATTATTTTATCTACTCTCATGTCATAAAGTTCGAATTACAAACTTGAAATCGAATTCATAATGATGTACTTTATAAACGCAATACAGTAATCAAATAAAAAAATAAATAAAAACAATACTTCCCGAACAAACCTAATTTTATTATTAAACTTTTTTCCATAACGATACAGTTCTACTTTTTTTGGGAAAGGCAAGGGTCTTGAAACCGTACAGCCAAGGTGTTGATAGTCTGTACCGTTGGAAAGTTTTTTTTTAGCTATAGTTGACAACCAAACAGCCACTCAGTGTTTGATAAGTACTTGGAGGCAGGAAGATTTAAACAAAGAGGTTCATTGATCTGAGGTTTGATACTGTGGCCCACCGCGCATGCGCTGTGATATGCTGGGTTTTGGCGGCAACAAAACGTCAACGTAACGTGAGAACGTTTTGTTGGTTGTGTCTAAGCACTGATTTATGTGGAAATATTATTGTGTTTTAACTTTGATTTTTGTAAGAGAGACACTTTAGTATGAGAGTAGATAAAGTAGTGTATGAAACTGCACATAACTAGGTATTATGCAACAGTTTCATAAACTAATATTGTGGCCTGATCATAAAATCGATCATTTCAACCATTCTATAAAATGATCAGATGATGATGATGGTGATTTAATGTCATTGATGCAATATATCACGTACTTGTAAAATTTCCTGAATTCTGCTCGCAATTTTTCACAATATCTGCTGACCGACAACATGTGTTCTGATTCTGAGGGCTGTATTTATCACTTATACCTTACAGTTGCTAAAATTGCTTACTCATTTTGCATATTTTTCAGTGCAACTAATGAAACTACCACTCCCTATGTAACCATATCTACGTAAAATAAACTTTGTTTACTGCACATATAAATTCCCTATTTAAAAAATAAAGATACCTTACTTATACAGGGTGTAATAGAAGGGTATAGTCATATTTTAGGGGGTTGATAGGGAGACTTTTCATTGTGCCATACGTTTTGGTCCGGGTGGTCAGGTGATTTGTATAGAGAAGTGAAAATTTAAGTTGCTCTGATCAAATGGGTTTCATAGTTAAATTTGGTCAGAATGATGTCCCTAAAATATGACTACACCTTTTTTTACACCCTGTAAAATGAAATCTGATCGTAAGTAGTTCCAGATTTAGCGAACGGAGTTGTCTTTTGGAAGAAGGTCCACAGAACAGGTTCTAAAGATCTAATCCACATTGTGAATACGGCTCTCAGTATGTTCTAAACCGTTCCCGACTCTATTTGCTTTGCTCGGCACGTTGCAAATGAGAGTTGCTTATTGCCAACAAGGAAGACTTACTTCCGACACGTAGTCACATGTTGCAACAAAGTACACTCGGCAATAGGAAAACCGATACAATATTGTTAAAAATACACGACGTTCAGTCCTTTTAAGCATTAGAGCATCATTTTATGTCTCATATCACCTATTTATTGAGTCGCGCGGATTTAGATACAGATCGCACTTTTAGATATATTGATTACCGATTTTTAGACACAAGAACCATACCAATATTCCTTGTTGATCTCCTGGAATAACTCGTTTGAGACTAAGCATTTTTTTTCATACATTGCGTGATGTTTACAAACAATGAAATTGAAAGAAAGTCTCTGTTTCATAAAATATGTATATTATAATATTTTCTCCGGATTCATGAAGTGTCTCATTCGGCTAAAATATCTTTCCAAAGATTGGCTTTTGAGGTTACCAATCGTCTTAATACTCCAGTCGTCATGGACTTTTGCCTCAAGAAAATTCCGAATTCAACGAATCTTAAGCTTGGTTTGCAAAGCCCATAAGGGGTAAGGCTCAAGACCTTTTGGACCTGGAAGATGTTCTGGAACCGTCAAAAAAAATTATATGCGGATGTGGCCTGGTAAATACAAGAAATGAAACACAAACTGATTCTATTGGTTGATTGATTTGGTAGTTTTTGAGACGAGACGGGACGAGACAACGAGAGGTTAACCGATAGTCATAATGAAACACTCCTAAAACATCGTTTTCTTACCATCACCACCACTTCGAAACTGAAAAATAAAACAGAACAACCGTATTTAGTGCAAGGCGACCATTACAAGTACCGTTACAAGTATTTTCGCTTCTCCTTTTACATAAAGTGAGACATAACTGTTGCTTCTTGAGCCACATTGTATTTCCAGTCAAACAATTTTCTGACAAGACCCTTGTCAATCGTTCGTTTCGACGAAAATATCATCGGCAGTAAAGGGGTGGGTGGGTTTCGATGAAAACGCTATTCTAAGATATCGACGAAGAAACTAAATAGCTTCAAGTAAAAATAAACAACACTCCTTCTCGGGAACTTCGTTACATGTTATGTACCTGCAGACTTGCACATGTATGTAAGAGTAGTCGTTGACTAATTGACCTCTATTGCTCGCAGAAGCACTAAATAGTGCTTGACTTTGACAGTGACTACCAAGACGTCAATTAATGTCTATTGCAAGGGGATGAGAACTTAATTTCCCCTAATTTTAATGTCATTTTTTTCCCTTTTCGGCCAGGAGAATGACAATCTCTCGACTGAAAGTTTTAAGAATAATGGTTGATGTAATCTATGATAAAACGGTGTAGTCCCGTTGTTATAAAATAATCAATCCCATCCCTTGTACCCATCGCCTCTGTCCCCATTCAGTGAGGACACCGATAAAACTTAGGAATATTAAAACTATAAAACTAATTTACCCAAGAGATTTGGTAGAAACCAAGTCTAAAGTTATATAGATAGAGTTATAATAGACCTATGCATAAGTGTAACAAAAAGATAGATTTATTCAATGGCAGAGCACTGGTAAACTTCACTCAGGACCGAACGAAATGGGCTCCTGGTCAAAACCCGTATCAACAACCATGATAGTCCATGATAGATACCAAAGATATTTCATGATATAGTATACCTACCAAAGATTTTTATCCTTCATGAGGGAACGACCAGGTAGAAAAAAGTTGACTCGTCTTTTCGTTGTTAAGTTCTACTTTGTTAACCGGATTGTGAGTAACTGTCTTCGCAATCACTTCTATATCGATCAACCGCCATTAAACCGTCTTCGAACTTCCAACACCCTAATTAGCATCCCAAGAACAACCACTTGCAACTTCCAGCCAAAATTTATGGAACCGCGATACTCAGCCTCACTTTGTGCAAAGTTCATATGAAATTTAGATTACTTTACGAGTTCAAAAAGTTCCCCGCGATGATAATTTCACGTTAACATGGAGTTGCTCGGATGTGATTTACTTTGCGAATGACAAGGAGGTTGCAAGTTCTATTGAATATTTTTGCGACAGTTTTGAAGCGAATACATTCTTGAATGCGTCGTATGTTCTTGAAATTGAAAAAGACTTTACTGTCACACATTATATAGAACAGACAATAGATTACAGCGTCATAGTTAGTGCTAATAGGACCCGGCTCAGCAATGCCGAGCTGAGACGGTCTCAGCTCAGCGCTGGTTTTCAGCCGGTTCTTCAAAGAGATCCATATATTTGTTAACCGAAATTTACAAAACCCTTTTAATCACTAAGCTTAAATTATTTTATGACGCATACATGAGAAAGTCATAAACATAAAAAGCAGAAACATCATAAAGTCTCTAATTGTGTTGCATAAATACAAAAATACATAACAATAATTTCCTATAACCAGCAATACATATTTTTGGTTCTTACAAAAAAACCTAACATGCATACGAAATGGGGTTTCGCTTCTCTCTCCCCCTTTAGCCTTCACCTACCCTGATCCACCACTTTGCCCAGATACAATTTAACAAATCATCTTTAGTCATAAAAATAATATGTTAAACATTATAAGATTTAAAAGTAGTCCAACTGAAAATATACTAAAAGCAAGCTAAACCAAACAGTATGCCACAGGATTGATAAAACAAAGTACGTACGTGTGTACGTACGTGTAAGTATTATGCCATTGCAGGTTATGACAAACTAAAAAAAATAAGCAAATGTTTATTCAATAAGAAAAGGTACAGTTTCATGTTATAATAACTTAACTAAGGATACATCATCTGTTAATGAGTTAAGGTGTTGGTATTGAGCAAAAAATAACGTCAGAGTCGATATTCGCCAAAATGTAGGGTTTCCCCTATGTTTTGAGATAAGTAGCGAGGCTCCTTCCTTAAAAACATGAATCATAAGAAATTAGCAAACCAAATCAAGTATTTTTCTATTTCAATCTGATGTAGATCTAAAAATTTAAATTTAAAAGAATTTAACTAAAATAAAAAATAAAAAACAATTATTAGGTACGTATGTAAATAGAGTAAGACAGTAATCTAAGATCTAAAAACCAATGCAAATAGTAAGTAGTTAAGGCACGTATACCTAAACATAAATTAAAAGTAAAAAATAAATAATTAAATAAAGCTTTTATTTCATTCCCTAAAAGGAAGTTGTTATCTACAAAATTGTGCAAAAAGGTAAACCTACCTAATTAACTCTACACAAGTAAATCTCGCAACAAGCTTTGTTATCGTATAAATTGTGTAATGTAATAAAATGACGCATTTGAATTTAAATTTTATTTTCTTCTTTTTATTTTTAATTTATGTTTAGATATAGGTGCCTTAAATGGTTATTTAATGGGAGCGGTTAATAAAACTTATGCAAAGTTAAAGTAAGTAAGTGGTATGGGCGAAGTCTCAGAAATAGGGTCCCGTTTGGCACCCTTCGGGTACGGAACCCTAAAAACTAATGAAGCGACAGAAGCTCAATACCAAACAGTTGCTATAAATATTAAACTGCTCTTAAAAATTGTCGTCAGAGAACTTCCTTACAGATATTTCCACTTAAAACTTCATGCCAGTTTGGACCTTGTTAAATCGGAGTATTCATTGGAACTTTAGGAATTAAAAAAAAAATTAGGTCAGTCAATAATTTAATATTTGATCAGTGGCATCGGATCCGACTTTTAAAAGTTGATGATATTGTATTTTGCCGGAAGTACTTTATGTGTATTTTATAATTTTGCAGCTCTACCGGCCATTCTTTATTGTTTCGTGAGTAGATAGTTTAGTTTAGATTAGACTATTATTGAAAAGGTAAGGAAAAAGAAATGGTACTTGCGCATATCATTGCTTTTCTCTCAGCTTTGTTTTGTCACCGAATCAGAACTTATCCTAGAGTAGTTTGTTACATTAAACGGCGTGCTTTAATTTTTGTGTGTTTTTATGTCAAAGTAATTATTTTTTCACCTTACTGGTGTATTATTAGGATCTGTAGAACGTATTCCTCGGTTCTCAAACCATCCATCATGTTCTTAGACATGCCGACATCTCGCGTAGATAATTACACAATTTTCCTCCGTCACGAACAAATGTAAATCGCAAATGAAATAGGCAACTTACAAGACCGTTCATTTAAACTGTCACCAAGTGTTATCTCGTTTAAATGTGAGCAAAGATGTGCTAGGTACTGGGTTAACACAAAGTTCCTACGACTTTGAGACTTGTGAAGTTTTGACGTGTAAGAAATTAATATGACGCCCAGTAATTTCACACAAGAGTGAGCTAAAAGGATGTTATGTTAACGTAAAGCAGAAGGGGAAAAGTATCAGTAGCTTTAGAAATGAAATATGTTTGTAATTTGTGTGCCGCGATGAATAATTATGTGGAGGTGTAATGACAGCTTAATTGTGTGTCGGGATGAGATAACCTAAGCCGACTTCCGAACGGGCGGTAGTATACAAAAATATTAATATTATATGTTTACTCTGTATGATTTTATGCTCAATAAAAAAAAATACTTTGAACTTGATAACTTGAAACAGATATACTGCTTACAATAGTTAAATGTTAAATTACATCTGGAAAACAAGTTATTGACATAAGATGAAGGTCGTGTAAACAATAGTAAAGATATAATAAATGTGAAGTATAATTTAAAAATCAATCAGAAGCTGAATATTAAACAGCTAATCCTCGTATCCATATATAATACTCTCTCATACAATCCATAGTTTTGGTGATATTTCTTATTGCGTACATTAAACGCACTTTTTTATTGAAATATCAAAAATGTATCAAGTCCATAAAAAATAGGAGATTTACTTCTTCTTCTTCTTCTCACGTAAATCATTTAAATTATATTTTTCCAAGAAATTCGCTGAATAGTCACATGTATATTTATAATAGAATTGGTATCCCTCTAAATAGCAATCTGCATCAAATTGTGCAAGTAAGTTGTCGCGACGACGTCCATCCGTAGTAAAATCTGTCTTAACTGTACATTTTACTATTCCAGCGTTTGTTCACTTTGTATTTAAATTAACCTGAGAAACGTCATAAGACGATACAGTTTAGGTTTATCTATCAACATCACCATGGCAACCATTTTCATTTTAATACTCCGTATTGATCTTATTTTAGACCAAGACTTGTTTTACGACGGTATCATGGTAAAATTTCGAAATAATTTGAATCCCTAAAAAGGTTGCGGTAACCCCCGTGTTTGTAGTCAGACTTCATCATAGTGAAAACTACATGCCGGTTATATTTGTGGCTTAAAATTTTGATTTCACAATCTTAGCATCATGTCTCATAGTTCTTTACTCAAATAGCAAAAAACCGCCCTTTTTCCGACAAATTCAATAAAGCTAACTAATTACTACTGTTTATCTCTCTCTGCCAACAGAAACTCATCCAAGACTACTGAATAAATTGAAATAGCTTCGATGAGCTCGGATGTCATAAATTCGAAACAGATGCTAAAAGCAATTAAAGTTTAATATTACTTCTCCATCTTTGTGGTCCAGGGAGAGACATAGTTGAAAAATGGTATCGCAACTGCAGTACCACTTCTTAGATGTTTCCAATTGCAATTTTGTATTTGCTTTCGAATCTAATCGAAGACTATGTTAGTGCAGAAGTTTTAAATATTTACCTACGAGTATTCAAGGACCGAGGTAACTCTGACAAAGGGTAGCCTCAATATTAATGGTACCCGAACAAGAGTAACGCTATTTTTGTCCGCCGACACTTCCACTAGAAGCGATTAAATTCATTCAACGTTAAAGTAACGACAGTCAAATATTTCTAAGCTGTCCAACAACGTGCTAACGATCAAAGACGAGGCGCTTGCTTCCGTCCAATCATTTCATTCCTCGCTCACTACGACTGTCAGACCTCATTTGTGTCTCACAGTGCCTCCGTTACCTCACCCCCTCGCTTGCCTGCTTATATAAGAAGCGAGGGGGGTGGGGCAGACATATTTATTTTGGCTAGTTGAGGTCCTGATTAATTCACTGCCCTACATTTTGTTTTTGTTGACGCAGCGCCAGTTGATTGTGTTGAAAGGGAACAATCTGGTGGATTTGATGAAACTTCGCCAAATAGGATTCGTTACGCGTTGGCGAGTTACATAAACAGAAATACTGGTGAGCTGCGGAGTTTTTCCGATTTCGAATGGCGATTTCAAGATGGCGGACCTTGAATCGATTGCAGATCGCACGAACGAAGAAATAAGATTAGATAAGATAAGAGTTTAAAGAGATGGCATCACTGCATCATTTATCTATCTCTAATGCACTCAAGCAAAGCCTATTTTTCACCCAAAAAAAAGAGAGGTATTAAATAAGTGTTTGTGTCTTAGTGTGTTTGTCTGTATGTATGTGCGTGGCACCTAAAACAAACTGGTGGACGGGTTTAAATTAAATGCAGTTTGCTGAAAATGGCTATTACAAGTAGTAGACTTCCCTGCGTTATTTCTTTGCCATGTTTTGTTAGAATCGGTTCAGGGGCGGTTCAAATGCTATCAGCTAGTACTAACCTAAAAAATTAGGAAAAATCGTCTTCCACAAACCCTATTTGATTAAATTGAGTTTATTATAAACTGTAAACCCTTATCCCATCTCAGTGCTACCCCACGCTACTAAGGAACTTCTGTACAAAGTTTCATGGCTCTAGGTCCACCGGTTTAGGCTATGCGTTGCCTGCCCGTCAGCCGCGCATTGTATTTGTACCTAGTATTCAGCAGTTCTGGTGACCATATGTGGTCTTCATCAGCAGTTCCGCATCACAATATCATGCTTACCGTGAGTAAATGCACGAGTTATTACCAAAAACACAATAATCACTATAGGTCTGCCTATATTTGAAGAGTGCCCTCGATTTCTCCAGGATCCCATCATCAGATCCTGACCTGGTGTCAATGGGACCAATGGGAAGGTAAACACTTTTAAACAAAAAAATAATTTTCCAAATCGGTCCATCTGTCTAGGCGCTATCAGGGCACATATATAAAAAAAAATAAAAAAAATAAAATAAAACATCCGGATGTTTTGTGAACCTCCTCCTCTGGTGAGTCGGTTAAAAAAGGAAACCGGTCAGCCAATATTGTGTTTTTGTTTATAATTAGTTATCGCCAGAATATTGGGCTTTTTGTCTTGTAGCTTGTTTTTGGCTTATCATATTGTCACTCGCTAAACTTGTGCGCAATTGTATCTTTTCCACTCCGTATGGCAAAAGTCGTAACGCTATGTGTGTATAGGATTGATTAGAAAAACTATCGGAGTTACACTGCCTATATACTTCTATTGCGGTAAAATAGGTTCCCATAGAGAACCGGCAAGTGTTATTGCACAGAGCGAGTGTTTATGTACACAAGTCAAGGAAGGAAAGGGGATGTATGTAGATTTTAGGCTAAATTAGGATAGAGGCATGTAAAATGTATGAAATTAAACTGAATTGCTGTTTCTGGTTTCGTGAGAACCAATTCATATCAGATAACATAACATAGCGTCACGTATTTTCCCATAAGGAGTGCTAGGTGCTAAGGGCACCTATAAAACACTCCATTTTTCATGACTACGGGCTAGCCCAACAAGGCAGCGATGGAGTAATCAACGTTTTCTCACCACATATTTTTCTTCACGCTTAGAACTTTCGTTACTTAGGATTTGTACATGATCAGCACCAAAAATGCACGCTCAAGAAGCAAGCGTGAAAAATACTAGACCATGAAGCCCTTTAAACAGGGTTATTTTTGGACCCGTAGCCAAAAGTTACAATGATTTTAGGGACATCATTCTGAGCAACTTTTACTAAGAAACCGATTTGATCAGAGCAACTTTATTTTTCACTTCCCAGTACATTTTAGCCTGAGTGGGTCAGCTCAGCTGGTTTGTATGGAGAAGTGAAAAATAAAGTTGCTCTGATCAAACCGGTTTCTTAGTGAAAGTTGCTCAGAATGATCTCCCTAAAATATAATAGTAACTTTTGGCTACGGGTCCAAAAATAACCCTGTATTTTATACTTTCAGAGCCCCAGTAAAAGTGCCTTGTATGTTTTTTCAACCGACTTCAAAAAAGGAGGAGGTTCTCAATTCGACCCGTATGTTTTTTTTTTTTGTTTTTTTTTTCTATGTTTGTTACGCGATTGCTCCGCCAATTATGAACCGATTTGAACAAATCTTTTTTCGGCGTATAGGTAATACCTCAAGGGTGGTCCCATTGACACCAGGTCAGGATCTGATGATGGGATCCTGGAGAAATCGAGAGAACTCTTCAAATATTATAGGCAGACCTATAGTGATTTTTGTGTTTTTCATAATAACTCGTGCAAATGCACATGGTAAGCATAATATTGTGATGCGGAACTGCTGATGAAGACCACATATGGCCACCAGATCTGCTCAATACTAGGTACAAATACAATGCGTGGCTGACGGGCAGGCAACGCATAGCCTAAACCGGTGGACCTAGAGCCATGAAACTTTGTACAGGGGTTCCTTAGTCGCGTGGGGTAGCACTGATATAGCATTTGACAAAATTAATTCCCCAAGGGAGGGGGGGATAAGGGGTTACAGTTAGTATTAAACTCAATCTAATCAAATAGGGTTTGTGGAAGTCGGTTTTTTCTAAAGTTTACTTTTTGTTTCAATTATGAAGAAGAAGATAGTTTTAGACCGGGTGTAACAGAAAGATAAATAGATGTTGTTCAGAATGATGTCCTTTTAACTTTTTAGGGCTCCGTACAAGAAGGGTGCAAAACGGGACCCTATTACTAAGCCTCCGCTGTCTGTCTGTCACCCACCAGGCTGTATATGAACCGTGATAGCTAGACACGCTAGACATTTGTTCACAGATGATGTATTTCTGTTGCCGCTATACTTAACAACAAATACTAAAAAAATATACGCGTGTAGCACCGTACACGTGTTAGAAGTAAAACTTCTGTAGCTAGATCATTAAGTGGTACCTATACTATACACCTATACCTACCTATACTAAAAGAGATTTAAATTTCCAATTTTGAGATCCAATCTCTGCTTCAAGTTACTTTTAAGTTTCAGACGTCCGATTATTTGAAATTATTTTGGTTGCGATTCGAACCCGAATCTTATACTTTATTGCACAAAAACAGAATACAGACACTCAATAATAAAAAAAACATGTACCAAGGCGAGCTTATCTCTAATAAGAGATCTCTTCCAGCAAACCTAGGTTGGACAGGATTAATTAACAAAAGATAGACCTACATATGTGCACAACGATAATCTTCCGCCAAGATTAACGCGAACTACATCAAATCAGTTGTTTGTGAATCTCGTTGCCCTACGCTATCATCGAAGCGAAGCGTGAAGTTTTCACAGTGTGTAATCTAATAAATACGAAACCGAAACGAAATCTTCAATAAGCTTCAGGACGACCGACCGCTACATTTACTGTCAATAAGCTTCAGGACGACCGACCGCTACATTTACTTTCACTTATTTTTTACAAATATACCAATATTGTTATTGTTTTGCCAACTGATCCATCAATCTCAATAGGGGCAATCGATAGATGAAAAGTAAATATTATTACTATTGTTGTGTTATGTAGTCTATCGATTTGTAAGTAATAATTACCACCAAACACAATCTACTTGAGAAGTAAGTTGCTCACCCTTGAATGTAATTTATTGAGCACCATTTGTCAACCGAGATGCAGTGTTTTCACTAGTTCGGTTGTCACTGATCCCTCCTATTCTACGAAAAATGTTCCTAATTAAGTATCTCCTTATTTTAGTTAAGTAGAATCTGTGTAAACCATGTTATCTGTCAATAAACAAATTTCAATTTCAATTATATTGTACACATGGGTCTACTCCTACTCGGCATCCTTATTTGGTTTGCTGGAAGAGATCTCTTATCTTTATAAGCTCGCCTTTTTACACGTTATCTATGTTTTATATTGTTTGTGTGTAATAAAGAAATTATGAATTATGAATTGTTGCCACTGTTTTCGGGTTGCCTTGAAATAGTTAAATAAGAGACGTTGGAGCAGGACGTGGAAGTCAGAAAGTAATATCTCCGTCTGTTTTAAAATTTTGTAAAAGCAAATTTATTGAGGTAGTTTTTGAACTAATGGTTTAACGTAGTGTGCCATGGCTCTACCACCCCGGATGGAAAAAGGCATATTCCTTTGCGCGGATCATGCCAGAAAAAAATGCCAGAAACGAATTTTGCCAGAAACTCATTATACTAGTAACGCTTTATGCCAGTGCAGTATTCTGTGGGGGACTGGACTAAAAAAATACTTTTTGCCAGATGTGTGGCAGAGGCATAACTTCACAGAACAACACTGTTTTTGACAGGAGTCACCGTTTGTGTCACCACTTTCATAATTTTTGACTGTGTTTATTTTTTAGGGTTCCGTACCCGAAGGGTGCCAAACGGGACCCTATTACTGAGACTTCGCTGTCCGTCTGTCCGTCCGTCCGTCCGTCTGTCACCAGGCTGTATCTCATGAACCGTGGTAGCTAGACAGTTGAAATCTTCACAGATGATGTATTTTTGTTGCCGCTATAACAACAAATACTAAAAATCAAAAGAAATTTAATATTAAGGGGGGCTCCCATACAATAAACGTGATTTTTTTGCTCATTTTTGCTCGATATTGATAATGGTAGCAGGTAGACGCTTAAAATGTTCACAATATATTGAGTATATTATGTACTTAAAAAATAAATAATTAAATTAAAATTAAATTAATATTTAGGGGGGGCTCTCATACATTTTTTTTGCGGTTTTTTATAGATAATGGCACGGAACTCTTCGTGCGCGAGTCCGACTCGCACTTGGCCGGTTATTTGGATAAATACGGAGCTGGCCTTTTCCGGGCTCCTATAGCCTTGTCAGAATCAGGTGTTGCCGGCGCTAATGATGTTCTAGAACACAACACGACACTTATTGCGCGAATAAATCATCCACCTTACCTCCCTTCATGTTGTTTGGCCTTGTAATAATAATAATGCCTTGGGCAGTATCGGGATTTTAGCGAAGGTTTGCGCTGCGTATACTAACAGTGAAATAAGTCAACAACATATAAATAACAACATACATATAACAATAAACATAATTGTCTCTTTTACCCATCGCAAACATTCGCCTATAGCTTGTAAACATTGGACGGTCGAATTGACACAAACTCACAAACCCGACGACGACGCTTTCCTTCAACCCACAATGAGCGTAGTAGAGTAGGTATGGCTCGAGTTACTCACATGCGATTTAACGGCCCTCGCCCCTAGGTGGGGACATTAGACGTGTAATTTGCATTTACATACCAACCTAGTCCCTTATGAAAAACGAATCGCAAAAGTGTATCGATTGCTGGTTAACGACAACGCCTATTTTGGAATCTGAACTGCTCAAAACCCAGTGACCTGACGATATCACATTAGATTTCGCAGTGTGCAAAAGCCTGTCAATGGAACCTATCGAATCTCAGACGTTAATTAGTAGACAAAGTTCATGTCAACTCGCTGCAGCTCGTGTTGAGGGCTCTCAGCGATTTTACTGGCAACCCTGTAACGGAACACGCAGTACGTAATTGGAGGGAAGCCTGGGAACCTAGTGGAATACTGTGTATATCATATATGATACAAGATCTGTGTTCATATAGGTGAATCAGTTCGAGGGATTTTTATGGTTTCGTACCGGAAGGGTACCAAATGGGACCCTATTACTGAGCCTCCGCTGTCCGTCTGTCAATCTGTCTGACTGTCTGTCAGCGTGTGTGTCTCTGCGTGAACCGTAATAGCTAGAAAGTTGACATTTTCACAGAATGTGTATATCTGTTGCGGAACCTACGTGCGAGAATCTGACTCGCAATTGATCGATTTTTATTAATTAACAAATATTTAAAACAGGCTTAATTACATAAATGTTCCTACATGATACATTCCATCGCTTTACGTGACGGTGTGTATAATAAATAGATAATAAGTAATTAGCATTGATCATACACGAATGATCTGTAAGTAAAGGCACAGACTGCTGTTCTAATACACTCGGTTTCTGGAACAGCGATCAAATGTAACATACTGTTAATCTTATATCAAACTCAATCATATGTCGCTAATGTGAATTAATCTTCGATTAAAAGATTGCGACATTTGACCAGGCGTCCAATTTTCACCCATGCGAATTGAAACCGAGGTCGAAAAATATTGTCATTTTCGTTAAAGCGGTAAAGTAATTTATACTTTATACTTATACTTTATTGCACAGAAAACATAATACAGACACTTAATATTAGAAAAAACATGTACAAAGGCAAACTTATCTCTAATAAGAGATCTCTTCCAGCAAACCTAGGATGGAGAGGATAATTTAATAAAAGGTACATAAGTGCACAACGATAAATATTAAAATAATAGACTACTTACTAATAAATACATAAATACAGATAAAAACAAAAAACAAAATATAATATATAAATAGATACTAAGGTATATTAAGGTAGAGAAAGATAGTGTTCCTTCAAGCGTTGATAAATTGATAAAAACACACCTTTTGCGCAATTTTCTGCCGCAGCGACAGACATAAGGGCCGCGTTGCAGTGTAAGCTATTATATACCTATTTTATAATATTTATTTAATATTTTTATTCAAATTTAAACCAACACAAATCCTGTTGCTAATTTGCCTATTACCGCGAGCCTTAATTGATTTTTACGCAACACCAAGTCTAGGGGAATGATCGTCTAGCAAAGAATCCCGTCGACTTCGAAATGCAATCCTGTGGATGCAGCGGACGTATTCCATTAATTCTACAATAAAAAAGGTATTAATATTCAACATCAGTCTTCCAATCGCGTTTTTCGTGTCTAGTAAAAGGAGGCCGGAGATTGCTTTCCTTATTACCCAGTCAGCGAGTGAAGCGGTTAACTTTTACCGTGCTAGGTATACAGTGAAATACTCTGTAATTTGTCCGCCTGATAACGGTATCGTTTGGGGCCTTTGCTGGTTAGCAATAAAACGATTTTTAATTAAAAGTACTCTTTGGAAGGTTCGGCTGGCAGCTAATTGTTTTACTATACTCGTACGACGTACAAAAGATTTTGTGCAGTGATAATGAAATCTGTTGAAGATATTTCGTATGTATAATTTAAATGATTTATTATTGCCACCTAAATGAACTGCTGCTATTTTAATCCTTCACTATTGTAATTTTAGTCCATAAATAATTAATAATTTTGTATCTATGACATTGATTTAACTAATTTATTTAGATGATATTGATCAAGCCATGTAAATACATCATTATCTTAATATTGATACGCCTTAAGGGTATAATAACATTGAAACTAAACTGTACTTATTTAAGACCTTATAACATGTTGTTTATTGCAATAAATATAAATTGAATTGAATTGAAACTTTCTATCGATTTTAGAATACGGTTATGGAACAAGTTATCAAATACGAAATCACGAAGACTTAGCTCAGCTGCTTATGCGGTCAGGCAAATCAGACACATCACAGATGTAGGAACTGCCAGATTGGTTTACTTTAGTTATTTCCATAGTATTATGTCTTACGGAATACTGCTTTGGGGGAGAGCGGCAGATATAAACACAATATTTGTCTTACAAAAAAGGGCCATTCGGGCTATCTATCAACTAGATGCTAGGCAATCACTAAGGGACAAATTCAAAAATATCAATATACTTACTGTTACCTGTCAATACATTTATGAAAATATCATGTATACCAGAAAAAACATAGGTTTATTTAAGACTTTAGGTCATAATCATAGTATTAACACTAGAAATAGAAATAAGATTGCTATGCCCGCGTTCAGACTCAGTAAGGTTGCTCACTCTTTTATGGGAGTATGTGTTAGTTTTTATAATAAAATACCTAATGAAGCAACGGACCTACCAGAAAGGAGGTTCAAAAACTATGTCAAAAACGGCCTATTGAAGAAGTCATATTACAGTGTAAAAGAATATTTAGATGACAAAACTGCATGGTCTTTACCATCTCAGCGCACAGAAATCCAAAGAGGGGCGATGGACTGAGTCAGTACGTCTCTCCTCGGTGTATTTCCTTAGACTTAAGTAGAAATACATAACATTGTATTTTTAAGGCTCTGATATTTTAAAAGAGGTACGGGGGAGGTTTCTTGCCCTTCTTTGCTCCATCCCTAAGCCCACAACTTCCGAACGGGCGGTAGTATACAAAAATATTAATATTATATTGACGTTGACTAAGTAATATGTATGATTTTATGGTCAATAAAATTTTTGAACTTTGAACTTTGAATAAATGATTAGCTCCGTGGTCATCCTCCACCCTGCATCTCCTGCGTGGTTTGCTTCTCACGCAGGAGATGCAGGTTCAAATCCCGGTGCTGACCAATGAGATAATTAATGTGTCTTAAGTACATTATCGCAAGCTCCGTTCTTCGGATGGCACGATACTATCACTACTTGGTAGTAAGTGGTAGTCGTAAAACGAATCCACCAACCCGCACTGGGAGCCAGCGTGGTGAAAGGGCCTATTAGACTACTCTGTCGGCAGGGCCCTGTCTGACTCACTGTCTCTTTCTAGTCGTTCCATCATGAGTAATGTAATAAGCTCTGAAGCTTGAATCAATCTTATTCGTACCTATCCGGGTAAAGGCCTGTGCCCGCGTGTCGTTAAGACCATTAATGGGCTATATTTACATATTTACAATCAAATAAATCATTTCAATAACAAAATATTCAACAAATATTATAGCATCTTATAGAAACCAAAACATGTCAGACATTTTTCAAGTCACATGAAAAAGGGGATAATACATACATAACTTAATAGTTCGGACCAATTAGATTGTTTCTGGGACAGTTTCCCTAAAAATCCAACAGAGGACTCTGAAAGTGAACAGATTTTTAGAATATCCTATACTCTGTGGTAATTGTCAAAGTCAGCTCTCTAATTGTTTCACTGCTCTGTGGTTCTTGTACAAACCTTCGGCGTGTCAACTTGCATGTAATGTGATAAAAAATATGTTTGATACGTTGCAGAAAAAATATCACACCCCATAAAACTTACCACCAGAGTATAACATGTTTCGCTACCTTTCTCGGTTCGCTCTCTTGAGGCATCACTAAAACATAAGCCGCCGCCGTAGACCGCAGACACGAACTAGACTTGCGAACGAATCGCGGTTAGTGTTAATTAACTAGCGAGGTGAAACTTGTTATTAGAGTAGAGATAGAGAAGCTATTCAAGCACAGGCGTGTACTGACATTTGCGCTAACTCATTTTTAAAAATACTCGTTATATTAACCGCTCTTAGATCTGAGAGCCATCTCAAGTGAATGAAAATGACATATTAAATGGCGAAACTGTCAGTGTGATAGCTGAGACTACACTTTGAACTGAGAGTAGTGGGTCATTATAACGGGCCTTAGAGAAAGCCTGCGCTGTGTCAAAAGGTGTTGTTGAAAATTTGCGCTAACTCACTTTAGTACCCACAATTTTTTTCCAACGGTAACAATATTTTTCCAAAGACAATTTATGGTAATTCAAATATTCCAACGATGGTGTCAGCGCAGTAAAGTGGTGTTACAACACTACAGTTTTAATGAACTTACCCTATTCTATTGAAACCGAATTATTTTTGAAATATATAAAGAAATACATAGTACCTTTAATTTATCTAAAGTTATTTAAAGCTATCCGTTGCTTTTTAATAAAACCACAAGATTTTGCAGAAGTATCGATCGCCATTCAAAATTATTGAATTTCTAATGAAAAATCTCATTTTTACCCGCTGGGCTGCACCTTTCCGTTTTTAAACAACACTATTTAAGAAGAAGATGGAATCTTCTGCCACGTGAAGTCCGGTTGTAACTTGTAAGGGATGATTTATATTAGACCGGGGCGTGCCCGGCGTTTAAGACGTTGCATACATTTTGCCTTGTCCGGGCCACGTCCACGGCACGCCCCGGGCACGGATAATATAAACTTCTTCATACAAAATGTATGCAACGTCTCAAATCCGTGCCCCGTCCGGGCACGTCCACGGCCCGAAACGTGCCCGCCCCGGTGTAATACAACTCATCCCTTTACTTACTCTTTGATATGTTAAGGATGTAATGTAGGTACGAGAAAAAAATGCATGAATAATCTCAAAGCCTGACCAAGAAAATAAAAAAAACCGCTGCTTTTAAGGTGTTACATGTTACATGTCCTTTTTAACTCACTCGCTGTAATGCAAAAATCCGCAAAGTATACATAAATCTATCCCGTGTATTTTGTACCTGTAATAGTAGTAGGTATGTAGTCACTGAGTATCAAAGTGCTCCTTTGTGTATCGTTTTAGCATTGCAAGGGGCCTGAAGGCCATTTATAAAGAAGATTTTAATAGCCCTTTGAATACTTTGTGCAAGGGCCTTGCCCCATTAAGAAATGCATCAGGCGACGATTTCTACGCGTCTCTCTGAGACTAATTGCCACGCGAGTATCTCGAATATATATTTGAATAGAGGTTTGCATACTGCTACCGGTTTCCTGTATTCAAATCTCTATCCATTCTGACTTCTCCTCCTTCGGATACGGAACCCTAGAACTAAACAAAAGAACTGGGGTCCGATGCTGCTCTGAGAAACGCACTTATATTGGATCGCTATCGCATCTAAATCACCCAAAACAGCGTCATTTGGTATGCTCCTAAGGAATCGCAAATAGATCGTAAATAGATTGCAAGCAAAGAGTATACGATTTGCTAGCAATCTATTTACGATCTATTTGCGATTCTTTGGGAGCATACCAAATGACGCCATTTTGGGTGTTTTAGATGCGATAGCGATCCAATATAAGTGCGTTTCTCAGAGCAGCATCAGGCCCCTGGGTGGGCATTTCCGACCAAGACGAGCTAATAGATAATTTGTGGATTCAATATTCGGAAATGAAACCCTAAGATTCAGCAAGATCTAGCCCCGCAATCAACTTTCGGCGAACTCGTAATTGCCAAGATAATTAATTACTTATGTAATCTCGTTGCAAACTAATTGCTCGAAAGATTAAACGAGTTTCTTACAACTTCTCCTTGTTAGGTGCCGAATGTGCTAAGATATAAAAACAAAACCAAGTACGTAGGTATATAATAAAATTTCGGTCAAGTGCGAGCCGGACTTGCACACAAGGTTTCCGCTCCATCAAGAAAAAGTACAAAAGACACGTTTCTTGCATGAGTGCCCCCTTAATTTTTAAATACATCGTGTACTTTATTTTATTGCTGTAACAGAAAGAGATGTAAACATTCTATGAAAATTTCAACCCTCTACTTAATACGGTTGGTGATATACAAGTATACACACCACGACCGTCATTGATGGTCTTTACAACAAGTAATGATATTGTGTATGTCCTACTTTATGTTTGGTTTCTTTCTTTTCCTTTGTCTGGTGTGTTTCTGTCCTTTTAATAAACGTCTCTTTCTTTCTTTCTTTCTTTTCTTTCAGTATACAGCCCGCTGACGGACAGACGGACAAATGAACAGATGGACAGCGGAGGCATTAGTAATAGTGTCCGGTTTCGCACCCTTTGACTAGGGAACCCTAAAAAGTACTATTTATCACAAAAACATAGCAAAAGGTGACACGATATTTAAACTATTTTTAAGTTCCGCATATTCGGCTCCGGGATAGACTTCGCTGAAATTCTTATTCTTGTTTTAACTCAACGAGAGCTAAAGATTAGTGGCCTCGCAAACTGGTTGGGCCACAAACACTGTGCCCATTAGAGCGCGGTAATTCTTTGAGAGCTTTGCGATAGAGCAATCTTTGATACGAACGAATCCGGGTTCCGTAGAGACGGCAGAGATATTTTTTGGTAACGGTAACGTGAAAAATCCAGTATAATTAGATTCACGGCCGTATTGGTATTTAGAAATTATAATTTCATAATTTCTTTATTGCACACAAAAAGTTACATAGGACAGTAAAAAACATAGAAAAAGTGTACAAAGGCGAGCTTATCTCTAATAAGAGATCTCTTCCAGCAAACCAAATAGGGATGAGACAGGTGGATTGCTGAGCAGGAGTAGACCCATGTGTACAATACATATAATTATTACTTACAAATCAATAGACTACATAAACTAGTGCATACTTATATAAATAAATATGAAATATATTTATATAATATACATAAGCTAATAAATACTATACATACATACTACCTATAATTCTATAAAGACAGGTAATGCTTCTTCACACGACTTTTAAAAATACTGAGAGTAGGACTATCCCTGATGGTGCAGGGGAGTGCGTTCCACAAGCGGATAGCACGAAGTCTAAATCCGTGCTCATAGGACGCGGTGCTATGAGGTGGTACTGTGAGCAAGGACACTGCTTGAGTTCTCCGAGGCCTGCTGGAAGAAAGAAATTGAAAATGAAAACGGTCTCGTAGGTAGGATGGATACCGTGGATTCCGTAAAATATTGTAGAGAACAAATAGAATGTGAGAATCCCGCCGAAGACGGATCGGCAGCCACTTCAACTCTTTGCGATGCTGTGATACATGGTCGTATTTGCGCAACCCGAAGATAAACCGAATCCCGAGATTTTGAAGTCGTTCGAGTTTATTCAGTAGTTCTTCGTTAGCGCTGACCCAGCAAACGTCCGCATAATCGATGAGGGGTAGAAGGAGACACTGAGCGAGGGTGATTTTGGTTTGACGAGGTAAGAAGTACTGAAGTCTCCTGAGAGAGTGAAAGGTAGCAAATACTCGTCGACTGACCTCATTAACATGAAATGACCAGGACAGCTGGCTATCGAAGAAAAGTCCCAGGTTTTTGGCTTTGTCACCATAAACGATCGTGGTACCATTGAACGTGACAGGAGGAATGGCCTGTTGTTGCAACAAGTTGAGAGAATGTCTGGTACCTATGATCATCGCCTGGGACTTGCTTGGGTTAACCAGCAGACCGAAAGATGAGGCCCAGCCTCTTACACCCTCAAGATCAGCGTTCAGTGTCTCCACAGCAGAGTTTACATCATCAGGAGAGAAGTGGCGATAAATCTGAAGATCATCAGCATAAAGATGATAAGAGGAAGACAAGACGTCCGAGATGGAATTAATGAAAATTGAGAATAGAAGAGGAGAAAGAATACCACCTTGAGGGACGCCTGTAAAGAGGTCACACCATTCAGTTGATGACTCCTCGGACCTGATACGCTGTTGCCGATCTCTCAAATAAGAGTCGAACCAGCTGGCAGAAAGGGCGGAGACGTTCAGAGATTTGAGAATCTCAACTAGAAGGTCGAAATCAACGCAGTTGAAGGCACTACTGAAGTCAAGTAAAGCCAACACCGAAAGCTGCTTTTGGTCCATGGCTAGCTGGATGTCATCTGTGACTTTCAGCAGAGCCGTAACGGTACTATGACCCGGTCTGAATCCAGATTGGTACATGTTCAGCAGATTGTTTGAGTGCAGGTAATAGGAAAGCTGGGTATGGACAATGGATTCAAGGACTTTGGATAGGATAGGTAGGATTGAAATAGGACGATACTCTTTAAAAGAAGTGGGACTGGAGGTTTTGGGTAAGGGGATGACTAATGCTTTTTTCCACACGGTGGGAAAACAGCTGTTAGATATTGAAAAATTTAATAAGTGTGTAATAGCTGGCAGCAGTTCATCCAGGATTGTGAAAAGCATTTTTAAGCAAATTTTATCGTCACCTACAGCTTTCGAGTTGACTGCTAGTACCGCCTTCTTGACCGCATCAATTCCAACAATGCTCAAGCTGAATGGTGTGGTGTCGGGTAAGGACTTAGAGCGCAGGCTCTGAAGAGTGTTTTGTTTAACCATGGGATCCATCACAACAGGAGAGGCAGAAAGGAACTGGTTGAGACCGTTGAGGTCTACATTACCAGCATGTAGGTCCTGAGCCTTTCCTATACCAAGCGTTTTAAGAAACTTCCACACTTGTGCTGGAGTGTAACTCTCAATACTCTTGTGGATGTGCCGGCGTTTGGCGTCACGACAGAGACGGTTGCAGCGATTGCGAAGACACTTGTAAGAAAGGAAATTGTCATCTGTCGGATCCTTGCGGTATTTGCACTTGGCTCTGTTCCTCTTGGCCATTAGACGCTTAATAGTATCTGTAAGCCAAGGGGCGGGTAAATGTTTCACTCTTACTTTCTTAAGAGGTGCGTGTTTGTCATAGAGACCCAGGACTATGTTGTTGAAGTTACTGATTTTCTCGTCCATGGTCACACTGGATATTACAGAGGACCAGTCGATTGACAAGGCATCCGATCTGAGAGACCCAAGGTCAATATCCCTAAAGTTACGGATATTAAGAAATTTAGCTCTGCACTTAAGGGGTCTGATCTTATACGAAAGATAGATAAGGTCGTGGAACGAGAAAGGAGAATTGAGCTGACCGTGTACGATGACCTTATCCATTTTGGAGACGATCATGATATCAAGAAGAGAGGGGGTGCAGTGGGGTTGACAATGTGTGGCATCGAGAGGCAAAATGTGAAGATTAAAGGAGTTGACAATGGACCTGAGTTTGTCAGAACGGGAATTATTTTTAAGAAGACAGGTGTTGAAGTCTCCGAGGATGAGGGTGTCGTCATAAAGAGGTGAGAGTTCATTCAGGAGGGATTCAAATGTGTCGAAGTAGTCGATGCGAAGCGACGGGCTATAAAGAACGCCAAGAAGGACCTTATTATGGTGAAGAGTTAATTCGAGAAAGAGATGTTCAGCAGACTCGGAGTACTGGCTAGGGGACGCGCTGATCACCTTGCACGGAATTTCCGCACGCAGGTAGATAGCGACGCCACCATCGGCTTTCCCGACTCTGTCGTTCCTGTGAAGCCTGTAACCTGGAAGGGAGTACGAAGAAGATGACAGTGATGGCTTTAGGAACGACTCGGAGATGAGTATGCCGTCGACACGTTGGTCACTAAAAGCCTCGAGCAGGTCCGGATAGCTGGAATGAATGCTTTGTGCATTGATATGCACGATGTTCAGGTTATCCTCCACACCACCAAAGACGGTCCTAATTTTGTCAGAAAGAGGTTCCTCCGAGGAGGAAACATTGCTTTCTGCACTCAGAAAATCGTTACCATCGTCGTCGTTAGAAGAGCAGGAAAAGTAGCTTTGATTTATAATATCAGGTATAGAATTCATATATAGGTAAAAATAATTATAATATAATAAATATAAATTAGATATAGGTATAAATAAGTAAAATCTACTAGATGATCTAACTACTAAGCGGCAAGCTTATACCTAGACCAACCGTACAGGGAATTGATGTCAGAGATCTTTCTCACAAAGTATAAATAACAAAGAAAACAATGTAAACATATGAAAACAGAGGTAGGTAGGTAATACGTACGTAACACAAAGAAAAATTATGCAATGTATTGAATTGTATACAGAACGGACACATTTTAACCAACTTCAAAAAAGGATGTAATTTAACACATGTAATAACACGAACATGACTGGTGGTGACAGAACAAAACAAACAGAAAAATTCGAAAAAACTAAACGCAATGCGTTTTGTTCCGACAAAATGTTCACAGAGTGACAGTTGGTTGTCAAAGAAGACGGGAAAAAACAAGGAAAAAAGTAACAATTTGTGGAATGTGCCGAGTCACGGAAGAAAATAAAATAATTACATATGTGTGTGTATGGACATTGGACTCAGAGATTGTGGACTACCTCACAGTGGGAGAAAACAAATTATGACAATGTTAAACCTTATGCCACGCAAGGCAATGAACACCGGAGATATTTGGTGGGCCTGCGATGACCCAACCTCACTTCTTCTGAGCACCCTTCCTGGTCTTGACACTTCCGACGGAACCACCAGTTGCGACCTCAGCTGCCTTCTTCCCCTTGTCAGGCGACGACGAATGACCGACCTTACACGGGTACTTGGAGGTCAGAGGCTGCAGGTCGCGCCAGCACTCCACTTTGTGACGGGACTTGTCAGGCAGCAACACAATGATTTTACCATCGGAAGACCAGGCATTGCTCATCCCGAAATGCTTGCGCGCTGCCGTGAAGAGTTCGTGCCGGGCCTTAGTTAGGAATTCGGTGATTGTGATGCTGGTACCCTTGAGAGCTTTCTTGAGTCGCCACACTTCGTTGCGGGCCGCCACGGAGTTGAAGCGAACAAGCAGAGGCCTGCCCTTCGCCCCCTTAGCACCCAGGCGATGAGTGACACTGATGGCCCCTATGCACTCGATGGAGACCTTAAGGCGGTCTGCCAGCACTTCCTTTATGACTGCACCCGGCTGCTCGTCGGATGCCTCCGGTACTCCATGTACTAGTAGCACCTTCCGCCTTGATGCAGTCTCGTGCCGGTCCAGCCCCAATGTCAGTAGCTCCATCTGCGACTTGAGCATCCCAAGACACTTCCAAATGAGGGCCCTGAAGTCGGAGAACTCACTTGCCAAACTGCTGATGTTCATGGGAGCCGGAGAAGGTTTGACCGCATGCAGCTCCTGCTCCATCTTCTCCATGCGTTCTTCAAAGTACTTCACAATAGAGTTCATGTTCAGTGAAAGCTCGGCAGACAGGTCCATAGTTGTTTTTGTTTTGTCCATTGATATTTTTGACAAGTGAGAATTTATGGTGAAGATAGTTTATTTATGTGAGAATTGATTTGATAATTTGATGTGGCAGGTCTAGGGTAAGTTTTATAATAAATATGTATACATTAAATTATTGTTTATAATATTAAATTAATTTTAAATGAGGACCTAATAAATTTAGATGTTGACACTTAGGACTCATAATAAAAAATTATTACACCATATGAAAAAGGTGACTTCGATAGCTAACTAAAAATGTTAAGGAAACCAAACAGTAGTGGTGAGATCGTAATGAAGCAGTGATTTATTTATAAGAAAAAAAAAAAAAATGAAATGAGCATAAATACCAATGAAATGATGAAATGAGGTTGCATCCGCAACACCATATAAGCTAAGGAATTAACCTACCTATTTTGGTATGATCATACATATCTGGTAATCGGTACAGGTATAACATCCGTGAATAGTAAGACCCTGAGATTAAGTAAGAATTAAAAGGCCCTGTTCCAAACACTTTCGTTAGGCCCTTTTTCAATAAATAAAATAGATAACACTTTTTTGTATGTCAAACGACAATCTGTCATAGAAAGAACATATCGAGGCCGTTTCGAACAGACCTAGAAAGGCCTAGAAAAGTATCCAAAAACAGTGAATTATACTCGTAATAAGTAGTATTGTATGTCAAAAGCATCAAGACTGTGTTAACAACGAGAACCACGACAAAAGGAATATTTAGTCGAAAGGCCAAAGGCAATCGATTGAACGTTTGAGGTTTAGCAGAACTATGCGCTTAGCGAAAATACTTCAATGAAAAAACTCTTTCTGAAACTTTCCTAGTTGTGTATGGAAAACTGGGAAACTTGGCTGCGTAGTTGAAGCAAAGTTTTAAAGAGGGAGACGGGGAAGTTAATATTGTGGTAGGAATTTAGAGTAAAATTATTTTGGATATACGTTAAGTGAGCTCCGTGGTCTAGTGGGTTTCACGCTTGCTTCTCATGCAGAAATAGAAATAGAAATATATTTATTTGACAAATAAACACAGGGAAATATGAAAAGAAAAATGATGATGATGGTGATGCAGGTTCGATCCCGGTGCTGACAATGTACCAAATGAGATAATTTATTAGTCTTAAGTACATTATCGAACGCTCAGTGTTTCAGATGGCACGTTGAACTGTAGGTCCCGTAAAACCCCTCCACCAACCCGCACTGAGCCAGCTTGGTAGAGTATGGTTCAATCTTACCCGTATCCGGGTCAATGCCTGTGCCCCTATATGGGGACATTAATGGTCTACATTTACTTTTATACGTTAAGTGCCACCAGCTAAAACGTGAGTTGACGATTTATTTATCAAAATGATCTTGTGGCGCTGTGACAGGCGGAACTAACGCTCGGTGACCAATGAGGAATGAAAGGTCTGTGTTGATGACAGGTTCGTTGCATTAAATTGCCTAGAGCTGGCGCCCCCTGTAAACGTCACTCATCAGCCAAATGATCGTTGGAAGACTGTATCACGTTCTAACTAGTGACCCTGTAACTGAGTTTTATAACTTTTGTAGTAATCAGCCTGGTGTAAGAAAAAGGTGTAGTCGTGTTGAAAGAGTTGTTAGGGATATCATGCTGAACAACTTGTACTATGAAGCCGGGTTACCTACTTTATTTTGCTTGGCATAAGAGGTATACGTTATACAATAGGCTGTCCCGTCCATGTATGGGGTTTTTTTTTTATTGAGCTACGGCTACGCAAGAGGTATCAAAAGTTGCGTAATTTCGCCTAAATTACGGAAACACAAGAATAAATTGAATTATTGCTAATCTTGAGGGCTCTACCACGCTTCAAAGTTTTGTAAAATTATCTTTTTTGAGGTTTAAATCGTATGCTTCAAATTATACAAAAAAAAAAGTTTTTATAGTTTTAATTAAATCAACTAAGAAAAGAAAGAACAAGAAATCACCTAGCGCTTATAATTTATACTAATACCTAAAATTTAAACTTGTTTTTGTGTCCAAAGTTTGTCATATTTTCTGCTCGAGCCTGGTCCGAATGAAGCCATCTCTAGACACAATGTCAGTTACACATTGTGAGGAATTAGTGACTAGTTTGACACACCTTTCCACAGATTGTGTGTGACAAGGAAAGTCTAATATTCCAAACTCTTATCTTTCGCCATTATTTGAAGGTTCTCATTAGAGATATCTTGAAGAACCGGAGGTGCTGTAACCTGACACTCGTGCCACATAATCATCTCCAGCAGAGAAGTTAATTTTTGAATTTTAAATATCCTGCGTTTGGTGCTTCTTTGTGCTTCTCTGGCGTTTATTATTCTACGCAATGCCAACTCCCGAATGTGGTCTCTATCATTATGCAACATGCTGAGCGGTAAATTTTCTGGATGCGCAAAAAACGCATTTCTTTTGATAACAGAATCTATCACAGACCTCAGATTATCGGGTAAAAATAGAGAGTACACTATAATTTTAAAAACATGTTTGGCTCCGTCTGCAAAGGATATCTTTTGCTTGATCAGGAACCAAATCGGAGCGTATGCTTTGACCACATAGTTGACAAGGATTTGTAAGTTGTCTTATGGGTTAAGAGTACTTATATAAAAATTCACAGTATGCGATTAGCACTAATAAGCCATCTTGAATGCGCCATCTTTCCAAGCTGACGATTTGCCAGTTCAAGAGTACAGGAACCACTTGCTATAGCTTGGCAAATCTCATAAAAATATTCAAGTTCCTTGTATGGTCCCAATATAGCACAAGTAGTCTCACTTTGCCTCGAACTCATGGTTGATAATCACAAAAGCCACCTCAAACGTTGTCGTTGTCGTTGTTTAACCGCAATAATACTTTTATAGCATAGAAATCACTTTGACACCAAAGAAAACACACGCGGTTCAAGACATGAAAATTTCCGAAACAAAGTCAAATTTGAGGGTATTTGCAAGTTCGCACCTGACAAGTTGGAGTCGCCGAGAACTTGTTGATGCATGAATTTCGATACGTTTTGCCTTTATTACACTTTTAATACCAAAATAAGCTAATATTATTTGAATATAAAACTAATTATGTATATCGAAATATGAACATAAAAATTATATTTTTTTAAAACTTCGTGGACTGGTAGAGCCCTCAAGATATAGTTTTATTTTAAATTTGAAATTATTTTAGTAATCTACGATCAATTACGCAACTTTTGAGGGGTCTTGCGTTACGGAAATCCAAAAAAAATATTCTCGGGACAGCCTATTATACAATTTTGAGAAATCAGTAATTTTAAGTAGAAGAATTTTGCTATGTATTTCAATTCCAAGAAGATACGAAGAACCTGTGAAATACCTTTACACAGTAATTAATCATTTGTTATTACAGAATTATTAATTGATTCGTTTGATCTTAGCAACAAAACATAGTTTTATAGTAAATACATATTCTTATCATTTCCGCAAACATGTTGAATTTATTTAAGTGGTTTATTTACCCCTAAGCCGAAAATATGTTCTTTATTAAGCTGAGCACGGTATTCCAGTTAATTTAACAAAGAAACGAGCGTTACACAAAGCACCCCTCTTATTTAAACAATAAGTTTTTATATTCCATTAAGTCAAGAAACTCTCACTTGCAACTTATTAAGGGCCCGTCTACACATTTTTGTGCGTTCAAAAATTTAATATACTCACGAGTGCCAGCGTCTGACTTTACCCATAACTAATCAGTATTATAAGTTACGCGGGGCTCGTGGATTTTAATTAAATTTCGGGAAGGTTGGTTTTCGGTTTAGCAGATTAAGGTAGTCAGGCTTTATCTTAACTAAATTAAATTTGTGTAATAATTCCTTTATTTTTTAAGAACAATATTTAATAATAAAATAACTAAACTTTATTAACTTTGAAAGTGATTATACATCTTCTGAAAGTTTTCATAGCGCATTTACATCTACGCAGCAAAAGACACCAAAGATGTATTAACCTTACATAAGATTTAATCTACACCTTGTATTTTGCATATAACTTAAGGTTTTTTTATTATATTTAAAACGAATTGAATGTAGAGCTTTACGAACAAAATTGTATTGATACTCGCAACTACACAAGACCTAGTCTTAAAATATCCATTATTGGCATCCTTTCAAATACAACAAAATAAAACTCTTGGGCAGTTTTAGCGACATGTGGACGATGGCTCTGAATAGGAATGAGGGACATTTCCCTTAAAAGGTCCGCATCAAATAAGTAAATTCGAATTGAGTGGGTATATTAGGAACATTTTTGGGGAGGCCAAACGTCTTTTTACATTCATTTGGGTGAAAATCCATTTGGCGATGTAAGCAAATTCGACAAGGGTTCTCTTTAAAAGCAATCAGTTTTTTTTTCCTATCGCTTTCCATAGACTCTGAAAGCTGAATTAAAGTTTACTTATTTGTGTATGTTAAATGAATTCAAATCGCAAATATTTCCCCATTTGCATAAAAAAACTGTGTTGTTATGTCGTAGCCAACGTAGCGTGTCGTAGCTGCTACGTACCGGCTACGCTCGTAGTCCCGTGCTACGATATTCATCGCTAGTGCTACGATACCCGTAGCGGGGCGTACCAATAAAGAGCACTGAGTAATCTTGCTTCTATGCGTATTGGTGTTGTCATCTAAAAAACGCTAAAAGCGCTGAAAGGTGGTAGGCAATTTACCCCAGTATGCCCATGCACGTAAGGACGCTATTGCCATGCATAACACCACATCCTTTTACGCGAATCACGCCAGTGTGCCCATGGAGATAAGGACGCTATTGCCATGCGCCGCTCCTTCGACTTCATCGTTATTTTTAGATGACGACACCTATTATGTATACTTATAATTTGAATGGGGAAAATCACGAAAATTTCTGTTTGATATTTTGCTGGACGTGGCTGCAAAATCTCTAGCTTTCCTGTCGTTAAATGCACGGAGTTATTGCCAAAAACAGCTTCTTAACGCCTTTGCAATTTTATATAATGTTTTCTTTCTGAACAATCATACAATAGAATTAGACAAAATGAATAAAAGTCAAGATTGGGTCAGCTCCTACATATATTTAACAATCCAATCATCGAGACAACGATACTTATAAATTTGGGTATTTGAAAAGAAAATATAATGCCTGGCTGTTGTTGCCGTCTGCAAAGATGTGAAATAAACAAGTAATGTAATCAAAACTTTTTTTAGAACTTTCTGATGCGTGTCTTTTTAGTTGGTGATCAGCGCAATGGCAACGCTTGCTTATAAAAGTAGAATCAATTACATTTCATTGGCATTCCATGCTGATAACATCAATAAAGTCTGAGAAGTAAAACATGTGCCAAATTGTTATAATTATTTTGACCACGAAATCTTAAATAGGTCTTTCTACTTTCTCATATAATATATAAGATAGACGTAATTTTTTATAAACTAATAATAAAATGTACAATATTACTTATTGAAAGAGTGGCCAAACGTTACAATCCGCCGTAACGTAATCGAAGATTTATGAGTTAACCATGAGATTAAAAGTCTATTACCTGATCGCTGTTCCAGAAACCGAGCGTAAGGTAAATAATCAAACTAACCGAAAAAATACATTTTATCCATATAAAGTGACTTGGAATTGCAAATATTCCAGCAAAAACCTAACAAATGATTCCAAGAATTATCTTAACAATGTTGTACCATCATCATCTATCTATACAAGGTTTGCAATCAAAATTTGCAACACGAAACAAATCGTATTCCACAGTTTTCCATGGAGCATGCCTTGCATTTCTATTAGAGAATACAAAATTATACGACTTTGTGGAAAAAAGGCAATGAATGCATTGTGAACCCTAAACGCCATTTTGCGTGACTTGAGATTGACTAGTTTTATTGGACTTGTTATTACGAGCAGTTTACGAATAGGCTATTGTCTGTTCTCTGAGAATAGACAACTTTGGATAACTAATATAACGGGTAGATGGTGCGAGATGTTTGTCAAGCGGAAGGCAGCAGAACAGATATAAAGAGCGAGAGGGTATTTATTAATATAATATTATAGTATCTGTGGAGAGGTAGAGTGATGTATTGACCTATTTCATCAATTGTGGCGAACCTGTATTCTGAAGCTTCTTTAAAAAAATATTCCTTAGATATTCTCAGTGTGCTTGAAATCTTCATGATATTGGCAGACAGAACAGTAGGCATATTATAAACATGATGCTCAACAGTTCTCACAAGGAATTAACGTGGTACGATAGATACTGACAATTTTGTAATGAAACGCTACAATAAATACCGTCAATCTAATCAATCTAAATATTTCGTACCAGGAAACCAGTTAACTGTCCAAATGTTTAATACTAATAGTCCATCAATCAGATATATTCATATATTTCCATCATTCTCTATTTTCTGCAAATTATAGAGCTAGTTTAACATTAATGCTCAATATTTGTTCAGCATTTCATGCAATCCACCATTAGCGTTTGACACCGCACTAGAGTTCTATCTAGGTCGATTGAATTTGTAATGTCATGTCCATTCGTTGCTCTACGTATACTGTAATGTGGTTAACATGGCTACCTGCATCTTAATGATTTTGCAATAAATTGTAGGTTTAGAATATGACATTTTATTACCCTTTTAGTTTTTTAACACTGATAGTATGGATGATGAATGAAGAGTATTGAAGAGCATAAATATGTCGAAACTGCCAAAATTAAATAAAGAGTGTTAAAAATCATACAGTAACAATTATTACAATTGCAAATAATTTATTAGATTCGTTCAGCTCGTTCGACACGTTAGGCCGGGATAATAAGTGAGATCGTTAATCTGTATTGATATTTTCTTCATTTGCCCGAGCTTTTCCTGTTTAGTTCTACTCCTTTGCACGCATTATGCTAGAAACGCATTTTTCCAGAAGCGCATATAGCCAGAAACGCATTATGCCATTAATGCTTTCGTTTGCCAGACTCGATACGTTTTTAAGTTTTAGTTTAGTATCTTAGGCTCAGTCTTTCAATACGGATAAACAGTCAGATAACTTTATTTGACACTTGATGCACACGTGAAACTTTGAATAACTTTTATTTTCTAATATCCCTGTGTTTATTTGTCAAATAAATATATTTATATTTCTATTTCTGTTAAATGTCTCGGGGTACGGAGGTGGCACGAAGGTTGAGAAGTTGCATACAGAATAATAATAATATAGCGCCTTTTCCCAACCTGGGTGGCAGAAGCACCACTGTGCCCACGTTCAGTTCAGTTCAGTTCAAAAATTTTATTGACCATAAAATCATACATATTACTTAGTCAACGTCAATATAATATTAATATTTTTGTATACTACCGCCCGTTCGGAAGTTGTGGGCTTAGGGATGGAGCAAAGAAGGGCAAGAAACCTCCCCCGTACCTCTTTTAAAATATCAGAGCCTTAAAAATACAATGTTATGTATTTCTACTTAAGTCTAAGGAAATACACCGAGGAGAGACGTACTGACTCAGTCCATCGCCCCTCTTTGGATTTCTGTGCGCTGAGATGGTAAAGACCATGCAGTTTTGTCATCTAAATATTCTTTTACACTGTAATATGACTTCTTCAATAGGCCGTTTTTGACATAGTTTTTGAACCTCCTTTCTGGTAGGTCCGTTGCTTCATTAGGTATTTTATTATAAAAACTAACACATACTCCCATAAAAGAGTGAGCAACCTTACTGAGTCTGAACGCGGGCATAGCAATCTTATTTCTATTTCTAGTTTAATACTATGATTATGACCTAAAGTCTTAAATAAACCTATGTTTTTTCTGGTATACATGATATTTTCATAAATGTATTGACAGGTAACAGTAAGTATATTGATATTTTTGAATTTGTCCCTTAGTGATTGCCTAGCATCTAGTTGATAGATAGCCCGAATGGCCCTTTTTTGTAAGACAAATATTGTGTTTATATCTGCCGCTCTCCCCCAAAGCAGTATTCCGTAAGACATAATACTATGGAAATAACTAAAGTAAACCAATCTGGCAGTTCCTACATCTGTGATGTGTCTGATTTGCCTGACCGCGTAAGCAGCTGAGCTAGGTCTTCGTGAGAGACTAGTTACATGAGGACCCCATTGAAGTTTCGAGTCTATAGTGTGTGGGGGACACTACGGTGAGCTGAAGAAAAGTCAGGATCCCCACATAAACTGTATATTGTAGTTCACAAAGTCCAACAGCAAATAATCACGGTAGAAAGCGTAAAGCGAGTGCGATAGCGCGGAGCGAGAAAGCGACGTAGGTCCAGCGCGCAAGCAGATCGGTAAGCCACTGGCGCGGGCGCACGCAGACTGGGAGCCGGTTCCTCGGCGCGACCCCGCGCACCTCATCACGCCCCGCGGCGCCTGGACGGGTCGTGGACTCGCAGCTGCAGCGCGCTGCATTGTGGGCGATGCACAAACTGCAAGTGCAGTGCCGCCACACCACCCCCTCACGAGTAGGAAAGACCTGCACAAAAATAATCAGGAAATCTGACGACACGTCCCGATCGCGTGGTTTTAATTGGAGGAGGAGAGGAAGTTGTTGAAGTATGACCGGAGCCTTGGCTAGGAGGTGTTAGATGGTCCGATGCAACGTAGGCCGGTTTGACCCTGTCTATCGAGACGGTCACTGGTCCTCTTTTGTTTAACTCAACAGTGACTGTCTTGTCCGTTCTGTTTATGACTTTATGCGGTCCAGTGTAAGGCGCTTCCAGTGCCCCACGTACGGCGTCTTTTCGTAGGAAAATGTACTGGGCTGTTTTCAGGTCATCGTGTACGAAAACGTTCTTGTTTCCGTGTCTGGAGGCCGGTTGTGGTCTGATCCGCGAGATGTGTTCTTTGAGCTGTGTTACGTAATCTGACGGTTCTATTGTTTTAGAAACGGTTTTTTGTAAGTACTCCCCGGGTATTCGCAATGGCTCACCATATATCATCTCAGCTGATGAGCACTGGAGGTCTGGCTTCCACGCAGCCCTTATCCCCAGAAGTACGGCAGGTAAAACGTCGGTCCAACTCTTATCCTCATGGGCCATGATTGCAGCCTTTAGGGTTCTATGTAGACGTTCGACCATCCCATTTGCCGCGGGATGGTAGGCAGTTGTTTGACGCATTTGGGTTCCGCACATATCTGTCAATGATTTAAACAAACGGGAATTAAATTGTCGGCCTTGATCCGTCGTCAAAGTTTCTACGCACCCAAAGCGTGCAATCCATATTTCAAAGAATGCTCGAGCAACGGTCTCTGCAGTTATATCGGGCAAAGGTTTCACTTCCGGCCATCTGGTAAATCTGTCTACCGCTGTGAGACAGTATCTGTTTTCGCCGGAGGGTGGTAATGGACCGATCAGATCTATGTGAACATGGCTAAAACGTACGCCCGGTAGTTTGAAATGACCTAGAGGTGATGAAGTGTGTCTGTGTACCTTTGACCGTTGGCACGCTTCGCATTGTCGTACCCACGCATGACAGTCTTTTCTCGCGGATGGCCAGATAAATCGATCTGTTACTAATTTTGTTGTAGCTTTTGCTCCTGGATGGCTCCAACTGTGCAGGGATGTAAAAATCTGTCGACGCAACTCCTTTGTTATGAAAGGACGTGGTTTCGACTGAGAGAAGTCACAGTACAGCTTTATGTTTGTATCCGGGTCTTGTACTATTTTTAGCTTCAATGAGGTAGAACCGTTGGACAGGATATCCTGTATTTCAATATCATTATGTTGGGATTGAGCTATAGTGAGTAAATCAGGTGGTTTTGAAATACCTTCAATCCGTGACAGGGTATCTGCGGTGATGTTCTCCTTGCCTGTTATGTGCCTGATGTCGGTTGTGAATTGTGACACGTAATCCAAATGGTTGAACTGTCTCGGTGAACAATGGCCATCTTTCTGTTGAAAAGCAAATGTTATTGGCTTGTGGTCGGTAAAAATAGTAAAGTGTCTGCCTTCAACCATATAACGAAAATGTTTAACGCTCTCATAAATTGCCAACAATTCCCTATCATATGCGCTGTAGAGCTGCTGACATTTATTCATTTTTCTGGAGAAAAAGGCCAAGGGTTGCCAATGTCCGTCGACCAACTGCTGTAGTACCGCGCCCAATGCTGTGTTCGATGCATCAGTCACTAGGGCAAGCGGTGCGTCCGTTACAGGGTGAGCTAGTAGGGTTGACCGTGCGATACTCGCTTTGCACTTGTCAAATGCTTGAAGCAGTTCTGTCGTCCAAGTCAATGGTTGTGAGCCTTTGATTTTTGGACCTGTTAACATCCCATGAAGAGGCGCTTGGTCTTCGGCAGCGTGGGGAACGAATCGCCTATAAAAATTCAACATCCCGAGGAATCTGCGTAAACCATTTACTGTTTTTGGTGCAGGGAAGTCGGTGATCGTGATGACTTTGTCTTCAATAGGGCGTGTGCCTTGCTCTGAAATTGTAAATCCGAGGAAAGTTACCTCTTTTTGTCCGAAACTGCACTTTCCTTCATTAATGAGTAGCCCATAGTCCTGCAGTCTTCTAAAAATTGTATCCAGGTGTTCCAGGTGCTCAGTCTCGCTTCTGGAATAGACTAAGACATCGTCGATATAGGAATAACAGAAAGACAGCCCCCGCAGTACTTCGTCTAAAAATCTTTGAAAAGTTTGTGCGGCATTTCTTAACCCAAACGACATAAACGGAAATTCGTACATTCCGAATGGTGTCGTGATGGCGGTTTTTGGGATATCACCTGGAAACACTGGTATCTGATTATATGCTTTTACTAGGTCAATCTTTGAAAATATGGTGCATCCGGCTAGTTGGTGTGAGTAGTCTTCAATGTGTTTTATGGGGTATCTGTCTGGAATTGTTCGTATATTAAGGGCGCGGTAATCTCCGCAAGGTCTCCAGCCATCCTTTTTAGGGGCCAGATGAAGAGCTGATGCCCATGGTGAATCTGATGGACGCGCAGTCCCGTCACGTAACATGTCATCGAACTGGTCTTTTGCAATTCTAAGACGATCGGGCGCGAGTCGTCGTGGCCTGCAAAATACTGGTGGGCCAGCTGTCGTTCGGATGTAATGCATTGTTGAATGTTTTATCTCGCGATGTATCCCTGATGGTTTTGTGAGGCTGGGGTATTGTGTCAGTAGCTTGTGGTACTCACTATTGCCTGTTATGACTTTGATGCTGGATAGTTGACAGTTGCTGGCTGATCCTGCTGATGACAACGTTGTTAGACTGTCTAGTAATCGGCTGTTTCTGCAATCAATCAGAAGACCATAATGCGAAATAAAGTCAGCGCCGATGATAGGTCTATCCACATTGGCTACTACAAAGTTCCAGGTAAAATCTCGGCGCAAACCTAGGTCAAGATGCATAGTCATTGTTCCATAGGTGTCTATAACAGTGCCGTTAGCAGCAGTAAGTTTATAATCTGTCGCCTTTATAAATTGTCTAAGAAATCGTCGGGGTAGAACGCAAAGGTCGGAACCGGTATCTATTAAATATTGCACCTTAGATTTTTTTTCTGTGACAAATAGGCGACTCGTTGTTGGCTGACAGTCGTTTGTCGCCTCTATTGACTGTCGCGGAAGTTTCCCGGCTTAAAGTTGCAGGGCAGAACGCATTTACGCGCTTTTTCACCAAAGCAATCATGGTACCAACACATACCTGGTGTTCTGCTCTGGCTCCGACCCCTGCTTCTTGATCTTGACGCACCGGTTCTGAAAGGGGAGCGACCACGTCTACCCTCGTGCAACGATAACTGTGCGATTTGTTGCGTAAGTTCTGTTCTGATGCGTGACGTAATCATCTCCTCTAACCTGTTGACTAACCCGTCGAAATTGTTCGATGAAGTACTTGCGACCTGCTGCGATGGAGAGTGTGTTACTGCTTCGCAAATTTTGTCTGCTAGTTCTGCCACGTCGTCCAGGCTGCTGGTGGTCTGCGATGCAATGATGGCTTGAACGTGTGTCGGCAAACGACTCGACCAAAGGCTGCGCAGAAATTCATCTGGAACTGCTTGTTTTGCTAAGGTCCTTAGATGACGTAAAAATTGCGACGGCTTTCTATCGCCTAACTCTTCGTGAGTTAGCAGTTGGCGTATGCGTTGTTCGCTAGAAATCGAAAGTCGTTTTATTAATTCTTCCTTCAATTTAGGATACTTATCAGTTCTTGGCGGACTCGTTATAATATCCTTTACCTCACGTGCAAACTTGTGGTCCAGTTGCGCAACCACCATATAAAACATTGTCGCGTCATCTTTGGTACCGGAGATTTTAAACTGGGCTTCTGCTTGAGCGAACCAAATTTCTGGGTCTTCCGACCAAAAAGGTGGTAGTTTCACTGCAACACGCTCGACGGCAGCGGTCGGGTTATCTTGAGAAACGGGATTCGTAATGCTGTCCTCGCTACCGGTTGAGTTGTTGCTATCCGAGTTAGAAGGCAGCGACATGTTGATTTAGTTGTAATATTCGCGTCTTGGGGTCACCAGGTGTGGGGGACACTACGGTGAGCTGAAGAAAAGTCAGGATCCCCACATAAACTGTATATTGTAGTTCACAAAGTCCAACAGCAAATAATCACGGTAGAAAGCGTAAAGCGAGTGCGATAGCGCGGAGCGAGAAAGCGACGTAGGTCCAGCGCGCAAGCAGATCGGTAAGCCACTGGCGCGGGCGCACGCAGACTGGGAGCCGGTTCCTCGGCGCGACCCCGCGCACCTCATCACGCCCCGCGGCGCCTGGACGGGTCGTGGACTCGCAGCTGCAGCGCGCTGCATTGTGGGCGATGCACAAACTGCAAGTGCAGTGCCGCCACAAGTGATTCCAAGGAAAATTGTTTCTTCAACGAGGTCTAGTCTTTCCGTTCCTATGCTTACACTCGTGTCCACCTGCCGCACATTCGGTAAACAGAATTTGATACATTTTGTCTTCTTCGAGTTTAATAAAAGGTTGTTTACATTAAACCAACTTAACACATGAGAGAGCGTACTATTTGCATCGTCTAGAATTTCTTGTTGTCTTTTCACCTTAAAGATAATGGATGTGTCATCAGCAAATAGTACAATCTGAGTCATTTTCTCCACCATATACGGCAGGTCATTCACGTAAACTAAGAAAAGGAACGGACCCAGAATAGAGCCTTGGGGGACACCAATATTCATATGCGTCCCGGTAGACTTATTTCTATTTATATCTACTTTTAGTACTCTGTCTCCAAGATATGATTCCATTAATTTTAAAGCATTGTCTTTAATACCATAGTGTTGCAGTTTGAGCAGAAGGGTTTGATGATCCACACAGTCAAAGGCCTTGGAAAGATCACAGAATACACCAACAGCATCCTGTGATCCCTCCCACGCACTATAGATGTGTTGTACTAGTGCTACTCCGGCGTCAGTTGTTGATCTGCCTTTAGTGAAACCAAATTGTTTTTTGTGGAGTAGCCCTGATGCGTTAAAGTGAGATTGTAGTTGATTCAGTATCACCTTTTCAAACACTTTGCTCAACACTGGCAAAACAGATACAGGTCTGAAGTTCGCAGGGTCTTCCTTGCTACCGGATTTGAAAAGTGGTATTAATCTGCTCATTTTCATGAGGTCAGGAAAAACACCTTCTGCTATACAACTATTGAACATGATTGCCATGTACGGAGCAATCACATCAATTACCGATTTAACTACTTTAACCGACATGCCCCATAGATCTTCAGTCTTTTTAACGTTTAGAAGTTTGAATGTTTTAAATATAGTTAGAGAGTCTATTGGTTTGAAGTTGAAGCCACTCTTGTGTTGGGGAACATTTTCAACCAAGTAATCTAGAGACTTTTCAGAAGAGGATGGTAGTGCTTCTGTTGTTATTATGGGTATAGTACTGAAGAACTTTTCAAATGCGTTAGCAACGTCCTCGTTAGATGAGAGTAATTTACCATTAACTTTTAAATTAAAACTAGATTCACTACACCTGACCTTGCCTGTCTCTTTTTTAATAATGTTCCATATAGTTTTAATTTTGTCACCCGAAACTGTAATTTGATTGTTTAAATATAAGCATTTGGCTTTATGACATTCTTTCCTAAAATTATTAGAACAATTTTTGACAAGGGTGACAAATTCCGGACTGTGGTCATAAGATTTTTGTTCATACAATTCATATAGTTTGGACCTACTCTGTCTTAATTCCTCTGAAGCCCATTCAGAGAATTTTATTTTATTATTATTTCTCACTTCGGTCAGATTAAACACATTTTCGAATTCCGTAGATATAACTTGGAAGAAGTTGGAATATAGTGTGTTCGGATCTTCACAGTAAGGTGTTGAAGGTAGACTTGACACAGCGTTCAGCGTGACAGGTGGCTAACCCATCGCTGCAGCTATGGAGTTATGAAAGTTTCCTCACGATGTGTTCCATCACCGTTAGAAAGTCAGTATAACGTGCTTAAGATAGTATAACGTACTTAAGATTTATCTCATTGGAACCTGCATCTCCTGCGTGAGAGGCAAGCATGAAACCCACTATAGACCACGGAGCTTTTGCAAGTTGCACGCATTTTGAGCAAAACCCCGGGCGCCCTGGACACGCATTGTTGTACAATAAATCATCCCTTAAACAGACAGACATGCGCTTTCTGAGGAGTGACGGCGGCGTGGACAGACGATGACGCGCCCGCTCCGTCGCCGCTTCGTCGCCCCTTCTGTCGCCGCTCCGTCGCCGCTCCGCGCCCGCCCCGCGCTGGGTGGGTGCGATGAAAACCATCCGATGTATTAAGAGATTTATTAATGAGCATTGAGACACACAATTGTTACAAGATTTATCTTTTTCGGTGTTATGTGGATTATTGAATATTTGCATGCTAAAATTAATAGCTGATAAGGAGTTCTTATGTATCAATTGACCATCGACTACCTACCCTTATCTTGGCAAATAAAGAATCTTTATCTTTATCTTTATCTTTATCTTTACAAATCGATGCATAGGCGGTGAGAGCAAGGCTTAGCGGCATCGGAGCGGGCGCGGAGCGGCGACGGAGAGGGCGCGTCATCGTCTGTCCACGACCTGGAGCGATTGACACAGAGTGCGTCTAGGATTAGAATCACAATTAGAATGCACCTGAAGGGTGGCATGACGGTGGCGTGCGAGTCGTTCTATGGTATTGCCATACTAGGCTCGGAATGAGCACAAAATTAGTTCGACTCAAATTAGTTCGACTTTTCACCGCGCGCATTCTAAACGTAGTCGCACTCTAGCTTACTAACTTGTTATTGTTACTTTTTAATTTCATACTTTATGTATTATAAGTTACGTAATAAGGTAAAACTGAATAAGTCTCATGCGTACGTACATGATTCATGTGAAAGAACTTACAATTTTTATAAACGATATATCCGGTATACATTTTTACATGTTCTGTTCGGAAATAGGTGTAATGTGTCAGTAACAAATGATGCATAATTTTATAGTCATATTAATAACACTTACGTAGTATGTGTTGCGAGGGCAGTATTTTTTCCCAAATTGTTGCAAATCATGTTCCTTGTGATTAATTGTCACGCGATATCCTGTTCACATGTTTTCAGTTCAACCATATGAAAATTTTCGGAAAAAGTAAAAAAGAAAACAAAATGAAAAATTAAGATATTTAAAACGACTCGCAGGGTTTTCATTAAAAGGTTATTAACAATAAATGTCTAAATAGAAAAAGAAGCATGAATTTTAATTAACTGAACGACCGCAAGTGAAAGTAACCAGAAAGAAAATCATTTATTACAAACAGAAAACAAAATTAAAAAAAACATACACAAGTGTCATTCGTCGTTGAAAGAAAACGTTTGTGTGTTGTGTTTGTGTTCCAGAGTGTTTACTGATGAAAGTTATTTAAGAATTTAATAACGGGAAGTGAAATTACGTTAATTATGTTCAATTAAAACTAAATATTTAACAAAGAATTGTTGCATAGATTCGAAACAAAGAGCAAATCTCAGAATATTTTCTCACCCAATACAATTTCGATGTGTTCCGAATCGAACTTTAATACTTCCTATTTCTGATTCAATCCAAGTACTTAAACATTTATTGACCGGGCGTGCGGTCACGCGAAAGATCGCTTAAGATATTTTTTTTTCACCGCCCGTTTCGTCATCTTAGAGAGCGTTTTTTTAGTTACCTGAAAGTATTATGTGGAATTCCTTTGACATGGCATCGGCCCATTAGATTGTTAGATTGCTGGAGGTCCGTTCGAGTTATTGCTGTGTAGATCAACAAACTTAACTTTTCGCGTACTTTAAACCTTATGTTAACGGATTTCGGTTCTTTTTGGGTCAAAGTACCGACATGAGGTTGGCCGCACGTACATACGTGTCAATAAACTCGCAGAGAGCTTTTCACCTGAGAAAGGACCCTTTCGAAGATTATATAAAGTGGGCAATTCTTTTTGTTTTCTATTACACCTAGCTTTTTTAACAAAAAGGGTTCGAGAGTACCTTCCGATTAGATGCTCTCGTGAAAATGGGATGGTTGCTTGTAAAATAACCAGGATCCCTCTTTTCGTTTACCTCGAATCAAAACATATAGCTATTCGAAAATTGTTTCGTTTTTATATTTAAATAAAAAAATATAAATATAAAAATATTTTTATCTGGAATCATTATATTTTTGCGGCGATTCTGTCACGCGAAATGAGGGAATAGCTGTCTTTACAATTATTGTGCCTCTGTGTACCGTGCGGGTACACATAGGCACCTCTGTGTACCCGCATGAGAAAGGAGTATGTTGTGAGTGTATAATATTTTATAAGGCCTGTGCCCCTCGGTGGTGACATTAATGGGCTTTATTAACTTGTCTATCTGTCAATCTAAATTGAGGTATCTGCTAAAGTTTTGTCCAACAACAGGCACTGTATTCGATCTCTCTCATTTTTAGTCTGAAGATGTCTCGCAAAGACAAAAGCGGAAAACATTACATAGCTGTAAAACGAGTTGAAAGAACTGGAGCATAGCGTTTGCGTACATAAGTAAAACCATTATTAAGAGAGCAACACGTCATTCATGCACGCCACAGCAGACAGACTTTATTTCTGTTTTGAATATAACACGGTTTTTATGTATGGTGCACACTTAACACTTGCACTATTTTATTTTAATATCTCGGCGATGTTTTTGTCAATGTGAATTTGGTTTTCGGTTTAATAAATATTGATAATTATGGTGATAAAATTGATATTTTTGTTGAAAAGTCCATTTTAAAATTAATAACCGGTTCAACTTCCACCTCCTTTCTAGTAAAAAGTTGCAGGCTGTATATGGGGAAAACATTCAGTAGCGTGGAGTTGATTTTCTAAATCACTATTGCTTTACCTAAATTAAAAAATACAAATTCACCACCACCACAAAACACTTCTAATTGCATTTTTCCTGGTGCAAGTCCAGCATATTCTTTTTAAATGTAAACTAGAAAGAAAAATAAACAATTGGCCCATTCCACGGACCCTAACAATATGTTAATAACGTCCTTCCTACACCAACTTTTGTGGGAATTATGTTAATAGAGACGTGCTAACCATTTCAAAACCACATTGATATGAGATATCAATAGATGAAACATAATATACTTAACAAAGTTTCCCACCTTTTCCCATACGAGGTCGCAGAGGCACAATTATGCCCAAGCATAGCCAGATATTCAATATATTTTTCGCACATTATAGCCGGCGCGGCGCCAAAACCGGAATTTTGTGGCCTCACGCTATAGCCACTGTCATACAATAAGCGTTCAGAATCACGGCCCCGATATTTCGCACTCTCGCTATAGCTATTGACATGCGATTCGCTTGCAGAATCCGGCCCCGGGTTGCACTTAATCTATGGTCTGTCCATTCTAACTTTTCCAAAAGTTTGAAGATTAATCAATCGAAAATTCATTCATAAAAGTTATATAAAATCCTCAATTATTTTTATTCATTCAACATTCAATTCTATCAGATCTCGGCAGTTCATTCACTTATTCCTTTCACTATAAATATCGGTTTTTTGGTTGTAAATAAGTATAAAATTGAACAAGTAACGAAGAACGCAGTATACCTTACATCTTTTCACATCAAAGCCGTGTCCAGAATGCCACGTCGTCGTCGTCGCGTATATTTCCGAAACACGCCGGCGAATTGTGAACAAGTCAACCGCGTAATTGTGGGAAAAGATCAGAGAGTTCGAAAGAACTGGCGAATAAAGTATGCCCCGAGGCATAGAGAAAAACCCTCGTGGGAACACAGCCTTCAAAGGGAATGTACTTATTGTATAAACAAGTACCGATGAGATGGTAGTTGAGAGATCAGGGTACCACAGTACAGTGCAAGAAGGTCTTGAGAAATGCGTCTGTGTTTGAGTGAAGAAGTACGTGTCTATGAAGTTTCGTCAGTGTATACTTATACATAGTAAGTTTATATACTCTTTGAGTGTATAGTGTATTCTTTTCGAGCAGGTCATTGGCCGACACTGTACACGCACACTTTTGTACCTTATCGTCAGATCAAACTTTATTTCTGGGTTTACAAAGAGGACAAGTTACATATTACAAAAACAAACAGGAAAAATTATAAATTCAATTAAAATCTAACTTATCTCATAGGGTATCCCACTTATGGGTTAAATGATGTGCAAAAAAAAGTGGCCAAGTGCGAGTCGGACTCGCCCATGAAGGGTTCCGTAATAGCAAGTAATTATAAGACGGAATGTTTGTGTTCTAACTTTGTTTTTCATAGTGTTTGTATGAATGATAAAGTTATCGTTGCGGTTTTTAATAAATGTTATATATCTTAAAAACTGCTTATTATATTTTGTTCAAACCAATTTGCGTTGAAAGTTTGTATTGAGATACACAGCTAGCGGTGGGCGAACCGAGCCCTCAATCCGGATTGATTCGATTCCATTTCCATACGAGCCGAACCGAATCGTCTTTCTTACAGAATCGGATCAACTCGCATTACGCGACGCGCGAGACGCTTCGTTCGTTCACCACAGAGCGAACAGACCCGCCTCACATCGATACGAGTCGGTAGACCCTCCTCACACCGATACGAGTCGGTGACTCGGATCGATCGATCTATCGATGGCGGCTGAGCGAGGAAACGGAAACCGACGCGCGCGCGCGCGCGTTCGAACCGGACGGAAGTTAGTTCCCTCGGAAGTTAGTTCCCTCGGAAGTTAGTTCCTTCAGATCAGACTTCTTTCTAGCACTTTCTCACTCAGTCAAATTAAAACAATGGCTCCTCCTCGAAAAAGTGTAGCATGGGAGTTTTTCTCAAAAAACACGGAGGACACCAGTAAAGTGTCCTGCAAGATATGTGGTTGCAGTTACAAGTATCTTGGCAATACTACCTCAACGCTGATGAAACACCTAAAGCACAAACATATAGTCCAATATAGCGAAGCCATTGGACTACTAGCCAAACTCCGCATTACGTACTTTTTTTTACCTCCTTCCTTATGAATATTCAAGAATATGACTATTTTATTAACATCATGCATTGCAAAAAAGTACTTTATAGGTAATGTCATCCATCAGTTTACTAAAAAAAATATCACTTGATTAGGCACTACTACCTAGTTATACTCTTTGAACCGGCAAGCATAGCCAGGGGTCGTCGACCCGTTTCGTCGTCGTCGTCGATGATGGTTCGACTCGCATCGCGACGAGTTACCTTACCACCCCCCGCCCGCCGCCTGCTCCCGCGTGTTCGCATCGCATCGGCTCGTAACGCAAACCGCGAACTCGTATGGGCGTATGGGTGATACGAGCCCGAGCCGACTCGTATCACGATCCGAGTCGGCTTCAAATACGATCCGGGTGATTCGAGTCGAGCATAATCGCGACTCGTATCATCGCTATACACAGCATATATTTAATTTTTTATTTTTCACTCTCTACTTTAAAAGTTAGAGAGGGGGGAGGACACAATTTTTTCCACTTTGGAAAGGTCTGTCTCTTTAAAGATTGACTTTGAGGAAAAATGATTTTAGGAACCTCAATGTCATTTTTAAAGACCTATCTATAGACACCACACATGTAGGTTTGACGAAAAAAAAAAATTCTATGTATGGGGAGCCCCCCCTTAATATATATTTTTTAAATTTTTGTATAAAAATCGTAAAGCGGTTCAGAATACATCTACATACCAAGTTTGAACTGCGTAGTCTTAATAGTTTTGGGATAAAGTTGCTGTGACATACGGACGGACAGACAGACAGACTTGACAAAACTATAGGGGTTCCTTGTTTCTCTAACGGAACCCTAGGAAAATTAGCTCCGAATGAGCAACAACGGTACTTATTAAGTATGGGAAATCAATATCATCAGACTCTACCAGTTGTTTTAAATTGACTGTCGCATAAAGTTGCATTTTTTAATACTTTTAAAACAGAGTTACACGAAACTAATTTTAAAAAAAGTTGTCACTTAACATTATTGGCCAGAAAGATTGTCTTTTATTTCTAATGCTAATTTTGTTTCGTGAACCTCAGGGCTTCACTAAAGAAAATTTGTTCATGTTGTTGCCCTTGAAATATGAGTACTTATTTACGTATTATATTTCCACAATTAGCTAAACCCAAAGAAAGAACGAAAGAAATCCAATAAATTGTAATGAGGTATTAGTACCCTTCTTACACTTTTTATTTAATTCAGTTTACACAATTTTATTGTAATAAGCTATTGACATTGGCTTTTTATTTATGAAATTATTTGTGTTTTATGAAGAATCGTCAGTTGATCTATTTACGAATTTTATCCAGTGGATTAACTAACGAAAAATTGTTGACTGTACCTACCTAATCTACTTCTTACAATATTATGCGTTAGTTGATAAACCAACCGTAAAAAGGCACGAAGTGTAATGGGATTCGCTTATTGGTGTTAGGTACATGTACTGCCGAATGCTTGAACGAAATGAATTATCATTAACGTGATGGACGGAACAAATCAAGGCAGCACTGGATGACCCCCTGAACCAATGCACTAAAAAATCAGCCCTCAGAGAAGAATGGCGACGAATTGTGAGGCGGGTCGCCCGACCGAAATGACGACCACGACCACTCTGTCTAGAGAGTATAGTCTCTGGTCTAGAGTGATACGACTGAGAAGAATGTGAGAACGAAATAAATGAAAAATATTAAATCCTGTCGGTCCCGTTTACTAGTTTTCGTTACGTTAAAAATAAATTGTAATTAACTGGTAAATTGATCAACTGAAAATTCTTCTTATATTCGGATGACTTACACAAGTCAAGTTACCGATCGTACCACAGAACAATTCTTTCAGCGGTATTTTCGTGAGTTGGATTTAAGTTGGGTGTAATCAGGTTTACCGGATATGAAGGGCCCCTTACAAATGTCACACCGAGTAGCATAATGAAGAGACTGTTCATCAAACAATTTAACGGGATTTGAAGACGACTGTATAAGTTTAGCCGATTCACGTTTTGGAATTGGTAGCTTAATGGATTTAATTGTGGTGTTTAATGGAACTTGTGCAATGTGCAATCCTTTTGTTGATTATGTATGATACCAATATAGTGCCAAGAAAAATGTCTCTAGTCGCGTTATGATAGTGGTAGTTAGTCGTATTTATTTATTTTTGTGAAATGCCAGAAGTGTGATTTCGCTAAAATTACATAATTTTGTGCTGCTGTTGCATGCAAGTTTATGCAAGTAATTCATCTAAATTGCGTATATTAATAAGGTGCTTTAGAAGTTACTAACTGATATAACGAACTTTATATAATACCTCATGGCACGAGTATGATTCAAAGTTTTGAACTAACTACTGTTACTTCGAGCTCAATGATTTAAACAAAAGATGATTATTATGAGTAAGCCAAGAACGTCTTTCCAGGAAATATGAAACCGATTATCTTCACCAACCTACTTGTTATTGAGTTGAGTAACGCAATAAACACGGTTTAGCCTGGAACGTTCGCTGAAAGAAAAGTTGCGAATATCTTTGAAGCTCTCACAGAGAAAATTTCAATTTAGGTCGGTTAATTATTTAGACGAACCGTTTCGGGTGAAGTTTCAAATTGTTCCGAGGGAAGCATTCGGGTTAATTGTTCATAGAAATAATATTACAACGGTCTAGGAAAAGGAAATTAAATTACTATGGTAAACGCTTTATAACGTGTTCTTCTAGGAATAAAATAACATAGGTATGCGTGAAATGTATTCGCCTTGGTGATTGTAGAAACTGAAAATGTACATTGTTTCGTATTCATATTTGACAGGGATAGAATTACAACAACTAGAATGTCATGTCACCCACCTATTCCATCTTCGCCTCCAGATCTCTGATGGTAGGGCTTTGCCGCAACACAACAGCACAGGCACTATTATTCACCGTTCTTCGAGAGTCCCGGGATGTGCACACGACCATGGCGATGAACGAGAATGTCCAGGGAGTGATACACGCTCAAGGAAATCAGCAGAAGACTTACAAAAAGGAAGGCAAGGGCTGCTGATCGGAGCGCGTCGATACGAGAACTGACTTATGATAATATAATTATCGCAACACTGGATCTCAAGTCAAATGTGAATTCAAAATACGAAACGTACTACAGTACCAATTCTTTAATTTTGCAATAACCTGCTGACTTGTATTATAACCTCTGAGTTTTAGTCAGGTTCTCACCCGAGAATCTGAAGTTTTTAGTTTAGACTTAGACTTGTTGCTCGTTAGCACTAGGTTCCCATGGAAAATGACAGGGCGGTTGTTAGAAAAGTGTTTCCTGCGAAACGCGAGAAACTAGAAGCATCACGTTTTATGTCAATAATGCGGATAATATGGCACCTAATATAAATTATGTATGGCTATTATATTACGTACGTTGTGGCGCAGAACAGAAATGTCAGTTACTTACTAGTATAAAGAAAACAGGGCTTTATACGTGCAGTGTCACTCAACTCATGTTTGATGTCTAGAATATTCTGCCGTGTATCCCTATTTTTTATAGAGTCCGTAGCTAAATGCTTTAAGAGAAGTAAGAACCTATGGTAAGGACTGGTTGTGAACTCAACAAACAATCTAATAATATCCATTGCTTATTACTCAAAGACAAAGTCTTGGAAATACTTCGTGTGTGATGATAATGACATTTTAATGCGTCTCGGCGGCAAAAAATGCTCTCATATTTTTAATCCCAACACAAACTAATCAGAAGGAAGGAACGAAAGTAACGCGGCAAAAACAATAAAAATTTATGCCATACCCTAGAGTCGAGGCGAACGTGACACGCTTATTAAAGCGCGGAGTAAATAATATTACAGGCAACTTTTGTAGTTCAATATGTTCCCCCAATGAGTTCGGTGAGTAATAGCTCTTCAAAGCGAGCAGCCGAGTGAACTTTGCGAATGTACATTATCCGACCATCTCTGAAGAATCTGTAGACAGGAATAATATACATTACAAGCTACACCATTGCAGAACAATTTCTCTTCTTTTGCTGCACTAAATAAGAACGATACCAGAAATATGTAGCTTGACTTGGACGTGGTTGTAACTTTTACTTGTTGCGGAACTTGTAAAATTCTACGATGTTTCACATGATTAAAACAAAAACGAGGGATAAAAATAAAGGTAATATTTTACGAGATTTATACAATATTATTTACTTTGAACCAGCGTAATGGCATACGAGGTTGTCAGCGATAAACAACGAAGCTGCTGCTTATACTCACAAAGTAATAATTCACCAAGATAAAAACTTTAAACATAAACGCCACAAAGTCACAGAAAAGGAAAAAAAACCGTAATTTTGGTTACTGGATGACATGTTTTTCCATGTAGAAACCAAATTACGGGGCCGATTCAGAAATTTCATAAAATGCTTCATTTTGGTCCCAAACTGAAGCATCACCATTTCAAACAAAAAAAGAATTTTTGAAATCGGTTCATAAGTAATACCAATTTTGAGGTAACACACATAAAAAGATATGATAATAACACAACCGAATTGACAACCCCCTCCTTTTTAGGGTTCCGTACCCGAAGGGTGCCAAACGGGACCCTATTACTGAGACTTCGCTGTCCGTCTGTCCGTCCGTCCGTCCGTCCGTCCGTCCGTCCGTCCGTCCGTCCGTCTGTCACCGGGTCCGCCTGCACGAACCGTAATAGCTAGAAAGCTGAAATTTTCACAGAATGTGTATATCTGTTGCCGCACCAACCACAAATACTGAAATACGAGAGATATTACAAATTGAAAGTGGTCTCGGTACAAGATACGTCTTCACAACACGCTTGAAAAGTTTATACCAAGGCCATTTTGTTTTGGTAGGTAAGCCTTTCTTTTAATGAAACTAAATTTAAATGATATGGCAATGTCGTCCCCGGACTTCTACAAAGACTTTAAATATTAATTGATGAATTACGACGTCTCTATTTAGTCTGTAGAACTTTTAGAAAATAATTATAAAATTAATAGTTTTTAATTACTTTTGTTTTCATACAAATCTCAGAGCTCAGAAATTAATTTTTTCCTTTTGGCCACTTCAAGTTTGGCTGCCAGTGATGTTTTAATTAAATACTCTTTGGTGCGTTGAAATGATGTTTTGCAGTCTGCATGACATTGACATAATGAGTGAGTGAACCTCATTGTACGGAAATTGTAGATGGGTGTCTCACGTTTTCCAGTAGGAGTAGGTTGTAGACAGTGCTGCTTACGGCGGCGTTTAGTAGGTACTAAAGGCCCTAAAGGCGCGGCAAGCTTTGAATCAATTCAAATGTTATTTTTCAACTAGCTACAAAGTTATTCTGACATAAGATGATAATTTGAACAAAACTTTTTGGGTATTTCATGAAAAATACCGTTACAGATCACACATATACAGGGTGGAACAAACGAATGGGCCCTGGAGGGAAAGTACCTTAAAATCTCAAGATATCCGTCCGTCCGTCTGTCTGTCACCAGGCCGTATCTCATTAACCGTGGTAGCTAGACAGTTGATATTTTCACAGATGACGTATTTCTGTTCCCGCTATAACAACAAATACTAAAAACAAAATAAATTTAATATAAAGGGGGCTCCCATACAATTAACGTGTTTTTTTGCGGTTTTTTTAACCGACTTCCCAAAGGAGGAGGTTTAGAATTCGTCCGGATGTTTGTTTTTTTTTTTTTTATGTATGTGCCTCGATAGCGCCTAAACGGATGGACCGATTTGGAAAATTAGACCGATTAGACCTATAGTGATTTTTGTGTTTTTCATAATAACTCGTGCAAATGCACATGGTAAGCATAATATTGTGATGCGGAACTGCTGATGAAGACCACATATGGCCACCAGATCTGCTCAATACTAGGTACAAATACAATGCGTGGCTGACGGGCAGGCAACGCATAGCCTAAACCGATGGACCTAGAGCCATGAAACTTTGTACAGGGGTTCCTTAGTAGCGTGGGGTAGCACTGATATGGGATTTGACGAAATTAATTCCCCTGGGGGGGGGATAAGGGGTTACAGTTTGTATTAAACTCAATCTAATCAAATAGGGTTTGTGGAAGTCGGTTTTTTCTAAAGTTTACTTTTTGTTTCAATTATATAGATAATGGTACGGAACCCTTCGTGCGCGAGTCTGACTCGCACTTGGCCGGTTTTATTTGAAGTCGGTTAAAAAAGAGTAGAGAATTATTCTGCACTCTTTGGATGTACCTACTGGGAGATTCCTCTACAATATGGCGTTTACGGGATTCGAAGCAAACGAGATCACAGTTTATCGTTCCTCCATTTTCCTTGTCTGCGTTCGCCATACCAATGAAATGAAATTGAACAAATTTTTGAGCCGATTACGGCTCGCTGGGATACAGCCTTTCCGTTGATGAGCCACACGCACCATTGAGCGCAGACAGATAAATACGGAACACAAATTGAAACCATTTACTGCGCCCAAATTAAACTGTCAATCTATTTACGGAACCAGATGGATCGTTTCCGAAGTATTGCGAGGCTAGTTATTGCTTAGCCAGTGTAGGTTGAGCCGGGCGCCGGTTCCCGTTTGCTGATAAATCGTCTTAGGCGGTAGTGTGAGAGGGGGGTGAGGAAGGTCGAGTTGTGTCGTGAGGCGTCAGTTTTGGCGGATCGCAGTAGGAAGTCCGGGGTCACGTGACGTGGCTGCTGTATCCGCTTACAAGTTGTTGGGCGCGGCGGATGGCGCTGCGGAGTTTTGACGGGGACGTGTCTTGGGTTATGATAACCGCCTTTGTGGGTCGTGGTGAGTCATGGTTGGGTTATGTAGATATTCCGCTGTGTCCTCACTCGTAAGCCTTCACAACTTGCCATGCCGATGCATGTTGAACACCTTTGCTTTGACGCTTCAATTTCTTTGGACGTCTTTTCAATGTTACCGGAGTGAATTTACAAGACTTTGAAGAAAAATTGGTTGTCTGTAAAGTCAGTTTACGGACGATAATTTTAAGTAATAACGTCATAAGAGGCGAAATTAAACCTCGAGGAATTGCGCAACCTCAACACTTACTACTAATTTTAGAAGTAAGTGTTGAGGTTGCGCAATATAAACAAAATAAAAAACACAAAAGTAAGCCGCTGTGGGTTTGAACTCAGGACCCTCCGCGCTGTTGAGTCTTGACGAATACGACTCGGCCACCTGCCTAGTTATTGCATGCGACGAGAATAGCTAATACATCAGGTGGAACGTGACACTTTTTCACCATGCTGCCGGTGTTTCATCAATATAAAAGACGTTATCACGTCAATAATGTATTTTGCTATCGAATTACCTAAAAATATACTAATTGTCGGGCTGTTGAAGAGAGAGTGTTACCCCGAGTTGCATGAACGTCTCTGTAATCGGTATTCTCTCATAAGGACATAGGCCGAGCAAACAATGGAGAACAATAGACGTCGTTGGAGCGAGAGGGTTAATAAGCAGAAACAAAATGACAATCTTATGAGATTCTGGCGCCTAAATTAGTTGAATGACAACTTTTTCAATATTCTTTCGTGCAGGTTTAGTCCAACACAATTGATAACAATTCAAAAAAAGTAGCAGCTGGTTTTATTATCTCATACGAAAATAGATGGGAAACGATGGGACACGTATTTTTTATTTTAGTGTTTATTCTTATTTTTAAGTTATAATTCAAGATTTTTAGAGTTACTCATTCTAAAAGGGCGTAAGTACAATGTCGGGATTATAAAACGTTGAACTTTTGCCCGTCATTGCATCAATAAAAATTAAAAAGTCATTATTCTGTCATAATATCACCCCCTGTTCCGAGTCACGCCAAAATCGATTACAGTCCGAGTCAGTTTTGAGCTGTTGGCGATACAAAACGATGGCATCTTAGACGCTGTATTCGATTATGGCGCTGACGGCGATGTCGCGGAACGCACTGTCAATATGTGTAAATACTCTTTTGTTGTTGTGCAACTTCGTGACAAGTTGACAACCAGCAATGACAAAATTTAGATGACAGATGATGACTGACAGTTGCTTTTTTATTTATATCTAGCCTGTGGAACACATGCCATAAATCCTGAAATTGATAATTTGGACAAAATTTCAGTTTTTATTATTTAACTCTTAAATTACTGATCTAAACATTCTGAAAAAAATATCTAAGAGCTCAGAACACTTAAATCTCGAAATGGTTTTCTAATTTTAGTACCTTATCAAAATGAAAGGTTATCAATTATTTCATGTTGTATTATATAATAATAATCTTTTTATTTCAGGTATAAAACCCATATTGATAAATACCTTAAAACTAGAGATATATAACATTTTATGAAACTAACCTAACTTAACTTAAGCCTAGCTAGGGATTTTCTTCCTCGTCGGTCTCGCCTCCCTATAGCGTCGGTAGACGATAGGGCTGTTAAAACTGAAAAACGGTTCTGTTCTATTTAGTTGCTATTACCTGATGAATATGCAACGTGGTAGTTTGGTGAACTCTTTTACACGTTTAACTGGCCGATGCTTCATTAGTATTCTATGCTGTGAGCAATCGCTGAAACGCGAAAATAGTGCAAATAAATATACAATAACTAAAAAGAGCCGTCAAAGCCAGAGTATTTTACGACTTTAGGTAAGGACATGAAACTGTTAGGAATATCGCGGATCAAGGCAAACTTGTAAATATCCCAGTGAGATTAGATTACCCAAAAGTACCCACCTAGGTATCTGAGAGATACGACGAATTTTCCGCCCCTTTTTCCTTGTTTACCCTGGCTAAACGTATTAGGTTGCATCGAGTGCTGACGTCACGATTATCCGCCATTTGGGGAACGTTTGTGCCAAAAAATACACAAGTTGGCTTTTGAAGCAGACTACTTTTGGAAGATTTTTTGGGAAACCTTTTTCGGTACCAAACTCCGTGTTCGTGTCGATCGATTTACGAAAAGCACAGCCACTAGATAAATAGCATTGAAGAACTTTTCGCAGGTTAAATAAAAAAGCGTCACGCCTTTTCTCATATCAGGTGACAGAGGCAAAGCTGTGTTCACGTTTAGCCAGCTAGATATTAGCCAGATATTCAATACTTCATTTTGAGTGACAGGGCTAGCTTGTCTCTATCTTCCTCTAACCATCTACCAATACAAACCGGAGACAATAAATTTTCATAATTTTCCAATCCAATTTATACCGATCGTATCTTGTTGGTAACTTTGCCCCGCTCCGGTGGTCGAACAACGCAAGATAATCAGGGAAGCACAACAATCTCCAACTTGCGAACAAGAAGGGGTTTCCGAATAAGAACACTCGGATACTTTCATGTAATATCAAATATCAAATCTAAGATTATTCCCCGTTGTTTCACATAAAATTACAAGGAATGGGCGGGTCAAAAGGCACCCAGCGAATTGTTATTGTACAAGATATGCAATATCGCAAGTGTAGGACGCGCGCAGGGGTGCCCAAGAAAATATTGGGGTGTCCGTATGAAATGACGGTCTTTGACCAATCACAACTGAGCCGTCGCCGTATCGTACCGTATCAGCCATTTCTACTGTAACTTGCTACTGGCGGTCAAGCGGCAGCGAAGCTCAGCTATATTTGGTGGTCCGCATAACAATTTTGTTTTTATTCTCTTCAAACTCTCCTATATAGTCTCCCGCGCCCTTGACTTGAAATGTAATGTTTAAAGAAGTATGAGTTATAGGTTTACGGGAGTTTTATGAAGTCATTTATAGACCGAAGTTTAATCACAAAGTGTTCCCCTTATTGTGTCTCCCCTTGGGGTAAATCCCCAGGGAAGTAATATGATTTGAATTGGAAATTCTTTCAATGGTTGTTCTTTCTACTATCCATCAGAGTTAAATATTAAAATTGGGTAGATTTTTAACGAAATTTCCAGTAAGTCGGTATTTCAGTCAAAAAAAATTGGCTCTATTGAATGATGACAACAAATTCGGATTGAATTTCATTAGCATCTTATCAAAACTGTAACAAGTTGTAGTCACTGGAGACGAAACTTTATTATTCCTCGAAAACTCGATCCCCTATAGTTTGAGAGATAATTAAAACCAAATTAATGAATGATTTAGTTAGAACCCAGACCGAAACGAAACTGCTTAGTAAGTTTAATCCTGTCGGGATATTATGAACCGCGCAGTGTGCTGATTCGGACGACGATTCCTGAAACTAAGTTTAGGGACTAGTCGTGGCCATCAATGGAGCCATAATCTACGTTGTTCGGAACTGCCCTCCATCAGTGGGTTGTTCTACTGAATATAAGTATATTGTGACAAGCAATTGTTGTACACCGGGTCGCATATTCGGAACGAAAATTGAGTAAAATTTTGATGTTACATAATCAATTTTCTTTTTTTTTTGAAAAATTAATTGATCTCAATGATGATGTGTATCAATAATGCTTACAAAAAAATTTATTGATGATTAACGTGATGGAGTGAAAAAAAGTAAAGAAAGCTAAATATATGATACTTAAAACAAATAAACTTATTCATTGCAAAAAATGCATTCATTATCTATAATTTCATTCATTCAAGCTCTATTTGAACGTAATGGCTCAGTTCTTTTAAAGTTATACGCAAAGAACGAAAAAAAAACATCAAACTGTGAATGGGATAATTGAAGCAAACCTTCGACGATTCAGAGCCTTTCTAGTTACTGACTGTGGAGTGAGTGAGCGAAGTGCCCCCCCTATCTTCGCGGACGTGAGTCTCAGGGCTTCTCCAAAGTCGCAGTAATCCGGACTGGATCATCCGCCTACGTGAGGGACGTTGATTGCTCTCGGGAACAGCGATTTGGTTAATCGCTGCCCGGTGATAAAAACCCTTCGATCTTCTTACTTACTGTTGGAAGGCAGAAGACAAATCTGCCATATTTATGCAGACCCACACTGAAAACTCCAATAATCAAAAATTAACTAATAAGTAACGTATAATGACTTCTAAAATGCAAATACTTATAGCCGACCCAGGATTGACAAAGACTGATAAAACACCTAAATTCCATGAATTGCCGGCTTTACATCCGACTGCAACAAAAACAGCGTTAATTTAAGGTCGCTCTCGCACCCCTGTGACAAAACCTCTCGAAATCCTCAATTATTTTCGGGATTAGGCAAACGATAATCTGACCCGACAATTTATAAAACGACCAAAACCCCTTGTTGTTCAACATGAAACAGTTATGCAATGAAACTTCGCTTTTTAAGTAATTGTTGTTTAACAGGCGTTAGTATTAATTTTTGCACCCTTTTGGGTTTTTGTATTGCTTGATGTTGTGATTATTTTGACGACGGTTTAAAGAACAAGATGATCAGTACAGTTTACTAAAAACCAGTAGTAGGTACATTTGCACAAAGTATGCGGTTTTCATGATGTTCCTGGATAAATAATCTGCTTTTAAGAAACAAGACATCGTTTAGAAGCTTTTTTCTTTTTTATGATCGATACATTCTTGTTTTCAGTCTACTATCCAAAGTTGGGTTGTCGGGTCGACCTCCAAAGGTCGTGCTATCACTGAAAGGCTTTCCCCGTGAACCAGTAGCACCTTTAACGACGACTAAACCGCAAGTCACGCGGTCCAATTTGTGGAAACGATCGTTGGTAGGCGAAGTAGGAAATAAGCTAGTACAGGCAAGAAGTATATGAGAATTGCGATTGTGTGCGAACTCAGGGCTGGCCTACACTGAAGCACACCTCGGACACTCCATAGAACGCTCGTAAAATAATCACCTATTACTACTACATAACCAAATGATGTTTGTATACGTGAAAATGTGTGCGTAAACTTTGCTAGGGCTGGTGGCGCGGCAAATGCAGCGATATTAAAGTATACGCGTCGTCACTCGTCCGGCGTTCAGCCCTGTCTATTGATCCTTTAACCAATCCTTTGACGCCAGGGGTGGGGTGCGGTATCTGAATCAGCGCGGGGAAGGGAGTGGCCGTTCTGTACGGAGTACTATTATCTCTTCTGTGACTGAAGTGTAAAAAAATACCTAAACACGTCCCTCACTTCTTCGAAGTCGTAAGCGAATGTAAGGCATCGCACTGACGCATTCATCAAGTCTTGCCTTCTTACCTGTACGCAAGGGAGGTAGCCAACCATGATTCTAGTTATTTGCATAGATGTTTGACGGTTGAAGTGGCTTCGGGTTTTCGTTGAATTATGACGATTTAAGATTCACGGTAAATTTCCTTCTAGAATCTTCTCTTATCTTACCTAGTACGAAGAGAACGAACGATAAATCAATATATGTATAGAATTTGAAATTCATACGTCGAATTAGAGTGAACGATGTGAACGGGTGAAGTTGGCAATAGCGGTACGGTACGAGGCCATTGTTTTGGCACGTGCGTCAGGGCGGGACCCTGACGTGCCCCGAGTATGACACTCGGCGTTTGACTTGGCGGGAGAGAGAGAGAGAGAGCGCGAGATGAGACCCGACGTGCTAAAACAATGGCCTCGTACTGTACTTGACTATGCCACTAGCTTGTCCGTCCAAACTCCACGGCCCGCGATGTTTAAGCTACACTCATCATCATAAATCGACATCGTAGGTAATTAATTAAGTTCCAAACCTATGAAAAAACAGAACAAAAGAAGTGTCTTTTGTGGACGTTAGCCGAACCAGTAGGAATAGATCACGCTGAAGGAAACGAGGTAACTCGAACATCATACAACTAATTAACCGTCGTTGTCCATACAAACTTTATTGATTGGATTTCCTATACTTGGAGAAGTTGAGTTAACGGCGATACTACACGTGAGCTCGAATCTGTAAGTGTGCCACCTCACATGAAAACAAGACAGTACACTACATACGCAATGTGAGTAGAAGGTTGGTATGGGATGCAACGTGTGTTGACACACTAGCGCCATCCCATTTACCAGCGACTTCTTCCAAGGCCGGTGCCGCGGCGGACTCTGCAGAGGGTTTGAAACGGCGCAAATATGCTGCCCTTGGGGAGGGCTACATATTTGTGCCGTTTGGCGTAGAAACCCTCGGGCCGTGGGGGACCGACGCTCGGCAGTCTTTAAGGAGGTTGCTAAGAGACTCGTCGAAGCGTCAGGTGATTCTAGAGCTGGCACCTACCTCGCTCAGCGAATTAGCCTAGCGATACAGCGAGGTAATGGTGCCAGCATGTTGGGCACCCGCCACTTGACGGCGGCGGTGACCTTAAGGATATTTTTTATTTAATTTAATTGTTTTTAGTAGTAACGTAGTACGTTGTATATACATATCAATAAATATCTTTCGTAGAAGGTTAATTTGATTGCCCCTGATCACGTAAATCACGAATCCTGAACATGACGTTGACGTCATAATATGGCCTCGCACACTGGGACGGCATGGCAAAGGATTTTAAGTTTGAAACCATGAAATAATGAAACCATAGCAATTTATGTCTATCTATATATCGATACGTTTGAATGTCCATTGGTAAAAACTTGCCAAACCGTACCGGTTTGCGTAGACCTTTATGGTGCTAATCCACTAAGATGAAACTTGGTTTTTTGGTTTTTATCCAATTTTGTATGCTAGGAAATACATCGCGAGTAGGTTGCCTAGCAAAATCCTGGCAAGGCTATGTTTAATTAATTAACAGTCAAGTGCGAGTAGACTCGCGCACTATGGGCTCCGATCGCACTTGTAGATTGCTAACTCTCGTAACTGGTGCAATTAAGTAACCAAATTAAAAATACAAGTATGATGTCGTCCATCTAATCAAAATTACGGCATAAATGGTCGTAGCGTTCGATTGCGTTGACCTAAAAGGCTTTTTTACAGCACTCGCAGTGTATTTTCTAGGATACAACATTTTATAAAACTAAGTTTTATCGCAGTATCAGATAGGTAAAGGTCGGGCTCTCTTCGGATCTTATGATATAACATAAAATTGTATTATTTGAACGATTAATTATTGTAATAAGTAATTAAATATAATGTTTGTGTCGCTCTGGTTAGCTGTAATGGCACAAATAGTACTAATAATAATAATAAGAGTATTTATTCAAGGAAAAAATGGTGGTTGACTGCTGCCATAACTAGGATAATAATATAACCTGTATTTATGGCTCGCAGGCCCGTACCTCGTCCGAGGCGCTTGTGGTAATATCTGGATATTGAGACGGTACTTATTATACTTTGTGATATTATTAAGTAAATAATAAATAAATCAAATCCGTCGTTAAAATTTTACTAGACAACTTGTTTCAGAAATCTGATTTTCATGACAAGCGTCACCTGCGAAGTACACGCCTAGATTCAGAGCTTAGTGCGGTTTATTAATTTGGACCTTACACTTATTCGTTATGCTCGCTCAAGGACACAGGCCGAACAAACTAACAATGTAGAACAATAGACGTGGGAGCGAGAGGGTATATCCAGCTCAAACCAAAAGCCGTTTTATACAAGTATTATCAATAATCGAATATATATTTCGTATATTGCACATAAAAGACCAAAAACAGAAAATACAGAGAAGTAATTTACAAAGGCAAGCTTATCTCTAAAGAGAGATCTCTTCCAGCAAACCCAGGATGGACAGAGAAAAATGAAATACAGAACAGGTAGGCCTATGTGCTCAAGTAAGAGATAAATAAAACATAAATAAATCGTGATATTACTAATCTACTGAATATACTACATAAAGAAGTACATGAATATTACATAAAATAAAATAAATAAACCTAACATAAATAAACTAATACATATAAAAATACCTTCTATATTTATGATAGAGAGAGATAATGCTCCTTCAACCGACTAATAATCGTGACTCCTAGCTATTTTACTATACGCTATTTAACGATACACGAAAACGGCCGTGAGGGATAGAGGCAAACAAACCAAAATTAAGGGCAAGAGCTCCCCGCGATACAATTTTGGTAGCAACCTTAAGAAACGACTGGAAAGTGGCTTTGATTTCCAATGAATAAGCGCTCTAGCCTATAGTGGGTTTTATTTACGCTTGCTTCTCACCAGAGACTATATCCAATTGACTGCGCCTGCGGGGGAATGCGGCTCGCCAAACGTTTATTGTATTCAACAAACGTTCGCATACGCAACCAATGTACGATGACGGGCCGCCAGACAGTTTCGCAGCGGCTGGCCAATCACAGCTCTCTTACCTCGTCCCCCGCTGCCCGTAAATTGGTGAGTTGTGTTTCAAAGGAAAATGTATCTATGCGCTCTCCACTGGATAAGTGTTCCCTGCTTCTCACACACCATGAACTAGAATGAAAGTTGTCGGCTAGGATTTCTTTTTCTTTTTCAATCGAATGCTACATCAAAGTCGATGTGATGGTTTTTTATCTATTTCGTTTTATTAAGTTTTTATTTTTACTATACTGACGCTTTCAAATGACCCATCTTGTAAATGAATTGCGTTTATTTAAACATCAAGATACATCGCAACTTGATCCTTCCTTGTTGATCCCAATTCCAGTGATTGATTGATATCAGTTCAAATAATTACTATTGTGACTAATCCGACGTCAAACCCAAACATTACGTTTTAATTTCATTGATTTATGCATCCACTTTTCTCCCTACATGCCCGCACGAATATGCTAACGGAAATTTCAATGAAAAACATAATAATAACTGAAATGCCTGAACCAAATGACGCCTTGAACCCCCCTTCTCATGTCTGCGAGGGGTGTTTTCGTCATTATAGGACTATTTGTGACTCACGCACGTATAATGTGAGCTGCGGGTTCTTATTCATATGCATTCACATGAAAATGTATTAAATAATAAACAAAAACATAGCGTGACATGTCTTTTTAGAGATAAGCGCGCTTTTATATGTGATCTATCTATTTTAAGTTTTCTGCATGTCTGTTTTGTTCACTTTTTAAATCTTGGTAGTGGAGTAGTTGTTCCAATTTTAATCTAGTTTTTAATTAAATTTATTTATATACAATATACATCTTAACTTTACTTACTGCTAAAACAATTAAATAAAATAAAAATAGATAGTTTATAATAGATATTTTGCGTGGTAAGACAAGGTAGTGTAGGTGTTGCCTTCTTTAGGTAACACAATAACATGGGAAAAATTGTACCTCTGCCAGACTATCATGGAATCGTGTCCCATGACCCAATTAGATATACTTAACTATGGAATTATGTTGTTGTTTTAACATCAGCTTCGGTTTTCCATTACTTTCAGGAACTTCTATTTAATCAGGTTATGTGAAACGGTTAAACGGTTAAACCTGATTCTAAATATTCTTAACCCCAGTCCAAAACTAATTCGCACAAGGGTATATGAATAGGGGCCGCAGCTAACTCTCGAATAACCCGACACGAATCACGATACAATATAGGGGTTGTGAGAAAACTCGCACGTCAATATTTCGTAGTTTCCGTAAAAAAAAAATAACTGGCATATTTTTGTAAAAAAAAACTTAAGCATTTTTTAGAGGTCTAGCAGATCCCCTTCCTAGTTCCTATATACGCTATAATTTATGAGATGCTGAGATTATTATTGTTATCTCTGCTCTACATTATTTTCTTTTTTTTCTCTTTATGATTCCTTCGTTTTTGAGACAGAATACAATATTCTAAGATTTCATAAAACTATGTAGGTAGTTAGGTAGGTAAAACGTAAAAATTATATATTCACTTACCATTAAAAAGTACCTACACATGCAAACAACATAACTATGCATACCACGTTTCGTTATGCTATAGAATAACATGTGTGTGTTAGGGTGTGTGTGTGTTTTTATAGAAAAACATGCATTGGCCGAAATATCCATTCCTAGATATGTTGCACACAGATGTTTAGTTACAATTCAAGTCGACCGAGGAAAAGGGTGCCTAAGAATCATTATGTATTTTATTGATTAAAGTTTGGCGGCTGGTCATAAGTTGAAAAGATTACCTACTTGCCTATCTAACCAATTCCACCATAGTTGGCGATGGATTTGAGTCGATTGATAATTTGAAACAGATAATATCGTCAACACGAGTTTTCACTTTGATTTCAGATTAATTAATTCTGATGACACTGGTGTAACAAATAAACTTTATGAGGTAGAAATTTACAGAAAAGGCAGTTAATCTTTTAAAATGCAACTCGGGAAAGGCACATACTAACGAATATCTCGTGCGAATTTGTAACGTCTATTCACAAGAATTTGATATTATTCATGAGGTCGATAATGTAAGATTTTTTCTTATTTCAGGAAATTTTGTAAAGATATCGGGAAATATTTCCAAAGAATATACGTGCACGTAAAGAAAAACTGAAAAGAAACAACTAAAGATATAATATTATTATACGAGTAATATAAATACTACGCAAAACGTTGGAAACATTGCAAACAACCTTCATCTGATGGATTGTCAAATAAAAACAAATCTACCTACTCTGCCTTTGCTTTTTTTCTTAGAATAATACACATTACGTAGTAAATTATATTATCTTTGATAATACAGAAGAAATCATTTGAATTTCCAATTAATACAATATATTTTATGTGACCTGTAATGTCTTGCTTAAGATTATGAAAAATTGTGCTGAATTAAATAAATTTCTTTGGAATAGGTGGTTTTCATAGACGCGTTAGTAAGATGAGATATTACTTTGCAGATTTCCTTTCAGTGCTTAGCTTATCACTCAGTAAGACGAAAAAGTTTGGGACTTACCCCTTTCCCGGAAGACTGACACTTAACATTTCTGCAATCTGCAATCTGCATTCTGTAAGGTAATACCCCACTTCGTCACTTCGACGCTCACTTCATACTCGAAAACGATTCAAAGTGTCCATACAGTGCCACAAACTTAACTTTCGAGGTGGCCAAATCTAGAACTAAAGGCACCAGTATGAAATGTCATCGTACGCCATTTTTGACGCCAGAGCGTCGCCGTCAACGCGTCAGCTAATTTTGTGGTACTGTAAGTGCGATGTGATGTGAGAGGTGAGAGTGACAGCGACAGAAAATGCGAGTTTTTGTTCGATTTTTACAGAATCGACATACTGCCCAGCCACAGCCACAGTACAAAACGTAGCAACGTTTTTAAATCGACACACCGTGCTTCTGTGCCTCGTTTGGGAAAAGGCGTGACGCTATGCTTACGTTTGTTCTGCTTACCCTGAGTTGCACGAAACAAATGGTATTTAGCATTTAGCATAAGAATATCCTTAGCATCAGAAACAAATGACAATCCTACGAGATTCTCGCCCGTAAATCGCACGCATCTAGCGAGGAGAGCAGAACATGGGTAGGTACAGTATTCCCCAACAAGGAAGTCCGATGATCTTGAAACATATTGGATGATTTTGATAAAACCAGGGAGATTTAACGGAATTTGGTTCAAAAGTAAGATACAAAGCCCATTTATAATAATTGACCGTTAAACTTTGATAAAGTTCCTTGGTTTTAATCAAAATCATGAAATATTTTTCAAGGTCAACGGACTTATTTGTTCGGGACTTAAGGCGCCTGGTAATGCTAAAATTAGCAACTGGGTTTGTGGTGGTGGAAATTTTCACAAATCTACTAGATTTCTAAAATGTTAAACACAATTTTTTGGATTTATTTAGATTACCGATTTTTACACATAACAACCAAACCAGCGTTTCTTGTAGAACTGGAATAACTCGTTTTAGGTAATAAACAACTATTAGATTATTATTATTTTCATATAGTTTCCAATGGCATTTTGATGTTTTCAAACACATATTTTTTTGCCAAGGGACAGTTTTTTAACATATTTTTTTTGTGGATTCATGAAGTATCTCGAACTGCTGGAATAACTTTTTAAAGATGGGCATTTTGCTGGACAATCTTCTTAACTATATCCTCAACAATTCCTCTCGGTAATGTTCTGTTCCGCAGGAAAGCAACCCAATTCCCGATGCTGGTGAACCGTTCTGCATACTGATATCGTTGACCTGTTAAGCTCAGTCAGGTGAAATGAGAATGATATGGACGTACAAAAAAAGCCTAAATATATCAACGGTAGACAAAGCTTGTTTTGGACTTAACATTTTTAACAAGCTGGTATAAGTTCGATCTGAAAATAACAGTCGTATTAATAATTCGTATGCTTTCTGAAATAATCAAAACCAACTCTAACTACAAAACAAAGTTATTAAACGAAAAGCACTGTATGAGTTATCAGTGAATATCATAAATATCAGTAGTAATAAAATCACTCTATTCAGAACATAAAATTTATCATTTAAACAGAGACCATGGAGATGATCTCGATAGCGCGAGAATTGCCGCCCTGTTATCCAGCTATTCATTTCAAAACACCTCCGGGCATACAAGAACTTTTTCTCTCTTTTGTGGATGAGACCCTCCACCTTTCGTCCGTCGCCGAAAAGATTAGATATTCATAAAGCGTTCACTTCGTTACTTCCTACTTTGAACAACAAGTATAATTTGGTCTATAAACAAAAGTTTGTCCCACTTTGGGTAAAAGTCCACTGGAAAGAAGAGGTGCTTTGTTATACACATACTTGTATTCGAGGACCAAACAATCCTGATAAGTATTTTCGAAGTCAGCGATGATATACTTATACCATACTTATACCTACCCCCTTAGTGCTGTGCTGGTCACCCTTTCAACAATTTACTTTTAAATGTGACAGAAGTCAGATATGCACTTTAATAATGTATTGATTATTTCAATGCGTTAATAACAACACAACAATTTGTAATTACTTCTTTCTTCTCAGCAATCAGTATAAAAATATTATGTGCAATGTATTATGCAAATCTCTTCTGTTTAATAAACTATTTTAATTTTCAATTTCAATTATTGTTAAAAATTTATTCCGGGAATAACTTTTTATTAATATGGGTGTTATTTTTAGACGAGTCTAAGGTTTATGACGGGACTAAAGTTAGTTTAGCTGCTGGTATTTTCCACTACCTGGTCCTGCACCCGTAGCATGCCAAGGGTGAGGGGAGGATTTGTCGCGGAAGGTGAGGGACATAGATATTTAAAGCGCGTGCTCTGTCCTCCACACTCTCGCGACGCGACCCCTCGCGGGGGTCAGCATGCTACGGGCACTGGTTGACGCGTTTTATAACAGTTCGGTTGGACTGAACCTGATCTTTGTTGGCTACAACTTGCCCTTCTAAGTGTTGTATTTAGCTACCTGAAATGGCAAACAATGCAAGATAATGCGCAAAGATAATTATTTTAAAACTTTATTGTTTCTTTATAATATTTATTACACATGTAGTATTTATATTATCCAGTATGGTACATACAACAAGTAATAATACTATTGTTACCTGTATATAATAATAAACTTTCGATATATTAATAACTGTTTATATTGAAATCTGCTCTTTAGCCTATACTCGTATTCAAAAGAAATTATGATCAATTTTGTTTAGTTTTTACAATACTGTTTTGTTTCCTTTAGTTGGACAGCGTACTTTTGATTTCACTAAAGTAATTCGTAAATATGTCGTACACAAATTGTGAAAAATACAATTTCATTTAACGACAGCATCTGTCTCCAAAGCACTTTGAATAGTTAAAAAATAGGTAAATAATATAGTAAATAGATTTAATGGGACGGGGAACAATACTATTCTACAAATAATCAATTAAAGCCTGTGTTACACGTGTCACACGCGACTTGTAGATTGTTACGATATCTGCTATAAATCCCAAAATTTGGTTCATTATCAAGGCCGGATGACCAACCAAATACTCAAAATGGGTCGGCCAATCAAATTGCTTGCTCGGGAAATGTTACCGCCCCATCATGATATCTATGCATAAGACCGTCAGTCACTTGCTCTGCGATTGAGTAACAATTTGATTGCAATTTACAAGTCTCGTGTGATCGTGGCACAAAAGAGAGAAACATTTTAAATTATTTTCTTATCAACAATAGTAAAATAAAATAAAATTTGCAGGAATAAGTTGTATGTATTTCATACTAAAATGGAAAGTCATTCTTGATGGGAAGAACAGTTATAAAATGCGATGTAAAACTGATTATTTTATACAACACATGTCAAATGTTGATATCGACATCTTCTCTTAGAGGTTCCAAGTTTCTGGTGTCACTAGCATACTCATAGCATCAGATGCACAACTGAGAACTAAAAATCTGACTTTCAAAATCATGCTGTAACTGTCTTTCGCCCGGAAAATGACAGCGCCAGTATGACATTTGAGTGGCACTTTATATGAGTAGCCGTCAGTGTATTCGGTCAATACTCTTCAAAATATAAATAGAAGAATTTAAAAAACTTTGCCCACCCCCTTGTAAACTGACGACTCATTCTGAGTCGCCAAAAGGTCAACGACTCCGACTGAAATTACAGATTGCAATCCAGCAGAAATATGAAACATTTCAGTTTCGTTAATTGAAATGACTCAACAGAACTGGCTTGCTGTTAACATAACAATAGAAGCTGGCTGTAGCGTGGTGGAAATACGACAGAATGTTGGTATTTTTAACTAGAAGCATTCTTATGCAAATAATTCTGTCGAGACTGTGTGTGCAATAAACAATTATTGAACGCTTTTCATTTTAAAGGGTCCTGTACATGAAACGAGACCCTATTTACTAAAGCTCATTAATTTGATCACTCATCAAACAAAATAGGTAGATATATGATTTAGAGTGAATTTTACCAACGAAAGAGTAACTTATACTCGAGAGTATCTTCTACTTTTTCACCAGATCAGATCACCTCATTTTGAACTGTCATTGTCATACAAATTATCCCCGTGATAGTTATTCTCGTATATCTTATTGTTGGTAAAATCCAGCCTTAGTAAAGTAATACTAGAGAATGACACGAAATCAGCGTTTGACTGCAATATTACACAATACCAATTTTTATTTACACATTAATCTTTTTTATTTACAATTTAATTTAGTGTATTTACTGTAATTACTTAATTAATATATTCAATACCTATACAGCTTAACTAGAATCGTACGTGTTATGTATTGTATTACATTATATGTTTAAAGTTTGAGGATTTCGTAGCATATTATATTTAAGTATAGTCATATCCTCAACCTCAATATAAAACAACTCATAAAAAAAACGATTCTTAAAATCACGAGAAATAAATAAATAAATTATTAATAATATTTTAGCTATTATTTGGGCTTGTGTATTTATTATTATAAGACACCGGTTTCTGAAATAGTGCTCAAATGTAACAGATTTATTAATCGAAGATTCAAAATAGTGGGACGAAATTGTCTAAAATGAGTTTTACATGATATTCTACACATTTGATCGCACTTCCAAAAAAACCGGGCATATGCCTTCTTATTGCTGGGCTGTAAATATTTAACACAATTTTGTAAAATTATGTTAACAGTACATTTCGTATTTCCCTGATTTATCTTCAAGTATATTTAAACCAATCATGATTATCCCTACTTAATATCATTGGAGGCAACACACAATTGATGGTAATTACTCGTAGTGATTACCAGCTGCACTCCCCTTGCAAAATGCGCTTTCCGTGCATTTTACCGCGTCTAAATGTCAAAATTCGCGACACACTGCGTTCTAAACGCGGATTGCGCGGTGTATGCTACGGGGACAGAAGTCGAAAAAAATAGCATCGTATACAAACAGATCTTAAATGTAAAAAAATAACTTTTAGCAGTTAATAATAAGCTAGCTAGAAAAATGAGTGATTCATATCTTTCTATCTATATTTACATTCCTTGTTTAAACATAGTATTGTCAGCTGTTTTTACATTCCTGTGATAATCTTACTTTATATTCTCTCAATGGCATACAAATTCCATTTTCTACTGACTTTTGCTATAGGTAATAGGTATATTTCTATTTACGGTTTTTTCAATGCGTGTTGCTAGAAAAAATGCTTTTAGATTGTAGTAATTCCTATTCAGAAAGCACAGATATACCACTAAATGCATACACTTCTGAGCAAAACAACAAGTTAAAACCGAACTATAAAAATTAAAAAGACAGTATAATTACACCTTCATATAAAATAACAATTACTTAGGGTACAAACAATAATAGCCTTAATTTTAAACTATTTACAATCTATTTCTAAAGAAGCACTTCACCTACTTGTTCAGGGAATGTTAAAAATTACATTGTACATAACACAACCCACACTATAAATAGCAAATATAGACCACTTACACTGGCGTTTGCAGGACAAGCGTCAGTATAAGCCGCCAAGAGGAGATAATTTTTTATTTACATTTTAGTCTAGTATCCTTAGGTGTCAGGAGAAGTTGAGGAGGAGGCAGATTAGCAGCACGATGTAATGGACAGGCGAGGTAAGAGCGAAGGCCTGTCCGCCACGCTGCATGGCCGCCGGGTACTCTCCTGATAAAGGAAAAATTGAATTTGCTTCTTTGGCAAACATTAAAACTGCTTTCGACAATATCATTGGTGGTGGCGTTGGTGTACTATCTACGTTTGCATTCTATCCATGGTTTGTTAGAAGATTTTATGAAGCTACGCAACAGGAACGCTTTAATCGCCTTGCATGCAATTTTAGACACCTATTTTTCAATCGGGCATATGATTTGCATCGCATTCGCGTAGCACCATGATTGGAAGGCCTTAGATATATGTACTCTTAAAAGCTTGCGTTCTTGTTGCCATTAAGCTTCCCACAGGAAGGCAAAGTCCTCCCCATATAGAAACCGCAAGTATGCTGCTTTAGAAGAATAAAAACAAAATGGCGTCACGACATTTTTCTATTGGGGTGGCAGAGGCACAAAAATTTGAGCTCTTTGAAAGAAAATTATTTTTAAACTGCTCAAATAGTACACAAATAAGTATGTAGTAGATATCGTATTAGCACAAAGACAACATGAAGTATCAAAATTTATTTAGATACTGTATTTGTATCTGATGAATTTGAGTTTAGGATCAACTTCAAACGTCTGAATTAATTACATGAAACTCAATGAAAACTTATCCGCGGCTGTCCTAATTTTGTCTACAAGTATGTTTTGATAAACAAGCTTTATGTGTTTTATGTTAACATAGGCGCTTTTGGTAAAATCATCCAGGGTGATTTAAGTACTCAGGTTACATATAGAACTAAAACAAAATAGTGAATATTTTAGAAATTATTAATTCTTTTGGCAGTTGCATACCATGTTGATGAACTTAAAAGCAATATTCTAAAACAAGTCTTAGGTGTATTGACGCGAACCGTTGCTATTTGGTGAATATTCTGATTCAAAAATCTCGATGTTTTAGGGTTGTTTTCAAACTGTGAACCTAATGTCTACTGCCAATATCTTATTAAACATAAGTACATGTTTGTACTACGAAAAGCCTGCTGCTATATTAATATTGCACATGGGGCCCCATTCTCGCTCATGCGAATGGAAAACATGGACGCAAATTGTCTATGACATTTCATACGAAATTAACAATATTTTACGTCCGCTTCCTATTCGTAGGGTGCGAATTGGGCTGGCTCATGATTAAAAAAGGTTACATACAACCCTAAAGCGTTAACAAATGTGGAAGAATACTGCCAAAGTAGCCCACGTAAAATGCGCTAAACGTGTAACAAACTTGGTTTAATCTCACATAAAAGGTCAAATCTCATACATTTTTGTTTTTGGATAACAATTGAACGGGATTTTCTGTAGTAAAACCCTATAGCTTTCCAAGGACCTTTTGGCTAACAATGATATAAGAAGATGGCACTACTGCTTGATGACAGTCGCGCACATTAGGAAGGGCCGCAGCGTGCCGGGGCCGGGCGGGCTGAATCGCCGCATACAAAATCATGCGGCCAGTGCGCCCCGCCCGACACATAGTTTGCGATAGTGCGCTGCGACCCGGCACGCTGCGGCCCCTCCTAATGTGTGCGATAGTTTATGCTGCGTAGAACTAGCGCCCGCCTGTAAACGTTACACAAGTGACAAAAGATCATTAGAAGTCAGCATAGAACTTTACTCTCACAGTGACAAACAAAAATCGGATCAACCTAAATCGGTTCAATCGACCTGTAATCGCCTCGTAAATAACCGTTTTGGTTTAACTTTCAACCGATTTGCCTGAAATAAATAAAGCAATAGGATAAAGGCCTTAAAGGGGCCTTTTTTACATACACATTCCTGAATTTATTACTCCCCCCTCGCGATAGGCCAAGCTTAATTATCGCTGTAGCTAATAAAAAGTATAAACGCACCCATTCACTAAAAACGCTTCATTTCACTTGATTTATGACTATCGTTGTTTTAACGATAATGGCCTACATCCAAAAAATCTTTTCTTTTTAATAATCTTCTGGGTGTTTTAAAAAGTCGTATTCCTTTTTGCTTTATCTGAAGACCGCTCGTTTATCACAAAGATTGCCGCGCGATTTACGGCAGGGGCCCGCGGATTCGTTATTAAGTTTCGTATTTTCATTTTGCCAGATTTCCTTAATGAAATTTAGACTACGTTAAGATACATTGCGTAATAACCACGTACATAATATTTTGTTCCTAAAATAAAACGTGAACGTACAGTAAATCTACTGACTCGTAAACTTCTAAATGTGACCTAATTTATTAGCAGCAACACGGCACGCTTTGTTCTCGTATTACCTACGTAAATATTTGTACAAGTAACATTATAGTCTAAAGGTAAACTCTACTTCTAAGCTCCCTCAAACAATACATGGTAAAACCTTTGAAATTCTGCAAAGTTGTTCCTAATACTGGCCACTTCGCTCCTTGAACTGGCGACTTAGCTCAAAGACGACTAAGATGAGCATGTAGGTACCATGAAACGTGACGAAAACATTATTGATGTTAAAAGAACTTGAATTCCCTATAACAGCCATATTTTATCAGAACTCTTCCAGCAAGTACTTGAAGAATCAAGAGGAGTTAAGAGGTCTCAAACAAAGATACTATAGAAAATATTAGCATTATTACATTTTACACAAAAAGAAACAAAAGACGAGCTTTTGAGAAAAATGATTTTCCAGCAAAACATGGAAGGACTTGGTTAGATCAGTTCAGATAGCATCTCTAGTGAACGTAAGTGCGCAAAAAAAAAGAAATGCAACGAGTTAAAATGGCTGCAGATATTCAAAGAGATTTCTTGGTGGATCTTAGTTAGAGTAAATTAATCTTTTGAACTACCTATTTTATTTAACTAGTTTAAGACCATTCTATTGAGTTTTTAATAATAATTATGTACAGATCGCGCGAAATATGTATATAGCTAGTTCTGAAGTAACATTCTGTGCAGTAGCTTTAAACTGTATTCTGCATGAATTTCCTATGTCAAATTAACGAAAACGACTATACATGTTTGGTGCAAAATGTAAGGCAAATCATAGATAGATGTCTTAATTAAACATAAATAAAACTGTATCCAGAGTATGGCAGCACAAACTCACCATTTAGCACATGCACGAAGATACTTTTCGACTGTGCATTACTCGGGTTGCACTGATAGGTGCCAGAATCCGAGGGCCTGGCTTGCTGGATGAGCAGGAATGACGTTGTGGTCTCCCCCTTCTCTGTGACCACGGAGACACCCCCTCGGGGGGAGTCATAGCTGATGATCTGTTGGCCAAATCGGTTTATTATTTTCATGAGTATACCATTTCTAATGCCAAAATAATGTTTAGGAAGTTGGAAATCCGAGTAGAGCGTTTCTTCGTTACTTCCGTTTTACATTTTTACTATTGATTACCTACGTATGAAGTACTTTGAGGACAGCAATAAAAGGGCATCGGCATAGGCCAGTCATTAAAAAGGCAAACAGGGTATTTACGTTTGACCCTACGTACCCTAGCGTCAATCTTTGAGATGTTACCGACCGCATCGTTGTGGTTCCAGAATATGTACGCCGGCGGCTCTGGGGAGTAAAGCACCACACAAGTCAGGTTGATTGTGCTGCCTCTGTCGATGTACAAGTCCGGACCACCAATTATCTCGGTGGTTGGCTCTGAAAAAAAGTAATTTTTAGTTAGTTGAAATTAAAGAATGACTGCGATATCTACGTGTATTTTTACTGGAACTGTTTTCTTCCATTAGGTCTTTTGCTGAACTTTTTATGTGTTACAGATTCTAATTAATACTTGGTTTGTTTTAACTCGAGGTCTACAAACAGGAATGCAGGTACGTCGAAGCAGTCATTAACCGAGTTTACCTCAATTATAATTAACTTTCCATCACAACTTCCAAATTAACACAAATGAAAAGCAAACTCCCAATAATAACTCGCTTCGGCTCAAATATTTGAGTTCCTGCCGACCATATTTTTCTTCCGGCCTTTTAATTTGGCGCAGGCGTGAGTGAGGGCTTTCTCTGTTACTTAACTCACTTGGCTCATTCAAACATGGCTAATGCAAACAGGGGGAAAGTAAATGAACTCATGTGACGTCGGGCCTAAGCCTCGCCGCTTATGCTATGAACGGATTGAATAACAAAGAAAGTGAGACGTGTCGGGATGAAGAACCTTCTATGGGCTTCGGTCGTAAGCGGAAATTACAAGACGTGGATATTATAGCGGTTTGCCCATAAATGCTTAGACCAAAACAAATACTAATAGATTTTGCCTAAAACATGTTTAGAGTTACTTATGGAAGGACTGTATCAAATTAAGTATTAAGTTATGGTGCCCGCACTAGGCACAACCTTTACGCTGGATACTTTTCTGGTTTACTGATAAGAATACGAATTAAGTAATTAACAATTGATGAACAATCATCTGCATAATTCCCAGGATTTTTTTTCTTAATAAATGTGATGCGGGCGGGACCGAACGCCGACGTGCCAAAAGAATGGCCCCGTACTGTAGTTTAATATTTTGATAACAGAGTGATTACCGTTACGTCAAAAATATTATAGCTGATTGTGGACCCTTTTGACCTAATCTATGTTTGTTTATTATTGATCGTGTTCAGTTTAAAATATGGACCTCAATGTCAAAACCAATAGGTACCTCTCTTTTATGTAAAACAGGAATACAGGGTGTAACAGAAAGGGATGTACAAGCCAAAAGAGGGTTGTTAGGGACATCATTCTGAACAACTTTCACTATTTGACCGACTTGATGAGAACAACTTTATTTTTCACTTCTCCACACAAATCAGCTGACCCACTCAGGCTAAAATGTACTGGGAAATGAAAAATAAAGTTGCTCTGAGAAAATCGGTTTCTTAGTGAAAGTTGCTCAGAATGATGTCCCTAACAACCCTCTTTCGGCTTGTACACCCCTTTTTGTTACACCTTGTATACAATATAATTTTCTGTTTTCTTGCGCTAGGAATATACTACTACTACTACTACTAGGCAACAATATAACGGCTCCTAATAAAAATCCCTACAATAATAGCAGTTTATAAGAACGGACAATATTCCTTGTTACTAGCCACATAAAAATAACGCTGGTAATGGAAAATTTCGCCATTTCAGTAACCGCGCGACTTAGCTTATTTCTAGACAACATTGCAAAACGATTATGCTCCATAAGGCGCTTGGAATAGAAATGAAACAAGGTAAAACCGTACAATGGCATAGAAAGTACACTAGTTAATTAGGTTTTGCGAAAGGTAATAAAGGTTTATGTGCTTACCGACAACATTCAAATGAACGAAATGGCTCATGTGTGGCGTGGTCGATATTTGACACTCGTAGATACCGGAGTCCCTGTGTTGTGGGTATTTTATCTGCAACAAAAGCACAGTTTTTTATGCTATGATATCGATCAATGGGCCTAAACACTCCAGTATCAATGCAATACATTTTGTAAATAAATGAGGCGGTCTAACAACTAAGGTTAATTTCGTCAATGTTACGTGATATGTAGATTTATAATTGAAACAAAAAGTAAACTTTAGAAAAAACCGACTTCCACAAACCCTATTTGATTAGATAGAGCTTAATACAAACTGTAACCCCTTATCCCCCCCCCCCCCCCTTGGGGAATTAATTTTGTCAAATCCCACATCAGTGCTACCCCACGCTACTAAGGAACCCCTGCACAAAGCTCTAGGTCCACCGGTTTAGGCTATGCGTTGCCTGCCCGTCAACCACGCATTGTATTTGTACCTAGTATTGAGCAGATCTGGCGGCCATAATTATGTGGTCTTTATCAGCAGTTCCGCATCACAATATTATGCTTACCAAAAACACAAAAATCACTATAGGTCTGCCTATAATATTTGAAGAGTTCCCTCGATATCTCCAGGATCCCATCATCAGATCCTGACCTGGTGTCAATGGGACCAATGGGAAGGTAAACCCTTTCAAACAAAAAATAATTTTCCAAATCGGTCCACCCGTTTAGGCGCTATCGGGGCACATACATAAAAAAAACAACATCCGGACGAATTGTAAACCTCCTCCTTTGGGAAGTCGGTTAAAAATATACTTTAATATTGATTTGTTCTATAAAGGCTGTAGGTTCCATTACCCCCATTTAAAAATAATGTCCGAGCATTCACGAATCGCACTGGTAGCCAAATCGTGTTTGGTGCATGCAACTATTATAATATCATGTTTGGAATACAATAATTAAAATGAATGTCTCTGTGAAACCTCAGCAGCCACAGCTATTTAATTTGTAGGTCACAAAATCAACACATACCTAACTAAAATACTATGCGAACAGACTCGGGCGTGGGGTTATTAAAATTCAAAGGCATATTTTCTCTACATAATTTTGTGAAAGTAGGTGTTTTCGATATAAAATCAAAAAATCTTCTTTAGGGCTTAAGCGGATTAGATTTTTGCGGCGACAACGTTTTATTGGATAGACTAGCTAGACAGACAGACATTCATTATTTAGACTTCCAAATATTATTATTTTGTGGCGCTCTTGAATTAAGGCTAAGGTCGCATTTTTACTCTCGTAAACAATTATTTGAGGTCTTCTGACGATAGCGAGGTAAATTGAATTATGTTCCCAACATCTCTTAGCGTCACGCCGTTTCGCATAGTTAGAGGAGGACTACTATTTTTCAGTGAACTACATTGACGATTCTTGGAGGAAAGTCATACAAAGTCGGCCAAAAAAATCTGTCAAGTGCTCTGTTACGCCTTGGAGTATGGAGTCGTAGCTTACTTGTGTGACCATAATAACGAACCGCTCTCAACTGAGAGTTATCTCAGTGATAGCACAATGACGATATCGCCTTATGTTTACATGTTTGTGATATCGCTGTTTCTGATTTCCACGACACAGGGTATCCTAGTGTGGGGCCAAAAGCAATGTATGTGCCTGTATGTAAATGTTTATATTTATTTTTATTAAATATGTAATTTTCACGCGCATAATATAGCACAAATCCGAGAAATGTTTCTTATAATGGGCCGATCGTCATAAGGACCATCTTAATTTTTTTTTTCGTGCAAATCAGGGTAAGAAGTATGTCATTTCTGATTTTGTTGATCACGTCATGCTCTCATGGACCATGAAACTTCGCACCATAAAGAGGCTCAGATACTCAAAAATTTGCATGATGAAGTTGACGCTTTGAGAGTTTCGCAAAAACATATTTTTTTTAAAAGAAACTATAAATTTACGGATGTACGGTTATTTTTTTCGTGGAGATTCGTGATTCGGGAAACACCCTCATGAAAAAGGCTTGACAGACGGACAACGAAGTGATCCTACGAAAGTTCCGAAGTCCATAAAAGCAGTGTAGGTACCTGTAAAGTGTAATCCTCTGTGTGTGGCAGATGGATCGCCCTGAACCTCTGGTCGCTGGTATAGGTGTACCGGCCCACCGTCAGCAGGTGGATGTCTCTGTGTCTCACCCACGACACCTGCATGTTGAGCTGGGAAATAAGGAAATAGGTTATTACAAATCGCTCCCATATTAGGTCACCAATTCGATATCGTACGAAGTGTGTGTCATATAAACGTTTAACAAGAGTTGCACGAAACTATTTTAAAAACCAAAGTTGGCGAGAAAACTAAATTGGCGAGTATCTCATGAATGAATGTCACCTACTTCTAATGCTTAAGTTTAATTTTTGTGCAACTCAGGGTTAGTTAATTAGCTACGAAAAAACGCCTGTAGTGACGCTTTTCCACATTTTCTGGTTGATCTGAGTTAGAATTATTAGAAGGGATGAGCAGCAGGATACCTATAAATTATTCTCAGGATTAAAATTAATTAATGACTGGTTTGTCCTTGATGAGAAATTACAAAATTTGTGGCATTGATATATCGAACATGATGCATGACTTAGCTGAAAACAAAACAAAAAAACTCGGAAAATTTCGAATCCTCCGTCCGTAATTACTAATTCACACATTTGAAATAATACGGTGCGGAAATAAATTTTCGGCGTATTTATCACAAAACACAATGGCGATATTTATCTAGATAAATAATGCCCCACCAAAAAGAAGAAAAGCTAAATCTCGTTAACTCAGGACAGTTGTTATTTATGCTCGCGATATGCCCTTCTGAGCAAATGATACTTTTATTTCTAAAGCCACGAGCACAATAACTTGTGCATTGTTATATTACACATAAATGCGGGAGACCGCTATGTAAATTGCGGAGCAGACGAGTAGCGTCGTCGTCTGGCTAAATTGCTAAGGAGCTCGTTAGGCACCGTGTGTGCACTAGACTTTACAATAACTCTTGGAGCACTTCTAAGCGGTCTCAAGTTTGCTACCTAATTATCCTCATTTTCTAGTGTATTTGAAACAATATTTTAAGTTTTCCTTTACTGCTTCATTGCATTCACTTTTTTACTTTCGTGTAAGACAGACAACTCTAGAATTACGATAAGAGGCAAATCTATCTGAGATTTTTGAACATTGAGTTTTTATCTTTCGTCACGCATTTTTGATTTTAAATATGTTCAGTTTGGACAACAACAGTTTCAGCAATATAGTGTGTATTTTGATGAATAGCAAAAACTTTATTTTCATAGATGAAATGTGTCCTCTGTAAAGCCAGTTTTACCATTGGAGGGTCGTTCCATTTGATAAATGGATATTGGACAAACAGTGCAATTCATGCGAGACTGAAGCACCATTGTTCCACTGGGATGCTTTATCAATATATAAAAATTCATTGCAGTTACTACAATATTTCGGATTACCTCTATTGTATTGATTTTGTGATTGCATTTTCGTTGACATTTGATGGTATGATATTAGTGGAAAGGTTAGATACAAGCCCGACTTGTTCTACTTTTCGAGATATCATTTTAGCTAAGTACTGTTGAAATGTCCAACTTCCAAAAAATACCAAGATCTTTTGTTCCTTTTTTCATAGGTTTTGAACTTTATTTTGATATGGGTAGGCAAGCAAAGTAATTTTCTTGCATCTCTTTTATTATAAGCCCCGCAAAATATTAATGCGCTTGGTTATACATTTATTCGACATTAAAATGTCTCTTATATCTGAGTAGATAACGTTCACGTCATGACATTTTCACATGCCTTAATGTTGCGTGCATTATAAGTCTTTGTGGCTCGCCAAAACTGATTTGGTGCATATCTGAATCACTCCGGTGTCTCAATATTTTTATAATATGTCCATCTTCATATTCATATTTCATATTCATATTTGTTTATTGCACTCCATAAAAACAATAAGGTCTTGAGAAATAGTGGTCAGTAGATCATTATGGACCCTGTTGGGCACAAGCAATATTCTATCTAATATGATTATTTTCTCGGACAATTATTTTCCCGGACAATTATTTTCCCGGACAATTATTTTCCCGGACAATTATTTTCCCCGGACAATTATTTTCGCAACTGACCCGCGCTTTTGTAAAAATCGCTAGTGTTATCACTTTTATGTAATAAATGTACAACTGTCTCAAAGTTAACATAATTAACATTCTATACTTATTAGTAAGAGGTAAACGTAATAATTAACCACCTAACCCTCAGTATAACTCAAAACATATATTCATGTCAATAGTTTTAATAGGTTATTCTTATGTACCTGAAAATATATAACCCCATCATTTATTAGACCTAGGAATAAGATGTACACTGGGTTCTGATAATTGTAAACTTATATGTTAATAAAGGCTTTTGAAAAACAAACACTGGTGGAAGTGTCAACTTGTGTCAACGAACATGGCACATTGGAAGTTTCTTAGTACCGGGGGGATATGATTTGGCTCTCCCATGTGATTTCAAGCTGCAAGTATTCCTGCGTGTGGCTGTTGTTCTTGCTCCTTATATGTTTCCCTCCACTGCTTCCCCAAGCACTTTAGTACTATCAGTGGCAGCAATAAAGAGGCTTTGCCCCACAAAAGGAAAGAAATTTTTGATTTGTTTTGTCTATACGTACATACATAGGGCCTCAACAACGTGCAATATGATATGACCAAAGAAGCCTATCATTTCATAGGTATAGTGTTCTCAAAAGCGCTCAAGGCTAATAGAAAGTCCTTACAAGCTATCAAGCTAAATATAATGCTCTCACCGTTTTATTCCCTAAATTCTTGACCCTGCAGTTCAAATATGCGGTCTTGCCGAGCAGAGCTGTCACGTTTTTCGAAGCAGCCAGATCGAAGTATGGCCCGGTCCGGGGCGTTGGTCTGGCCACGGCGTCCAAGACCTACAGAATGAAATAAAATTTTAGCACTACAAATAGTTTAAAAACTAAAGATACCCATTTAAAATTAATGGGTCTTATTATGACGTATCAAATGAGCCCCAGTCGATAGTTTTAAAAGTAAGTATCCCAAGGGACCATCGTCTACCACGGACAGTTTCATCGTCAGACTAGCTCGATGGTACTATTATTAGGCCTGACGACTGTATCAAATAATCAAAGATTTGATGGTTCTGAGGGAAAATACAATTTGATTAAAAATATTGAGATTAATGTCTAGTCTATGATTTTCAATAAAACGAAAAATTAAAATACTGCATTCGGCCATTTTGATCGAAACAGGAATCATAGTGCATGACGCTGCATGACGTCATGAATACGTAAACATCACTGTGTTTTTTTGTGATTTATGCTGATAACTCATTTGGACATTGACATTTTTACTTATCAAAGCCGACGCCATGACACCTGAGAGCTTTTTTCGCGCACTATTACAAAATATTAGAATAATGGCTTTAAACTTCGTTAAACTTTAGTTTATTACCGAAATAAGGTTTTTTTTCGTAAATAGTAAATGTGTACCCACATTACGGCAGAGGATTTCAAAAATCTTTCGTGATGCCCCACATACAGAATTCAAAGACATGTAAAGCGATCTCAGCTCAAAGCTATCACTAAACCATCATCGTAACATAGCTCAGAATTGTGCCGTTCTCAGGTCTCGTTTCAAAGCTGACAGCTATTTATGAAGGCTCGAGTACTGACCGCTAGACCGGACCGGATAGCGTTGTCTGCGGAACCCGATGGGGGATTAACCGTGGCTGAGGTGTTGACTGGCAGACCCTTGCCGAGCTCGCGTTGGGCTGATGATACTGAGGACAAAGAGATAAGCATAAGTAAAAGTACCTAAATTTAGCCCAATAATGTCCCCATCGAAGAGCACAGGTCTTCAACCGGATACGAGTATGATTGAGCCTTATTCCACCACGCTGGCTCACTGCGGGTTGGTAGAGGATTTTTAATGACTATTAAATACTACTGAGTAGCCAATTGCGTTATTTAGGAAGACTGACTATTTAACAATACAACAGTTAACATGGTTTGCTGGAAGAAATCTCTTATTAGAGATAAGCTCGCCTTTGTACATTATTTTTTCTATGTTAAGCTATTTTTACTGTCATTTGAGTACAATAAAGAAATTATGAAATTACGAGTTAATGATTTGTTCTATAATTATGCTAAATAATTAAAATATGATGGAATATGTGAAAAAAATTGGATATTTTTTCCAGATATTTTTAAATAATCATATCTCAACCACGACGTAACTTAGGACAGAATTTTAAGCAGAAATGTGTTTAGTGCAAGCCCTTCTACTCCCCAAATTTTTTTGTCGCACCATACTCCAAACACCCTGTAATAGCCGGAACCTACATCTTCATGTCATCCGAAACACAGAAATTCCGATAAATGTAAAGTAAATGTAAAAGTAGCCCATTAATGTCCCCACCGAGTGGCACAGTTTACTCGTATATGAGTAAGATTAAGCCATCATACTCATAATTCATAATTTCTTTATTGCACACAATTAATTGCAACAAAAAGTAAATAAAAGCAGTTTACAAAGGCGAGCTTATCTCTAAAAAGAGATCTCTTCCAGCAAACCAAGTTCCGATGAGAGAGTTTGATATATCAGCAAGGGTAGACCATACTCATACTCCACCACGCTGGCTTGGTGCGGGTTCGTGAAGGGGTTTTACGACTATTACTACTAACAAGTAGTGATAGTAGCCGGGACCTACCAGCTTGACGTGCCATCAAAAACACGGAACGTCGTACATGGTCAGGTGGATTCGAACCTGCATCTCCTGCGTAAGAATCAAGCGTGAAACCCACTAGGCCTTGGAGATCTTATGTAAACATTTGTAAAAAATAATAAAGAAAATTGAATGATTTTGACTTTTATTAACTACTGTGTATAAAATAGTTTTGGCATTACAGCTACAACTTATGTTAAAATGTCCCTTTCTTTTCTTCTGCTGTCTTCTCCTTCCGAAAAAGAAAAACATTTGACATTATAATTGAAACAAAAAGTAAAACTTAAAAAAAAAAAATATACGCGTGTAGCACCGTACACGTGTTAGAAGTAAAACTTCTGTAGCTAGATCATTAAGTGGTACCTATACTATACACCTATACCTACCTATACTAAAAGAGATTTAAATTTCCAATTTTGAGATCCAATCTCTGCTTCAAGTTACTTTTAAGTTTCAGACGTCCGATTATTTGAAATTATTTTATACTTGTACCTACTTTTAATACGTCATGTCATTTATTTCCCACCATTCTTTCTTCTTCTTCTTCTTCTTTTTATTAATGGCGTCCTAACCTCTTTTGAGGTTAATTTTGCCAGTGTCAAGTGGTCAGGTTCTCATTTGAGAACCTGGAAATTATAATGTCTTGAGATGATTTGATGACTATGATGATGATGATTTGTCGCTCGTTAGCACTACCCGGGAAGGACGTGAAGGGCTGTGGGTTCCAAGTAATTCCTTCGGACGTGAGCGACTGCCTCCCCCACCATTCTTTATCTACAATTTGTCGCGCTCGTGGTGATATACTTAACTCATTCAATAGTGTCACTACTATTTGCATCTCGCTCAGATTATATACCATCTGACGTCACGTCTTCAAGCCGTCTCGCTCAAATGTATGCATTGCTTTGCTTGTTTTAGAAATCCATATCGACCCGTGTGACATTGATGAAACTCTTTTCTTACAAACTGTATGGATCGCATCGCACAGCTGTCAAACATAAGTTCCGGTTCCAACAAAGAGGTTGAACGAAGTAGTTTGAGTCATGCTAGATATTAGGCTACTAACGCCATCTAGCGAAAGAGAGTGAGCGCCATCTTGGCCATACCGGAAATCAAGAACTCGTGGAAGAATGCTTAAAATAATTTTTATTTGTTAACGTTTCATCAGGTTTTTCTCTCACTAATTAACATTCTTTATTGTACGAATGTATTTTTATCTTATCTGATTAGTTAAAAACCGTATTGAAAATAGTTGCGGTTTTAAAAGTCTTCAGCCGACCCTGACGTCACCGATTCCAATTTCCGTTACATTTCTTAGCCACTCGTGATAGCACCCGCCTAGTAGCAATTGAAAAGCAAATATATGAATAACCCACAGTTGAGAGGTTAAATAAATTTTACCCCCGTGCCCCAAGAAGTTTTACTTCAAAAACCGAATTCCACAAACCCTATTTGAGTAGAAACTAATTTCAAGTGCTTTTTGAGTTTAATACAAACTGTAACCCCCTTCCCCTTAACCCCCCCCCCCTGGGGAATTAATTTGGTCAAATCCCATCTCAGTGCTACCCAACGCTACATAAGGAACCCCTGTACAAAGTTTCATGGCTCTAGGTCCACCGATTTAGGCTATGCGTGGCCCGTCAGCCACGCATAGTAGATTATATTTTTACCTAGTATTGAGCAGTTCTGGTGGCTATGTGTGCTCTTCATCAGCAGTTCCGCATGGTTCCGCATCACAATATTATGCTTACCGTGAGTAAATGCACGAGTTATTACTAAAAACACAAAAATCACTATAGGTCTGCCTATAATATTTGAAGAGTTCCTTCGAGTTCTCCAGCATCCCATCATCAGATCCTGACCTGGTGGTCCATTGTACCAATGGGGAGGTAAACCCTTTCAAATAAAAAAAATATTTTTCCACATCGGTTCATCCGTCTAGGCGCAATTGGGGCACATACATAAAAAAAATAGAATATCCCTACGAATTGTAAACCTCCCCCTTTGGGAAGTTCGGTTAAAAATTAGGGGAAATTCAGTTTTCATTTCCTTGCAACAGACATTAATAATGACGTCTTGGTACCCACAATATGTTTAGACCCAACAATACAAATCACTTAAATTAGGTAGGTACCTACGTTAATCTCCCAAAACCATGGTGACGACGTAGTGAAACTTATAACAACCTGTTTACCAAAAACCCGAATAGGGCTCGGGTAGTGTGTTGTGTGCCCAACATCATTTGGGTTAGAGTATCCCGTATCTTCAGTGTAAACTTAAGAATTATTGAGGCTGGAAGCGCCTTCAGAATAAATTATTCATTCTTGTCGTCTCAGTGGGTAATTTTATAACAATTACAATTCAATTGTTATCTGACCATACATGCCACTCTCACTGACGAGGGGATAAAGGGTATATCATTTGGACTGGGGAACGAAGTAATAACGAAGTTTAACATGACAGGAGCAAACAGATTATTATCAAAATAAATGCATTTATGACCTCTACGCACTAAAATCTCCGGGTTAGTGCCGGTTTAGCACACGGCGAAATATGCCGGGTTCAGCCACAGCTGGCGGCTCATAGAATGACACTTTCACACAAAAATTGCATATTAAAAAACTTGAACTTGTGAGATAAGTAACAAACAAATACAAAGAAGTTGAAACGGTTGCAGCGGTTGCAGTAAAATGTGACCTGGTCGGGCTGACTCGGGCCACAATATCAGCACTTCGGAAGAGCGATGACAGACGGATATGGCGCTTCCAGAGCTATTTATTTATACACTGACATCATATCCCAGTTTATCCTGGGGGTATTGGTGCGTGAACTTGGTCGATCACGTGTGTAAGCATCACATCGGCCTGTATGACGTCATAGTTAGTGTCAGCCACATATTGATTATATGGCGAGATTCCCGCCAATGACAATATAGTACATGCCGCTAGTGAGGTGAGAGATAGGTCAGCCAGACACGCGTCGGCGATCCAAAGGTTGAATTATTTATGTACCCCCCGGCAAAACGGAAGTTCAATAGTATATTGTACAACAAGTGCATCAAACGCACGGTAAAATGGGTTTTATGTACGAGTTATACAATCTGCTTTTCACTTCGATTGTGAGGAAATTAAACAGCAATATTGCAAAAAACAATTGCAAATTGCAACACAAACAGAAAATAAGGACTTCCCGCCAATATATTTTTATTCGTAGCTGTGGCACTTAGTGGTGTGTGTGGGTGTTTGCCTGACGAACTTTGTCTGGAATCTGAGACTTAGACGAAGATTTCACTTTATGCACTAGTGCATAAAAAGCTATTTTACACAGCCTATACCCAACTAAGAGACGAACTTTAAGAGCACGAGAAGTTAAAAATAAATAATGCTCATGTTGAAATTGCCTGGCTGGACAATGGCATTTGTTATTTATACCTTCATTCAACCATTCCGAATGTAGTGGTTAGTCAAAATATAGATACATTTTGAGCAACTTGTCAAAACGCTAAAGTTCGTGAGTGGGTGAAGTGAGCTTGTGCTATTAATGGTAATGTGATAAAACAGGTATGTCTATACCGGCGACCTCTGTTGCGTTGTGGTTTGAGGCTCAATCCCGTCCCGGGTTCGAATCCCGGCTGGGGAGAAAAAAAACCACCACTAATCGTATTGCTATTTTTACCGATACACGAGACAGTGTATCTATGGCGATATTGGCGATATAGAATGTCTCAGAGCTCCATCGCATTCGAGTACTGGCGGCGAAATGGCGGGCTCAATATTTGCTCAACTCTTCTGTTTGTTCGACGCCAAAGTTGCTGCAAAAACACACTGTAGAGTGTACTGAAGCTACACTCTTTTGCTGTTCGTAATACAGTTTTGCTCTACAGAGGCTGACTGGAATCGAACTTTTGACAGGCTCTTATAGTGTGCAGCACATAAAAATATGAATCGGCTATAATAGTGGGAACCTGGCTGTACTAAAAATACGGTTAATTTTCGAAGTCAGAAAAGGTATTGCCTGTCAGTGAGTTGTGTTCTAACAGCATTTAGCGGCTGTCAACAATTTGGTGTATGTTTAGTTAAATACCTAAACAACATGTATAGTCTGTCATGCCATTTCCCCTATAAGGAAGCAATGGCATATTTGTGCTTTCGTACAGCCAATGTGATGCAAAATCTATTTCTTTTACGTGACAGGGGGCAAGCCAATCTTTTCATCTATTGATACATGAATTCCTGATTTTGTCATTCAATAACAATTCATCCTTTATAAGCTTCCAAAGTAGCTGGAACAATTTCTGTTGCAGGAGCCATTTCATTTTGTACCAAGTTATTAAGCAATGTTTGTGAAAGGAAAACAGAAGAAAGTTTCGTTCTTTCATTCAGTTCATTAAATTTTACTGCAACGCTATAAACAAGCTACTTACTAGCAAGTTCAGCGCTTATTCATGTTTATGGACATTTATTGAGGTTATAAAATATGGCTGGTTTAATAAACGACGACGTTAACTTAACCTATTTTGTAAATAATCAAAGCTTTAGGAATTCTTAAGCCAGTCTCTACTAATAACTAAATGTAAGTTATTTGTAACATATATTTATTCCTCCTTCCTCCCTTGACATTGAAGTCTATACCCCTATATATAAGTTACTCTATGGTCTATACATAACTATGTTATTATTGTAGACAATATCAAATATCATGTCGAGGAATAAGGATAACAACAGACAGACAAGCAAGGTTATATTGGGAAAGGAATTGTTTCCTATTCTCAATCATCTCTCGGATACTTTTTAATACGCTTTTATTAGTTTTATCTAGCCTGTATTGTATCCCACTGCTGGGCAAAGGGGTCCCCATATTCATATACTAAAATAGGAAAATTTCCAAATTCAACAGAGAAAATCAAACATTGTTTAGCACCTATTAAATTCCTGGTTAGCTATTTATTCAATAGTCTATACCTATTAACAGAAGCTAAGCTATCACTGCAATATATATATTAAAACTTCCTGATTCTTCCTCTTTAAAAAGTTATACCACCAGAATGAGACACTTCCTGAATCCAGAAAAAATAATGTTATAAAGACGTCCCTTGGCTACGATCTTAATGTTTGAAAACACTTAGTATCATTGGAAACTACTACTTATATGAAAAATATTAAAACCTAATAGGTAGTTGTTTTTTACCTAAAATGTGTTATTCCAGGAGATCTACAAAGTGGTATGGTCTTAAGATCGGTATTCAATTAAATATATCTAAAAACTGAATGTTAAAATTTTAGAAATAATCAGTGGTATTTTTTATGATTGATAAAAACACACTTTGCACTTTTCTGCGGCAGTGACGGACGTACAGGGCTTCGTTGCAGTGTGTCTTTAGTTTATCATATTTATTTGATAATTTTGACCAAATTTCAACCACCACAAATTCAGTTGCTAATTTGACGACACCACGAGCCACGAGTTAAAAAGTTATAAGTTATAAGGTATTACTCTATGGTTTGATTATCGTCTGGGTTACGTACGGCTACAGTTAGGCAGTTATTCAATAGTCTACATTCACCGGATGCTAGCATATCGCTGCAATGATCACTAACTCCCCAGACGAAACTAAAACCAGAGTAAAACCAACTTTTCAAAACTCAATTCCCTCTTCAACCACAACTCATATTATGGCAAATTGCAAACACTAAGCAGATATCGGGCAATAAAGCTGACCATTACCAAAGTCAACAATATTAGAGGCAGAGAGTCGCAGTTATAAATCTTTGGGAAAATGCGGACGCTGCGCCAGCACTGGGCCAAATTGGGGCGAAAGAGAACACGAGATAACGTACGTTAGTCGGATTACACGGATCGTATATTTTTGACCTATTGAGATACACGGTCTTAGTTTTTTGGGAGATAACGGGGTTCGCTTCTGGAGTGGACTAATGTATGTTGCGGAGTTTGGGAAACTTTGAATGTTTTTGTGTTTTATTTGGAGGAAAGTGTCTATTTCAGGTGGAAATAAAATTACTTGTTAAAGTACACAAGTAATTTCCGATCACAGATAGCGTTTGGAAGAAGTCGTATTTGAGGAAGTCCCTCAGCGGCTTGTAGCTCGGCACCAGCCACCACGCGTTGTGGTACAGATTGAGCACCGTGAGCACGAGCACCAGCATCAGCGCCGACAGCTTGGTGCGGTAGCCGACCGTCACCAGCACCATGAGGATCGAGCCGAGCAGGTCTTGCACCACTTGCAAGAAAGTGAGCTCGAATCTCAGCAGCGTGATGAACATGAACGCCAGCAGGATCCGTCCGGCGAGTTACATGTAGCTCTTAGGCTTGTTCTCTCCGAGCGAGGGCACCCCGGTGAAGAGGCTGCGCCCCTCGGCGCGCGACTCCGCCAGCACGAGCAGTAGGGCTCCGATGAGCGCCAGGTTACGGAGCAGGAACTGCATGTCCCATAGTATGCTGTATGCGAACGTCTGCAGCACCACAATGAAGAAGAGCAAGCCACACGCAATTTCAACTTTCAATCTCCCAAGTACCATTACGCATCCTCCTATAAGGCCAAATTTATTATCATAAACATGGTGGCGAGGAACTTGCCGCATCCCCACGACATGTCCATGTAATCCCGCTGTTCGCTCCATTGGAACCACATACGAAGACCGTCCTCCAGGAATGTAGAGTATGAGACATAGTCGGGCCACAGTCGGAAGGATGTTTTGCCTTTGCGTATCACCTGATCAGCAACATCTTCGGCGGTAGACACATATTGAGTTGGTATTTGCATTTTTGAGCAGATACACAACGAGAAGCACCAAAAAATAAATTTTCAATTTCACTCTCGTTTGCCCGACTTGTCGCAAAAGGATATTTAATTTTAGAAGATATTTTGGTTGAGATCACGTTGGTATTTAGGGTAATATGCAACGTAACTTAACCTTCAATAACTCAATTCCTTAAAATCACGTGAGTGTCATGTTGTCATTATAATTTCTTGCACACATTAACCAGTTCCCACAGTTAAAGGAAAAACAAAAACATACTGACCCCCTGACCATTTTGGTAAGCTTATCTAACTTCTGCATGAAACTTTTCCTATTTCAGTCCCGCCTATAGATTGGCTTTAGAAAGTCATGAATAATAATATTCTATGAAAATTGGGAATATTGTAGGTATAATAACATTACCGTTAGCCACTGAAAATGTTTCGGTAACATTTGGAATATTTTAAACGTAGCTACATTGAAAGTTTGTAATTGAATTTCGAGTAGGTACCAAGCAGAAAAAAGTTGCGTAGATCTGAAAACTTATGCAGAATGTATAAAAACGCTTAAGTGCGAGTCGGACTGGCACATGTGGGGTTCCGTGACATTGGATTAGGAAATGTAAACAAATACCTATAAATAGATTTTTTGCAATAAAGTAATCAAGAGAGCTATTAACTATTAATGTGCTTTATCGATCATAAAACAAATCGTTTAATCCACCCGATAGTGGGTTAGAATTATTAATTTCTGGAAATTTCGATTACTCTCTGAACTGGACATTTCAAATAGCTGAATTTCCAGTTAAAGTGAGCATTACCCGCCCGATGATGTTCGAAATACGAGTATTGATAGTACAATTTAATAGGAGATTAAGCGAGTATTGAATTTTCGTACCAACACGTGGTTATTACTGGCTTCATTATTTTCTTTGCCTTAGTAAACAATATTGGGAGGATACAGCTGCATGAATATATATGTGCTAGAAACTATCCGATTAAACCAGGGACAAAAAAACGTCAAGTTCAAAGCTAACGTGAGAACACCCATAGCACCTATAACAAACCATTGCTCACAATTATATAAGTAGTAACTATACCTAGTTGCGCAGTGCCGTAAGCCATTCCCGACAATTTGGTTAATCGCCCCGCCGGGCCAGAGGAGGTAGAGGGGAAGCGGGGGCTGCGTGACTACGTATAAACTTCCACTGAATTACCACAGGCACAGTTAGAGCGTGCTGTAAGTAATTGGAAACCGAACGGTGTGTCATGAAGCCCCAGGCTTAGGGTTTGTAGGGTAAGCCTTATCCGGGCGACACAGATTTTGGAACGTAGGTTTGATATGAGACAGTCAGTGACGAAGCCACTGCGCTTAAGAGACCGGCGACCGCGTGAATTTCCCATACAAACGTAATACCAAAATGATTTGAATTTGAGAAATAGTCGGATTTATACACTGTTTACGCAGGTTCCTGGTCTGTATACCAGGGTTCCTCTTCAACCAATTTAAAAATATTTTAAGTTATTTGAATAAGAACCTTGGTATACGACCAGGAACCTGGGTAAACTCTGTATTAATCCGATTAACAGTCTAAATGCTTTGAACTAGTTCTCAAATTCAAATCATTTTTGTATTACGTTTGTATGGGAAATTCACGCGGTCGCCGGTCTCTTAAGATTCTCCATCAATATTCGAGCGCAGGTTTAGAGACAGGGAGCTCCTGAGTTAAACTGAACAAGCGTGACAAATAACTAACTAGTTTTAATTATATTATTCACTTCTTGGGAACTCGAATGGGACGCCTTGCTTACTGAACACTCGTTGAAGATAGAATTAAGTTACTAACCGGTGCGTATTTAGCTAAAAAAGAAGCTTGTAACTCAGTTGGGTAATGAGACTGCGATAAAATCTCGTTCGCGTTCCGTTCCGTAAAATATTTGATGGCACCATTTCCTTTCTGCAAGGCCAGATGCTCGGGTTCCGGACGTTGAGTTGTTTCAGTGCAGGTAAAGCGACGCGGTGCACTTATTTTGCACCAATGAACCCTAGCGTATTTGTAACTGAACGGAACGAAATAAATTGTATCATTCGTTCCGCAGGCACCGTTGTTGCATCACAGCACAGAAGACTCCATTTCAACTGAAGCCGTTTTTTGCATCATTATTCAAAAGAGCTTCGCGTCCGGATTCGGCATCTAATAGTTGGCCGAAAGAAAGGGTGCTACCAGAAAGGAGGTTCAAAAACTATGTCAAAAACGGTCTATTAAAGAAGTCTTATTACAGTGTAAAAGAATATTTAGATGACAAAACTGCGTGGTCTCTACCATCTCGGCGCACAGAAATCCAAAGAGGGGCGATGGACTGAGTCAGTACGTCTCTCTTCGGTGTATTTCCATAGATTTAAGTAAAAATACATAAAATTGATTTTTTAAGGCCCTCACATATTTTAAAAGAGGTACGGGGGAGTTTTTTGCCCTTCTTTGCTCCATCCCTAAGCCCACAACTTCCGAACCGGCGGGCGGTAGTATACAAAAATATTAATATTATATTGACGTTGACTAAGTATGTATGTATCTGCTGTGCTTCATTGAGACAGGTCAACAAAACATGTGGCAGATGGTTCATTACCCTGGAACGAGCAACAGAGATCACGCATAAACCAAATAGGTTTCTGTGATTGCTCCGGAAACTTAGTTATAAAAAAAAAACATTTTGTAACATGAATAAAGAATAAAAAAGCAATCTGTATGGTCAATAAAAAAAGACTTTGACTTTGCTCGTAAGTGAACTTTATTTAATTATGCATATAATGCTGAAGAAGTCTGAGGGCCATTTGCAACAAAAACTTAATTGCGATTAGCGTCCTAATTCTATTTAGCAGGTGTCAAAATGTACGAAATGTGTCAAACTTCATTGTGATTAACGCGCTAATCACAATTAAGTGTTATAGGTGCAAATGGACCTAAATCTTAAGAGCTGATAAATAACTGAGTACACTCGTGAATTAAATAAACCCTTATGTAGGCAGGATGCGACACAGTTTCTGTTCCGTTCCACCTGGATGCTTGAATTAACTGGGCAAATAGTTTCTAACGCAATTCCGCTAATGGAATAAGGATCCTACCGAGTTACGTGACTAAACGATACAGGAGTAAATCTTACCTCAGAGGCCATTTGGAAGTATCTCGGGCGGATACCAGAGATGTATGGCCAGTTCTGCAAAAGTATCAGAAACTACCGTAAAGATACGCTGTGTTATGAGATGGAAGTTGCTTAAGTAAATAAGAGTTTTCTGTGGATCGCTCGCTCTCGGTTATGCCAAAAATGTATGCGATAGAAAATGCGATAGCTACCTTCGAAAAGCAATTTGGAAATAAACTTGAAAGTTAACGTTCAGAAAACGTAACGACGTAATTGGATTAAATAACCAGTTTTCTGCATACAAAACATGACATAAGAGGAAACTGTGTCGGGTTTCATGAGATAGTTTTACATTTCCTCTTGCCAAAAGCTACGTACCTAATCGATTATGGTAATAGAAGACGATACCAAAGGTAAGATATGGCAATTTTCTGGAGTTGTAAGCAGTGTTCGAGTCGACAATTTATATAAGCTAACACATAACTTGGGGCCATTACTTGAGATCTGTGTCCCTAGAACGGTACCCTTTTGTCTTACAACCCATCAAATTTCTAATCGGCTAAGTGATTGATATTTATTTCTTCTCGATTCTAGATCTAGGTTATAGTCTAGTCGTATAGTATGGCCTGATTTAATTTAGAAAAGCAAAGAACTATTCAGCCCGACGCAATATAAAAAAATCGAAGTTATTTCATTTGCGGCGCCATAAAGCGTTGCCGTGGCTCCCAGCTTGAACTAACAACAGTCGTAAAAGAGAAAATAAGAACGTACAATTCATTTATTGTTTTACTGCGACATAAAGCTAGTTACACTGTCAGTTCTCGGTATTAAATAAGGCAACGGGTACACTTATTGCACACAAACAAGCCGCTTTTACAAAGACGCCTTGTGTTTCCTTCTCCACGCCGCTCTGCTATGATGACTATTGTATTTCTTCAACGAACTTCAAAGCAGGGCTTCGGTCGTATTATTTGCGACATGCAATGGAACTGGAATAACTTGCAAAAGTACAAGTTGTGTACCTAATAATAGCTGAGTAATTTTGTTCGTAATTTTAACCCGTCGTCGTCGCGTCGTAGTGCCGAACAGGGAAAAATACGGTCTTTATGAGTGTAGTGCTTAACAGCACATAGTAGATGTCACCGGCAAAGCTTGAAATCCGTCATTCTATAGAATACTTAGGCATTGTATAGAATGACAAAAATTGGCAGGCAATGTATCAAATATTTTCTATTTCACACTAGAACTTCTACATAATGTTTAGTAATTAACGTTAACGATAAAAATAAGCTGCCAAGTACGGGGACTCGCGTTGAGAGGGTTTTGTACAACAATAATAGGACTAACACTAACAAAATCATATCATACAAACTTTGCACGCCAAATTTAGGGGTTTAGGGAGTTAAAGTTGTAGATTTTGGTTTTTTTTTGGAATATGGGTGTAAATATGTACTTGAATACCAAATTTCAGATTTTTAGGACTTCAGAGGTTTTGATGACATGCGAATCGGACATATTATTGAGCACAACTTTTTCAAAAAAGTCTTAAAATATTATAAAATACATTTAAAATCCTCGCACCATGCGCTTTCATTTGATATGTCACACGGCATTTTGATTTGATTTTATATTTTTCTTATTTGACCCCTCAAAAGTGGCCTTCATATTTCATATTTAAATATTTACATTGCACCTCTGTCTTTGGGTCACAGATATTAATATGTGCACCAATTTTCAACTTCATCGGCCCAATATGTTCTGAGTAAATTGCCTGCTGTGACGGACGGACGGACAGACGCACAAGTGATCCTCTAAGGGTTTCTTCTTCTGAGATACGAAACCCTAAAAATAAATTTCCAAAACGATAAAAATGTAAGTTATTATTTATCATTATTCAGCTTATTTAATCAACTGACTGGCCAGTTCAAACAACAAAATTCTTGTTTTATAGAAAAATAACGATTAATTTGACTTCAATGACATACTTAATAACATACATATATACACCGCAATCAGAAATAGTAAGTTAACAAAACCAACAATTCGACAATGATTGATCGAATAATCAAAAGATTGGTTAATATGTGATATCCGGTGTCACAAGCCATTATGTTTAAATCTCCTTTAATACCTTTACACCAGAATACAACTACCCACAAACACACACACACCCTCACACACGCACCCTCACAGTCACATACACACCCTTTAAACCTTTTTTCCCCAGCGCGCCATATTAACCCCGTTCTACAGTCTCCTATGATGTTTACTTGTCCCACATATTTGTTTGTCGTCGGAAAGTAACTTTACTCGTAAAATAGCTTCTAAAGTTAATTTCTCATATTACACGGGTTGATCGTAGCTCTGCGTCGACGAACAACGACGAATAAATCAATAGTACTGTTTTGCAATAATTTTATATTAATTTATCGATACTTTGTTTATTCATGCTATTGTATGTAGGTGTAGGTACGCAGCTGGTACGTCTTGCAAAATAGTAATGTACAAACTTACAAGCACAGACATAGATTAACACCTTAATATATGTCTGTGCTTACAAGATTCTTCTGTTCTTTTGTTCGAAGTGTACTTTGATCTGTCTGTACCTACTGAGGATGAACTTTATGAACAAAAACATTGCAAATAGATATTGTTTATTGTGTTCAATGTAAGTGTACTGGTAAACAACGAATACTGGCCAAATCAACATTTTTTTCGCTCGTATCAGTGTACACTTCGCTTAATCACGTGATTGCGTGCCGCCTATTTGGGTCATATTTTAGTGTGGCTTTAATTACGATTAGGGAGCATTCAAAACTAGAACTTAAAAGCTTTGTTATAAGCGCAAAGGATTTGTAATAATATAATATTGCAAAAACTAGGTACAATAACTTTCGCAATTTCATAATAATAGGCAGGTTTGGGATCTGCTTAGTCACCGAAGGGTTGTATACAATTTATGCGATTATTCTGTTTGTCCGTGTGGGCAGCAACATCACAAATTAGAATTGTTTGGACTTTCTCATTCGACTTCCACGAGGAAGCATTGCGTGTTTCAATTTGATTGGTAATCTCCTTCTGTAATGCTTTTGGCTTAAGTTTTCAGTATGCTCTACTCACACGTATCCACTATTTCCAACAGCACAAAACACCTCAACGCTTTTGAAAAAGTTACTACACAAAATAATACGAGTACACTACAGTTATTTCATTATTCGAGCGTTTCCCTAACGTGCCCTCCAATACTTCGTCGATATAGAAATTCCAATATTTACTGAAGTAAAGTAGACGGAATCCCTCAGGATAAAGTGTGCTCAGCTCAGAGGCAGGGCACGTCCGATGTTGGAGCGGGGCCTGAGGCCGGGATCAACTCTTAAACTCTGAACCGAAAAGAATTGCGGCTTCATTTCGGGTACCGCTTGCGGAGTTTGAGGTTCCAAGTAGATTTCGGAAAGGACTTTACACATCGATTGGCTGATTGGGACGGATGGAACTATCTAGAACTCTCGAAGAACGTTGGGTAGGATTGTGATGTGCTAGTCGCAAATAATTTTACTTCCAGTAATTGTAAGAATATAATGTTGGATTATTTCCCGGTTTTTGTCCGGATTCTAAAATTTGTTTTATTGAATGTATGTATAGTCATGCATGCCAGGATGTGTTGTATATTGCGGTGGCAGCAGCGGTGGGTGACAGTATGCTGATTACGGTAAAAAAAACTTAGAGCCGAGGTATTGAAATGTATATTCCTGAAGTTTGGAAGATTTTGTTCAGCAATTGAAACAAAAATATTTATTTTAATTTAAAGTGACAAACTTTGCTTTCTACTTAGAAAAGTAAGGTCCATTTGCACCAAAAACATATTAGCGTCTTAAGGGCGGCTGATTTCATTGCTAATCACGAGTCACGACTATCCTGCTAGTTCGAGTATAATCGGCTAAGTTTGGGCGAGATTGTGATAGTTGCCACGGTTACCAACTGACATGACGTTTGCGGACATCTCAAGACAAAACAAACATGCTTTCTCGCTCTGTTTTGTATCTTTTGTCTCTGTCTCCTCACAAATCATAGATTAAACCGGAAGTCACTCAAATCATTCATTCTTCTGGCAAATTAGAATTAAAAAGAAGTGGTGCAAGGGAAAGGCTTATTACGATTAAACTAATTGTGATACGGGATTTAATTGAAATTAGTAAAACACGATATTATCACAATGAAGCGGATTTTTTTGCAAGCGACCCTAGTCTATTTCATCATCATCATCAATCAGCCCACACCTACCCACTGCTGGGTATAGGCCTCTTCTTTACCACGCCCTCCGCTCCGGTCCTGTGCCTCCCGCATCCACTGCTTACCGGTGGTCTGCCTACTTGGCGTTTTGCGGTTCTGGGTAGCGACTCCGTTACCGTCAGTATATTTAGCAGCTGACAAAATGTATGCAATATGTGAAACTTAACTGCGATTAGCGCGCTAATCACAATTATGTTTTTGGTGCAAATGGCACCAGTAGATTATCTATAACTAATTTTACAAAGATTTATTTCAGATACATGAAATATCCATAGGTACTCTAGAATAACTATCTAGAAGATCACTAATAGAAGGTTTCATTAAAATAACCCCTAATCACAGAAATTGTTAAATGCTACAAACAGAAATAATAACATCTGTGAGCCGCCATTTTAAACCTTCCCCAAAACGGAGTCGATTAGCAACCGTTTTTTGCTAAAGTTTCAGTAATAAGCTTCAAATATGTGGGTAGTTCGACGGCCGACTTGTTTCCGTCACCCAAGCACATTCCATCAACGACCCTTCGTGCCTACTTGTTACAAACTAGCGATAACCGAATGACATGCCGAAATCCTGTATCGAGAAGGATTTCCCTTTATTTGATGCCGGGTTTTATGTGATCTCGTTCCCGATTCGGGGATCTGGGATTATAACACTGTGTTGCGGGTGTTTTTGGTTTTGGAATTGTTTGCATTGATCCTAGTTTATTCTGCACCTTTCGATGTAAAATGCTATCAGCAAGTGTATTTTATTTCAATAGTCCATCGTTATAATTTAATGACACAATGTGCAGAATAATTAACTCTGGGTATTGGGTCTCGTTTTGGCACCCTTCCGGTAAGGAACCCTAAAAAGGACGGAGCATAAAACTTTGCTAAAGAGATTATAAAAATGCTATTGTACCTAGTGATAAAACATCTGGCTGTACATAAAAAGATAATCCGGGAATAAGTACTTTGAAGTTTTTCGTGATGAGCACTACTTATAAGCAAGCACTCTCTGGGTAAATGTTGCAAATAACACCGTTTTTGCGAACACAGAATAAGATTCGAAAGTCTAGACGGGTCGTCCTGCTAAAAGCTTATTAAAATATTTATAGTTTATGTTGTTGCTCCGTCGTAAAGATAAGCGAAACATGATTCCAGGGAAGGCTGGGTCAGTGCTAAATTAAACTGAAAAACTGCATTAACCCTCTCGCTCCGACTCCGCTCGTTTATTGTTCTCCATTGTAAGTTTGTTCGGCCTATGTCCTTATGAGAGTATTTAAACATGAAATGGGTAAAGATTTACTTAATTTTAAATTAAGTTTGATACGTTGAGAAGATATCACAATATTTATTTCATATAATTTAATACTAATTTCAATAATCTAATCTCTATAATAAACCTTGATGAAAGGCCCAAGAAAAGACTAAAGTAATACCGCCCTATTATTATTATTATTATTATTATCGTTTATTTTTATTTTTCACTCCTAGGAGGTGTAATCTAAGAATTTCCTAGAAAGCGTAATTCTGCGGGTATTAAGGATTACAGCTTTTTGCAATAAAATGTTATTATTACTGTTATTAATAATAATAAGGGTAAGTGTATCGTTTCGCACTTGTTTTTTGACGCCATAAATCTTAGTATTAGCCTAAATAAAGTCGCCATTACACCTGACACATAGGGATTGAAATGAGAAGTGATTAGTTTGAACTGAGTTTGTATGTTGTAATTGATTATGTTAAAGTACATGGAATAAACTTATTCATTAAAGTTTCATGTTCATTCAAAATAAAACTGTTTCAAGGTAGGTACAAATTTTATTAGAGGTTCAACCGACCCTACAGACATTAGCTAACACCTAGATGTACGAGAGCACGGAGTATATTTATTTTATCCAATTAGGAGTCCGGTCCGAAATTACCTCACGCTCTGTAGGCGGGGCGGCGCCGGCGGCATCAAAATTCTGCTGAACAAAACTAGTTTTGTCCGGTTAAACTTATTAGTGGAACCTATAAGGGTAAGGTCGACCCGCCAAAATAATGTGAGCACGCGGCGGAAAAAATAAACTACGAATTGTCGTAGATACGTTCAGCCTGTCTGTCATACATGTTATATCGTATTATGTTACCGTTACGTTACACTAAAGTCTTATATTTACTAGGAGTTGTTTCACTTTTGGCATTATACAAATAATACAGAAAGCAAATATCTGCTATAATATTAATAATAATAATAATCTTTTTCTTTCAGGCATAAAATCTATACTATTGACAAATATATTATCTTTTATCAATTTACTTTTAATATCGAAAGAAAACTCTTACTATAAATAGTGTAAGATGTAAAATATTTAAATGTGCTGGTCGTTTATCAGTTGTAGATGTCGGCGGCCGAGGCGGCCGATAACGTGAAATATCAAACACTGCGGTAGCTTAGGTGAAGACTAAAGGGGGCGAACGCAGCGAAGCCCCCGAATAGTCTTCGTGTTCGTTTGACATGTATTTATAACACAAATAACATCACGTACTGCTGAATAAAAATGCTGCTAAAAGACATGATATCATGATGTGCCCAGTAATGGCTTGAGCATAATAGATCATGAAATGGCGAGGCACTCATGATGTGCCCGATTCCACGATCGGCCGCCGACATAGATACAATATACCAAAAGTTTTTTTTTTAATTTTGACAGATCTGGATTTGAATAGAAAGTTATAGAATTAAAGTTATTAGTTATATTGGATAATGGGTAACCGCCAAGAAACAACATAGGTACCTACATAAACTGACATCACGTGACATCATGTAACGTTTCATTTCCAAACTCATTTGCCTTTATGGGTACCGTACCCTAAGGGTGTCAAACGGGACCCTATTACTAAGCCCACGGTGTCCGTCTGTCTGTCCGTCAGCAGGTCCTAGAGCACGAACCGTAATAGTAAGAAAGTTGAAATTTTCATAGAATGTATATCTGTTGCCGCAAAAGCAACTATGTTATCTCTCTCTATCATTAATATAGAAGGTATTTTATTATATATTAATTTATTAATGTTAGGTTTATTTATATAATATTCGGTAGATTAGTAATATTATGATTTATTTATGTTTTATTTTTCACTTAATTGAGCACATAGGATTTCATTTTTCTCTGTGCATTCTGGGTTTGCTGGAAGAGATCTCTTTTTAGAGATAAGCTTGCCTTTTTAAATTACTTCTCTGTATTTTCTGTGTTTTGTATTTTATGTGCAATAAATATATACGAAATACGAGAGATATTACAAATTAGAGGGGTCCATACAAGAGACGTGTTTTGATTCACCCACGCATTTCAATATGATGGTATATTTCGCTTCAACTCATTACGCTGTCGTGGCGTAGCGCCGCCGCTCAATCCGTCAAATCATAAGTTTCAAATCCTCGTAATCTTTTTTAATTTTCTTTTTGTTTTATTATTTTGTTGTACGATGGTACGGTAATCTTCTTGTGCGATTCCGACTCGTATCGATTATTATTTTTCCCTGCAATGTTACCCACCCATGTGAAATGGCTTCGATTAACTAAACTGAGAATAATAAGAATAATACTTTGTCCGTGTAAGCAAATCAGGCAGGGACATGACATATACCAAAAAACAAAGCGCCACATTTAAATTGTCTGAAATCGTTAGCAGGTCTACCATTACCCGACTGAATTCGGCTTGAAACAGTCCCTAATTGTGTTTTAAACTTTGTAACAATTCAACTGGTACCAATCTCCAAAACAGTTCACGTGTACAGTCGCGTTCTAAAGTTTAACTTTCTGGGTTTATTATATCCGTTTCGTACAGCATATATCAAACTAAATTGATTTCAATTGCACGGCTCTACAATCATGTAAACATGGGACATAAAACCAAGGGGAAGTTACGTTCATAGCAATCCAATTATGAGTACATTAGAAATATACATTAACTATTTGTAAAACGGACATATTATTATTTGGAAACTAAATGTAATTTGACAACGTTGACAGATATGCACTCCAAACTGCACCAGAGACATCTGCCTTGACATTTAAATCATTTGTTAACGTGATAGGTTGAGTATTAACATTTGTAGTGACAACTGAAACCCGAATTCACCTATGTTGCCAGACGTTAACAATACGAGCGTAGCTATCCTCTAAAACCAAAGTTTGGTCGGCAAACGAGGTTCCTATGTATGCCGGATTTAGACCACATTCAAAAATACTAGACTATCTATATAAGAGTATAAAACATATGCAGATATACTCTGTACGAGAGTTAGCTAGACCAGACTTAATACTAAATTAGTATGCAGCATGGACCAACCACATTTTGCGCAAACTTTACAGTTTGTCTAGCTTGCCCCCCGGTCTGCTTAGCCTTAGCTATTCTATTCTAGCTATTCAACTCTATTTCTGTGTCTTAACCGACGTTAGAAGTAAATGTATTATATTCCGGGAATTTGATTCACATCTCTCATCTTTACCTGTGACGTCACCGGAAATTCGTGGACATGGAGGACTAGCTAAGATAAACCTTTTCACCCGCATTACGCGAACTTGTTTACGAATAACACCGAATTGCCAAGTTAATTCAAGACAGATTAAATGGCTCAAAGGATAAATTTTCATGTCTCCCCATTAAAGTTCAAAAGGAAGCACAAAAAGCAGCCGTGATATTAATGAATTAATAATAAAATTATTTCGGCTTCCGCGTCCCATTTTTCTTTGTCACATTTAAGGCTTGTTCGCATTAGGCTAGTATTTTAGTCGCCTTTAGCGCTGACATGACGCTTTGTAAGAGAACGCCGGTATAATTATAGTCTTGTCACAAACTAGCCGCGGGGCTAGAGCCTGGCAATGTTAACTGTCTCTTTCGTTTGTTACAATATCAGTGTTACAAAGTATTCTTCCTAGCTCGAAAACCAACGTTTCAAAGGGTTCGTGTCTACAAAGGTTAGGCGGAATCTTTATGAAACAGCCACGCACCGTGACTTTGCGAAGTGTACGAGTGGGTTGTTGCGACGCATGGCGCGACATTGAAGTTGGATGTAGAGAGCAATAATTTCTCTACATTTATAAAATGTTATAATAAGATGTATCAGGAATAAACAAAAAGTCTTATAGAAAGTGCAATGGTCTGGGTCAGACAACAAAGATGCAGGTAACAGATGTCCTATTATGTACTAAGGACAAAGCTAAGCACCTAAGTATCTGAAATATCGAGTCGCGATGAAAAATTCTTATAGTTTCATTTTTTTTACTTGGCAATAGCGAGCGTTCTTAAACATTTGAACAAATTCATTGATAGTCGATAAGCTTACATACTCGATGGAACCAACGCTTCAAAGTCGTAACAAGTATGATTGAGGCGTACGTACGTACCTAACACAGCAATAGACCTAGATGTTATATATAATCAGGGAGCACTTATCCAGTGGAGAGCGCATAGATACATTTTCCTTTGAAACACAACTTACCAATTTACGGGCGGCGGCGGCGGCGGGGGACGAGGTAAGAGTGATTGGTTAGCCGATGCGAAACTGTCTGGCGGCCCGTCATCGTACATAATTCCTAACTCTTTATTAATCCGTGCATAGGTTGCGTATGCGAACGTTTGTTAAATAAATACAATATACGTTTGGCGAGCCGAATTCCCCCGCAGGCGCAGTCAATTGGATAAATAATCGCTGTATAACCGCATCGTTTACCATCTGTACCAATATAATCGATGCCAATTATAATTTTCTTCATGGTCGATCAAACTTAATATTACGTTTCCGACCCAGTACTTGGACTTGGCCTTACACGTTTATTAAATTAAATTAATTTAATTAAATAAAATCATTTTATTTCCAGACATAAAGTCCAATAAATCCAATACAAATTATAAGTAAAATGTCAATGATAAAATAATCTTAGAAAAACCAAAATAAATGTCAACTTAAGAAACATAAAATGAAAAAAAAAATAACTACCTACATTAAATCATCGGTAAGATGTCAATCATCATCATGTTACTATAAAATAATGTCAATAGAATAAAAACTAATTATAATTATGAAATAATTCAATGAATAGACGATTAAGTACATTAGATTAAATGGGAATAATAATAAGAGCACAGGAATGATTTATAAACTTGATCACACGGCGGCGTCAGGTTGGTTCTTACTGCGTATTTTAGACAACTTATACATAGTCCTCCTTATTAATAAAAAGCTTTTGGTACTCCGGGAGTAACTTTTTATTAATAAGGGGGAAAAAGTGATAAAAAATAGTTAAAGCACCTGGTAACGCTAACATTAGCAACTGGGTTTGTGGTGGTGTAAATTTTCACAATCATAAAAAATATATAAAATAAAGTATTTAAAATGGCGTGAACTGCAGCGCGTCACTTACGCCCGCGCAAAAAGTGCAAAAAGTGTGTTTTTTTGCAAATTACACAAAAACCGCTGATGATTTCTAAAATGTTAAACACTAAATTTTTAGATATTTTGATTACCGATTTTTACACATAACAACCATACCAGCGTTTCTTGTAGAACTCCTGGAATAACTCGTTTTAGGTAAAAAACAACTATTAGATAATTTTGTTTTTTCATATAGTTGCCAATGACATTATGATGTTTTCAAACACTAAATTTTTAGCCAAGGGACGGTTTTATAACATATATTTTTTGTCGATTCAGGAAACAATCTCAAACTGCTGGAATAACTGGCAATCGTCTTAATTTTGAAATTATCATAGTCCAAAGCAATACTAAACTCACCATATTCCGGACAAGTAATGCAGATAGCCGCAGCGAGGAACAACCCCACTACCTCGCCCCCTACCCCTCTGTTCCCCATAGTTCTCGTCTATCCGATCCTGCCCTTTATCGACATCTTGAATAGTTCTCCCGTACTGTTCCTACAACTTCACTGGGCACTTGATAAGAAATCCATAATTAAAAATGTATGCGTTGGTTGACATGACTCCATGGAGATTACACCTGTAACAAAGAAATCGACACGTTATTACTTTCATAAAATATGTTATTTAAGTTATCATGTTGGACCAGATTTTAGGGAAAATAGTTAACCTAAAATCGACGTTTTGCTAAACCACTAAAAACCCTTTTGAAGACAGATTAAGGGCAGATACTAAACTAGATTAAAATATTAGATTAGTGGACACAGTTGTTTGTACTTTTAATTAATCCTTAGATTAAATAAGATTCAGATATGAAGATAATAAAGATTTTAATTTTGTCTCTGATTTGGTAAAGATTATCAGCAGCTGTCACTTTAAAAACCATGCAAAGTAAATCTAGGCTTTTCGCATAGCTTGTCATATTAAGGCTTCTTTAACAATTTATATAAGCAAGTCGCTGAGGTTTCTAAATTGAATTAACCATAACTCCTTTAGTGCTTTGCAATTTATATGGCTTCTAAAGGCTTTCTTGTTCAACTTAATTTAAAAGGATCATAAATTGAGGAGGTCTAATGAACTTCTCGCGTGACTGAGAAAGCAATATGTGGAAGGAATTCAGCTCTTATTATTTTAGAGAAAGATTATCATACATACCATAACATTTACAAACAGTCACATAAAAAAAGCTAAGTAAGTATACATATATTGTTTCTGGCTCTACGTTATAACATCTTGTAACGTGAGAACCAGAACAAGTAACATAGATGTCACAAACATGTAAACATCCAAGTCTTTTATTATTTGTGTGCTTATTACACACGACGTGTTTGTGTCTGTTTGTCGCATTGGGGATTACAAATCACCGAGCACAATGTAAAGTGTAACAAAATATGAAAGTACAAAGGCCACTGTATAATATAATTTTCGCATCACAACACTGTTGCCGTTAGACTTGAATGACCTGAAAAGGACGACAACCACGTATTGAATAAAGAGGCAGTGTGAATACAATTCCCCTCGTATTGTATTCACACGCTTTGTGGCCGCGTTAGGTGTCACTTCTGTCTCGCCAGATGCCCAAGAACCACGCCACCTACATTCCGTTTACAAATAGTTTACATGCCGATTTATCTTCGTATTTATATTCAACGTCCATTTCTCAAATTGCGGGTTGAGTTTCGAGTTTGACAGATCAGAAACTATGGGGGAATAAATTAGACGAATCGTAAGATCTAACAGCAAATGTCCGAAAAAAGAAAACTTAAAACGGTCTGGTTTTGAAACTGAGCTTATTCTCCCTTATGGAAAAATCCGCGAGGAGTCCGTGTGTTTACAACATGCTTTACTGCTTGTCCATTTTTCCGATCGCTTAAATATCAAAAACAACCTCTGAGTGAGTGTTGTCTCAGCTATCTCACAATGACGGTTTCGCCACATCAAATCTGTCATTAAAATACTTTTAGAAACGGTTTAAAAATCCTCTTGTGTCGTACAGATCAGATAATTAGAGCTGGCACGTTTAGAGTACTCACAATAATGCAATTTTACTATACAATATGTTTAAAAATCAAAATTGGAAGGTATTAATCACAATAACGCATTTGATTGAAACGTGACACTCGATTTCTGATTGATTCGGAACCCATTCGCTGTTGCGGTACACACCACATGGGGAATTTGTTCATTTTTGTAAAAAAAATACGTTTACAACCTATTTTTTTAATTTAGTATTTTATTTTCTCTGTATACTTTATAATATCTGTATGGCCATACACTTGTGTTGTGTATAGTAACAGTAAATAAATGGATTCTATTCTATTATATTCTATTCATTCTTGATGCCCATGTAGTGAAAAGTCACGACTCAAAAATCAACGAGTCAATGTTGAACGTGCCAGCTTTTGATAACTGATCTGTAACGCGTAATTGTTGCATCGCGATTTTAAACCTCATGCCATCGTAATAAAATTCAAAACCTATAACGGAAAAATGACGTTCCGGAACGTCATCGGGTCTTAAAGGGTAAGCAATTTCAGTATCATCGGGAAACAGTAAACCATTAAATGAATGAATAAATTACGTTCTTTTGTTTTTTGTTCTCAATTCAGTCAATGCCCAGCCACAGATTAATAAGGACAGCTTCAAATCAATTTCAGAATTCCGTATAAACGGAAAAATAAGGAAAATGAAAAGTATACTTTTTTTCGTTATTTTCTGTTTATCCTATAGCCATCCTGATTACTCAAAGGAAGGAAATACCAACAAAATTTCACTTCGTTTAAAAATTATTTGTGAAAGCATATTCTTTGCAATTTATTAGAATCATTAGAAATCTTCTTCTACTATATAAAAATAAGTCGGGTTTTCCTTCCTGACGCTATAACTCCAGAACGCACGAACCGATTTCCACGGTTTTGCATTCGTTGGAAAGGTCTCGGGCTCCGTGAGGTTTATAGCAAAGAAAATTCAGGAAAAATTTCAACAGAAAAGCGGGAAAATCTTTTTTCACATACAGCGCCATCTCTGATACATAGCGTGTACTACAAACCAATATTTTAAGTAGATGGCGCCGGTGCGTGATACATTGTTTGACAGCTACTCATTGTTCTCTGCTCAGTTAATTTCATGTGACAAACCGGTATTGTGTTCACTGTGAAATTGTGAAAAAAAAAAAAAGTAATTCGTTTCCTAACATTTCAATTGGAAACCATCAAATCAATCACGTGTATTGTGCAAATTTTTATTCAATTTCAACAGCAGGCATTTGTCTTTAGGGTGGTAAGTTGAACTGTGTAAATTATGTGGATCGTGCATTTGAGGTTTTGCTTCAAAATCGATTTCTGAGGATGCGGTTGGAGTCTAATCATGATTCTGAAGTCAAATAGTAAAAAAAGTCGCCGCCATCTTTAACTTTTTTGTTACCGAACCGATTTGCTTCAAAATCGATATCTGAGGATGCGGTTGGAGTACACCTGAGGAGTACACTCATGATTCTGAAGTCAAATATTAAAAAAAATCGCCGCCATCTTAAACTTTTTTGTTACTCAACCGATTTGCTTCAAAATCAATATCTGAGGATCCGGTTGGAGTACACTCATGATTCTGAAGTCAAATATTAAAAAAGTCGCCGCCATCTTGAACTTTTTTGTTAATGAACAGATTTGCTTCAAAATCGATTTCTGAGGATGCGGTTGGAGTCCAATCATGATTATGAAGTCAAATATTAAAAAAGTCGCCGCCATCTTGAAGTTTTTTGTTACCGAACCAATTTGCTTCAAAATCGAAATCTGAGGATGGGGTTCGATATCTGAGGATCCGGTTGGAGTCCAACCATGATTCTGAAGTCAAATATTTAAAAAAGTCGCCGCCATCTTGAACTTTTTTGTTACTGAACCGATTTGCTTCAAAATCGATATCTGAGGATCCGGTTGGAGTCCAACCATGATTCTGAAGTCTAATATTAAAAAAGTCGCCGCCATCTTGAACTTTTTTGTTATTCAACCGATTTGCTTCAAAATCGAAATCTGAGAATGCGGTTGGAATCCAATCATGATTCTGAAGTCAAATATTAAAAAAGTGGCCGCCATCTTGATTTTTTTTGTTACTGAACCGATTTGCTTCAAACTCGATATCTGAGGATGCGGTTGGAGTACACCTGAGGAGTACACTCATGATTCTGAAGTCAAATATTAAAAAAAATCGCCGCCATCTTGAACTTTTTTGTTACTCAACCGATTTGCTTCAAAATCAATATCTGAGGATCCGGTTGGAGTACACTCATGATTCTGAAGTCAAATATTAAAAAAGTCGCCGCCATCTTGAACTTTTTTGTTAATGAACAGATTTGCTTCAAAATCGATTTCTGAGGATGCGGTTGGAGTCCAATCATGATTATGAAGTCAAATATTAAAAAAGTTGCCGCCATCTTGAAGTTTTTTGTTACCGAACCAATTTGCTTCAAAATCGAAATCTGAGGATGGGGTTCGATATCTGAGGATCCGGTTGGAGTCCAACCATGATTCTGAAGTCAAATATTTAAAAAAGTCGCCGCCATCTTGAACTTTTTTGTTACTGAACCGATTTGCTTCAAAATCGATATCTGAGGATCCGGTTGGAGTCCAACCATGATTCTGAAGTCAAATATTAAAAAAGTCGCCGCCATCTTGAACTTTTTTGTTATTCAACCGATTTGCTTCAAAATCGAAATCTGAGAATGCGGTTGGAATCCAATCATGATTCTGAAGTCAAATATTAAAAAAGTGGCCGCCATCTTGAATTTTTTTGTTACTGAACCGATTTGCTTCAAACTCGATATCTGAGGATGCGGTTGAAGTCCAATCATGATTCTGAAGTCAAATAGTGAAAAAAGTGGCCGCCATCTTGAACTTTTTTGTTACCGAACCGATTTGCATCAATATATTTCAAAAGATGATTGGAGGCTTTAGACAGAACATTAAAAGATATACGGAGCAATCATAACCAATTTGGTGGTGCAATGATTTTATTAGCAGGAGATTTTCGTCAAACATTGCCAGTGATTCCACGATCAACACCAGCTGATGAACTCAATGCATGTCTAAAGTCCTCCAATTTGTGGAAATATGTCAAAGTACTTCATTTAAGCAAGAATATGCGTGTCGAGTTACAAAATGAGCAATCTGGAAAGATATTCTCTAAACAACTCATTGACATTGGTAATGGAAAATTTCCTATAGACATGTTGACAGGCTGCATTAACATTCGTCAAAGTTTTTGTCAGTTAACTCGATCAAAAGATGAACTTATTCACAAGGTGTTTCCAGATGTTTCTCAAAATTACAGAAACCATGATTGGTTGAGCTAACGAGCTATATTGGCTGTAAAAACATAGATGATTAACAATAAAGAGATTACTTATTTTTAAATGCTTATATACCTATGTTTTATTTAATTATATTTCTTATTCACAACGCCCTATCACCAGGGTGACGGTTCTGTTCAGGAGAATTTTTTGCCCGGACAATAAAATATGTAGGAACAAAAAATTACACATTACAAATCATTTTGACAGGCTATATTTGGCAGTACGAAGTCTGCCGGGTCAGCTAGTGTATTTATATAAATTTACTCACATCCGGTTAATTCATTCGTCCCTGGAATTATGGAATAAATTTTCGAAATTATAACGTCACCTAGTCAAATTATTATGTGCTAGAGGCCAATTCGGAATATAATTTCAAGTAAATGCATGAAAAGTATAAACATAAAAACGGACCCTTTCCTTTTATTTGTGATAAAAACGTTCGGCGTTAATTAACTTCTTTTCTCTCAATGTTCTTTACTTCTAGCGAAATAAAGATTGTTCTTTTGAATTTTCGTTAAAACGTTTAATTAATAAGAGAAAAAAAACGGCGTGTATTTAAAAGTGATGCGGTCTAATAGATTGTTACCACTATATTTCAAGGACAGGTTGCATGATGCATGGGTAATGTAAAACATGCTTATTTAGAAACAACACGGGACCTCGCTTAGGAAGGACCACTTCGATGCCACAAAGGCTACAAAGGTCGTCCGTCAATTATCGGTTTGGCCTGCGCCGAAAGACCGTGAGTGATTTTTGGAGCTGACTGCCAACTTCTAGTAGTGGAGAGATACGAGAAGAAGAACAAAGGTCAGTTTGTGCCTTGGCCTATATCTGATCTCAGAAATCTGACCAAACAAATACCAGCGCGATAGAATCTGAGCGTACAACAGCGAAAGCCGTAACGCACTTAGAAAACCACCAACAATCCAACAACCCCCGATATCCGCCCCTATGTCGTCATTCTTTATTCGGGCCATATAAACAGGTCATAAAAGTAAGTTTTGTACTGACTATAAAACCATTTTACGAGTATCCGAGCAATGGCTAGTGAAGTTCAGATGTAATTTGATTGAACTATTCCACTGGTTTCGCGATAGTTAAAGGTCCTGCCGCGCGTTTAGATGGCGACTGACATAAGAAATGTCCCGACTGAATTATTTATTTGTACTAGAGATGAAAGGATGTTAAAAGTACTATATTTATATAAATAATAATAGTAACTTGCACGTTTTTTCTAGGGTTCCGTACCCGAAGGGTGCTAAACGGGACCCTATTACTGAGACTTCGCTGTCCGTCTGTCTGTCTGTCACAGGCTGTATCTCATGAACCGTGGTAGGTAGATAGTAGAAATTTTCACAAATGATGTATTTCTGTTGCCGCTATAATAACAAATACTAAAAAAACGAAATAAATATAATATAAAGGGGGCCTCCCGTTATCCTGTACAACTAACGTGTTTTTTTTTGCGGTTTTTTATAGATAATGGTACGGAATCTTTCGTGCACGAGTCCGACTCGCACTTGGCCGGTTATTATGATTTTTACAAAGCTTGAATTATGAAGGCGTTACAGGCAAGCGAAGCGAGCGTATTAATCACCATCCAGCACAGCAAAAATAATATTTTCAATTTCTAAATAAACACAAAAAACACAACATAAATTGTAAGCGACTGCGATCCATAAGACATAGACAAGTTCTCAAGACACTTTCGCAATAAAACCAAGCTGCGCTTTCTGCTAGTTGGTTTAGTAGTTTAGTTGTACCGCCTAAAATCGTAGTGTGATATTTTATATTGTGTTAACCGCTGTTTTCTACATCGCTCCTTAAAAAGGCACGTTTTGCTTGATTACGTCACGTTCTACTTACACCTTGCGGGAACTGCCACCAGCACATGCCACTTATATTCCTCCAAATGTCCTGATTGCAGGAAAACTCCGAGGTTCTCTTTTGCGGAAAATGTCTTCTAGTACTAAAGTAATTTAGGTACTCGTATTTAGTTGCGTTTTAGCCCCTGTCACGCAAAATGGAGTATTGAATAACTGGTTGAAAGTGGGCACAATTGTGCCTCTGCCACCCCGAATGGGAAAAGGAGTGAGGCTATGTTTTAAAGTTTTTAGATCAAAATATTTACGGCTTTGTCACTGTGGTACTTTATTCGATATTAAATTTGAGATTCGGATAAAAGCTATTCATTAAAATAAGGCACGGCCAAGCCATCAAAGTTATCCAGTTAATTAATACAATTTACCGAGTGACCTCTCCCTCTTTTTAATTAATTACTAAAAATAATAATTTAGTACTCACGAACCCCTTCTAACTTCTAAATCAAATTACCCTAAAGGCTAAAACCTCAGCTATACAGACCTACTTACACGAGAACGACTTTTAGCACTACTCCAATTACAAACTCTCGTTAATTAAGGCTTCGAGGGATTTCCGCCTCACAGAGCAACAAAATATCCAGCAAACTTCTCAAAACATCTACAAACATAAGCCACGTTATTATAAGTATTTTCGGACCACGGCGGCATTATGAGATTACTTCTCAGTCACATCAAATATAAGTCCCTTCCCAGCTTCGCTTCAGCCCACAAAGTTGCAAACTCATTTGCATCATTATACATAACACACTAAGTAGAACTGATGTAAAAACTTGACTGGCATTAAAATAACTACCCGCAGTTTTAGAAAGAGTACTAAAATCTACAAGCAATTAACCAACTGAAGATTTTCGAAAACTCAAAATGACTCTACTTTGACATGAGATTAAAAATCTGTCTCTTAAAAATACTTGGCGGAAGTCTAATAATGGTAAGCCATATCCTAGACTTACAGCCGTTTCCAATTACCTTTTTATCCTCATAGGGTTTGACATAAGTCTTTAGCGTAAAACTAAAATGTGAAAATCATGGTTTTGGATAGATAGGATATTGCAAATGGACATTAGTAGTTTTAACCTCAGAACGATAACGAACCACAGATTTTTGATTAACCATTTGACTGGTGGAGGGTAAAAGTACTTTGATTGTTTTTAGGTTTTCATTACAACCATAAAGTTAAAACGGGAGCAATATTTTTCAAAGGGTTGCTGTGGTGACTCTGTGTACAGATGAAAATCAATAATACCTGCCGCAAACTATGACATCCTCTTCAAAATATGTAGGTATATTCCTAAAGAGGATAATTATGTCAATCCACAGTATATCTGTGCCCCCTTACATATTATTTCTTGTCTTTATAGCAAATCAGAACTCGGGACGAAACTAAACATCAAACGTTTTTTTTCAAATGCAGATGAAATGAAATGAAATGAAATGAAAACGTTTTATTTGCCTACTTAGTTTACATTTTGGGTTCCTGGCTCCCAAACTAGGATACCCTGTGCCATGGGTAGCCAGGCATCTTTCGTATACCTACTTGTTTGGCAATAAAATAAAATTTAACATAAGTACGTATAAACTTTTAAAAATTACTTTGTGAGTTACATGTAAGTCAATATGCAAGATATCGCTCCCGAATCACGTAGAAAGAAACGTAAGTTATAGATATTCGCCGTGATAACGAAACTCCATTTTTCTTGCGAGAAATGCAGAGAAAATATGAATGTGTTCGCGATCGCGGCAGATGTTTTTTATGCGGTATGATAATATTTGATGAATTTATTGCATTTTGTCAGTCTTCGTCATATTTAGTTAGCAACATTGTATGAAATCAGAAATCAGAATTTTTATTGTGGATCGTAGTATAGCAGAGATGTAACATTTTATAGTGTTCCTTACGTCCTGCCATAAGACATACAAATAAATAAATCAACAGTGATGTTGAGGTCACGGGCCTGGCCGATGCCAGGAATGCTTGGACGCAAGCCTGTCCGAGTAAAAATTTTCCCCTAAATTTAAAATCCCAAAGGTTGTGGGACGAGCCGCTCTGCCTCCAAAGGCATGAGAGTCTTGTTGCCTGAGCTCGTGACTCGGCAGAGCGTGCTCGTTTGCTTGCAACCAGGGAGCGAGAGTCAGGGCACTGGCTGCACGCTATCCCGTCCAGACAGCTTGGCACGCTTCTGGACAGGACCACCCTCACGCTCGCTGTCTGCCTGCGACTGGGGGTAAAAACAAACGAGGTACATCGCTGCCGGTGCGGCGCCAGGGTGTGCCAACAAGGACACCACGCCCTGTCCTGTAGCTACAGTGCCGGCCGTTTTCCCAGACATGCTACCCTGAATGTTATCATCCGTCGGGCCCTTTCTAGCGCGGGCGTACCGTCTGTATTAGAACCGCTAGGCATAGCCCGCGACGACGGTAAGAGGCCCGACGGAATGACACTCACTTACCTCTTTTGATTGTTTAAAATTCATTATGTATGTTTTCTTTTAAATTATCTTTAAATTATTGTATGTGAGCCATGTTATTATGTCATTTATTGAATTATTTATTTCATCTTCATGTGAGTAGTAAATTTTACTATCGTATCGTCATTATTAGTATCTAAAGAGGGATGTGACTAGGTTCAAGTTCTCATAAAACGAAGAAGTGAAATCCAAAAATAATACTAAAATCATGTAAGAAGACTATCTCAAGTGAAATTATTATAACGACTAAACGTATTTTTTTCCTCCTAAAATATTCTGTAATATTAGCTGTTCGGCCGTTTAATGAAATACGCATTACGATGGCCGCAAAAAAATATTCCATTGCCAAGATAAGACCGAGAAAGAATCGGTCATTATGCTAAAACATTATAATGTTTATTTCACGCGTAAATACTAATGCAATGGCTCGCAGATTACTCAGCGACGAAAGAGGGAGACTGCAAAATGGATGTGATTATTCACAGTGGGAGTTATTTTTCCTTCTGAATTTTTTCCTTTCCAGTTGCTAAAAAATTCACGGATCAGACCGTGGCGTGGGTCTAATGCCGGCTGAGCCGCGCAAATAACACAGCTAATTTGAATAAACCGGACAAGTACGAGTTGGCCTGGCACACTAAGGGTTCTGTACCAACCATCGTACTGGAAAAAACACGTTTGTTGTTTGGAGACCCTCTTTATTTATTTTTATTGTGTGTAGTTATTGTTGTTTCTGTGGAAAAAGCAATAGCTCTGTGGAATACATTCTGTGATTTCAACTCTGCCCCTTTTACCGTTCATGAGATACAGCAATAGATGTGCCATTACCGGCAATATTGCCTTTTGTGGGAAACTAATGTATGAAGCAATATTGCCGGAAATATTGCCCCGATACATTTTATGGCCGGGAATATTGCCGGGAACGGCACATCAGGTAGATACATCGGGCCGCTGACGGACAGACAGACAGCGGAGGCTTATAGGGTTCCATTAGTCATCCTTCCGGTACGGAACCATGAAAATGATGCAAAAAGGCGAATAAAAGAGATAAACATAATTGAATATAAATAATTGACTATTACGAATGGCTTTTTTTTTTCAGGTAAAGAGACGTTTACGAAGCCAAACCTACCGACGAAGGCTACTTATTGACTTTATTACGTGTGACAAACATAATACACCCAGTAATGTGATTGGACATTAGTATAAACTATTATTTTACTAAGAAATAACATAAAATAACATCAATCGTATAAAACCTAACGTGGAGTAAAAACGGCGTACATGCCTTTCATAAAAATAAAAGAAACTACAGACAAATCTTTGTACCTACATACCTCATGCAAGTAATTAATAAATGAATATGACAATTAATATGAATATGACAATCAAAGATACTATAAATTTATTCAACGAACAACATGAAATATCGACCCACGATCAAATGGCTCATTCAGACAAGGTTCGAAGATTATTTACTGAATGTCGATCGTTTCATAACTTGTTTAATGTGATTGCTTTTGTGAAATATGACTTGACTAGCATGTCGGATGCTGAAAGTTATATCAGGCAGGTTCTCCTTTTTCTGGTTCCGTACCCGAAGGGTGCCAAGCGGGATCCTATTACTAGGCCTCTGCTGTCTGTCTATCTAACAGCTAGAAAGAATTTTTGAAAATTGAAAATTCGATTTTTTCACAGAGTGTGTATTGTGTATATCCTGTTGACTTTACAGCAAGAAATACTGAGCTGCAAGAAATATTGAAAAAATAAAGGTGTTTCTTGTACTTTTTCTGTGCGATCGAAAACCTTCTTTGTGAGAGTCCGAATCGTACTTGGCCGATTAATACATGATATTGTAAAAGGAATACAATTTACCGAACTATGTCAACTCATCAGTCAGCGTCCTCTAACACCATATTTTATCACACCATACAACACACACAGGGCTGATGACGTCACCCGGGTTAGTCACGCGGTCCTCGATTACGTGTTTACGTCCCACTACCACGAGTATTCACTCACGCAAGCATTTGTATTTGTATTTTATCTATTTATTTGCATCAGCGCACACACACACACAATATAAAACATGGAAGATACTTAGCGCTAAACAAAATAACATATAAAACATACAGACACAGATAATTTGCACTAAGATAGATAGGATATAGGTACCAAAGTACCTATATCGCACTAGAACTGAGGGTGGTGTGGCATCTGCCAATAATAATGCGTCGTTTACATAATTGTGCTCCGTCAAAATATCTTTCACAAGCCGATCAATCGCAACATTGATACCTACCTATTCGAATATGACATTGAGATTTGAAGCACTGTCATGTACTTCAAGTGAAGCCGCATATTCAAACGTATTATCGAAGATGACAATAGGCCTTTGATATCAAAATCGTTGGCAGAAATTAACAAGTAATTAAATGTTGTGCTTATGGCCTCGTGTGATTTAAGGGTATCCATTTAATTGTGAAATCGGTCCCAGAACGGCGACTTTAGCGAAACTAACCTAATATTAGGGCTATTATTATAAATTAACTTGATTTACAATCCCTTTGCGGGTTTAATTGCCATTATTACGTTTTGTATTGTGTATAAAGGCTTACTGTAACGGCTTTGCTAACCAAAAACTGTAGGCTGTATGTAGTAATTATAATTTATAGCTGGTTTATCATAATAATAAAAAATATTTTGGCTTTGAAATTGTTTTCCGTGGCGGCGTGGCGGCGGACCGTCGTCGTCGTCGTCATCTGCGGGTCGATTTTCGCGCATTCGATAAACGATATCTACACCTATATCGAGTGATTTCGTATGGGAATCTGTCTCGATATCCGTATATCGAAGGCGCGAGAATCATGCCAATGGTACTGCCGAGAGATTCTCGTATTTCTCGTATTTGATCGAATGTACCATAGAGAAAATAACAATAATTATTCTCGTCCAATTCACTGTAAAACCGACACTATTATTTTGAGAAAAAATATATTCAAATCGACGTCAAACATTTACCAAGAATATAAATTGAATCACCCTCGCAGTCTATTGACCCGGGGCCGTTATCTATTTGCATTAAAACAACATTAAAAGTTGATGAAGCGCAAACTGCTGTCTTTTGACCCTCAAAAGCAAATACCCAACCCTTTTCAATAGAACGGGGTCGGTGTCTAGATGACCCCGCTGGGTGTAATACTAGCGCCCACTCGGCTCACAGCCAAAGATAGCAAGATTTGTATTTCCACCAAAAAGGGGACTTGTTTCTAAAATACGATGCCGCTGTGGCACAAATGGAGCACCATTACTTTTGGTTCTTACTAGCGATTTGGGCGCGTTGCTATCGCGGCACCACAGCTACAGAGAGAGGGCGAACACGGACTACGGCTGAGGCATAAAGTTTACGCACGCTTTGCTTTTGGATATAGCAGTCGTATCGCCGAACTCAATACTCGTCTGGTGTTTGGGCATTTTTAACTGTTAGTAGATAACAACTTTACGACATGCAGGAACCTCTATACAATATTTAATATACAATACAGTTTGCGATGGGTTAGTATAAAATAATAATCGGTAAGACGTGATAAATTATGATATAAGGAAGTAGGGCTGAAGGCACGAACGCAAACCACACTTGCTGCATGTCTTCCCCGAGTGACATTCCAACATGTTGCGAACTATTAATAAGGTGCGAAATCATCTATTACATCAAATTTAAGTGGTGATTTAAGAGAATTTTAATGTTATTATATAATCATACCGATTGCAAATAAACGGTCAAGTGCGAGTAGGACTCGTGCACCAAGGGTTCCGATCACACTTGTCTATACATATAACCTCATAGATGATAGGTTTCTACATAAAAAATAACAGAATGATGTCAAAAAGGTCTTGAAAGACGGACAGACAGAACAGACAACAAAGTGATCCTGTAAGGGTTTCTTTTTTCCTTGAAAGATCGGAAACCTGAAAACACATTCAAACTCTATTCAAACTTGATTTAATGACATATTCAAGTAGCCAAATCTGTTTGGCTATTCTACCATCCTCTAATCTTAAATGTTTCTACACTCACGCATTCCACCGGAAAGTTACGCCAATTAACAATATAAATAACCTTCTTGATCCCATAACAACAAGCTTACTTCCCAAGCCACTCCAAAACACTTCCGCCAGGTGACTGACAGGAGCTGATGCGACCCAGTTCCCTGAAAGTCGCCAGTGTGTCAACTCATCTCATAGCAAATACACTCTTGAGTCTCATGTAAGGATCTGCCCTAGATAAACATCTAGGGAGGGTAGGCGGCGTTTTAAGGCTCGCTTTCACCGGCAATGATTAGAGGTTTCAGAGCATGCTCATCAAGTGAGTGGCCCGTAGCGAGCTCGGATTTTAGTGAAATACATGTTTAAAGCTCAAATACTCACTTGACATATTTACGTATGTTACTCGTGTCGTGTATAATATTTATAATTTATCTTTGCTCGTGTGTATCAGTGCGTTTGCTTTGAAACGGGACTTAGAAAGAAAATATTCAAACACGTCGTTAAGTAGAGTTAATCAAAACGTGTTGCATGGATAAAATATTTTATTAAATTATGTCCCCCTGTTCTCATCCTTGAATCATTTAAAAGTTCCTGGATTTTCCACAACAACAACAACACAGCAAATGGCCTTTTCCCATGCCCACTTTCAAGACAGTTATACGATATATGTTTTCGTGACAGGGGGCTAGCCCATTGCTGCAGCTATGGAATAGGTAATGAAGATTTCCTCACGATGTCATCAGCTTTATAAAATCCGTTTGGTAAGGTCAGCACGGATTCGAACCTGCATCTCCTGCGTGAGAAGCAAGCGTGAAACTCACTAGACCACGGAGCTATTCCTAGATTTATTGTACGTCTACCAATATGAATCTAAAGCATTAAGCTACAAACATCACTGATTCTGCTTCCTACTTGACACGGTATCCTGTCGACGAGATAATGTACCTGTAAAACTAAATAGGCTCGAATTGATAAGGCCTTTGCCCAGTAGTGGGACATTCTGATAAACTAAATAAAAAATAAGTTAAACAAACCGAAGTATCCAATCAATGATAAATCTCCCAATAAACCTAAACGTAGTTCTTGAGCTCCCAAGTTTACTTTCAGTATAAGTATACGATGTGTGTATTTACGGCTCATGAAAATCAACTTAAGGAAATTGCCCCTTCGAGGAGCAGCACTTGACGTCGTCGATTCGGCGGGAAAATTTGATAGCTTAGAGCTTTGATAGCGTCAGCATGCGACGATGACGTCAATGAGGTTTGGTGAAAGTGTACAGCCATTTTTGCAGGTACGGCTAGCAGATTAATTTTAAATAGGAACTGTTAAAAACTTGTTTTTGATTAATCTAACGGGATTTTACAGAAAAGGTAGGGTCTTATTTTATGGCGTTGTTAGGATAGGAATGTCCCAATGAACAAAAAACTACGTAAAACGATCGGAGAAATTGTCAAGCAGAACCGGAAAAATATTATTTTCAGTTAAGAATTCTACGCAAAAATAACATAAAACAAATGCTATACTTGTGCCTAGGCTGCTTCTAACTCAAGCTCAACCAATTAGCATAGCTATATTTTATACAAAGTAAGTATAGCGATATAAAGCTTGTTTTATTGGCCGTAAATTGTTAGCCAGCAACTGTTAGCACAGGTCAATGTACTTATATCGTTAGTTTTGATCTGTTGTTATTATTTTACGGTAAGTAAATATTTTGAACGACGTTTATTTGAAAGCAATAACAATACAGAAAACTTACCTGTTCATGATTTCGAGTTTCCAATTGAATTGTTTCGCAAAAGAAACACAGTGTAGCGTATATCTCAGCTTGAACTTGGTACTGACATGAAATATCTTCACAATGAAAATTGCGTCTGAAGAAACTTTTGGCAAGCCACCAATAGCCAATAGTTTCTTAATATGACCTTATATTGTATACAGAAATTTTGCACTTGAATGCCGAGATAACAGTAAGTTATTTTATATGATGCCAGTCTTGTCACGATATTACAATTAGGAACAAAGGGGATTGAGTAACCTCATATGGGCTGTTGGCGTCATCTGGTTTATTCGCGGCCACCGATATTTTTATCATAATTTTGTAGTACCTACCTAGTGTGACCACGAGTCCGCAGCCATTGTCGGTTCGCTCGCGCTAACACAAGCCAAACTAACAATAGCGAAAAATAGATGTGCCAGCGAGAGAGTTAAAACAATAAAATAATACAAAAAAAAAGAAAATTAAGCCCATTTTAACGTGCCTACCGAGGGGCACAGGCCTTTACTCGGATGCGAGTAAGATTGGGCCATACTCAACTACGCTGACCTTGAAATAATTAAGGTTTTTCATAAAATAATTAAAGGCGATGGATTTCGTATGATAGTCATTTCAACAAGAATTATTGTTTTTTACTAAGAATATAATTATGAAGTCAGTCTCAGCCCAGAAATGATTTAGCTATATATACCCATAGTATTATTACGAGCCCACCATGTCCCACTGCTGGGCAAAGGCCTCTCTCCCCCTCTTCCACTCTATTCGATCCTGAGCGGTCTCCCTCCAGTCCTTGTCCCATAGACCCAACTCATCGCTCCATCTCTTCCATAGTAAGATTAGTTTAATTTGAACTGCTCTTTCAAATAACTTTCATAACTGGCCGCCAAAACTCAAAAAGACGCCAAGTTTACCCAAACCCCTTTGATACAAAGGTGACATTTACTAATGCGGTTGTTGCAGAGAAACCAAAAAAATACTATTTAGAAACAAGGCATGATCTAACATGTCGTACGTTTTAAATCTTTTCAGTTTAGTAATCCAGCTTGAAACCAAGTAAGCACTAAGCATACGCCATTAGGCAAAACGCGTTTTTCGCTCCAAATCTGTTTATCCCAGTCGGCATAAATGTCCCATTTCGAGCACACCTAGAATATGGCCATTTATTACTTTGTTTTGTCAACATTCTGTGTATATTGTTGTGATTATGGCTAACATTTTATTTATGAGATCATTACGAGGCAGCCGCGGTCGTCAAGTGCCGCTTCTGCTTAGCTGCTGATGTGGAATTTGAGGGGGAGTTTTGAAAATATCTTTCTTTCTTCATTATGTAGGTACGCAGTTTTATTCCAATACTGGGGGTTGAAAAGCCGTTATCGGTTCGCTCGCGTTAACACAAACGGGCCAAACTGACAATAGCGAAAAATATATGTGCGAGCGAGAGAGTTAAAACAATAAAAACATATAAAAATAATGATAATTAAGCCCATTTTAACGTGCCTACCAAGGGGCACAGGCCTTTACTCGGATACGAGTAACATTGAGCCATACTCAACTACGCTGACCTTGAAATAGTTAAGGTTTTTCATAAAATAAATTAAAGGCGATGGATGTCGTATGATCTAAAATCATCCAGGTATTGGGTGTGACTTCACTTTTTTGTTCCCACTTTACAGGGTATTCTAGTGTGGAGCCAGAAACAATAGATACCTATACTATAATATATGCATGTGTGTAGTACATATGAATGTTTGTGTTACAAACTAGACGCAGCTAGGAGATTTGATTTTAGGCTAATATATACTAGCTAGCCCATCGCCGCAGCTATGGAGTAATGAAGGTTTCCTGACAATGTTTTCCATCACCGTTAGAAAGTCCGTATTACGGACTTAAGATAAATGACTTATCTCATTGATACATGGACAGCGCCGGGATTCGAACCTGCATCCCCTGTGTGAGAGGCAAGCATGAAGCCCACTAGACCACGGAGCTCTTTTTCACTAAATAAATGAATCGAGAAATATCATGTCTAATTAAGCGAGAATAAAATATCCCTTATAACACAATCGTCACATACATACACATAGCCAACCCTTCGTCCCGGGCGACCAATTTAACAAGAGCGATGAAGCAAGTTTTCCACACCCTAATTGAGGATCGGGCTATGGTGGCCCTCTATCTATATATAGGGGTAGGGCAGGCATTCATTCGTGACGCGGTAATCGATGTTTTCACAAGGGAGAAAAGCAATGAACCGTTTAGATTTTAGACGTTGCGTGCGAACCGAGACAACATTTGACACCCGCCTGTCACACGACAAGTTTATTTGACAGAATTATTGCAGCTAGGGAGTAATAGCTGGCGTGTAAAGTGGGGCTGAGGTCGGGGGAAAGTGCGCCTCTAGTTTGTCAATTAATATAAACTTGGTGAAGTTCTGAAACTTACGAGGTTTCCTATCCACTTGGGGACTCGCGGTCGTGATGTGATGTGAGATTTGGGGTGTGAGATAACACCGCATTTTTCTATTTTGACGTTCGGTTTTAGTTAAGTACGAAATGTTTGTTTGAAGTAAGAAATAATTATTTGAATAGTAGTCCACTCATACCGAGCGTGATCGATGAAATAGGAACGTCACGTGTTTTGTTACTTTTTAATACAATAATATAAGTCTACCAGTCTATAGTATCTACCAGAACAAAAATATGTTTAAAATTATGTGCAAAAGCCATGAATTTTTGGAGCTGCTAGATATAAATAAACTCAATAAAAAATGACAGTGCTGTCCTCAGATTATTTATTCTGTATATTTTGAAATTAATGAATTTTTAATTGAATTGAATATCAAATGGAATTCAATTAATCATGGAATAATATTAATTAATGTTTATTGTATTTGTCTAACGCATTGGATTAGTCTGTAATGCTATACAATTTAATATGAATAATAAATAAATAAATAAGACTACATTACAAAACATGATAAGAATTACTAACGTATCTTAAAACTATACTTTAAAAGCGGTTCCGAATATGTTACATGAAACCAGAGCCTCGATCACGAACGTTTTCGAGATCGTAAGACGTTTTCGGGAACGCAGGAAATTATATTTTATGTCTTATAGAATAAGAATTACTAACATTTGGCTTTTCGATAATTTTCTATCGAATCGTTGTTCGTGTTTGGGCTACTGGTCCTAAATCATTTCTGGTGCCAGCTACCAGGCAGGTGTGCCCGACGGTAATTCATACCACACTTCGTATTCTACTTACTTCACACACGTACGTATATGTAGTTATATAATCGTTATCATGCAGTAAATCAACTCCGTGTACATACATATCTTCATGCAGTAAATCAACTCTGTGTACATATCTTTCACAATGTCACAATGGTTTTTTCTTTTGTGGATAATCTGTAGTACTTTTTCTGACACATACGTTATTATATTTTAGATCTACCAAGTAGCAACTATGTAGACAAGGTGAGCTAAGGTTGACAATGGAAAAGGTACAATAAAAGGTCAGACAAGTTGTTTAGGTCAGACTTACGCAATACACCTTACTATTTATGGCTAAACCTCGTGTACAAAACTAGAGGCAATAATATATTTATTGTTGTAATACATTTTATCTATACGCTTTATTGACTTAGTAGCTACTGAGTCAATAATGTATAGGTATAGTAGCTTCTAAGTCAATAAAGTCACTAATACCTATAGCTAAAATGTGTATTAACAATAAATATTGTGTCTAGATTATAAGTATTTTTGAGTTTGTAAAGACAATATTTGTATTTATTTACATGGCTTGTTTCATTGATTTTATAAAATAAGACTAATGTTCTTTTGTAGTATAAACATACTGAATAAAAGCTTATCTTATCTTATCTTAGAGTTATCATATAGATTTGTATTTGCATCTTCGCCTTTACGAACTATCAAATTATTCGCACGGTCGACTATTGACCTCAACAAATCACGCTCCGATTTCAATAGTCCTCTCTAATTCTCCAATGAATAAGATTCGTCTTACAAAATACAGTGGTAGATAAACTATTATGTGAACAAATTGGGTAGGCACAAATCTCGTTTGATGAAAGTTGCTGAATCAGCTACCATTTTCTTCCTTCGGGCTGCCAGTGCTGCCACCGATCGGAATCTTTAGTTTATTTGCCCCGTCACCATGCATTATCCAATCCAAGAAATAGAACTGGCTAGAGACTACTATAAATTCACAGTAAGTTTTGACTTTTTCTGATTGTAATTTGTAGTGTTTTGGGTATGTTGGGTAACTCTCATGAAAACAATCAAATATGAATAATTGAATAGTTTAATTGATTTATTTTGGTATTTCATACGTACATTTTATTATGATTTTTATTTGTGCTGTGAAAAAGCTCTGACACGTCATACATGATTTAATCTTAATTATTTTAAGACGAAAAAAAAACTGCTGAGAAACAGAGTGAGGCGAAATTCCGGAAGGAGTTCTGGGTTCTTAGACTTGAATGAGGAAAACAATTAGCCACAGAGTTCCTCCTGAGGTACCATTAACAATAAATAAAGCCAAATCTGCCTTTTGAAAATCTCATTGTACGCTGAAGCTCTTCTTTCTTTAATACTCTTTAAACCATTTAAATGTTTTACTTGCTTATTGATCACAATTATTGGAATCATTCAGCAAATTATTATTATAAAACTGTTTTATCAATGAGGTATTGATATAAAATCCTCCAATTATTCCACTTACGCTTGTTCGTTGAATAAACTGTTGAAATAATATGCTTAATTGTTATCTCCAATCTTGTGTGCTTCCACTGTATCTACTGAACTCAGGCAGTAACACAATATTCTGTTCAATATTTCCATCCCGCATCGCAGTTGCCAGTTGCACGATAAATCAGAATGTGAAATAAAATAAATCTCTTCACATTCTTCCTCGGAAAGGATTTTAAAGGGCAACTCAATTCCGTGCTATAAGGTTACATAGAGACGGTACTAGAGAGTAGACAAACACATTCTTGGAGACTGAAATGGATTGTCTGATGCAACGCACACATTATTATCGATGTGTCTCTGTCAGTGACGGATTGTGTTGTGAAATATCAAAGGGAACTGGTAGTAGCCTCGTAAATAAGTATTTTACAGACCCAGAATTGTTTGCAACGTATTGTAATTTGCAACCTTTTGCCGCTTTTTGCCACGAAATTCGGTCACCAAAAACCATTTCTGGCTAACTTGACTCACTTATGTCATCGTCGTAGCAGAATAACGTGGTAACGGAATAGTGCTGCTTTGCCTATAATATCTGTTAAGTCATAATTATGTTATTTCTTAATTGTATGACACAAAAAATATTAAACAAAATAGTAGTTTATGAAACTGTTGCATAATGAAGGGTATTAAAACACGAGTGGTTTTTTAAAAACCGAGCCGTAGCGTAGTAGGCGAGGTTTTTAATAGTATCCCACGAGAGTTAACAACGTTACAACGTTTTGTTGTGTCTAAGCACTGATTTATTTGGAAATATTGTTGTGTTTAGCTTTGATTTTTGTATGAGAGACACTTAAGTATAAGAGTAGATAAAGTAGTGTATGAAACTGCACATAACTATTAAAACTCTCGTGTGATACTATTAAAAACGTCGCCTACACGGTTCAGTTTTTAAACACCCACTCGTGTTTTAATACCTCATAATGCAACAGTTTCATAAACTACTATGTTTAATTGGATTACGGTATTGCGTTTATAAAGTACGTCATTATGAATTCGATTTCAAGTTTGTAATTCGAACTTTATGACATGAGAGTAGTTAAAACTTATTATAAATAAACGATGCACAAAAATGATTAATTCAATGAAATCATTATAATATTATTAATTGTCGTCATTTAATTAGCTGTTGGGCCTGAAAAATAAACATTCCAATAAGAAGTTACTTAATCTGTATTTTCGCTTAAGGACACAGGCCGAACAAACTAACAATAGCGAACCACAGATGTGGGAGCGAGAGGGTCCACACGTCAAACTTTAGATCATAAAAAACTTTCCAATAAAAACTAAAAATAGATGTCAAAATGTAATACTATGAAAAAATACTAGTTTTCTCGTAAAGAAGACATAAAGAAGGCTATCGGATTAATTGGAAAAACTCTGGCTGGAAAATACGATTGGTGTTTGTTCGCTTCAAACCAAATTGCTTCTCCCAGGGGTGGACTTACGTGTCCATGCCAATTTATTTAAAAGTGATTTGGCCGTAAATTTCACATTTTCCATTTAAGAATCCTAGTTCTCCAGTTCTTTATACTGTATTCACAATCACTCTGACGCCCGCAGCAGGAAAACGAACGCTTGAATGGCTAAGTGCTGAAAGTTAAAAGCGAACTGTGTGAATTTTTCATGGTGTTTTGATGGCAGTTGTAGGAAAGTTCGACATTGAAGAATTCACATTCATCGACGACTATAGTTTTAAATTATAAAGCATGATATAATTCCATCTCAAATACAGTCTAGTCTATTCCTTTTATATACAATATACATCTTAAATTAACTTACTACTAAAAACCGTTAAATAAAATATAAATATCCTTAAGGTCACCGCCGCCGTCGAATACAGTTCTATAATCAAACGTGGTGCATATAGGTTTTGGGTCTTACTGAAATGGTAAAATTGTTCTCTAACTATTTCCATCACAGTAATAATGGAATGCAAATTAAATAATTACATTGCAATATTATGCAGTTCCCATTTGGTAAATCGTGATTTTATTTTGTTCATTGTTAATGATCTATGTGGTCGGAGGGCGGTGGTCACCACCCAGACAAAACAAGTAACTATAAGAAAAGAGTGAGTATTCTTCGGATTTAAGGGCTGAGTAATGTCACTTGCGTATTATAAAACTGTACCCATTTATTTCTTTTCACTGCCTCACTTTCTTTATACCCGCAGTTAGTGTACAAAGTCACGTAGGGTTTGTAACAGTATTTTATTTTCATTCTCGCGTTATACACCTAATACACGCGCGTAAGGGAAATTGCACCCAAGGGTGATGTTAGCAACACGCACAGGTCAGAGTTAGTGATTAAAGGTGGTGATTGTTGAGCAATAGTCCTTATATCGCAGTAAACCTTGACGTGGAAGAAACTTACTATAAACTCGTTAGTGAAAACGGAAGGCGATTGATTTAAATCAATAAAGATTGTAACAGACCTTTAATAAAATGTACCGCGTGTAATGTAATAATTTTTTCGCAGAAACGACGCAATGAAGAACTTTTAAACTAGAAGCGGTTGTTGTCCGTAAACTTTGAAGATATTGGAAGTAAATATTACCAATATATCGATCGAGTATTCTAAATTATACCAGTCTGGCTTCACTGAGGTGCCCAATAAAGAAGTCTTCCACTCTGTCCTTTATTTTTTCCGGTAATACAGCAGATAATCGTATATCCTTTACAAATCACGTGAGCTCGGTCTATGTCAGCTAAAAACAATGTATATATAAATACAAGTTATGTAATAGACGGCACGCAACCTACAAGAAGCAAGCACAGCACTTAAGCTACTAGATATGAAATACGTCGAATAACAGAGTTACTAAAGGAATAACGTCATTTAGTGTTAACGTCATTTCTTGTTCTTCTTTGGGTACGATCTCCTGAGGCCTTATCATTATAGCTATTTTGTGACCATGATGTTATAACTCGAACTTGTTTACGATGTTTGTGCTGTAGGCTTTGTTAGATAAATAAATAAATAGATAAATAAATAAATGTTTATTTTCAATTTTTAACGCCAACGCCACATACAAATAAAATATATTTTCCTTTCAAAATCTTTTCGGATTCCGAGAGCTGCTTTACAACTTCTAGAAGGTAAGAACACAGTATGACTGTAATTAGATTACAAACTTTACCTCTTTGATAAAACATGATTGATGATGACACTTCTCAAGATGAAAGGTCAACCACCTAGCCTCGTCTGACACACTTATCCGTTGTACCGCATCCTCATGATTCAGCAAATTTGTACTGGGGCAAGTTGCACTGTAAGAGTCAAAGGTGACATCAGCAGATTAATATTTTTAATGCAGAAAGCCGAATTTCTTAAAGGTAGCTGTGACAACTTGTTAAATTCGTATTTTTCTTATTTCAGCTAATATCGTGCCGCTACTTTGAATTAATCTTCGATTAAATGTGGAGTTACATTGGACCACTTTTCAGAAACTGGTTGTAAGATTCGCATTTCAATCGAGGTTATTATTCCCGGAATCCATTGATTGATTGACCGTTAATGGTGTTATGGTTTCTAGAGATTAGAGCGAAGCTGAGTTTCCGTAATATTGAGGTAATATCAATTGCATATTGCATATTGATATTGAGGTAATATCAATTGCATAGATTCTGACGAATTAAAAACTAAGAGTTATTTAATTTCCGTGAAAGCACTCTAATGTTTTGACGCTCATTGGGTCAGTTAGTTATTTTTAGGGTACCGTACCCGAAGGGTGCCAAACGGGACCCTATTGCTAAGGCTCCGCTGTCCGTCTGTCTGTCCGTCCGTCAGCGGGTCTTAGACCTAGAGCATGAACCGTAATTGCTAGAAAGTCGAAATTTTCACAAAATGTGTATATCTGTTGCCGCAACAACAACAAATACTGAAATACGAGAGATATTACAAAATAATTAAAGGAGGTCCTCATACACGAGACTAGTTTTGATATACCCACGCATTTTAATATGATAGCTTATTTTGCGGCAACCCACATCGTTGTGGTAGCTTAGCCGGTATGTTATAGGCAGGTCGTGAGTTCAAATCACCGTGAGAGCATAATCTTTTTTAATTTTTTCCTTTTTGTTTTATTGTTTTGAATGCTTATGTTTTGTTGTACGATGGTACGGTACCCTTCGTGTGCGATTCCGACCCGCACTTGACCGATTTTTTTGTATGCCCAGAGCGACAACATACTAGCCTACTTGTTTCAATTAGAAGTCCAGAAGTGCAGTAGCTGGCTTATTGCGCATCGTACAAGAAAATAAATCTCGCTATAATATCATACGTACTCGTATATTTGTGAAGTCACTATACTCAAAATATTGTACCATCCTCGTAGATTTACGAAACCTACAAAAATGTAAAGTAGGAAATGTAAATAAAAGTATTTGTGTGATAATGGCGTAGCGTTAAACCATATAGGTTCGCATCTTTTTACAACCAATAAAAACGCTACAAATCTCCGCGATTGTACCAATTTTCAACGTAGACATACTTTTTATACGGCATACGGCAATAAACTAAGTCGATAATGATCTAGAGGCTCTTACCTAACCTTAGTAATAAACAGTTGTGGCCTTTCTGTGTTTCATAATATTATTTATTTGTATGGCTTACTTTTTATTTTATTGCCTTCAAGGTTAGAGTATAAAGGTGAAGTAACTGTATAAAGGTAAAGAGCTTTAAATAGAGTTTTTTTAATTCATATTTTAATAACAACATCCAATATTAATAAAAGTTACAGAAAGCAAACATGATACTACTTTGTTTCAAAATTCCAATAACACATCGACAGACATATGTTAAATGTCTTTTCTAACAATGGCCAAACTATACAACCCTTCATCCACGTACTGTTCTAGCGTGATAGATAATCCATGGCCATCGGTCTTGTCCGTATGAGTAATTCTCCATCATAGCCAGTAAGGAAACCCCCTGCTTAGTATAGGCCTACTCATATAGATACGCCATTGAATTCGGTCCTGTGAGTAAGTCTCAAATTAGCGGAAATTCAGCTTTATTTCATTTGGAGTTCATAAACATTCTACTCGTACTACAAACAACCAACCGAGCGCTAGTAAGAAACTAAAGGCAAACCGGTGGTTTATTCACTGACCCAAGATAAAGGCAAGAGGTACCCCCAACCTCGTCTTCATTCTCGAAAACAAATGAAGATGTGAAATTTTTATTACGCGAAAGATTGCTTCTCTGGTTACGATCTTCATGTGTTTATTTTATTGCTTATTGTAGCATGTTTATTTGAAACATTCTCTGTTTGAGAATGAGCTTGAGTTGTGTCTTGCGTAATTGGCTGCTTATACAAATTACGTGATGTTGTGAATTGGACTGAATAAACATGTAGGTTTCCTAGAAAATCAGTTTAATGGAGGTAATTAAGATAAATTACTCAAGTCACTGGTAAATGGTTAGCACCGGTTTCGATCACGCATCTCGAGTTGAGAGAAAAGCCTCTTAGCTCAAATTATATCTTCATAACTGTGGAGATAGACTAGCCCCCTGTTAATCAAAATTGAGTATTGAATTACTAATTTTGGCCACCGTGGCGATAGTGCCAAGGTTTGGACCAAGTGCTGCCTAGAATGCTCACAAAGTTAATTTTGTTCCTTAGAAAATATTCAAAACAAAATACTGTTTTGTTTGGACTCCTGAGATAGATTTTTATGCGCTTTGGATTACAGATTAATGATGATCTGAGCAGCACTGGGTCCAAACCTTGGAAATTTCCCTTAGTTTACTTTAAAGGATGTAACTATAGTGACTACAGCAGTCGGACAGTTCTTTCACTGAGATATTGAGCAAAAACTGAAATATGTCCGAAAATTTCATGGTTTTTTGGGTACAACGCCGCTCGCACAGCACTTGGGATATTACGAATCTGGTATTTTAATACTGGTATTAAAACCCTAACAGCATATAAAAAAATAAGAATGACCTGACCTTATGCAAGCATGACCTCCTTCTCATGTTGAAATTGACTGTACTATAAATTATTAAAGAAAATCATTAATAACTTGAAATCGGACAGCTCTTGTGCCGCAAGCGTTCTATTTTTAAACATGTTTTAGGGTTCCTTTGCCAAATAGTGCCAAACTAGACCCTATTCTGTCTGTCAGAGGGCTGAATTTGATGAATATTATAATGAAAAACACTTAATTTAATATCGAGAGCCACTAAAGTGAATGTCTGTAGCGTGTATGTATGAAAAACAAAATACAAATACAAATTATATAAATAAAATAAATTTAGCCCATGAATGTCCCTACCGAGAGGCACCAGTTTTTATTGCTTCAATTATCTATTATTATTATTTTCCATCTGTAATCTGTATTGTACATGTTATATACAAATAAATGAATATGAATATCTTTATAAATATTACGAGCCTGTATTGAACCACTGCTGGGCAAAGACCTCTCTCCCCCTCTTCCACTCCATTCGATCCTGAGCGGTCTTCCTCCACTCTTTATCCCATTGACCCAACTCAATACTCCATCTCTTCCTGGGTCTTCAATTATCTTAGTTGTAAATTAGTTTAGTTTGACGCATCTGGAACCGGCTGATTGTAATGACAACTAGCATTCGTAGTTCACGAGTCAATAGTTACAAGACTTGTCAAACTATTTCCCGTAACTAGAACTACAATTTACTGTAATTGCTATTCCGGAATGACTGATTAGTCACCCAGTTGTCACAGCAGTCAGACAGAACAATACATTTTCGAGCAATTTGGTTGTAATCATCGGAATTAACAGTACTTAAGGGCAATTGATGTTTTAGCTGGTTTGGTGGTCATTTGTTTTCTTAGAAAACAAATGAATCTTTATTTGATCTATTTTTACTATCTATCATTGGTTCTAGTTTATGTACAATGTAAAACACTATTTATTGTTACTTTCGACATTTTATTTGGTATGCTCAGGTTAACATTCACGGAAGTCCTGTTAAATTGATTTAATTTGACACATGCTAAGTTGTTTTTACTGCTACGTAAAAGGATTGTGACTAAGGGCATGTTTAGCTACTTGGACTTAAACGGACTCTTAAATGAAGCCTCAAATGTAAGTTTAAGTATCTTAAGTTTATGAATATTGATCTACAGCCACAGTCAGGGCTCATGTGTTATAAGATAAACGTCAGAAACAAGTAACCAGCTTGTTTCTGATGCTATGTCTTGTCACCTTATAGAGCAGTAGCCTTTTTATTTGTTTATACTTACCTGCTTACCTAGGCGTTAACGTTAACTTAGCTTTGCTGTCAGATATTTAGGGCCACTTGTTCTTAACTTTTGACATTAGCTAAATGGAGTTTAATCGCCGTTTAAGTACAACACGGCCAACTTACGTTGTCAAATACGCCAAGGCTGTTTGCCTGTCAGCCAGATTCCCACTCAACATGGTTGCGTTGTATTTAGGTATATTGCACTATAACTCCATTTACCGGCTGTCAAAAGTATGGTGCAAGTCGCACTTAATCTAGCCTACGTAGTTTAGAATAGCTTCAAAGTGCGAGCTTGAATGAAATACTATTACAGCTACGGAATCCGTAGCGGGCGCGGCGGCCGTGTAGCTTGCGCTACGTTACACCGCGTAGCGCCAGGCGTAACGGGGTTTGCTACGCCAACCTCCCGCGATTCTTTCTATCCATGTAGTCCCGTTGTCGGCTGTCGCCCACTTTTTTTGACATTGAAATTGTATTAAAATAATTAACTTTTTAATAATTAACTAAAAAAAAAAGTTATTTAATTACCTTTAAATTAACAATTTCGATGTACATAAAATTGGAAGACACGGAAGTGGAGGACAACGGGACTACACCTTTCTGTCTAGATTCGGCAGTTTTTCAGCTAAGTTTCAAAAGAATAGGTTCGAATTGCAGTTTATTCATCCTCTGCTTCAACACATTGAGTTATTTATTTTGCTTTTTTACTATGAACTTACCTATGTAATGAATGACTCTTACTATGAAATCACTTAACAGTGGTCACTTAAGTCAATATGAATGGTACAAAACAAAATTATTAAGGGGTTTAAAGAACTTCTTCTTATTTAACGAAATTCCCGAAGTTATTCATAATAATCCAATTCAAACAGTCACGACAGCAATTTGCAAACATGCTCGTAATATCGCCTAATCACCCCGCGAACACCAAACCACAAATCACATTACCATGCAGATTGTATTAAAACAACACCCCTATACTTACCAGAAACTGTTTCTCCGATTGCAGTCCTGCACCCGGGAGCACGAGCGTGTTCAACTCACTTAACTGCACGCCACACGGGATTGCACAGAAAAAATAATAAAATCACAAGTCACTATTATCGATAGTCAGGATGGTTGGCACGCATGTGCGTTGCATGCTTCGGCGGCCACTTTTCACATCACTATCACTTGAGGCGCGGCGGCGGCACTCGTGCGCACGTCTGGCTCGGTCAGCGCTGCAGCCTCTACTAGCCGGGGCGGCTTCAACGCGCCTGCCTGAAACCCCCCTCCTCCCCCTCCCGCCCGCGCCCGCGCCCTCACCCCCGCAGTCGCGTTACCTCGCAGCACTGGCAAATAGAAATTAAGTATGCGCTGTAAGGGTCGTACGTGAGAGAAAAATCGGTCGGTCCGTTTGATGAGGACTTCGATTTTGTGCGGGTGATTGCAGGCCGGTGACGATTGTCGATTAACCCATAGTTTTTGTAAGAGTGGTCAAATGCAAGAAGCGATTAATCGAAGATTTAATCAAAATAGCGGCACATGATTGGCTGAAATTTCATATTTGTTGCCGGTGGCTGTAACTGTAGCGGCAACTTGCTGCTACAGCAACAAATACAGAATGTGTATTTATGTTGCCGCAACAGCAAAAAATAAAGATAATTGCTGGTACAGCAACAAATAAAGAATGTGTATATCTGTTGCCGCTACAGCAAAAAATAAAGATATATACATACAAGAAAAAATATCGGTGTTTAGAATTAAATAGCAACGGAACCCTTTGTCTGGGAGTCCGATTTGTACTTGACTGTTTGTTTTCTACATTTTCTTGTACGATGGTGCGGAGCCCTTCGTGTGAGAGTCAGATTCGCACTTGACAGATTTTTCTTAATCCTACTTTGGGGTTAGATGCAATACTCATAATATGTGCGTGGTGTGTAAAATGTTTATGTTAATAATAATATGTATACAGGTGGACATTTTAAACAGATTCGGAAGAAAAGTAATGTAAATAAATTTCAAATTTCACTCAAAGGAAACATTCCTTTATTTTTGAAAAGGAACAAAACTGTAACAATATCCGAGTGTGATCGTAGCCCTTGGTGTGCGAGTCCTACACGCACTTGACCGTTTATTAATATTCTGAGTGGCAAATTTCAAACAGAGCTTTTGTACACAAACCTTTCAACAATCTACAAGTCATTAATCTTCCTCCAGTTTAACTGTTGAACGTTTATTTCGGCCAATTCATCAACTAACTACAGTATAATTAGGGTTATGGTTGTCAGAAAGGTAAGGTATTGTGTGAAAAATTAAAAGCCAGAACTTGCCACTTTCTAATGTTTGAAGGAAAATTATCATCATTCACAAGAGCGCACGTCAAAAATGCAGCATGCACGTATATTCAATACTCTATTTAGCGTAATAGGGGGCTAGCGTTCCGACATAGCTGTAACAATAAAGCAACTTTCTGTTAGAACGTTCGTATTCATTACTTTATTGGAGATAGATTGATTGTCAATATAATTATTTCACAAACATACAATTATATTTTTATTGCCAATTCAATTCCAGTTCAAGTTTTACTGGCAAATAATTCAATTTGCTATTTCTTATTTCATTAATATGATTAATGATTATGCCAGTCATAATCAATTATTTGAGCGTCCGTTTTAGCCCTGGCAGAATACTAGCGTCACAGATTTGACATTGCTGAGTCAGAGCCATTTCATTGCCGTGGTACAGTCACATAACTACACAGCTGTACGTACTGTTAATTGCCTATTTATGTTTGTGAAAATTTACCAAGTGCTGTCTTATAATTTTATTTTTCTTGATTTTAATTTATGTGTGTGTACCGTGTCTATTGAATTAACGATTTATCTATCTATCTATCTAACAAAACTAGTTTCGTGGTACTAGCACCGTTCAATCAAATAATTACATGGAAACAACAATGCTGGTACTCAACAATTTTATCGATTTTCGATTTCAAATAGGTAATTGGGCGTCGATAATTACATATTATTGTCGTTGACACAAAACACAGCTCTCTACAAACCCCGGCAGCGTTAATAAGCATATAGCGCCGTCCTAACAGACAGATCGCGACTGCGCAATTATCGCAAGGTCGCGCGAATTTCAGTCGTACGAATCCATGTGGCGGATGCCAAATAGCTATTCGACATCAATATGTTTAATTGCGGCTTCGTACATTCTCACAAGTTCTCCGTGCTAAGAGTGGTTTATAATTCCGGGCCTAAGATTAGATTGAGAAAGCATATCGTCGTTTATATGATACAAGGTAAATACAAGGTTTATTTTGTGTTTTTTTTTAAGTATTATCTCAGCTTCAAACGTTTTTCTCAGAATACGTTTATATTCTCTTTTCAGGCCCCAGTCGTCACAGATTTCAGTCGGTACAATCGAGGTAATTCCGATTTCAACGATTCTTAAGTATGCTGTTTGTGACTATTCAGTACACTCAATTTTCCAAACAAATAAAGCTTGTTCTAACTTGAGAGGGGGCGTAAAACCGCAATTTTTTGGGTCTTATTCCAGTTTATGTCGTTTAATTCGAAAACTGTCCATAATTCTAAGAAACAATGTACAAGTAAATCAAAGACGATAAAATTTTGCGTCTATAACAAGAAAAAATACTAAAATTGGTTCAGCAGTTTGACTTTTATTCAAAATACTCCCAAATCAGTATGTGTTTTATTTCTTGTATATATCAGGCCACATCCGCATAGAAACATTTTCGGCAGAATACTACATCCCTACTGCATGTTCCAGAACATCTTCCAGGTCCAAAAAGTTTTAGGCCATACACGTTCAGGGCTTTGATAACCAATTTTATTGGCTTCTTAGGACCATAGATACGAGCTAATCCAGGTACCACATGGCCACTCTTGCCTTGTCATCTGGTAGGTTAGTCCGCACCGCACAAGCTTTATTTGTTCGGAAAATTGCGTGTAGCACTACTAAATAGTCACAAAAAACATACTTAAGTTTTGTTGAATTTGGATTTTTCTCGAAAAAATCCCTGACGACTGGGGTAGTTTTGGGCGTTGGGGAACTGGGCCAGAATCGTTCAGTTTTATCCAGAGAACAACTATTATATGAAAAGTTTCGCACTCCGGTCACAACGTACCGATTTTGTATGGAAATCAATTTGTCAGAAGGTCTTAATGTACAGGGATCAGCTCTTGATACTGTTTCGTCTCTGATTTTTTTGCAGCACATGAACTCTTATAATTTTTACCTCCACAAACCTACATAAATGAATTCAATGATGCAAAATTTAATTCATCATGCTTGCAAACTGGGCTCGTTTGAAACGTTTTAACCACGGCGGGCGGCGGCGCAAAGGGATTAAAATTATGGCAACTAAGTAAACTGAGTGGCGACAAATTGCACGTTGATTGATAAATGAAGACGTAGTGAATATTAAAAATCTATGGCCAGGCTATGCATTATAAAAGCTTAGTGAAAGAAATAATATTTATATTCTTATTCATTATCAAATTAAAAATTGTACGAACTCCCATCTCCCATCTGTTAACCATAATAATGGTACCTGCGATATAGGTATCTGCCTTGTGTGGGGCCACAGTTAATCGTTTTTCTGTAGCGTTTAAGGTATTTGTTTGAAAATGCACTGTGTTGTGAACTAGAATAGTTTTTTAATAATTCTTATCTTATCTCTATATTCTAAATAATAGGTTCCATCTAGGTAGGGTACTAGCGATGTTTTTTAGGCTGTGTATAAGTCACTCTTACTGGCCTAATGACCTTATGTACACGCTGGTTATTCCTATTGTCAAAAACAAAACTGAAGATGCTTCTGACTTAAATAACGATAGTTGCAAAAGTGCTGGACAGTTTGCTTAATAAACAGTTTGCTAGACACTTGACATTGAATGACCATCAGTTCGGTTTCCGGCCCGGACTTTCAACGGAAAGTGCTATCTTCTGTCTCAAGCAGACTGTTCAGTACTATACCGCCAGGAATACGCCAGTTTTTTCATGTTTCCTAGATTTGTCTAAGGCAAAGATTGATTTAGTCAATTATGACATACTCTGGGCGAAAATGCGGAATGAAACGAGTGTACCGCCAGAAATAACACGTTTGTTTGGATTCTGGTACAATAATCAAAACAACTGTGTCAGGTGGGCGGGGTCATGCTCTAGTGCATACAAACTAGACTGTGGTGTGAGACAGGGGGGGCTCACTTCTCCTGAACTTTTTAATTTGTATGTAACAACCTGATCGAGGAGCTTAGCAGCACTAGAGTTGGATGTCATATTGATGGACAAAATATTAATAAAATCTCTTATGCCGACGATATGGTGTTGTTGAGCCCCTCGATCGGTGCACTCACTATGCGCACTGTTGCGTATTTGTGAGTCATTTGCGGAGGCCCATGGGCTCAGGTACAACGCGAAAAAGAGTGAGCTAATGGTGTTCAAGTCAGGCACGAAAACATACTCTGAACTGCCTCCAGTCTACCTTAATAGCTCTCCTCTGAACAGGGTTAAGAAGTTTAAGTACCTTGGCCACTGGGTCACCGATGACCTCAAAGATGTCTGTGACATTGAGAGGGAGCGTAGGGCGCTGGCTCTTCGCTGTAATATGCTGGCTCGCAGGTTCGCTCGTTGTAGTAAAGAATCAAAATTAACATTGTTCAGGGCATACTGCCAGTCTTACTACACGTGCAGCCTGTGGGTCAACATACTCAGGGGGCATACAGCGCCCTACGTGTTCAGTACAACAATGCGTTTAGGGTGGTGATGGGGCTGCCGCGGTACTGCAGCGCCTCAGGCATGTTTGCGGAGGCAAGGGTCGACGGCTTTGCCGCGATCATTAGGAAACGCAGCGCCTCGCTATTAGCTCGCGTACGCGGCATCTCCAACTCCATTCTTCGCTCGTTGGCTGGACGGTAGGACTCGCCGCTGCTGGCACACTGGGTGAGGCTACATGCGAGTGGGTAGCCAGGTCCTTCTTCCCCTGCTGTGCTAGTGTATGTGATATTTTCAAATTTTTAATTTTTGATTTTTATTTATTTTGTAATGTATTTATTTGAATTTTCTTTTGATTTTATTGTTGACATGTTTAAAGTTTAAACTGTGTAATTTATTCTATGGGTTTTTATGCCTGCAATAAACGATTAATAATAAATAATCATTATTTAAAAATATATGTAGGTACCTGACGTTGTACTTACTCATTTTAATTTAGACATGCCTACGCATTCAATTACACATGTCATTGTGATAATGTTGTAAGGTAAGACAATAGGTCAAAATTTATAATTTTTTTATAAATGTTTGTTCGTTTGTAAAAAGTCCAGTGCAAATCGACCTTAGTGAATTACAAGTGATTTTCTCAATTTGTTTAGCTTTAAATTTAGAAATGCATAGAATTAAATGGGATGTGGAACGTCTTGTGTCATTTCCTCAATACCAGAGTCGGTACGGCCTACAAATGTACGGAGATGTGGCCACAATTCATATGCTAGGATTGTAGCGATTTTATTTTTATATTATTCTACGCATTACTTGAAGTATAGTGAAGTAGATTTAAATTCTTACTCATTTTTCGAATATTGCCACTGGTGACTCTAAATGAAAACAAAAAGAAACCCCTATTTTTAACCGACTTCCCAAAGGAGGAGGTTTACAATTCGTCCGGATGTCTAAACGCCGATAGCGCCTAAACGGATGGACCGATTTGGAAAATTATTTTTTTGTTTGAAAGGGTTTACCTTCCCATTGGTCCCATTGACACCAGGTCAGGATCTGATGATAGGATCCTGGAGAAATCCAGGGAACTCTTCAAATATTATAGGCAGACCTATAGTGATTTTTGTGTTTTTCATAATAACTCGTGCAAATGCACATGGTCAACATATTATTGTGATGCGGAACTGCTGATGAAGACCACATATGGCCACCAGATCTGCTCAATACTAGGTACAAATACAATGCGTGGCTGACGGGCAGGCAACGCATAGCCTAAACCGGTGGACCTAGAGCCATGAAACTTTGTACAGGGGTTCCTTAGTAGCGTGGGGTAGCACTGATATGGGATTTGACAAAATTAATTCCCCAAGGGGGGGGGATAAGGGGTTACAGTTTGTATTAAACTCAATCTAATCAAATAGGGTTTGTGGAAGTCGGTTTTTTCTAAAGTTTACTTTTTGTTTCAATTAATGAATCGTATGGTTGTGTGTGATATCATATCAACCCACTTCTTGTAGGAACCCAATAGCCCTTTGTACTTCAAATATACAGGGTGTAACAGAAGGGAGTAGTCATATTTTAGGGGGTTGTTAGGGACATCATTCTGAGCAACTTTCACTATGAAACCGATTTGATCATAGCAACTTTATTTTTCATTGCTCCATACGTTTTGGTCCGGGCGGTCAGCTGATTTGTATAGAGAAGTGAAAATTAAAGTTGCTCTGATCAAATCGGTTTCATAGTAAAAGTTGCTCAGAATCATGTCCCTAACAACCCCCTAAAATATGACTACACCTTTCTGTCACACCCTGTATACAATCTCGCACATCGAAGGACCATTTTTTTTTAATTGGACTTCAATTTATTAGCACAATATGCACAGCAGACAAAACTATGGATGGGCGAACACTTTAATTATTTAAGCAGGCTCTGGCTCCAATGCTTCATTTCGCTGTATTAAACCACCATACATTATCGCAGCTACAAAGACTCAGCCGCAGTGCTGAAGCCATACAAGCCAGCGGTTCTTTCATAGTTAGCTTTAAATCGCTCAATATGTGATATCGCTCAATATGTGTTATTAGACCATAGCCTCCAACGCTTAGCCACACTACTACTGACTAAACACACTATAACAGGTCACAGCTACGAAGACGTAATAACCCAGCCGCAGTGCTCAGCCGATACATGCGAGCGGAAATTAAGCGCGCTGCCGGGCGGAGCGGGGGCGGAGCGGGAGCATAGGCGGAAACGCTTGGCGATTTATCAGGCGGGCGTTAGGCGGCAGGCGTTTGTTGTAGTTTAACAATATTTCGGTTTAATCTTGGTGCACGTTTTAATTTGGATGGAAATTGCTGGTTTGCGATTAAACGACGGTGAGTTTTAGACGTGCATAATCTTTTTCCTTTTTTGCATCGACGCAATACATGGTAATAAAACAAAATACTGTAGAATATTATATATTTTCTAGAAGAGCGCATCAGTGAACCCATATCCCAAACAATTTAAAAGTTTCCTTACAAAATGAGGCCTACTAAAAATAAAAGCAAAGGCACAATAGTACATTCAGTTAGATATCCAATACTTAATTTTGCATGACGCCCAAATCGGCAGAAAAATAACCTGTTGTCCCACCAACGACGTCATGCATTCTTAACCTTACCATCTATTTTTAAATAACCCTATACATAATACAGTACTAGTGGGCGGCACTCTCCAATTAATTGCAGTACATAGCGATTTCGATTAACGTCTGAAGAGGATATTTCCTCCCATTGAGTGGGAAGCTGCACTTGCTAGAGGCAGGCTTATTGACCGTTACACGCACACAGTGGTTCATAGAGAATATAAGTAGGTAGTAACAATTCGTATGCTTCCGACTTTACTTGAAGCCTGCTTTTACCGACTGACCTTTTTAAGGAGATGCACTACATTTCTGTAACGTTACGTCCTTCAATAAGTATGCTTAAGTTCTACTTAATTGGTTATAGAACTATTTAATACGTATCCAGTCAAAGGTCCGCTGGTTCATTTCGTCCACTTAGCAATGTTTTTTCATAGGTTTTGAACTTTATGTAAGGCTTTAGGTACTCGATGTAAGTAGGCTGAAAATCGCGGGCCGTGGAGTTTGGACTGGTGAGCTAGTAGGTATGTATGTTACTGTACACTTCCATAATTGTTAATTCTGGTTGAATAGTTTTCATGAAAGTGACATACAGCGTCGTTTAGAATTTTTTAAAGAACAAGAAACAATTCATTACTCGCACCAAAAAGTGCTCTAAGCCTGTGCCGATCTGTGTTAACAAAATCATAAAGTGTGCAATCACATTCATTATTTTTTCAAGATTTCAAAGTAGCATAAATCGAGATTCCCCCCGCAGAGAAGACAACAGACTGGTTAGAGCTCGACACACATTGCACAGATAAAAACTACAAATAAGCATCAAAGAGGGTTCAAAGCAGGATCAAGATTTGCCGCCGCATTAGCCCACTGGCAACGACAATGGAACTCAAACTCTCCTCGCCCTAAATTCAGTACCTTTAAACATATCTAATACCCGAGGTTTGGAAGTCTTCGAATACTTCGTCCTGCTTTATCTGGGAGTGAAATGTGAGATGGAAATAGAATAGAAGCAGGAATACTACCAATGGCACTGGCAGCATTGCATAAAGTGATCCTCGTCGCCTTGAAGCTTTATTCAATTTGAAAAGCTTCTGTGAGCTTCCGGCGAGAGTCCGAGGTCAGTTGAGGGAATTGAATGAAGATCGTAATGAAATCAGTTTTAATGGTTGCGCTGTTTTTCTGTGAATCTAATCATTGACACTCAATTGTCCATCTGTTGCGGTTTTGTAAACAAATGGTATTGTAATGGGTATGAAGAAAAGATAGGCGATATAGCGATAATCGACACTCTTTGCTATATATTAATGTAAAAGTAATGCAATTGAGAATGTTATAGTACTATAGCCAGCCAATCATATCTTTTGTTTTCTAATCTCGTACCGTCGTGGAATGTTGCAAACGAAAAGGTTAAGAAAACTGTTATTGCACAAAGTATACATAGAAACATAAACGAAAGCTCTACTAACTGTCCCACGAGTAAAGACCACGTAATAATTCAACACTACCAACAAACAGTTGTACAAACTAAATTAGGTCTTTCCTCCTGGGCGTAGAATTCGTTTTTCCCTGCCAGGTCCATGTCTCATCACTTTTCTCAGAGACGGGCCTTTGTATGCTTCTCTTCTCGCTAAGTACATTATGTAAATGTAATACTGGAGGCAGGACCGAACGGTACTTTTGCAACGCGAAAAACCCACCCACACAATATGACACAGCCTACACTAAAACCTCACGACATATCCTTCACTCACTCAGTATCTTAACTTCTAACATGGTAGAGGCCACAGTCTGTGTAAGTGCAACATTCTATAATATGTACAGCGAGGGTATCATAATACGGGTACAAGCTCAAGTTTATAACACCTATCGCGTACAAAATAGAGGTAAGAAATATTGAACGAACTTTACACTCCCGGTCATTTTGTTCAGGTGGTCGTTCGCTGGTATCAGTAATTTGAAAGAGTGGAAAAAAGAGTTGGCCCCGCACATCTGACGTTCCGAAAAAAACGCAAAAAATACACATCCCTTGCATAAGAGACCACGTGTGTGTAGTTCATTGTTTGTTACGGCAACAGATGTTAAGTGAAAATATCTTTATCACAACTAGGAACAGTCCTATGACGAACAGACGGAATCTTTACCCTGAGCTTTTAAATTAAAGGACCATGCTTCATTCAATCGTCATGGTTATCGTATTCACATGTTATCCCAGAGCAGGACATAATCAAAGTATGTACAGTATTCCTTACAAAATAAGTCCGATGACCTTAGATGATATTTAATGGTTTTGAAAAAACCAAAATGAGTGAGTATGGCTCAATCTTGCTTGTATCCGGTGAAAGGCCCGTGACTCTCGGCGGGGCAAAAACAGCCTTTAGCAAAACTATTAAAATGATTTTGAAAAGCCCGCCCCCCCCTACCCCTCCTTAATTGGTTACATTTATACATTTATATTTTAACAAATCTGAAACTCTAGAGATAGAAACCAGCAACAACAAAGAACCTTTCCATATAAACATGTTCAGAGTCTCGAATCTGTTGTTCTAAATTCCAATTGTATGTCAAAATGTATACATGTGCTCGGAGTCTGGTAAATTGTAAAGACGTAGTTTGCTGACAATCAGTTTGTATGCACCGCATTACCTTGCCGTTGCGCCTGTGAAATTGTCGCCTCACCTACCTATGTATTGTTCAGATATCACTAGAGCTCTGTATGACTATTATTGGAAGTTTCGTTTGGACATTCATCTACCGAACACCTTGTATATTACAATCTTATATTTTGTCAGTTCCACGAAGTAAGAGCAACTTTTACTCTGTTACAAAGCACGGTTTTTATTCTTCCTCAACAGTAATTAATTTACTTTTTAGGGCAACGAGGGGCAATCTCAAATCTGGAACAAATTATTATTAAACTTTTTAAGTGGTGCTTACTAAAGAGAATTTTAACATCCCAATTATTGCGGGTACGTCTTTATTAGACGATTCTTGTAAGCTGTGTTTTTCGGGTACCGACATATTTTATAGCTCTACACTACACTTCAATTCTATCGAGCTGAAACTGAATTATTATTTAAATTACTATACTTAGTCCCTGCGTAGGATCTATCGGTACGATAAGGTGACCAGAACCGTTGAATAAAGTATTACAACCACAGCATACACAAAAATAAATTTACATACACAACAATAAATAATCAGCTGTTGCTCCCACTACTGAAGGGCACCAACTGTCGCGTTGGTACTACAGTCTTCACAAAATAAAAGACCCGTTTTGACACTTCACGCCCATGAAGTTTTAACCCCTAACGCGTAGTTATTAGAAGCGGTTTTTAGGTGCAACTTGTTCGCTTTGCTTGTACGCAACAGTTGGCTTTTATTACCTACGCATTAGGGGTTAAAACTTCATGGGCGTGAACTGTCAAAACGGGCCTTTTATTTTGTGAACACTTTAACATAGGCAGCACCGGATTCAGACCTGGTGCGTGAAAAGCAAACGTAAAACATAGGCCAAGTATATCATACTCAATAACCCTGAAATTAGTAGATGCAAATATTTTTAATCCTAAGAATCTTTTGAGTAAGTAACTACATTAGTTAAATCACCCCTTATATGTTTCTATTTCGTTCGAATAACTCGCCATTTAAACTTTACTATAAATTAACTCTTGACATTTCATTGAGTAGATACAATAGGTTATTTATAATAACGTATACTCGTTGAGCACATCTGCTAGCACATGTAGGTAATCTAATTGCGAATGTATGCTTATTCTTGCAGAACACTGAATAATATCCAATGAAAGCTCTCCAGAAAATTATCAACATTTACATATTATTATATTCGAGTTAAACTTTGGATTCAATATTCTTATTGTATTGCAATTCAATTCGAAGGTGCTTTGAACTCACGTAGGGCTCCTTATTATTATTTCTACTTGCTTTCTCATTTTAATTATGAACCAATTTGTTTAAGTTTAACAAAATTCTGTAATTTGAAATTACGTGATATTTTCAGGCAATTGAGCTTGTAAACTATTTTTAGTACGTATTGAATAGCAGTGAAGGTATTTAAAACACTATTTCTGTTTCAAACAATAAAATGACTATAAACACCTTCACGTTAGCGTCATTCCTTGTCCCATTCTGGTTAGCAGAGGAAAATAATTGTGTCCGCTATTCCATACCCTTCGTTTGCGAGTTTGACTCGTACTTGACCGATTTTATTATTGTGCTTGTGCGTTCTGTAACTTCGGCTATTTCAATAGTATTACCACAGGGTGCTCATCCCATACAAATTAGAATTAGTAACCCGTCGTAAAAAATAGACCCGAGTAAGATTTGTGCTATAAACGCCATGGTTTCAGTTAACCTACTTCTAGGTGGCGCTAATCTTAGAATAAATCCTATATATCTTAGTGCCATCTCGCGGTGTTGCAATTTTTCGATGGTGCTGCACCAAGCGATAATGGCCTCGAACTAAAGAAGATTCCGTAGCATCTCAGTTTACGCCGGTGTCATATTTTGTTCTAGGTGGTCTATCTATAAATTAGTATAATATTATAGTATCTGTGGTATTACGAAGAAAACACATTTAATTATCCAAATAAGCTAATTACATTTTGCTTCTGCAACGTTTCGCTTGACCTGTAATTGTTGTGTTGACAAGATTACTTAATGCGTTCTGTTGTCATACATTACTTTTGACGAGGGTCCCCCTAACTTGCTACTGAGACAAAGTGATTTTTAATTAATTGCGATCATAATAACTTTTTACACTAATAAAATTAGGTTTTCATAGAATGTTTAATCCCATCTGTTATAGTACAGCTTGGTAATAGAAATGCTAGTCATAAAATTATGGCAACATTTGCAGACTGTTTGTCAATCAAAACACGCACTAGTGCACTAAAATTTCACCTAGATAGGCATTGTTTTATTATCTTTTCTAGAATTTCTTGACAAGCTGTAGTCATGTCGATTCCCCTAGAACTATTCATCAAAGGTTTAGTCTTGACGCCGAGTGCGTAAACTCAAGTAAACACTGAAAACTCGCATATAAATTGTATGGAGTTGTCAAAGTAGGTACCTACACAAGAGTTTAGTGTTAACTCGCTTTATTAACTGTCTACCCCATCGTACACTATAAGCCCGAATGCACAACCGCCAGCTTAAAGTTAGATCGACACTCAAACTGTCGGGGTTGTTTTACTTTTTAATTTACACTTATATTATGTTGATCTGTCTTTGATTAAATAGTAGATTGTTTACCAAGGGAGTAAAGAACTATTTTTAGGGCGAGTGTTTTTTGATAACGTAACATAACGTTGAATCCTGAGCGATCGAGGGATTCTAGAGTTGAGTCCCGAGTGTAACGAGGGACTCAAAAGTAGAATTCTGAGGGAGCGAGGGATTCAAAGTACATCACTCGAGCCAAAAATTGTTTTTACTCCTGAGGTGGACACTCTACTTTTAATCACCCTCTATGAGAAAAGCCTACATGTAGCTATACAGAGTGTACAGCTAGAAAGGAGTGTACAAGCGGAAAGAGGGACATCATTCTGAACAACTTTCACTATGGGTGGGACCGACTTGATCAGAGCAACTTTATTTTTATTTACTCAGTACATTTCGGGCCTAGCGCTCAGCTGATCTGTATGGTGCAGTGAAAAATAATGTTGCTCTGATCAAGTCGGTCCCATAGTGAAATTTGTTCAGAATGATGTCCCTAACAACCTTCTTTCGGCTTGTACACCCCTTTCTGTTACACCCTGTATTTATTTACACAATTGTCGTGACATGTTGTGTGTAATGGTTTATTGGAAGAAATCTCTTGTTAGTAAACTTGTTAGAAATACAAAGGCGAGCTTCCTTTGTAAATTGTCTATCTATTAAGTTACTAAGTTTTCTGTATGTCATTTTTGTGTTACTGCATTAAAGAAATTACGAATTACGAATATGTCCTCCACATAGTTTTAAAGCTTGTTTAGTATTGGCTTAATCTTGAAAATTGGTTCAAAAAGCATTTTCAGATAACTTTGTTGCTCTTGAATTTTTCTACAGGATTACAGTTCTTACACACCTTTATTCCTCGTGATTTTATTGGTAACAGATCTTGTATTTGTCATTCGCGTTTGTTGTTATCATCTGGAGTTAGACACTCACTTTCACCGTTTGTTCCCAGTATGTCACACCACCTTTTGTTACACTGTTACATACTGGGACTTTTTTCCCATTATGTCACACTGTAATATGCTGGGAATTTTCAAAAACTCGAGTCCCAGTTTGTCACACTCTTATGTCACACTGTTATTTACTGGGAATTGACTTTAAAAATAATTCCCAGTTTGTCACAGTGTTTCAAACTGCAATAATTATATTCCCACTTAGTTACCATTGTGGCTGTATAAATGAAAGAAATTGTGCAACATTAAATATCAACTCATATTCTTTACTCATATCCGCAAACGAAATTGAAATAATTACGGCATTCAGATTTGGCGCGCTTTGTTTACAAATTTTGCACAATTTTTTAATAATTTGGTCCGTGTTTCGATATCAATTCTGTAAGGTTGTTTCTCTGTTGTCACCAATCGGTGTCAATCAATTCGGTTGATCGGATTATCTAATCTGTGTCGAGTACGCATTTTAGTACAAACTTTTTTTTTTATTGGCTGCGTTTTAAATCGATCTCTCTTATAATTGGGTCTGTCAGCCTGAATGGTAGTGAAACTGATTAGTGACAGCATTTTTTTAATTTGTACTGCCAACAAAATTAAAAAGTTACTTTTAGTCACTGGGGACTAAAAGACCTACTTTAGTCCCTGTTTGCCGGGACTAAAGTAGCTCTTTTTGAATAGATGTGATGAAAAGAATATTTAGATCACAAAACTGCGTGGTCTTTACCATCTCGGCGCACAGAAATCCAAAGAGGGGCGATGGACTGAGTCAGTACTTCCCTCTTCGGTGTATTTCCTTAGACTTATGTAGAAATACATAAAATTGTAATTGTTTAAGGTCCTCACATATTTTAAAAGAGGTACGGGGGAGTTTCTTGCCCTTTTTTGCTCCATCCCTAAGCCCACAACTTCCAAACGGGCGGTAGTATACAAAAATATTAATATCACCTTGAACGCCATGGAGGTCACCGGTGACCCCCACCCTACTTTCCCCATGGGCCGACGCCGAATTGCATATTCGACAAATTTTACACATTGAATTTTATTGGCTCATCTGATTCAAAATAGTCAAAAACCCCGATCTAAATCATTATTATTTATTTCTATCAAAAGAATCAACAAATTAGTTGAAGTCGCTCACCGGTGGCCACCATGGCGCACGCCATTGGAAAACTTGCATTTCCTCCCCGTGAGGCCACGCGGGCCACTGTGCCGGCCACACCTCTGCGCCGTTTCGAGATACCCTATTGTGATTGCCTAACGTATAATAAACCGTTTTGTAATAAAACACATATTTTGTAAACACTCTTTTATTTTATAACCACATCTTGTAGCCTTAGCCATAAAATCGTCTAATTATTTTTATACTTAGTGTCGAAACGAGCTAGTGTGTGTAAACTGTTCTCCAGGGCCACGCCGCCGGGCACGCTCAATATAGTTTTGTACCGCAATTATGTCCCCCACCGAGAAAATTGTATTCAAACACGAGCCCCTCGCGCGGTCACCGGTGAGCCCCATGGCCTGAACGGGTAGTATTGCTGTCGCTCACCGGTGAGCCCCACGGCCCAAACGGAACAATCACTAAATTTGACTCGGCGTTTAACGTGATATTATATTGACGTTGACTATGCAATCTGTATGATTTTCTGGTCAATAAAAGTTTTGACTTTGAATTTGACTTTGATTCACTAGCTAACAACTAACAAAATATTACAGTTATGTTATTCTGTCTGTGGGCTATTCTTGAGGTGTCAAAACCACTAAACTAGAGGAACTAAAGGCACTAAACTGACAATCTTAGAGATAGACAATTTTAGAGATAAGCTCGCCTTTGTACACTGTTTTTATTTACTTTTTGTCATTGCAATTAATTGTGTGCAATAAAGAAATTATGAATTATGAATCTTCAAATCCGACAGCTCTTACGCGGTGGCCACAGATTCCATTTTCAAACACACCATTTTAATTAGTTTAGTTATTATAGTTCGTGTCGCCTTCGGAATCGCAGGCTTTTTTGACTCACTTGCTAATAACTAACAATAATAAATTATTAACACGTATTTAGCGTGAGACGTTAGCGTATTGGGATCGCGGAACTGAGACAACTTTCTAAGGAAGTGAGAAACAGCTCACTCGTAAACGCTGCGAAGACGTACGAGTAACACTGTGTGGGGTCGTGGCTCCTTTGTAGGGTTTGTGGTCACTTCGTCAAACCATTTTTTTTAAATTGCATAATTTTATACCGGTAATAAAACCTCCCCATTCCCGCACTGAGCCAGCGTGGTGGAGTATGGTTGGTACTTACACGTATCTGGGTAAAGGCCTGTGCACCTCGGTGGGGACATTAATGGATTTTACTTTACTTTTTACTCTACATAGCAATATTGTCAATTTGGAACCATTTCAATTCGCTAAATGCATATCTATGCAAAATGCATCTGTATACAAAAACACGTGGAAAATATCAATAAATTAAATGAGCTCAAACTCGATGGGTTTTCAAGTATGAATCCCAGAGTTCCGACTAGTACTTTCGAGTTCCATCATCAGGCCAGTATTTTTCTATGGTCATCTGACCTTCATGCACATACCAAGTTTTGTTAACTTTAACCTATCATTTTAAGGACTAATTTTTGAAGAATACTTTGTTTTGTTCGTTTATATCAACGATCGTCTATTCCATAGGAAGGAAATGGTTATAACAAATATATAACGTTTTCTTTATTTATTCGGCCAAGTTTGACTTTTAGTTTCAGGTGGTGCCGCCATCCACGAAGACGCGTGACGTAGCTATTTGCATGTTTCTCTTTCATCGGGGCACTCTGCTGAAAGACAAAGATGAAAATAGCTACGTCACGCGTTGTCGTGGATGGCGGCACCTATACTTGTTGTGCCCTGCACCGATGCCTGGGTTAAGAGCTTATTACATTATGCTGTCGGCAGGGCACGATTTGTATAGACGTCTCACTCATATGGAACGACTAGCAAGAGACAGTGAGTCAGACAGGGCCCTGCCGACAGCGTAGTCTAATAGGCCCATTACACATTACACAGTTTTTTTTTACCAAATATCTTTAGCCCGAAGTCGCACAAACCCTACAATATATCTCGTCGAGTACATTTAAACCGAGGACTGTGTTGCTCGTCCACACGGCAATAGTTTATGGGGTGAAAAGTGACTATCGCATTGAGGGAACGGTGCTAAACACTACAATGACGGTATTTGGCACATTGTGACATAGAAGCGTGATAGGTGTGGTTATTGCCCTGCGTTTAGAGAGTTGTAGTCGTACTTTCTTACTCAGAGCCGATATAATGCGGGTTCCCTTTCCAGGCTATTGCCAAGACCACATGTCCCACATAACAACATAACATAGCGTCACGCATATTCCCATATGGGATGGCAGAGGCACGATTGTGCTGATGATTAGCCACCTCGTCTCCCATTTAATTTACCTACGTATTTCAATCAAAATGAGAATAATATTTTGATCTCAATATTTCATAACGATAAGTTCGTAGAGATTACTCTTCTTTAATCCCAAATCAGATAAGCGGTCATAAAAGAATCTGTTTTAAATCATCAGGACAGGTGTATTATAGTAGATTGCGAAGTGCCGCAAGTAACACGCCAACTCTTCGTTAAAAAGTATGCCTGAAGCATTCCAAGTAAAAAGGAATGAAAATACAACTTCCACGAATTGCTCATGGGTAATAAAGTTGCTGTAAGCGCCATATTTTACTTTCAATTTAGTTTTTCTCGGAGTTACTGCTCAGATCTTTTGGGTAACCAATTTTATGCCTCGTCTTGTGTTAAAATAGCCATGTGATCACTTTATCCCTGGCTTGGTCAATGCTTAAGATATTGTTTTTTTCCTACAGCATAATTGTGCACAGGTTTGGGTTTATGAATATAATATTACCCGATGTTATGTTAACAAATTACATGAGACATTATATATTTTAGATAGACAAGTGTCACATGTCTATAATATACAATTTAAAAAAAATAATGGGCTCTACTCCGAAACTTAGATAAACCTCAGATAATTCATCCTTGGCAAAGCAAGCACGGCACGTCTCTGCTTGCCATTGCCAGCATACTGCCACCCCATTTTGTGTGAAGCTAGTTCATAACGTTTACTAGTTTCCTGTTTATACTTATGTGTGTACAAAATCATAAACAAAGAACTGCAATGTTGTCTTTTACCCTAAACAATATGCAAGTACCAATTTACCATTTGGCAATAATTCGCAAACATTGCAAGCTTTTCAAATACGAACCCGAAGCGCTCCAATTTTTTTTTCGTAAAGCGATAAATCTTTACGAATCGGCGTAATATATCGCACACGGCTTTAGTACGTGGGGCAGATGGTAAGGCGTAAGTAAATTCGTATTCACCTTCAAGGGAACATGTTTGAGACGGCTACTCTCTTTTTATTTATTTGTACGACATATTTAACCCTCTCGCTCTGACGTCTATTGTTCTCCATTGTAAGTTTGTTCGGCCTATGTCCGAGAGTATACCGATTACACACATATTACAAATGCACAAACAAATATGTTCAATATGTCGTTGGTATTTGAAAAAAAAAGCTATGATTTCGTGCTCACTGTCACTCGTGTCATCCAGATAATTTTAGTATGGAGAATTGCCGGTGTCCTTTAAGCATACCCTTGGCATTAGAAACAAATGACAATCGTAAGAGATCCTCACCATTAGTTAAGTGACAAGTAGTTTCGTGCACCTCAGGGTATATCTACTAGTTCTACCAAGTAGCTATAAAATAATCGTGATTCGTGTCTAACAACTCTTTATAATCTATGGTCTAACTGAGACTGCAACACTTTTTATGTACCATAAATGTGGGAACTCACAAACAGTTATTTTGTTCTACTCAGAATTCAGGGTAGACATGGTAATTTATCAGAAGAATAAAGACCCTCAAATGCAAACATGATCTATTTCAGTCTCGGCTGCAGACAGGGTATCGATTTCATGGCCTAGGTACCCTGAATGATAGATGAAACACAAAATGGACATATTTGCTTCCAAATCACTGGCGATAAGCTTGCACCTTTATTAAGTTAAACAAACGAATCGCCATCGTAAACTACGAATGCATGTATTATGCTAACCAAAACGTAATTTAGTATCAGATCAGTGCAGCCAGCTCGCGAGTTGCATGCAGAGCTTTACAAACATAATCCGACCTTGCGGCACATTGACAAGTAAGTAAAGGTTACTTACTTACTTGTCCAACCTTTACTTTGTACAGCTTACATAATACAGTAAAACTGTAAAAGTGTCATCCGAAACACGGAACGCCTGACGAACAAATAATTTTTCCTTTCACGCCTGGTTTGCTGGAAGAGATCTCTTTTTAGAGATAAGCTCGCCTTTGTACATGTGTTTTCTTTTAATGTAACTATTTAAATTATTGTGTGCAATAAAGAATTGTGAAATTGTGAAATACAATACACATTACCCTTTGTTCACAATTTCACAATTTCACAATTCTTTATTGCACACAATAATTTAAATAGTTACATTAAAAGAAAACACATGTACAAAGGCGAGCTTATCTCTAAAAAGAGATCTCTTCCAGCAAACCAGGCGTGAAAGGAAAAATTATTTGTTCGTCAGGCGTTCCGTGTTTCGGATGACACTTTTACAATTTGTATAATAGGCCAGACGACTGTATCAAAGATTTAATGATTCTAAGGGAAAATATTACATAAAAGGATTTAAAACACTAATTTAATTTGATTAAAAACATTAAGATTAATATGATTTTCAATAAAACGAAAAATTTAAATACTGCATTCGGCCATTTTAATCGAGACAGGAATCATAGCGCATGACGCTGCATGACGTCATAACAATTTAAACATCATCTGATTTATGCTGATTACTCATAAATTTGGACATTGATATCTTTACGTGACATCAAAGCCGACGCCATGACACCTGAGAGGTTTTTTCGCGCACTATTACAAAATATTAGAAGAATTTTTGAAATCGGTTTATCCGTCTACGCGCAATCGGTGTACATACATAAAAAAATATCCCAACGAATTGTAAACTTCCTCCTTTTGTGAAGTCGGTTAAAAATAGGTAAAATAAAGTTCACTATGGAGTGTAACATGAAAAATAGTTGCCATGGTGATGTATCTAAATGATATCGGATTTGAATCTCAATAAACGTTCGAGTATCCCTGCTGGTCTATCGAAAATTCAGCCTAACATTATCTGCTTCCGTTCTAAAGAATTATTTATAAGCGTACATTTAAAAACCTGTATTTGTTCCTTTCCTGCATCCAACAAGTGCCACATTAACCTCAACACCAGCTACCATTACTTTACATCTTTTCCAAAATAAACAAACTGCCCTAAATTAATGCAAAGTCCAATGGTTCCGTAGTTTCAGGCGTATTGAGATTAAGGCGACTGCAGACGAGGGGCGGGTGTTTGCCTCCAGAGGGCGGGCGTCTTGTAATTAGTCTGTGTGTTTACATTCTCTGCCGTAAAGGCGAGCTTGTAAAATTGAGTAAACAGTGGCCAGTGTCGCCCACCCCGCTAGTTCCAACGAGATGTGCTTAACGTGATGCCTGACCTTGGTAGAAGCTTGTTGGAATAGGCCCTATGTTTGGTTTTCGTAATTTAAATAATAAATTCGGGCTCTTTGGGTAAATGCTTCGTGCATGCGTTGACTCACACAACAAATGGGGCGAAACAAAAAGGAAAATGACGAGAGATTATGTTCATGATATTACAAGTATTTTTCACGTACGACCGTAGCGGCTATATGTGATGTTTATAGATTTTTAGTACAGTAATTCAATGTAATCAATGTATGGAAATAACAAACAAATTAATAAAGTTTTGAAACTTATTTAGTTTATTATGTTGTGAGTTTTGAGCACCACACCCAAAGAACTCAATCATACCACATAAGTTTCAAAACACAAAATAAAAAAAATAAAAAATTGTAAAATAAAATAAAATAAACAATTATTTTGACAGATCAAACTAATCTAAGATGCTAAGACCTGACTTCTCAAACATGACGCTGTGAGATCATGAATTTATAATCACCGGATGTATATTACGCTTCATATGCGAAATCCAAGCAAAAGTTATTTCTTGGAAAGTATTAATTAATCCCTTTCATTTGATACCCCACTCGGCCCTGTAAATTTAAAATTATTGATTCCATAACGTTACAGTAGGAGGACGCGCCATAAGTAGTGGACGATCAAGGCGGTCCTAATGATACCGCACTTGTTAAATTCTGATAAACAAGTGGTTTAGATTTTCTGGTGACACAAAGTTATAACATCCATATAACCCTCCTTTTGTCTTCGCTGTTGTCGGTAATAAGTACCCTTACAATTTTTCGCGCTTGTGCACTGAACCTTATCGACGTTTTACGTCATAAATTGGAATTCACTTGTTTTAGTGCGTACTATTTCAAATCGGTCGTAGTTTATGAAAGCCGTTACCGATGCGGTGCCTTCTAATGGAATAATGTACAATGTCACTAGCCAAACAAATAACTTTACCTCCGCTCTAAAATATCGACAGGAGACCAGAATTTTCAATGTATCACAAATGAACCTCTTTGCTTTGAAAAATTTATTCGATCCATTTTAAACTCCCCCGCAAGGTCTCTTGAATAAACAAACGCTTATGCTGCCTTATTTCGAACGAACTCATTGCTAGTATGAGCAAACACAGGAAATTCGACTCTATATTAAAATAACATGGAGTTGAATCGATGAATCAAGTCCTGACGATTTATCTGCCGCGGCATTCAGAATAGCTCCATCAAAGGAGCGCTGCCAATGTTTGTAGAGAAATGGAAATTTCTGTATCGGAATCTAATACCGCAAGTGGTTTTTAATGCCTTGGCAAAGAGTGCGATTCATCGTTGTCTGAAATACTGAGGATTGGAGTTGTTTGTGAAACTTGAATCCTTCTATATTGAACGCGACCGAAAAATGCTTCGTTTGCACACAGACAGTAACCCGGGAGGTAGTGATATTTACTGAGTATTTTATGATAAGGTAAATATGTGAATTATGTAGATTATTCAATTGCGAAACAACCATGTTAGAATACAAGCAAATAAATCTCAGGTTTAAAAGGTCTTTAAGAACGTACAAACTTGTTATAAAAAGTTCTGTGGCAAGAACTAACCCATTCTTCCTAGTTATTAACGTTTGGTGTAATAAGTCGAAAATAGTAACTTTTTAAGCCAGTTTAAATGCCAGGTAAAATAATAATAATGAATATATTTATTCATGGAAAAATTAATACAGCAAGCTTAAAATGGTGATGTCTGCTGATTAATACAGCAAGCTTAAAATGGTGGTATCTGCTGCCATAGCTTTGCTATTAAATAACCTGTATTTATGGCTCACAAGCCCGTACCTCTTCCGAGGTGTATTTGTGGTGTGATGCTGATGAGCGAGCACAGTTATTTACGTAACAAAATTCAGGCCCAGTATGCACATCTTTCCGACTATGGCAGTTGTTTATCCCTACTTAGGGCTATTACTTGTACTTTTGTGGCTAACAATATCTCTCTAACACCAACAATATATCTATTTGTTGACTAAGCAAACTGTATGATTTTATGGTCAATAAAACAAATTGACCTTTGAACTTTGAACTACCTATATATCTATCTGTGCTAAGCAACCACTTACACGTACAGTGGACTGTCCCCGTGTAAACGAAGCATTATTCAGAAATACTCTGAAAGTGATTGTTTTAACGGTTGCTTTTGTTGGTTCTGAACGATAATGAAAACACAGCTACTGTTCCCGTTGAGCTCGAAATTTATGCAAACCAAACAGTAGAAACATAATAAACGTAATGGATTTTAGTGAAGCCTTTTTGTCAACCCAAAGAAGCTGAATGAACACAAAAAATCACTAGGGTAGTCAAAGGTCGTCTTAACTCCTCTTATTTTATCAAGTCCTCAAATTAATCGCGCTAACTGCTTTGTCTCCAACACCCCGCACATTTATATCTACTTCAATACTAAGCATCCAAAGTTACACACAGACACTTAGCACCTATATAGTTTCTGCCAAAATGCAAATCTCGAATCGTTTAGTTTAATTAACAATGAGAGTAATAACCGCCTGAAAAGTTGTACCTTCGAAGAAGGCACAATGCACGACTACCATTTGTCGGGAACAATCGGCAAAGTTCGGGTGTGCAATTTAAACTTGGCAAAATAGCTTCGTAGTTAATCGTTGCCATTTCTGAGAGCACCTCGGCCCGATTACCTTGATGATATTTCAACAAAGTTCTTTAGCGGCTGGCTTAGCCAGCCTTTTTTCCCCTCCGAACTTCTAGGTTTTATTGAACTTGGCGTTTTGCTTTTTATTTCTTGCGTTTTAATGTGTCGACCGACGCCAATTTGACTGTCAAAGATTCACAGGGTCGTTTTTTAGGGTTCCGTACCCGTAGGGTGCCAAACTATTACTAAGCCTCGCTGTCTGTCTATCTGTCCGTCTTAAGCCCCTTCTTGACAAAGAGAGATGCGTCTGCATACGTCATCTGCCGATGCATCTGCCGATGTGAAGTGGGGCTGATTTGCGAGTCTGTGGAAGGTATTCTATCAGGCGTCCGCCTCGAATCCGCTTGTTGTCGGTTTTTTTGGCACGCATCAAAGGGTTTCGACGCGGACGTTCGGCGTGTAATCAGACATCGGCGGACGCAGGAGTAGTTTTTAATCGGTTCGCTCGCGTTAAGACACACGCGGGCCAATCTAACAATAGCGAACAATTAGATGTGTGAGCAAGAGATTTAAACGTTAATGTGCGAGTGCGTGATGCGTCGGTCGAGGATGAACAAAGACTGCTCGACATAAAGACGTCGTCAGATATATGGACGGCTCGTGAAAAATTATCTGCCTGGAGTGCGCAGACGCAGGTCTATGTGAAGTAGAGGAGGCTTCAGCGGGCTCTATCGCACGAACCATAATAGCTATAAACTAAATTTTTCACAGAATGTGTGTGTGTGTGTGCCGCAACAGCAACGAATAAAAAAATCAATATATAATAGCGAATCACATAGTATTAAGCCAATTTCAATATAATTACGAGATGAAGATATTCTTGTTATAACTTTCAGTCACTTGATTCTTGTACGATGATGCGGAATCCTTCGGGTGACAGTCTGCCTCGCACTAATTCGATTAATTAATATAACAACTTGACAGCATTCAAGTACCCAAGGTACTTTATTCTAAGTTCTCCAAATGCATACAAGTATTTTTTTTATTATTCTTCTTCATAGGACCCATTAGTGTTTCAGACAGAGGGCACCTCTATTCAACTAACTTTATTTAATTTAAAGTTTACAAAGTAATAATTTACCATGTTTTCTGCAATTATGTACGAGAAACCCGCAGCTGCGAAAACTTATTCTTTCAAAGTGACTTTGCTACGAGTTCGATAATTTAAGTTTCCTAATTAGTCATAACTTTTAATCCTTATTATCTTCATGCTAAATTTTAGTGGATTACTGATGATTTCGTGGAGTATTTATGAGTATCGAATTACGTGGTAACATTGTTTCTTTTGAATAAACCGTTACCATCAATTTCTGCCTGAGTTACGGGGGCTTTCACTTCTCTCTTTTAATGGGCCATTTGAGCGTAATCTCCTTTTTATGATTTAGTACAGTTGCAAGAGAATAGTTTAAAAGTATGCAAATGTACTACATTTTTCCGAAAGGATAGCAGAGATACCAACACACAAAATCTTTTCAAAACGGGGTGCCGAATATTTTTCTGTTGTGCCCCACACTCAGCAGTAAAACTAACAATTTATCATTTCGAAATAAGGTTAATGCGAGTTCGTAAAGTGGGTTACGGCTTCCTTCCTTTTAATTAGAGAAAAAGTACGCAGGGCACCTTTGCCATATTTTTTCGGCAAATTATTTTACAATTTATTTCTTCACTCCCTTCCGGGAAAGAGAATAGTCATTAAGGAGAGCAATTTGTAACATTACGATGCGAAGAAAACAGTAGCTTTCGTTGTTATTGCACTAAGAAGTAAAAAAAAGCTTACGTACATGTAATTGCTATCTGTTTTTGACGAACGTAACATATTAAGAAATTCACGATTTATTTCAGGTTATGCGCTTCATTGCGATGGTGATTATTTTGATAACGCAATCATCTAAGATAAAAACGACATTTTACAAAGGAGGATGGAAACCTTTACCTTTTAACTCAGCTTGTAAGTTAAGTAGATCTATTCTTTAAAGCTAAAGAACAAGCCTTGTTCCCTTGTAGACAACTATAAGAAAAAGTTAAGTCATTCCAAATCCCCCACACAATTACTTATGTATGAGGTTCTTAGCTACTTTCACCAACTTACGGAGCCTTAGCTCCGGATTGTACCGTGACAAGTTTTTAATTTAAAACGACTTACGGGACTATTGCTGGCGGTGGTGGCAAGGATTAAAAGTTGTACCACTCAAATTTATCCTATCGCCTTGTACACGTGTAATCGCCGATAAAGACTAGCCATCTCTGATGGATTTAGTATGTAAAAACCGCGACTGAGGAATGTGTTTGGGGTGGCAACAAACTGTATCGCTTGGGGATAAGAACGATGTTTCAACATAAATCAAAGGTAGAATCATGAGGGTGGAAGTTTGGTAAACTCCCAACACGGGCCGGATATAAGTTTCTAGCTGAAGCTGTTGGAAATAAATGGCGGAGATATGCATATTTTGTTGAGTGTTGTTTGATCTGGAGGAAATAGGGCGATATTGATAAAATGTTAGTGGTATTGGTATTTGCCATGAGTTTTCAAGGCGCAATTCACATCTCATTTTTTTAATATGTAGCCCATTCGTCCCCACCCAGTGGCACTGGTCTATACCCTGATACAAGTAAGATAGAGCTATACTCCAATGTGCTGGCTCAGTGCAGGTTGATTGAGGTCATGAAATATAAATTCCAATACTGAATATGATGAAGCTTTATACAATTTTTTGATGTTGTGTCTCTGGGCTACGAACGACCGGTCACTACAATACTCTGGACGGTAAGAGAATGCGATCCTGTTACATGTCTATGTCCCTGTCTGTCCCGTGCTACTTTTCACTCTATCTCACTCCCACAAAGGGTATTGCATCCCAAACTGGACATGTGTCAGGATCGCATTCGCTAGACTATAAAGGCCTTACTACAAAAGAATAAACTCCTGTTCGACACCATGGGATTCGACGTTTGTTTCGAGGTTAAACTACGTTTAATATTTTTTAACAGGCAGGGTAACAGAGATTCCAAAATGGATTATCGAAGACCTATCCAATTTTTCATGCATTTTGATCATTTTTAATCGGGGAAAATAAATAATATCACGATGCGGTGTTTCATTGAAACTTTGTATCACAGGCTGGTTTCCGATTAAAGTAAAGTAAAATTTCGTTTATTTGCAAAGAAAATGTACGTCATGGATGGAATGCCCTCCCTCAAAGTAGCGTGAGCTGTGTCTTGAGAGACAGTTCCTTCACAATACTGAGTAATCAATAGATATTACATTTTGGCTAATCTCACACAATGTTATTTAATCACAGTATTTAATTAATTTTATTTTCTGGAATGTCTTCAATAATAATAATATATTTCATTAATTAAGTCAGATTATCACAACGGTTTTTATTAATTCTATTTTCAACTAAAGTTTATAAGATATATCTATACAAGTAATAGAGATTATGATAATATCTATTATTCTATATAGTTGATGTTGTAATTTCTCATTCTACAAAAGAAAGACCATACATAACACTCGTAAGCTATCCTGATAAATGAATTGATCACTTTCTACAGCGTTGCCAGTTTCACAAAGGACCTAACCTATACAAATATATCCGTTATAACGAGTATCATCCACACAAATGAAGAAGTGTCGAAACCCATACTTTACTGAAACAATAGGGCCGCTAATGAAATCGGCCCCCTAAAAGGGTCTATTCAGAAGCAGTGGACGCGAAACAATGTACCTGTTCTGTATAAATTGAGGAAGTCATTATTTTCGGTCTTTGAATGAAGATGCGGTCGCGTGGTGACAATGATTATATCTACTCGTACTCTGATAATAACAGAAAACCGTCACGCTCTTTCCCATACGTGGTGGGCACTGGGCACAGTTGCGCCCACTTTTAGTCAGATAGAGCTCGTCTAAACTGAAATGACGCGCCCCACTCCTTGGTTTTGTATTTACTTGTCATACAAAACCAAGGAGTGGGGCGCGTCATTTCAGCTTAGACGAGCTCTAATTGATATTTAATTTTGTACGACAGGGAGATAGCTTCAATAGCTAACTGGATATAGGTATAGCTTGTAAAACATAGGTTGCTGCGACAGCTGTCACTTTGACGTGACTAGAGCTGGGGATAGGTTGATATACATTTCATCGATATTCCAACTTAAGTTAATGAATGTTACAAACTAATTAAACAAATCTTCACTTTTTATCAATAAAGTATGAAATTTTGTCTCCGCAACATTCACCGTCGCAAAATACGGTACTTGACACGCGTGTTTTTGATGACATCTGTCACAGAGATCAAGCTTTGTTTTACAAAATACCTATAGTACTATTTTAAGTCGTCCATCCTCCAAAAAAATAAAATAACATGAGTGTCCGTTTTGTATGCTTCAACTAGGCAAAGTCGGCAAAAACATGCGGCAGTAAAAACTAACAACACTACATCAGGCAGGCATCACCGCCAATCGTGGGCCAGTAGTTTGCTTGCGCAAAAATAAACAAATAAAAATCTGCATGTTCTATGAAATTATGCATAAATTTGTAAAACTGCAATATTTTGCGGCGAACGAACATTTTGTCGACACTCGTTCTCTGCCACCGGTCGGTGGCAATTATGTGGTTGCGACAGGCAGTGCCGTGGCCGGCCATTTTGGGGAAATGGCCCACATGGCCAATACGACCGGAAAATGCAGTTTATGTGGCCACAAATGCATATCCCTGTCATGCGTTCCGTTGCAAGTTCGTACGTTACATACCTTGGCGGATTTTTTCCGTGAAGCCGAGTGGTTTATTTTGTCCTTCTCTGCTTTAGACATAACTAAACTCTGAAGGACTTTTGATGAAGCTGTAAAGTTAGATTACACCTTGAGCACGGGCTTTGTTACCAAAATTAAACAGAGATGCGAATAATGTTCTAATGCACCAGCTAACCTTTACTTAATAAACTTGTCAAAATTTATAACACAACTTTATTCATAAAGTTTGTACTAAAGCTTTTAACTTATCTACCACCAAACGGAATAGAAACATACACGAACTCATAAAGTAAATTTAATACGAAACACTAAGACGGTACTTTGAAACACTTGTGAGCGCTAAGTCTCTGCTTAAATTCTTAGAAGCAGGAAAGCTGAGATTCGCCAAACTCGTGCATAAGTTGGCTATGTGTTATGTTGTGCGAAAGTGTTTTATGTCCACGGCAATATGGCCCTTGAGTGTGCCGCTTCAGATAATTGCATCCAAACAAGAGCGTAATGAGGCGTGCTTGTGACCCGGGAGATGTGGGACAACAGGGACGACTGGTATAGTTTAGTTGGAGTTCAGACGCGGCGGGCCATTTAACTGCTATTTAATTTTAAAATCTGAAAGATTTAAAAGGTATTTCTAAAATTAACCCCCTAAGTCAAGCCATGTCATTCTCCTGGCCGAAAAGGCCGAAAAATATTGACATTAAAATTAGTTTGACAGTGGGTATCAACGTCAAAAATTAGACATTCATTAACTCTTGGTACCCACTGTCAAACTAATTTTAATGTATTTTTTTTTAATGAGATAGATATGCAGGATCGTTAAATGTGATGCACTTTGAAAGAATACTTCGATGTCATTACTTTAGGGTTCCGTAGCTGAAGGGTCATGAAAAGGACCTTATAACTAAGTATCCAGTGTCAATCGTACATCTATTGTTCTCCATTGTTAGTTTGTTCGGCCTGTGTCCTTACGCGAGATTACATATAAGTGTCTAAACATATATATGCCAAAGTTACGCGACCGAAGTTCGGCATGATTACGCCTGCAATGCTATTTGAATTACTGAGGACACATAATGCCGAAATTACGCTGCATTATAGTCTACAGCGTAACTTCGGTTGGGTGTAAGTTCAGCGGCAACTAAGTAAGGTAACCACTAGGTAGGTTTGGCACTTATGGTATGTCACATCAGGCGAATACGTCGGAACGTAAAATCAGCCGCGGAACTTCGGTCTCGTAACTTCGGCATAGTGTGTTTTGATGGTTTTGACACTAAGCCTGGATTTTACGAACGAAAGAGTATCTTTTACTCGAAAGTATCTACTACTTTTTCATAGACACCAGTGATACCTAGATCAGATCACCTCATTTTGAACTGTCATTTGTCATACAAGTTATCCCCGGGATAGTTATTCTCGGTTAACTTTTTGTTGGTGAAATTCTCCCCGACGATATCCCTCGGACAACATCTCAGCGTTGCACCACAGAAGCAGGGCTAATAATGGTGTTCATTTCAATCACACCCTTGGCGAGTAAGTATTTTTATGTCAAGAATATTTTTTGTCACTTACAGATTTTTCAATTAATTTGACAACAGCGGCTGTACCATAACCGTGTGGCACAATGAGTCGAGTGTACATTGTACAAAGTGAGTTTGTCGACGTTTTGTGTTGCACTGTGTTCCTTGGTTAGGTCCATTGTTGGTCACGCGGCCTCGTGTGAGTGGTTCAGATTGTTTTATTTCTTTGCCATTATAAGTAATCTTACTGTAGTGTGGAAGAACGCTTGAATAGCTCTCTGTGGGATGAATGTTACAATACAATAGGTAATGGGTTAGAGAAGACGTGTAAATAAGGGTATGTGATAATCGAGCACTAAAAATCTTCAGTCCTTTTATGGTATTTTAGATTAATGGGCTAACAGGAAAGTAGGAAAAACTTATAGTTAGACTGAGAAGTGCGGTAGTAAAAAACATCACCCATATAGCCATAACATAAGCATACGCAGATAGGCGCGCATATATAACCTCTATGGAGTAGCTCTCGAGATTCTGCCTTACAAACGATTTGTTTCCACGAAGTCGATTCGCGTTACGCCGTCTTGCCGCGACATCGATTTTAATAAGCGCTCTGTGGAGCGAGAGTCGACGTAGCGGCAAGGCGGCGTAACGCAAATCGACGTCGTGGAAACTAATCTTACAAACCAGGTGGTAAGGGACAAGAAGAAATGTATACGTGTCCCGACCCTCAACGTCAAGCGGGAACCATCTGAAATCCCAGTCTATACAGGGACTGGTAAAAATTAATTAAAAATGTTTGTCACTGGATCAAAAAAAATGGAAATAAAAAAAAAGTCACTCTTTATCCGATGACCTCAAAGATGTCTGTGACATTGAGAGGGAGCGTAGGGCGCTGGCTGTTCGCTGTAACATGCTGGCTCGCAGGTTCGCTCGTTGTAGTAAAGAATCAAAATTAACATTGTTCAGGGCATACTGCCAGTCTTACTACACGTGCAGCCTGTGGGTCAACTATACTCAGGGGGCATACAGCGCCCTACGTGTTCAGTACAATAATGCGTTTAGGGTGGTGATGGGGCTGCCGCGGTACTGCAGCGCCTCAGGCATGTTTGCGGAGGCAAGGGTCGACGGCTTTGCCGCGATCATTAGGAAACGCAGCGCCTCGCTATTAGCTCGCGTACGCGGCATCTCCAACTCCATTCTTCGCACGTTGGCTGGACGGTGGGACTCGCCGCTGCTGGCGCACTGGGTGAGGCTACATGCGAGTAGGTAGCCTAGGTCCTTCTTCCCCTGCTGTGCATGTGATATTTTCTAATTGTAAATTTTTGACATTTTTATTTATTTTGTAATGTACGAATTTTCTTTTGATTTTAATGTTGACATGTTTAAACTGTGTAATTTATTCTATGGGCTTTTATGCCTGCAATAAATGATTAATAATAATAATAATAATTATTATTATTATTATTATTATTATTATCACATAATGAACTGCGCTTTCACCTGGTGCCCGCTTGACGTTGAGTTTCGGGTCAATCTGTATTATGTTTATCTTATGATACATCGGAAAAAATACTTTATTTATTATTATTATTTATTATGAGCCTGCAATATCCCACTGCTGGGCAAAGGCCTCTCTCCCCCTCTTCCACTCCATTCGATCCTGAGCGGTCTCCTTCCACTCTTTATCCCATAGACCCAACTCATCACTCCATCTCTTCCTGGGTCGGCCACGCTTTCTCTTTGCATTTACTGGGAGCCAGTCTGTGGTTCTCTTAGCCCAACGATTTGGCAGCATTCGAGCAACGTGACCGGCCCAGTCCCACTTTAATTGGGCAGCCTTCTGAGCTACATCTATAATCTTTGTCCGGGAGCGCAGCTCGGAATTCCGGATCCGGTCTAAAAGCCGAACACCGAGAATGCTGCGCTCCATGTTTCTCTGACAAACCCCGAGTCTGAACCTTTGCGCGTCAGTCAAAGACCAAGTCTGAGCTCCGTAGGTAAGGATGGGGAGAATGCACATGTCCATGAGCTTTCGTTTTAGGGACAACGGAAGTTGTCCCTTCATGAGCTCCTTCATAGACCAAAAGCTCTTCCAGGCGTTTTCGACGCGTCTATCGACTTCCTTGTCTTGTCGTGCCTGGAAAGAGACTATTTGGCCTAGATAGATGTATTCTTGGACATATGCAATTCTAACCCCATCCACGTCCACCGTATGCTCCTTGCTGTTAGACATGACCTTGGTCTTTGACATGTTCATGCTAAGTCCAACCTCGAGGCTTGCATGGCTGAGTTGTTGTAGCATAGTCTGTAGCTCAGAAGGCGAATGAGAAAACAGGACTATATCATCGGCGAAACGAAGGTTTGTAAGCTTCGCCCCGCCGACGTCTATACCCCTGTTCTCCCAATCTGGCTCTAGTTTCTTGAAGACCTCTTCCAACACGCTGGTAAATAGTTTGGGGGAGAGAGGATCGCCCTGCTTGACGCCCCTTTCAATTCGAAATGAGGGACCCGGAACTTGTAATTTAATTGAAGCGGTACTGTTTTTATATATTTCTTTGATAAGGTTAATGTAGTATGGATTTATGTCTTGGTTATGGAGTGCTTTAAATATGGAAGTGTGTGTTAAACTATCAAATGCCTTCGAATAGTCGACAAAAGCAACATATAGAGGAAGGTTATATTCCTGATACTTCTCAATAATCTGATTCAGGGAATGGAGATGATCTGTGGTCGACATACCGGGTCGAAACCCAGCCTGCTCGGGTGGTTGAGCTTGGTCGAGTAGATTAGATATGCGGCGCTCTATCACTTTGATAAATGCCTTGTAAAGGTGTGATGTAAGGCTGATAGGACGGTAGTTGCCGATATCTGATCGCTCGCCTTTTTTATAAAGGAGTATGATCTCCGAGTGGCACATGTTGACCGGGAATCGCCCGGCATGCATGACGGAGTTGAAAAAGTTTGTGACATGTGGGAGTAAAATGGGTTCGCCTAACTTCAGCACTTCTGTCGATATGCTTCTGTCGAAAAAATACTAAAATAGGATAAATATTAGATATATGTAAGTAGTTGTAAGTACAAATAATGAGCCGGACACGTGCAAGTCGTACTCGCTTACCGCGGGTCCGCTTCCTATTTTTTTGTGAAATGTGAATGTGTTACGGTTTTTGGGTTTAGTTCTTTACTTTAATTTGCTTTGTGCCAAATATCATGAATTAAGGTTCGTACCCCAAGCAGCACATTAGCGCATTTAGCAGCCAACTAAACATGGTTGGTGGCAAAAATCACTATAATGGGTCGCATATCAGTGCAGATTATAACGACTAGTTTTTAACTCAGCTCTAAGTTCTACAGGAGAACAAAATATTACTGATAATGGCATATTGGTGAATTTTGCCACCATTTAACAACTTGTAGTGCTTAATTGTCTAAATTCGAACTAACAGTGGCAAATAGGCTTTTATATTCACTGATATGACACCCATAGTCGCAAATGGGTTGTTAAAATTACTGTTATGCCTATTTGGCACTTTGAGATCCAAAGAATGGCATATTAGTGTATTTAATGACTTATAGTGGCAGCTATAAGCTTAGGTTGTTATATGCACTAATATCCTACTTTGAGTTCTTTATGGGGGTCGCCAAGAAGCGAGAGTACCAATTTTCACTTATATAGAACGACAATGACACTTGAAGTTGTAAAACTAACTAAGATAGCTAAGTAGCCCCATAAATATTTACACAAAAACCGTTAAACATCAAACCGGCCAAGTGCGAGTCAGACTCGCGCACGAAGGGTTCCGTACCATTATCTATAAAAAACACGTTAATTGTATGGGAGCCCCCTTTATATTAAATTTATTTTGTTTTTAGTATTTGTTGTTATAGCGGGAACAGAAATACGTCATTTGTGAAAATATCAACTGTCTAGCTACCACGGTTCATGAGATACGGCCTGGTGACAGACAGACGGACGGACGGACGGATATCTTGAGATTTTAAGGTACTTTCCCTCCAGGGCCCATTCGTTTGTTCCACCCTGTATATGTGTGAACTGTCACTGTATTTTTCATGAAATACCCAAAAAGTTTTGTAATTGTAATTATTGTAATTTCTTTATTGTACTCACATGACAGTAAAAAAATCGGTTAAGTGCGGGTCGGTATCGCACACGAAGGGTACAGTACCATCGTACAACAAATCAAAAGCACTCAAAACAATAAAAAATAAACAAAAAGAAATAGTTTATGCCTTCACGAGATTTGAACAGACGACCTCCGGATTGAGAGTCTACATCATACCTACCACAACCATGTGGGTTGACGCGAAATATGCTATCATATTTAAATGTGTAGTATATGTGTCTATGGCATGGTTGCTATGACAATAAATAAACAGTTTCAGTCAAGATCTCCATTTTGAAATGCGTAAGTGTATCTAAACACGTCTCTTGTATCGGGGCCCCCTTTAATTTGCAATATCTCTCGTATTTCAGTATTTGTGGTTGGTGCGGCAACAGATATACACATTCTGTGAAAATTTCAGCTTTCTAGCTATTACGGTTCGTGCAGACGGACCCGGTGACAGACAGGACGGACGGACGGACAGACGGACAGCGAAGTCTCAGTAATAGGGTCCCGTTTGGCACCCTTCGGGTACGGTACCCTAAAAATAGCTTAACTTAGAAAAAATATGTACAAAGGCGAGCTTATCTCTAATAAGAGATTTCAGTTTTCTTCAAATTATCATCTTATGTCAGAATAACTTTGTAGCTAGTTGAAAAATAACATTTGAATTGATTCAAAGCTTGTCGCGCTTTTAGGGCCTTTAGTACCTACTAAACGCCGCCGTAAGCAGCACTGTCTACAACCTACTGGAAAACGTGAGACACCCATCTACAATTTCCGTACAATGAGGTTCACTCACTCATTATGTCAATGTCATGCAGACTGCAAAACATCATTTCAACGCACCAAAGAGTATTTAATTAAAACATCACTGGCAGCCAAACTTGAAGTGGCCAAAAGGAAAAAATGAATTTCTGAGCTCTGAGATTTGTATGAAAACAAAAGTAATTAAAAACTATGAATATCAATGAATATTTAAAGTCTTTGTAGAAGTCCGGGGACGACATTGCCATATCATTTAAATTTAGTTTCATTAAAAGAAGGCTTACCTACCAAAACAAAATGGCCTTGGTATAAACTTTTCAAGCGTGTTGAGAAGACGTATCTTGTACCGAGACCACTTTCAATTTGTAATATCTCTCGATCAAAGTTGAGCTATTTTAGGCTATTCACGCTGAAATTTTTTTGGTGACTGCTTTCAACAATAAATAACATAACATAACATAACATTTACATACAGGCACTTACATTGCTTCTGGCCCCACACTAGGATACCCTGTGTCGTGGGAACCAGAAACAGCGACAACACAAACATGTAAACATCCAAGACTTGGGGTATTTTTTTTTGTCCCCAGCCGGGATTCGAACCCGGGACCTCTCGCATGGTAGGCAGACGTGCAACCGCTGCGCCACAGAGGTCGTCAATACCAATATTTTTTGTTGTAACGTTTTTCTCTAAAAGTAGGTACGTGATAGTAGATTGTTTACCAAGGGAGTAAAGAGCTATTTTTAGGGCGAGAGTGTTTTTTGAATCCTGAGCGACCGAGGGATTCTAGAGTTGAGTCCCGAGTCACAGAAGAGATAATAGTACTCCGTACAGAACGGCCACTCCCTTCCCCGCGCTGATTCAGATACCGCACCCCACCCCTGGCGTCTAGGAACTGGTTGAAATATCAATAGACGCGGTTGAACGCCTGACGAGTGACCGCGCGTATACGGTGAATAATAACCGGTAATATAATATGGTGAAGTTTTGTGCATTATTTGTGTGTCTGTCGTCAACTAGAAACAGCAAAGACAGGAGATTCTTTCGGTTCCCGACTGATGAAAGAAGGTAAGCAACAGCAACTCTATTGTTGTTCTTTTGAGAAATAAAAATTCTAATACCTTAACTCCCGGAATGTAACTTGGTCAGCGTTTGCTGTGTGTGTCTCGCTCTCTCACAAGGACAGACTTTGTGCGAGACAGAGACAGAGTTATATGTTTGTAGTACTTACTAGCTACTGACTACGATAATTGATAATAAGTCAGTGTCGTAATATTTTATTTTTAACCGACTTCAAAAAAGGAAAGGTTCTCTAAAGGTTCTCTTTCATATTTTATTTTCTAAGATACCTAGTACTAAACCTTCCGTAATACATAATTATATAATTATCAATAAAGTACATTTATTATAGGTATTCATTTCGTGCTATCCGTTGTTAGTGCGATTCAATAACACGAACGAAGCACTTCGAGTTGAAAAGTAGGTAGTAGGTGGGTCAATCAACTATTTTACCCACACTTTGCTGTCCCCGACCTAAATACGCTAAATGGTTAAATTTACACATTTTACGAATATAACAATAGTATCTAAGCTAGCAGGCACTACGGGGAACTTGATTACGTTCTCGAAGATCTTCGTTTGTGTTTTTTTTTGCTCACATGGCGCGGTATGGTGTCCTTTGATAGTGCCGTTGAGCTGCAGTCCTCGAAGAACTTTCAGAGAGAGTGCGTGCGTTGACAGAAAAGTGTGGGTTAAGTTGATTGACCCAAGTACGCACGCACTAACTTTGTCGCGGCGGCGGCGCGCCGCCATTAGCTGGGTCCACATATAGCGAGCTTCGGCCGGGTCTCGCTCGAACCCTGTAGTGGTTTGGTTGTTTTGAATCTCTCAGAGACTAGGTACCTACTTAACATAAAATTCGAATATTGTACAATCCTAACGATGTTTTTACATAGGTAGGTACCTACCTACAGTTCACGCCAAGTGTCTCTTACCTACTTCAGAATAAGTAATAGTAGGTAACAACAACATAACATAGCTTCACGCCTTTTCCCATAAGAGGTGGCAAAGGCACTGTGCCCACTTTTAGACAGTTATTCGATACCTACCTACTCTATTTTTGTAACTTAATGTATGAAGGATCAAAGTGAACATTAACATTTTTTAGGATTTCAATGAGAACCCGACTAGGTATGTTTAAACGGCAGCGCCCCTACAAAGTCACTTCATAATAATGCAAACGCTTGTGTTCGGGACAGTTCGGGTCGCGCCGTCGTCGTTCGGTTCGCCCGACGCAAATCGCTGCATTTGCCGCGCTACCAGCCCTAGCAATATTTACGCACACATTTGCACGTATACAAACATCATTTAGTCATGTAGTAGTAATAGGTGCTTATTTTACGAGCGTTCTATGGAGTGTCCGAGGTGTGCCCGAGTGTAACGAGGGACTCAAAAGTAGAATCCTGAGGGAGCGAGGGATTCAAAGTACATCACTCGAGCCAAAAATAGTTTTTACTCCTGAGGTGGACACTCTACTTTTCATCACCCTCTATGAGAAAAGTAGTAAGTAATCAATAAAATAACATACATGTACCTATACAGGGTGTAACAGAAAGGGGTGTACAAGCGGAAAGAGGGACATCATTCTGAACAACTTTCACTATGGGACCGACTTGATCAGAGCAACTTTATTTTTATCAACTCAGTACATTTCGGGCCTAGCGCTGATAGTATGGTGGAGTCAGTCAAGTCAGTCCCATAGTGAAAGTTGTTCAAAATGATGTCCCTAACAACCTTCTTTCGGCTTATACACCCCTTTCTGTTACACCCTATATTTATTTACACAATTGTCGTGATATGTCGTCGTGTGTAATGGTTTGTTGGAAGAAATCTCTTGTTATCTATTATAAGTTTTCTGTATGTCATTCTTGTGTTAGTACAATAAAGAAATTACCAATTATGAATATGTCCCCCACATAGTTAAAGCTTGTTTAGTATTGGCTAAATCTTGAAAATTGGTTCAAAAAGCATTTTCAGATAAACACTTTGTTCCTCTTGAATTTTTCTACAGGATTGATTACAGTTTTAAAAAACATACCTATATTTCTCGTAATTTTATTGGTAACAGATCTTGTATTTTTCATTCGCGTTTGTTGTTATCATCTGGAGTTAGACACTCACTTTCACTCATAGATATTCTTTACTCATATCCGAAAACGAAATTGAAATAATTACATGCAGCATTCAGATTTGGCGCGCTTTGTTTACAAATTTTCCACAACTTTTTAATTATTTGGTCGGTGTTTCGATATCAATTCTGTAAGGTTGTTTCTCTGTTGTCACCGATCGGTGTCAATCGATTCGGTCGATCGGATTATCTAATCTGTGTCGAGTACGCATTTTAGTAAAAACTTTTTTTTTTATTGGCTGCGTTTTGAATCGATCTCTCTTTTAATTGGGTCTGTCAGCCTGAGTGGTAGTGAAAATGATTAGTGACAGTATTTTTTTTCCTTTGTACTGGCAATAAAATTAAAAAGCTACTTTTAGTCCCTAGGGACTAAATGACCTACTTTAGTCCCTGTTTGCCGGGACTAAAGTAGATCTTTTTGAATAGATGTGATGAAAAATGTATTATTATTATTTAAAACAGTTCGAGTGTTTCTGCCATAGCGTAGAAAACTGTTTTAATGACTTACTCATCGTTCTTGGAATAATTTAAACAGTACCAGCAGCATTTAAAAAATACCGAAATTTAGGTATACCGGTATTTGAAATTTTCAATACAGCTAAGATGTATTACAGCGTAATTGTTCCTACCTTCGAAGTCCATCATCAGACCAGCTCGGTGGTACCATAAGAACATGCTCCAAGAAATCTACTTTCGAATAAAAAAAACTACATTCAAATTGGTTCACCCGTTTACGCTCCGCGAGCTGAGAGACAGAGACACAGATACACAGATACCCAGAGTGACACACGCGTTAAATAAAATCATAACACCCCTTTTCGAGCAGAGCCCATTAACCCTTCGATCGCGATCTCGCTTAGTAGTACATGCGATTCGCTTGCAGAATCTGGCCCCAAGTATTTTTTTGTTTTCTCACGGATCACCAATTGAAACCGAAAATAGTTACTACAGGGTCTAATATTCACTCATTTGATAAATTCGAAGGTGCATTTAGGTGATTTTTGGATGTATAGGTGCCATTATGGAGTAAACAAGCTGATATTGCAACTGCAAGTAATTGGTTTGATCGCCATGATTAAAAGATGGCGAACGCAAATTGCAAATATTTTGAGACGATTAAAACAATAACAAGTTTACAACGTAAATTTGACGCGTATCTGATACATTCTAGCAACAAAATAATCGCATTCTGACCACCAGATTCCAGATTTTCAACAGAAAATGTAAAAGTGAGGTTATGTTACAATTAATTATTATATTTTTTTTGAGGAAATTTTCATCAGAACGATGGCGCTTTAAAATCTTATAAGAAATATAATATGCACTTCACAATAAAATAAAAATTGCACCGGTTTTATCTGATCCTAAGACAGAACATGCGCATGTACCTAATTACGTAAATATGTTGTTGTTAGAGTGTAGAAGTCTAGCCATCACCATTCGTTAATAACGCACTTACCTTGTAGTTATATACGATGAAAATCTCTTCCAGTTCCAATAATCACTCAGTCTACTTACACAAACAAAACAAAGCAAAAACAATCCTGCTTGCCACTAATAGTACTACACTGATCTAATGAACGAACTGAATAGACTATCATTCGTTCAATCAGTCCAATTTGCACTTGAAGTTCCAATTTTCACCAACGGTAGCAATTTGAACGCGTTTAGACCTTATTAGATCTTTAAAATAGGCTGCTATTTTTCGCCTTTTGGTTGCATATAGGTGCTATATAGGTTCTAACCACCTATATAGCACCTACGTTAGATCCAAAAATCACCTTGCGTAGCAATTTGATATAATATGGAACTCCTATGCCACCAAATGTGCTGCTTGGGACAGATGTAAAGATTTTGATTCCCTTGCGAGTATCAACCACTTTCAGCAAATTCTTTTGATTACGTTAACAGATTTTTTCGCAGCTTTAAAGAGTTACAGACCTGAGTTATATTATTTTCAAATTCATACCTTGACAAATTCTTAAGGAAATATGTCTTAGCAATTCTTTTTGGTCTTTAAGGTACAGAACCCTAGAAAACTCTGTAACATAAAATGAAAAGGCAGTATTCCGTTTCGTGTATACCACACACACAACGCACGAGCCACCACAACTATTATTTTTGCAGCACGTCCTCAGTAAATTGTTAAGGAACAAGTTTACTGTTGTTGTCTCGAGTTGCCAGTTAATTAACAGGGCTCAGGGAGCAACTGACACTTTGCGCGCCGCGCCGCTGAGAATTATGCCTCTATGTGTGCATTCGCAATGCATACGGTGAGGATTTGAAATGGAGACTCCATTTTGGCGAGTTCTCTGGTGTTATTCGATACTCTGCTACCCGAGCTAGAGGTCTCATGTTCGAATCCCGGCCGATAAATAAATAAATATTCTCGGGTCTTAGATATTTATAGGTATGTGTGTGTCATCTATGTTACGGTTCTCACGAGACAGGGCATCCTATTGTGGGACCAGTGACGGGGTTTGATTCTCGCTCATTCGATATACGGATATCGACACCTATCGAGTGATTTCCGTACAAAATTACTCGATATAGATGTAGATATCCGCGAGAATCATAACCCAGAAACAGAATATTATGTAGTGCCTGTTTATTTTGTATGCCACAATCGTCGAAGAAGGATTGCCTGCATGTGCCTGCTGAAGGTTGCCTGTCCTCTATGTTGCTCTAGGAGGAACTGAAAATACAGAACAAGGACGTTGTCTAGTGCGCTGGTTACAGTGATTTGCATCTGTTGATTGAAACTATGTTTCTATCAGTTTCTATGTTCCAACGATCTTTAAGCGCTTATTATATTACGCTGTCGGCAAGGCATGATTTGTATAGACGTCTCACTCTGATGGATCGACTAGAAAGAGACAGTGAGTCAGACAGGGCCCTGCCGACAGCGTAGTCTAATAGGCCCATTAGGTGGATGCTCAGAACAATTAGAGCGGATGAGTGACGTTTATAGGGTGGCGCCACTTCTTTGCAACTGATTGCAACAAACCTGTCATTAACCTTTCATTCCTCATTGGTCAATCAGCGTTAGTTCCACCTGTCATTGCGCGCCAAAAGATCGTTTTATTTTTATTTTATTTTATTTTTTATTTTATTTGGAATGCGTTCAGTACGTTACCTCGTCTCCCGGAACAAATAACAGTTTTTTTCTGCATCTGATTTCAATTTTGAGGCGCTTCCCGTTTGAATTACTCTGTGGTTGCATATGCCAACAAAACTCCGCCCACGGACTCAACTAGCTAATTGAAGACTCGTATTTTGGAATAACGACCGCAAACAGTTTTGCTGTGTTGGAGTTTGAATTCTATTGTCATCGACACAGAATTCAGCGTGCTTCAATAGATGTTTTGTGGCATACAAAATTTTGAGTAGTACCAATTTTAGGTGCAGTTTCAGGTATAAATTAAGTCATACGAAAATTGCTGATAATAAGTTCGCTTGTGACAGGTATTTGGATAAACATAATATCAAAGATTCCCATTCTGAATGGTTAGGGTAATTTTAATTAAAGAAAATCTATCAAGAACTTGAAATATTATGAGTTTAACTCAGCTCAGTACTATCATGCAAGCGTCCCCTTATATACGGATTGCTAAGAAGGGTTGTAGTTAAAACCATCGCTGGCTTGTCAAAAAACAGCATAAGTTGAAGTTTCCTTTCAACAAAAACAAACTCAGGTATTTTATAACGGTGCATTTTTGTTACAAACGTTGTAACATTAAAAAGCTGCCAAGTGCGAGTTGGACTCGCGTTGAGAGGGTTTCGACTTTAGGAAGTACCCTAAAATTCAGTTTTTCATACAAACTTTGCACCCCAGATTTAGGGGGTTAGTCTTGGGTTAGTGGGTTAAAGTTATGAATTTCAGAGTTTTTATGGGATATGGGTGCAAACATGTGCTTGCATACCAAATTTCAGATTTTTAGGACTTCGGTCAGTAACCTAGAGGTTTTGATGACATGGGAATCGGTCATATTATTGAGCATAACTTTTTCAAAATTAGTCCTACAAAAATAATACATTTAGGATCCTCACACCATGCCCTTTCATTTGATATGTCAAAAGGCATATATTTAGAATTTTTAGAATGTTATTTTTCTCATTTAGCCCCCAAAAGTGGCCCCCATATTCCATATTTATATATATTCTTTGTACGTCTTTGGGTCACAAATATTGAGGTGTTTACTAATTTTCAACTTTATTGGTCCAATATGTTCTGAGTAAATTGCCTGTGACGGACGGACGGACAGACGCACAAGCACGCACGACTCGAGTGATCCTAAAGGGTTTCTCTTTCTGAGATACGAAACCCTCATAAAATAGGTATGATTTTCTACTCTATTCTTTTCCAATACAAAAATGTCTGTAACAATGAGCAGTTACTTGGTGAAACTTTATAATGGACTCAACTTCTTTGTGACAAACATGCTCAAGTTTTCTGAAGCTACACCAAAGTTTGACTACACAAAAGGAGGTAAAGCACCCACCAAAATTTGATAGAAGTGCCGAAATAAGTTAATTAATATTGACAAACATTGACGCCAAGTGAAGTCATTATTTTGATTCTCAACGCTGTTAATTGTCATTAATCTGATAGCGATTAATTAACGTTGTCTTTTCTTGATCAATAAACGCGCTTGTGATTAGGAGTGGGTCGTCTTCGCTTTTTTCAAAGACGAAACGAGACTGGTTTTACCGATTCGAATACGGGTTTTCAAAACGGTTTCGTTGGCGTCTAGTTTTGATTTGAAGAACGAAGAATTTGAAGAAAGAGTAATAAATATAGAATTATATTAATTATATTAATATATAATTCTATATTCTATAAAAGATAATATTAATTATAATTATAGAAGCGGTCGACCTAAACCGGTCAGAGCGAAAACAGTCGGTACGCGGACGAAACGAAAGCGGTCGGCGCTAAACCGGTCGATGCCAAACAGGTAGGGGCGAAAATAGTCGGTGTGCGGACGAGAAGAATGAATTCAAAGAGGTCGGCGCTTAACCGGTTGGTGCTCGCCGACTGGTTTAGAAGTACTGCTTTTCCTGATAACGAAAAACGAGTTCGTTCCTGGCTCGTAAACGGTGCGTCTTCGTAATTTTACTCTCTCTCTCCCTCCCTCTCTCTCCCTCTCTCTCTCTCTCCCCTCTCTCTCTCTCTATCCCCTTTCTCTCTCTCTCTCTCTCTTTTAAATGAAACAATACTTCATGCCTGACAGGAGCCTTGCCAATCGCCGGATCTCTTTACATATTTGGAAACAAAACGCATCATCTTCAATTTTGAGATTTAAAATCATTACCCATTTTTGGCTAAACTGTCCGTTAATTACTGGTTGGAGGGCCTACAAAACTATTTACAGCATTAGATAAGACTTGACATCCCATGTTTATTGTGCTACGGAAATCGTTAGCGTAGACAGCGCTAAGCGGGCGGGACCCACCGAGGTTGGGCCGGTTCCGAACTGGTGACCAAATAGAGGTCTAAATTCACTAACATTGTAAATTATGCTGCACATTGGCCCCTTTCTAATAAAAAAATGTGCAAAGGGTAAACGGGTGCCAGAGCGGCTCTAAGCACGACGTAGAATACTTAAAAGAAAGAAAAAGAAAGAAATGGCGTTTATTACACAACACGTTTATTACTTCTGTGTCTACCGTGCGTTTTCCCCTAATTTCATTTACTGAACCATAGAGAACAAAAACAAAGTGCTATTCGTACGAACAGTGTGTCAAGTCTGCTAAACACATTAGAATTCATTGATCAAAGACCCTTTTTTACATAATTAGGCTACCAATTATGTAAAAAACGGGTCTTTGAATGATCAATGATTCGTAATGTGTTTAGCAGACTTGACATCCAGAAGGTTTAATTCCATAAAAAAAACAATGACATAAACAGAACATAACAACTGGAATTTGTAAAATAAAATAACATAAAATTTACATACAGGAAACGTCCATTGCTTCTGGCGCCACACTAGGATATTTTATTCTTTATCGTGGGCAGCAGAAACAACGAAATCATAAACATGTAAACATCTAATTTGTTTAATGTTAAGACGGTAAATGCAACAGGAACGCGCCGTGCCTAGTTGTGCCCAGGCGGGGAATTACGTCGTTATACGTCGCGTTAAGCCCCAGCCAAGGGAAGTGTGCGGCGATAAGGTACTCTTGTACACTGCTTGATATGCTTGTTGCGGTAGATAACTATGCCGAGACGGTTTTTACTCCTGATCTATTGGGGCGTGTCCTGTATGGTATAATGATATATCTATTGGTTCATAACGGCCGGCCAGCCCCAAAGCAAAATTTCCCAACTAAACAATACAGATTTTCTTACATTAATATTACAAAAATCCTTTCGCCACGGAGATCACGGTCGGTGTAAAAAAAATGATAGTTTTATGTAAAAAAAACCTCATAAGTTAAAAAATGTGTAACTTTTTGAATCTACGAGTACCACAGATTGGTCAAGTAAGATTCAAAAAGAAGAAAATTTAGGTTTTGATGCAGTTTCAAAAGCAGCAAACAGGATCAACCCGAGCTGTAGTGAGATTGAAACTGAGAGTTTTTGCGCGACAGCTGAGAAAAGTAGCGGCGACAAGTTTAGTTAGTACTTTATGGTGTGGCGTTATCTACTGGTGTTTTTGAACTCGTGTTTGTGATTGCGTGAGGAAGTCAGCGCGCAGTCAATGTCATTGCCACAAAACGGATACTGGTGTTGGCGACACGACTGCAATGGTTTTTAGATTAGTTGTTTGAAATGTCATGAAATAGAGTAACACACTAAAGGTGGACGCGCACCTAGACGCACCGCAGGAGTCGCACGTGCCGCAGTCATCCATTTTTTACATAGCCGAGTATAGTCCAAAATCGGATTACGTGCGCGTGCAGCTCCTGCAGCGCGTTCGGCTCCTGCAGCGCGTTCGGCTCCTGCGGCGCGTTTGGCTCCTGCGGCGCGTATAGGTGCGCGTCCACCTTAAGAGCTCTGCCTAAGATAACTGTCCTGTCCCGCCCCTTAGCTGAAAGGTTGAAGGAAATCTTCGTATTACGACTATACTAAAACTAAACCTGTCGGGGAAATAACGAAACAAATCCTCAGTCAATAAATTCCAGAGTTTGGCTATTTGCAAGTCGAACATATGAACCAATTTCCGAAGGTAGGTAAGCGCAAAAACTAGGCTGCAGCCACTCGGAGTATAAGCAGAGCTACGTGCTTAAGCAAAATATGCATAGTGAATATTTTAAAGGATTTGCGCGGTACAGCCGCACAACTTCCCAGTAAGCAACTTTCTTATTAAAATTTTGGCTAGCAAACTTTTGCCGTAGTTCATTTTCATCACCAAAATTATTAAGCTACAAACGTTTGGAGGTATATTTTGTGTGGACTCGTTGCTGTGATAAACAACTTCAAGAAGATGAAGAAGTGAAATATAGCCAAAAGATTTTTTGCACTCAATAGATTTGTACCTAAGTACACCAATATCCCGTGACTCATGTCAATCGAAAACAAAAAGGTAAACAATAGCCAGTACATAACAAAACAAACGTGAAACTCAGAGAGTTTCGCTACGAGATTAGTAATTAGAGTAGAAATACCTTAACAACCGTTACAACAACAAGTACTCAAAAATGCTTATCTACATATCTATTATCCATAACTCACTATACATATACATATTAAAACCGCGGATAAACAACAAATCTGGTATGATAATGAAAAATCTGCATGATACAAGGGCAAACTTCATGTGCACTGCACAGCATACTGTACCACTTTATATGCATAGCCCGATCACTAAAATAGTTTTATAAACATACAAACAAATGGAGTATGCTACCCCAGCTAGCCCTATCCTTTAACTATGTACTTTAGCCCGGAGTCTTATGTTTAAGCTGCGAAAACCGATAAAACGGGGTTCTTCCAAATGAATTATTCTTTATAATCCAAGCAAGTTTTACTTTCAAAACTGGACTTCTTCATTATTCTCACTGCTAGACATAACCTCATCTTCACAACGCCAAGCACTAATGTTTACTTGCTCTCCTTAGAACTCCTGCATGCCTACGTAGTATCCAGCAAGATGCCGAGATGATATGGACTCATCAGGCAGGAACTTCTTATAGCTTCGTTATTTTGGCTCGCCAAATAGCACATCAGTTGTACTGATCTTTATTTAATTGTACGTGTAATAGTTATTGAAATTTCTATGCTTAAATATAAAATTATTATATGTATGTATGTTTGTGATTTCACCACCCATCTTTGTTACATATAATCTCATCATCATCGACACTGAGACCTTGTAAAAATTTGCAACAGCCATATTTTTCTAAATATCAAGCTTTAAGTTTATGTTAGATTCAACCTGGAGGACGTAAACCGTACCTTAAGCTTATGTAAAAGCCACGTTTGATAAATATTTAAGTATTCACGGAGTAATCCCAGTTTCTCACTGGGTGCTTATAATAGAACGAGTTGATCGAGGTCGATGAAGATTATTAAATATGCATTTTGAAGCTTCCTCGGCGACACTTGCATTAAGTGTACACAGAACATGAGTTGAATGCTTCAAGATTATAGATTGATTCAATTTATTGGCCCTTCACACACAATACTTTTAGTATAACAGTGTACCCAACAAAATTTACAATATCGACCACTGATCTTAATCCAAACCATTTTTGCACTATCATTCATAATGTTGTTGGCAGATATACTTTTCGCTCCCAATCGAACCACAACGAATGAAATATACATTTTCAACTCAAACGTTGAACGTGCCGCATGTTTATTCTATTAAAATATCCAAGGAAAATGACACCTAAACACGCGTTATCAACCTGTCGCTGAAGATCATACATACATAATAAGCAGCCTCTATCCCGTATGGTAAAACCTGCTGAGTCTTAGACGTGCCTTCTACTTATCAACTCAGAGGGAAGCTGATTACACAATGTAATCTGTCACCCGATGTTTTTGAAGTCGAGAAAGCGGGAGAAATGTGACTGAATTATTAATGTTACTGCTTAAACTGTTGGCGTGCTGCCCCGAACTAGCAGTACATCATTGCCGTCTTTTGTCTGAGGAGGCCAGTTGAACAATGTTTTATAGTGAAACGGTAAAAGGTTTTAATCTCCATTATTTAGAGCGTTTGTGCAGAGCTCAGCGGATTTTAAGCGTGCTGAGAGTTTTGTGCGGTCGAACGTGCATTTGTTGCGGAGAAGACTGAAAAGAATTTGTTGGTTGGGGTCTAATGAAAGATTTTGTAAAGAAAAGACTGGACTGGGGTTTGATTGGGTCCGATTAATTGGCACAAAATTTAGTGCTTATACAAATAGAAATGGAAAAAAACTTCCGACGATATGATAAAGATGAGAAAATCATCCAATAATCTGAAAAATTTAACAAAACATCAGGCTTATCGTGAAAGGAAAATGTTTCAACTATAAGCCAGTAAGGATATCGGCAAAATAATATCTCATCAAAATTAATCATTGATTTCAGTACAATTTTTAATAGTTTTGTGGAAGACATTACATGCCACATGAATAATAATTGGCAATTGAAATGGCTTTCTTCGGTATTGTTCCAAGTAAAAAAGCAATGACACAGAGTATATTTTTTTAATTGACAATCCATCGGATGAAGGTTGTTATCAACGTTTCCAAAGTTTAGCTTAGTATTTAATAATTTTTGGTTGTTTCGTTTGAGTTCTTCTTTGCGTGCATATTTTTCTTTGGCAATATTTCCCGATATAACAAAAAATAGGACTCGCGCTAAAAGGGTTCCGATCACACTTGGAGAACTTAATATATGTAATTCATTAAGTTTGCACATAAAAAACTAAATTATGATGAAATCTATGTAAACCAAATTAAATATTTTTGTAGAATGACAGAAATTTGCGGTTTTCAGATTTTTTTCCTGTACTTACTTGTGCTGTAAAACCTTGCTTTGTGCCAAATTTCATAATTGTAGGCCTACGGGAAGTACGCTATAGGTTTTGGGTTCATTGCGATTACTACTATATGAAAATCCAACAATTTTACAGCATAAACGTTTGCAGAGTTCGATTGCATTGAACTAGAAGGTTGATTTTTTCAATCAACCTTCTAGTTTTAATTTCAGCTTGATACTTCAACGCGTTCTTGATATAAAATGTCTTGACACACAGACAGACAGACGGACGGACAGATAACAAAGTGATCCTAAGGTTTCCTTTTTTTTCTTTCAAGGATCGGAACCCTAAAAATCTATCAAATAGTCTATTCTTGTGAATACACATTATAAGTTCGCTCGAGATATTCGTTATAGTATGGAGAGTAGGCGGTGTCCTTTTGACACCCCAAAACAAAATCTTCATTTATCGGATGAATTAAGTACATGATCTAATTCTGGTACCTATTGTGTATATTATCCCTATCCAAGAATATTGATATTGTTATGTAACAGACGACAGCGTTAAGATACGTACATTTTTCCACTGTCACATATCAAAGTCGACGCTATAACTCTTTGCCGTAACGTAGAGCCTAGCAAAGAATTTCGCACGCAAATTTTTAGGCCTATTTTACCTTTTCTTGTATAAAATAGAGTCTTGTTTCGTTTGAAGTACCTGTATCAGTAAATTTGTGGAATATAAGCTCCGTGCGCCATTTCGTACCGTACCATCACTCATTTCTCTCACCTTTGAAAATACTTTTACGTATATGCATATGTCAAGGGTAAAAGGTTGAGGATCGTTTATTTTGATTTCTTGGGAAGAAGTACTCGGGCTTAACATCTACACAAATAAAAAATCTGGAGTCGTTCATTTCTGCGACGTTGTCAAAAGATCAAAGTTATTTTAAAATGATATACGTGCTACAGTAAAAATCTGTTTTCAATTAGAACAAGTTCTTACTAGTTTTTTTCAAAAACTAGTTTTTTTGTAATAACTAGAATTAAGAACCGGATTGTTTGCTATAGGTAATTTCTGAGACAAGTGACCCTAGGTTAATTGGAAGTATATCAAAAATATAAAATAATTATGCTCGTTGCTCTAAAATACTGTCCAAAAAAAAGATTTAACATATTCGAATTAGTTTTGAGTTTTTCATAGGGGTGCAAAACTGGAACAAGTTGAAACATAGAAAAGAGTTGTTGAATTGAGTATTTACATTTTACGATGTTACGGCAAAAGATGTAGCTTTTCAAGTAGGTACCATCTCTGGATGTACTTCAAATATGCAGCGAATACTTTGTATTCAAGAACTGCTTTCTGTTACTGAAGTGTGTAGCAAGTCAGTGTAGGTACAGTATTCCTCAACAAAATAATCCGATGACCTTGGATATTGGATGATTCTGATAAAAGCAAGGGTCAAACAAACTTGTATTTAAGCAGGACTAGAATATCTGCTACCTAACATTAATATCTTATTTTATGTCCTTGTTTTGTTTATATCTCCTAATAAAGGTACATCAAAACTTTACGAGTATTATCTACCATTGGTCTTTCATCTTCTACCAACCTATATCAATAAGTTGTTTACCAACCATGTAAATTATGTAGGGTTATAACTGTAAAAATATCATATAAACTATAACTATTTTGGGACTGATAAATTACAACAAACAATCTTCAAGCGTCCTCACAAAAATGCCTGTTTGTTATTACGATATGAAAAAGGAAAACATTTTGTGTGACGTCACTGGTGCGTATTTGCAAAGTATCAAGTAAGAACGTCCCAAGAGTCAATAAATCATTGTTCAGTGATGCCTAGGGAGGGCCTAAGCGGGGTTTAAGTAATGTTTCGAGAATATGAGCAAGTTTATCAAAGCAGAGATGCCTCGGAACAGGAGAGGCGTATTTCGGGCGAAAGTTGTATTTTCAAGTTTAGAAGATAATATTGTATTTCTGACGGGGAAGAAAAGGTAGATTTCCCTTTTGCGGTACCATTAATTTTGATGTATGTAACTTTCATGGTAACAGCAATTACTGTTTCTTATGATGTAAATATGGAGTTAGTTGGAAACAACTCCTTGACAAACTCGGAACATACAATTAAATAGGCAACTTGGTAACCAACAAAAAGTTATTAACTAATTGAAACCATGTGGATTGCATATGTCGGCGGCCGATCGTAGAGTTGGGTACATCATTATATGCCCAAACGTGGAATATCATGAAACGAAATACTGCGGCAGCTTAAGGTGAAGACTAAATGGGGCGAGCGCAGCGAAGCCACCGAATATTTTTCGTGTTCGTTTGACATGTATAACTCAAAAAACATCACGTAGTGCTGAATAAAAATGCTTTTGAAAAAGACATGTTTTCGTTAAATCCCAGTAATGGCTTGGACATATCATGAAATGGTGAGGCACATCATGATGTGCCCGAATCTACGATCGACCGCGGACACATACAAAGCAGTCACTTTGTTTCTTTTACAATACCAACAACAAATTCAAAAGACACACGCAGTTTCACTCTCGACTACTGAATTAAACTTTCAAATATTGTTTTGTGGTTTGGCGTTTTCTGTTCTGTGTTTTAAAACAGATTGTTCAGCGAGACCACCGCAAAAAGGAGCTTCGCCGGAAAACTCTCTAAACAATGGAATTTCAACGTTGTGAATTGATAAAGGAAAAGGTAAAGGGCTTTTACCATATTTTTGCTGATGGTAGAACAATTCGAAAAGTATTACAGTGTGTATCACAAGATGTCATAATAGGGTTGTTTTGGACATTTAGCAACTTTTACTGTCAGTTCTCCATACATTTTGGACCAGGCAGCCGATAAATTTGTAATGAAAACTGACAAATGGCTTAATTGTATTGATGTGATAGCAACAGTGTACTCTAGCGGTTTTTGTATCAAACTTTGGTTTAAAAACAAATTAAACATACTTTGGTTCGGTTTGGGAAGCCGAGGCAAAGGTTGAATAAATTTAGTTTCAAGGGCCTTCCGTTTACCCATATCAACGAGATCTAAACGCTGGAAGTGTAAGGAAAAGAAAACATAGAGTTGCTCAGATAAATAGGTTGAGTTTCTACTGCATAAAAAGAACATATATTTCAAACATAGATTTCCAAATTAGGAGTAGGAGTCTACAATTCACTCCCAAAGTAAAACTTTCACGATATTATAAGTATGTCCGAACGGTCATTTAAGTAGGTTTCCAAGATCTCAAAGACCATTTCAGCAACAGCAACTGAGGTCGACTTCTGACATTATGCTCGCAGGAAACGTTCGGAGCCATCGCATCAACAGAAATGTCATTAAGCTGAAGGGCCCTTATCCAGAAGTGTACTTCCCTAAGATAGGAGATTCGTTAATGACCCGATTTTCTGCGTCGTAAAAGCAAACTATGTATCAATTTAGGATTTTCATGGATGTCTACGTATCAGATTGCAAACGACTTATGTCTACTTTTTCAAGAGAGACGTAACAGGGCTAGCTCCTTTCTCTACTGGGAAAACGTGGCCACAACCTGCGCCTCTGCTAGCTCATAAGGAAAGGACGTGAAGATATTTTTCCATACACCATAATATGCTGTCGCCATTCAGAAGAGTTTTTTATTTTATCATTAGCATATTCATATAACTATAAATTGATTATAACTTCATAATGCATTTTTGATTATGTGATCTAAAATGATAACGTAATAAAGTTATTAATTTTCAGGGACATGGTAAAGCTAGGCTTGCAGCGCTCGTAGGTTCTGTAATTTATGCATGGAATATCAAAGGCACTGCGGAAAGGGCTGTCCATCGAAAGAACTAAAAAAAAATTGTAGGTATCCGTTTATAAGGATGTGTACCTACGTTTATATTGTGTTCTCATTACGGCTGTATTACATTTGTTCCGCCTCAAAAGATGCGATGTGTCAAATCTCTATGACTGGTCATACTGGTGCCAGGTTCGAACTCCGGTGGAAAAGGAAGTAAAAATATTCCCAGGTCTCGTATGTTTATACATATAGGCATATGACGTTACATTTTCTAGATCTAGGATATAGGATATCCTTGTGTGGGTCAAGAAGCATTAGGGCTCGTGTCAGTCTCCGAAAGAATCCGGTTTTATTGATTCGGACCGTATTTGTTCTGTCCTTTCCCGGATAATTGCACAATAAAACGAGCCGTAACACTCGTGACCGTATAGCAAACAAACGCCATGTAAATAGTTGATACACAAAGAGCGACATGTCGATAGACGAGACGTGAAATTGTGAATACTAATGATTATGAAGGACGAATCAGCAGGTTAAAACTAAAACAAATGAAATAGTTATACACGCAATAAATGAAACGACTGACAAGTTAAAACAAGGTTTATAATATGTTTCATTGCTGCGAACTTTCAAACTAACTAACCGATTTTAACGTCATCGGAGTAAAATATACTTATTATAAAAAACCTATTTTAAATCCATCCACCTTAAAAGAGCTCAAGCTCTAAGGTGAGATGCAAGACTATACAAACAGAGAGTTCTTTATAACAACCCTTTTTTATCGTAGGTTAAAGACATATCAAGAAGTTACAAAACCTAGTGGTTTCAGAACCAAAACTAGGCTAAGCAATAGCACAGTCAAATAGCTGACAATAATCTGATTACTGGCTACTGCAAACAACTATACGATTGGAATACACAGTTTGATTGATTACTTTGACCTAAAAGCTGAATTTTGAGGTTTTGACCAAGATATGGGGCTTACAGAAAATTGTAGAGGCGTTGTAGATTTAGGTATTGAAGATTATGATTTTTTTAAAGTAAGCTATGCAATGTAGTGGCCCTAAAGTACATACCATAACGTGTTTGAGGGAGATAACTTTTACAACAGGGAATTAGTTTCCTAATTCACCCACTATCCTTAACCGTAGTATTAAACAACTAGTTATTTAACAATAATTATTGCATCCCAAAGTGTCAGCGAGTCGTAATATTATGACGACTTAAATATAATTAACGCGAAAGCAACATGATTCTGGCTATCAACTCCACAATTTGAAACAACACTCTCACAAAATGTTTCACGAAATAAAGCTTGTTTTATTCCTTTGTTATGACAGTCGTATGCTGTTTGTGCTAAAATTTAATTTATTACAACGAAAGTCTGTTTATATTTTTCTCGGACTCTTATTTGCTTAATTTTGTTGCTGGGTGCAAAGTAGTCACTTCTGCTGAACACCATTTTTGCAATGCACTGCGCTTTGCTAAATTAAGTTGTTTACGCTTATCTTTTTATTTGGTGACCTATTTATTTTCACCTGAAAAACCTAACTCTGTTATAACCGTACAAAAACCGTTCGACCTATTTGGTGATCAAGACCTAAGGTATTGAGATGCAATACACGTTATTAATGGACTATTGCGTACTGTTGTTTATTGCTGCAGTGACATTATTACCAATCTTACCATTACCAAGCTTACTTTATAATTATAAATGAAACCAATTATTATAATCTCTACGCGATTAAGATTTTGCTACGCACTAAGCACTCGTATTACCTACAAATACTGTAGCAAAAGGTAAACAATGGCCAGTAAAAAGCCCTTGATTTCGGCGTTCCTACGTTTATTTCTTTGCTACGAGATAAGTTATTAGAGTTTATAACTATGCATATAATGCCGAGTATTGTAAATCATATATGTACATACATTTTAGTGATTGCTTTACTTCGAAAATAAATCCTAAAAACTAACCCATATCCTCTCCGAGAAATACGGTTAGCAGATAAAGACAGCACCTAGAGTACAGTATTCGCTAAATAAAGTGGGCGTACGAATCCTCGGACATACAAGGAATGTTCCCCCGCGCTGGAATTTATAATAAATCAGCACCTTGTTTTTCCTGCTATGCGGAGGCGAAAAACGAACCATGCAGACTACACTCACAGTAGCGGCAACGTTAAACGGTAAGTAAATATCGTGTTGATCTCCGTAGCTCTGTCTATTATGAAGAGGGGAGACATTTGCTCACGCCTGGAAGGAAACACATGGATCCTACCCTTCATGATCTCCCTGGGTAGTGATAACGTGCAACAAAACTGCCTCAATACCCCAGTCGGCAGAGTTTTCAGTCCATACAAATTCGAAGAAGTCACAACAAGAACGGTTTTTTCGCCCCTCATGCACACATACAAATAACGTTTTTATGTTTCACTACATCTTTTAATATTTCAACACAGTAATATACGTATTCATGTTACACTACATCCACCAAATAACTAAAATAGTCCCATTATACTTTCCAACACACTCAAAGTCACAGTCTTGCGATCACAATTTGCAAGTTAACCCATATATGCCCAGTGGGTAAATAACGACCCATCACCTAGCCACTTATGGTAATGCACCGTGATATCAAACTGTATGCATGTTTTTCGTACTACCCACATTTTTTCATTGCCAAGGAACGTATCTAGAAGTAAGTCGTGTGCGCTTGTGCTAATACGTGTGTTTTCATACAATTATTGTCCGTGAAAAATTACTTCAGTTTTATTTGGCGAAAAGTTGCTACCAGAGCGGAAATAAATGTAAGTACTGTTTTTACTTATTGATATTTGTTTGTTTTATCAGGTGTTATTAGAAGATGAGTAAGTGTGTCAGGTTATGTGAAAACATTTTTTATGATAAAAATTGTTTTATTGGTTGAAATTGACGCGAATATTTCATTGGGTCGTTATCGACCCCGTGGGCAAATACCATGACTCATGTTTTTGTACTGTTTTTTTATCAGGTCTCGCCGTCAGCTTACTGCACATGAGATTCTTGACTGCCTCGAGTCTTTTGATGTTGAGGATGTTCAAGGCTTGGACGTGTACATTGATCCGCCTTGCAGTGGCATTTTATCTGATGGTGACTCGGATGAAGAGGATGGAAACGACGTCGACCGGATGAACCGACATCAGTTGCTAGCACCAGCCGAGCTTGAAGTTCATCGCCACCAAGATGACGAAGACGTAGCAGGTGATAATCCTACCCCAAGTTCATCAGTTGCCGATAATGAACGTGCCCGACCTTCAACTTCCGCACCAAAGAGGCTTCGACGAGCAAGAAATGAAGGCGAAACAGCTGCGTTAGAAGACGCTGGTCTTCAAAATGTTGGCACTCAAAAACCACGTCCCCAAGGTGATCGTTCTTTTAGAAGGCCGTCAAGACGGCCCAATGTTGAAGCCAGCGAGCTACGACCTCGACATTGGGTCAAGCGCGACTTGAGGCCGCAACAGGAACAGTGGGTGCAGCCGGCGCCACGTGCTGTTCTGACGCTCTCTAAGGACAGTGAACCTATAGAATTTTTTGAATTATTCTTTAGTGAAGAGGTTATCAGACACATCGTGAGACATTCTGTCATGTACGCTGTTGGAGAACATCACAACACAAACTTTACTCTTTCTGGCGATGAAATTTACTGTTTTATAGGAATCCTTATCCTCACTGCTCGCTAGATCCCTTGGATCGACTATGGATACACTGGAACACCGCAGAGCTCTAGCCAGATCGCTTTTGCAGAAGTATGGAGATATGAAGAGTCAGCCTGGGCCATCACCTGCGAGACATTTTTCAATTTCATTACCTCAATCGATCCGGAAACATAAAGCTGATCATATGATTCTCACAGGTCAAGAGAGGAAAAGATGTGCTGTTTGTAAGAACAAAACGAACAAAATGTGCCGCAAATGTAAAGTAAACCTCCATGATAAATGTTTCGCAATGTATCACGATACAAATTAGTAATAAAATATTTTTTCTCTCTCTAAGCCGTGTTTTAGTTCATAATTGTTTTCTTACAAAATCAATTTAATGGGTCAGTGTATATGCCCCAGGGGTCGTTAGCGACCCACTGAAAAAAAAATACTTCCAGACCTGAAAACTGAAAACTGTCACCATACTTGATAAAAGTGGTCAAAATTGACTAACATATCTAAAAATTACTAAAATCAGTGACCAAAAAAGTTCTGGGCATATATGGGTTAAAACGATGTATAAACGATACCAGAGTAATCTTTTCATCTACAACAAAATAACACTTACAATAATTCACCTATCAGCTTCAACCATCTGCAGATACAAACTTTGATACTCCTACAATGGTATTGAGGCAGCTCTTTGGCCAAGTAATACGATTTACTGATAAATCTATCTTTGGCTTTGAGGGCGTCAACCTTTACAGTCCCATATCGGGAGTAAGGTGCTTCGTCGACACACACACTGTTACGCAAATGTCCGATATACGTGGATATATACATACATAACATTAAACGGAGTGTCTCCGACGACCAACATAGTGACCAACATTTGTAGCCTTGTTGTACAAAACTACGAAAGGCTCACTACGAGTAATGGAGAACACAAGAAGAACAACAAAGCGTCACGACATTTCCCATACGGGGTGACAGAGGCACAATTGTGGCCACGTTTAGCCAGTTATTGAATAGAAGTCTCTGCAAGGAGATTGAGCGATTGTTCACGAAGTATTGCATCAACGATAGAACGTCCGTTCATATCTACATATATCATCGGCACCTACATGGACAGCACTAAACTCGAACCCGCATCTACTGCATGAGAAGCGAGCGTGTAACCGAGAACTACGGAGAACACAGTTCACTATTAACACCCAGACAGTATATCTGCGGTGCACCTTCCCGCTATCCGTTCAAATGCACGTCGAATATTTGCCGGATATTCGCCACGCGCTAATTGCTCTGCGATCGTGGCGATCTATTCTCAATTTGCTCGATCGAATTATCTCTGGTGCTAATTTTACAGTCTGTGCTGCTACGGCTTTTAGCTGTACACGCTGACATCGACATAGTTTATGTAGGGTGGATTTTACGAACAAAAAGTTATGCAAAAATAACTATCCCGGGGATAATTTGTAAGACAATGACAGTTCAAAATGAGGTCATTCTTAGGAAGAGTAGAAGATACTCTCGAGTAAAAAGTTACTATTCGTTGGTAAAACTCGTTCTTAGGCTGGATTTTACTAACAAAAAGTTATGCGAAAATAACTATCCCGGGGATGATTTGTATGACAATTCAAAACAGTTCAAAATGAGGTCATTCTATGAAAAAGTAGAAGATACTCTCGAGTAAAAAGTCACTCTTTGTTAGTAAAATTCGCTGTTAGTGAGGCTACTTGATCTGAATTAATCAAAAGAAGATGGGCTGAAGCTGATGTGGTTGTATGCTCATAGTTTTTTAAACTGATTTGAAATTTTCCAGTTTTATCAGATTAGATGTTTTCGACTTTTTTATTACCTATACATATTAATTGTTGCGTAGTGGCGTATTATTTGTTGCGTAGCGGCAACAGATAACACATTCTGTCAAAATTTCAGCTTAGCTATTACATAGTATAATATTATAGTATCTGTGCTATTATGTAGATACGGTTCATGCGATGGAGCCCGCTGACAGACAGACGGACAGACAGCCAAACGAAAAACGGAGCCTTAGTAATAGAGTCCCGTTTGGCACCCATCGGAATCGAAACGGAATCCTAAAATAAAATGTTTTTTTTCCGCACACAGACAAATTTTCCTATACGCAGATTTATACGCAAATTTTCTTTCAGGATCTTTCAATATACGCATCTTTTAGGCTAGACTAGTTTGCACAGAGAGGCAATTCAAATGAGGCAGTTCAAGCGCAGACAATTCGTAGCCACAGTGTAATTATACAGCCAATGTGGTTAATTGAGTGCTATGTACTCTTGTTAGGTGTCAGTGGCTGATGAAACTCTGTGTGAGTTCAGAGTTGAGTGCTGTGCTGAGTTTCGGTTGAGTGTTTTTTGTGTGAAATTATCAATTAAACTTAAATAATATTATACTTAAATGTAAGTCGCATGCACCCAGACAGATGGGCGAAAATCGCCACTGACTGGGTGCCACAGGACGGATACCGGTGTAGGGGCAGGCCTAAACCGGAGTACTATTATCTCTTCTGTGCCTAAACGGAGATGGCGGGACGACCTCGACAAGTTTTTGTCGGGGTGGCCGGAGGTGGCACAGACCAGGGAAGTGTGGACGAAAGAGGGGGAAGCCTTTGCCCAGCAGTGGGACACTTTAATGGCTAAATAAAAAATAAAAAATGAAAAAGAGCATACGTTTTATGTCCGACTTGTTGTTGCTGAAATAATTTCAAACTGTCGCTAGGATTTTCATACCGAGAAATGTACAGAAGCATTTAAACTTCATAAATGTGGCGATGAGATAGCCCCCACGAATAAACATGGGTGGAACTGGCCCTCTGCCACCCCGTGTGAGAAGATGCGAAGTGTGCCGAAGCGTTTTGAAAGGAGTTGAATGCCAACATCCATTAGTAGAGAAGTACTAAAAATAAGTAAACAAGACCTTATGAACTTACGCAAAAATATTTTCTTTGCTCAGAGTAAATAGCCGCCCCCATAGTTGAATATTCAGCAGCACGCATCAAAAATAAAGTGAACGGTGATTACTTTGGTAGACGAGCGAGCAGATAAGTGTGGACATGGCTCGCTCAGGCGTGCAAGTATTTTAATTGCATAATCATGCCCGAAGAGAAAAGCTTTATCAGAGTGCTATTATAAGCATCGGTGCATAAAACTTTATAACACGCGGCATATTGTGGGCTATTCGGGAGGTGTCTAAACCACTACACTAGAGGAACTAAAGGCACTAAACTGGCAACCTTCAAATCCGACAGCTCTTGCGCGGTGGCCACAGATTCCATTTTCAAACAATTTAGTTAGTATAGCTGTGGTATAGTTCGTGTCGCCTCCCAAATCACAGGCAATTGCGCGATGATAGACTAGCTCCCTGTTGAATTTTATCGTGTTTTTTCCGCACCGTATGGGAAGGCGCGTGACGCTATACTATGTTATGTTAACCGAAATAAAAACCATGCGACTCGAAAATATTTACAAGTGTGAAACATGACGTTTTGCTACAAAAATCAAGTAATAAAATAACGTAAAATCATCAAGATTCCTTTCTGTTTCATATTGTCTGCTAGCCCCATATTCTTAAAGAGCAAAACCTATGGTGGAGCTAACGTAAACTCTCCTGCAATGTCGATAAATGGCAAAATATACGCGTATGTACTCTCTTTGTGTCCTCTATAACAAGCTATGATGATGGTACTTTTGCTAACAAGCCTCCATGTTTCACTTTGTAGATAATCAGGTAGGTACACACGGAAACTGTTGAGTGTTACTTTTTGCCAGAAATTGAATTGTTTTATTATAGTATAATAACTAAGTATTTAATGTTTTGTTTTACATATTAGTCTACCCTCTACTCAGAAATCCACCTGTCTCATCCGTAATTGGTTTACTCGAAAAGATCTCTTACTAGAGATAAGCTCGCCTTTGTACACCTTTAATATGTATTTTTGTCCAATGTTATTTTTCTGTGTACAATAAAGAAATTATGAATTATGAAAACCCAATAAATTAGTATCGTTGGGAGTCCCGTCCCGAGTTCCCGACTCGGGACCAATGATACTTTTTAATGGAAAACGAAGTTATTTGACAGTAATATTTTCTCATTGCGAAACCAAGATAATAGAGGGTGTAATAGAAAGATGTAGTCATATTTTAGGAGGTTGTTAGGACATCATTCTGAGCAACTTTCTCTATGAAACCGATTTGTTCAGAGCAACTTTAATTTACACTTGCCCAAATCAGCTGACCGCTAAAACGTGGAGCAATGAAAAATAAAGTTGGTCTGATCAAATCGGGTTCAAAGTAAAAGTTGCACAAAATGGTCTCCCTAACAACCCCCTAAAATATGACTACACCATTCTGTTGCATTCTGTATAATAATTCATTTTCGAACACCAGTTACATCTATCAATGGCCACAACCAACTTTTTGGATGATAGAGCTCACAGAGCTCGTCTAAGCTGAAATGACGCGCCCCACTCCTTGGTTTTGTATGACAAGTAAATACAAAACCAAGGAGTGGGGCGCGTCATCTCAGCTTAGACGAGCTCTACACTTAACTTTGACATACTAGGTAACCTTAATAAGGTCATGACGTTGAACATCTATAAAATCTACACACAATACGGTATTGGACAACATTAAAAATATTCGACAAAATTTGATAATACTATCAGCGGGTCTATTCTCGCGCCTTCGATATACGGATATCGAGACCAATATTGACAGATTCCCATACGAAATCACTCGATATAGGTGTAGATATCGTATATCGAATGCGTGAGAATCATGCCACAGGTAGTAGCTTAGAAATCTACATTTCATTATATTTTAGAGTAAAATATGTTTATTATTTGCGGATTCCAGGAATAAAAATGTATAAACTATCGAAATATAATCTGTGACGAAAACACGACGAAAACGCTCTGTCTGACGTTTATCTCTCTGGTGACGTCACACGCTCGTTTCTGACATCTGGCTTGACTGAAGCGGGCGTTCACTCACGAGCATATGACGTCACGCGAGTCATGTGACGGGTGCCATTAGAAATGCAGCGTTTTTGGCGTGTTTTTTTTTTTCAAATTATTAATTTTTATTAAAACTACAGAAGATATCCCGGAAATATTAATGTAATGCGCTTAAAATGTAATAACATTTATTTTAAAACTACTTCCAAAATGAGGCCAATACCGTATTTAGGAAAAGACGTCGATCAATGTTGTTTGCTACTACCACTAATTCCCTGCAGTATGCTCGCTCATACTATATTCTCGCAAATCTTCCGTCCAAGGCAAGACACGCTGTTTCAAGAGCGGGCCGGGCATTTCCCCGGCCTACGAAAGGTATTTCTGCGCCCAATTTCATAAAGCGCCACATTTCCCTTCACACCTGAAATATAAAATTCTTGAGCTAAAATTACTCTTGACGACACCCACAGAGTCAAAGTTGGGAAAAGAGGAAAATGGCGCTGACAACAGGTGTTATGCGATAATGACTAAACTGCTCTTGAATTTGTAATGAGCAGCCTGAGTGCGGGGTGCGTGAGTGACGTCAACTGACGTAACACGTAATTAAAGGCTTCTACGAACTGACGTTTTCTTGTCCATGAACAGCGTGTAAGCGACTTTGCAAGAAACTTTGCCTTACAGTGTAATTATCACGCGTGGTCAACTTAGTAAGTTGTTATTAATATAAGTTTTACATGATATGGAAGCGGAGAAACTTCAGCTTTCTTGACAGCTTAATTATCACGACAAAAGTGATTATTTTAATTGGTTTCCATAGTGGGTGGTGACAGTTTTACATGATGAAAGATACAGGACGCTATGACATGTGTCAGTATTTGATGATGTTTGTCGCGATTAAAATTTGCGCTTTACACGATAAAAACGCGTGTTTGTTCACCATGACAATACAATATGCTGTGAGCAAAGGCCCTCAGTTCTATGAAATGTCAAAAATCTAATAATTTACTGTAAGAAATCGAAATCTTACAAAGTAAGATGTCAGATGTCTTATCATGTTACATCAAGGTGCAAGTTTTCTGCATTTGTGTGTACATGCAAAGGAAAACTAGTAACATTATATCTATCTATTTGAGCCATAAACGGAGCGACGAATAAAAATTTCAATGCTCTCACGCACGACCCTCATGAAAAATTACAACATACCTCGCAACTTTTTCCATTCCCTTTAATCGCACACCAGGGATTTAGTACATTATTCTGTCCTGCCAGATAGAGTAAAAAGAAGGGATATATCGCAATGTTCCTTCGATTGAGTAACTGCGTAGTTAAGTAAGTAGATTTGAGTCATCTCAAAAGTTAACCAAGCAATGAGTTTTTTTTATAGGTACTGGAAGTTTGCATTGGTCAATTTCACTTCTCTACGCTTCACACTTTTTGACGAAGCTTCGAGTGGATTTTTGACATTTTAATTGTTTATTGTAAATGTGTATGATAAATAAACTACCACACTTCACTTCTATAACATTGACTAAAAAGAGCAATTTAATTGTATCGCATTGATGCTCGCTTTCATAGCAATACTGCAACATGCTTCACACTTCGCACTGTTCGCCATATCAAATGATATTTTCACGCACTTGCGGTAGCTATCGGAGATGAGAGCGTTATAGGGCCGTAGACTACTTAAACCCACAACTTTTGCTACACGCGCAACCTCTCTCCGACAAAAGGTCGCTGCATTTTCCAGTTGTACTAGCCAATGTGTGGCACAAACTCTGTGGGTCGGAACAAAAAACTATTCCGCTTAATATCGGTGGTGCCATAAAAAAGAGATAGAAACGTTAATACTTATCTAGCGGCGGCAGACGGGGATGCCCCGGGGAAGCTTAAATCAGGATCCTCTTTCTTAACCTTAGACAAAGACGTTTGTTTAAGCTAGCACACTCTGTAGAAAATCTTTTGTGAATAATTCTTGGTAGAATATGATATAAAATTTCTATCGGGCTCATTCAAACACGATAAAATTAAATAGTTTTTTTTATACCATTTGGGTCTTGTTATGAAAATAAAATTCCGAATTCACTGATCGACGATAGCCAAGTTTTTTATACGCTTTTCTATTTAGAGCGCGTAGTGTTACATAAGGCTATTCACTTGTACCGCACTTTAGGCTTATTCAAAAATTCTCTCTCCGCTCCACGCCTGTCCATTCAATGTGCGCCTGTCCGTCCATCCGCCTGTCACAGCAACGGACGAAATAAATGCCGTCAGGCTTAACTTTTTAATACTTTTTTCTCCATATGAACAGAGAAATCTACCTACCTTCGTTTTATTTACGTAGCAGAGCACTTACGTAACATAAGGGCCCGTACGCAGAGAATCAAAAACATACTTTCTATTCTTACAGTTATTCTTTACCGAATTTCACAGGTCACAAGAATATATCTACCGAAAACAATGGCGCAATTTTTAAATAAATGTAAAATACAAAATTTCAAATAGAGATATCTGGAAAAATCTGTTTTTAAATAGGGATGCATGCAACGATATTCCTATTATTACGATACCGATACGAATGACGAATGCATCGTAATAGCGATGACGGTAACAAATGCGTGAACGTGGCGTGAACGAATGTATTAAGATTCTTTGATTTTCTTTAATAAAACGAGATTATTCAGTAATACAAACATTTATTTGTATCAATTCATAGTTTCTGTATAGTAGTATACTGTATAGACTAATATTTATTATTTATAATTAATTTCAACAAAATTTTATTCAGGAAGCATAATATTTTTAATTTATCCGGTGTAAGTCGATTTCTGATGTCTGTTAATCAGCAGCCGTGGAAAACAATTTCTCTGATTCTACTTTAGCTGGTTTAATAGACAGATATATGTGGTCAATTTTTTTCAAGATGATGATGTTTTTTTTCACAGTTTTCAAGAATTGTTATTCTTTAAAATATTCATTACGATACGAATGATCGGCAAATATTACGATAACCTGCGATTACGATTATCGGCATTGGTATCGTTGCATCCCTATTTCTAAATAGAGATAGAAAAATTTCAATAGGAAAATACCGGTAAGGATCTTCAGAGCGATATCCTCAAGGGCTTTAAAGGTTATCTTTCTCAAATTAAGCGTTATAGTACCATAAACACGGGTATAAAACGAGAAAAAATACAGTAACACGTACAAAAACGCACGCCCGACGTAATGAAAGACATTTTTCTTGGCAAATATTTTTTTACAAGAGGTTGTACGGGGAAAATTTATATGAAGAATATTCAGAATATTTGAGAAATTTCCTCTCAAGTAACAATTTACAATGCCTCCCAGTATGTCGTGTCAAGGGCCATAATAACTTGAAGATGCAACTTGAGAGAGACTTGTTTTGTCACCTACCTACAGCACGCTTTTTAATTGGTCATCTAAGGTTCTTCGTAAGAATCAACAAAATAGGTTTTTAAGAATTAATAGAACAGAATAGAATAGAATATAATAGAATAGAAATAGATAGTTTATTTTGCCTTAAAAAGAAGAACTTTTACGTTGATTTTTCGGGGAAATGTGGCGTAATTACACGTGCCCAGGGTCACATACGTAAATTATAGTGAACTTATTGAATTGAAGTGGGCTAATTATTTAACAGCGGACTGCATACTTCTATTTTAAAATTAAACCCGGTTTGAATCTACCAAGCCTCATTACAGCTTATACCAACACAATATCTAAGTGCGTTCTGAAAGTTCTTAGTAAAAAAAGGAACCGCACAACCTTGTTTATTTAGAGGGACTTACCATTCCTAACCAGTTCTTTAATTTGCATATACTGCATTTTTCGTGACATGAAAGTGACGACAGTTTTCAAAAGCGTCGATTTGTTTGCCACAAAGATTTAGGAATGTCATTTGATATTTTATCATGCTCTTTGATCATAATCACTTTTGTCACTGCAGTTATCGGGTAATGCTAAGTTTGCGGAGCATTGGTCAGTCTCAAGCACTGCAGCCGTTCAGGAACAAACGGCTTACATCCGCTCCGGAATATCCACTCGCCGAGAGATTTACTGCGAAAACACTGCGAAGTTATACCGAGTCATGATAGTGAGAATACCTTTAGGATGGGAATGCAATTTTTGTATTACTTGCTCGTTTTGTTGGGCATACTGTTGGTGCTACATGCTACTTGGTTTGTTGACGGCTGGGCACAGACTTAACACTGAAACCGTGTTTCAAATAAGAAAAGAAACTATATTACAATAAATTATTTATTTACGTGTAGGGTTTACAAAAATACTTAACGGATACAAATCTTTGAAATAGTGATATCGTGCTACTTGACTAAACACATGACTAATAATAAATTGTTCAGTTGATGTTCAATATTAAAAATATTAACGGAAAACAGACAAAACTCGTGAAGTTACACGCACGCACATTCACACAGTACTTTTCTACAACATAGCAAGCGAGCACAAGCTTGCCACCTATCAAAAGTTATTAATTGAGTACATGTATAAATTGACGTTTAATTTGGTCTTCTTGCATACACTCTATGAATTATAAGTTCAATAATAAAAACTGCTATAGACAACCCCATTCCCCATACGTACATCAAGAATACCAAAAGTTCGTGCTGCATCGTCAGTATACTTGAAGTCTCCTTAATGCCAAACTTTTGAATATAATTTATCTCCATAAATAAGTAAGAGTACTTTTCGTAATAGTCAGTGAATCCATTGTCCATAAACTGAAAAATTCTCTTACGAAAGATGTCTATTATTGGATCACCACGATGGAAGTACAGGAACAGTGGCGTAGAGTATAATGGTTCTTTCAGTACATGGAAAGGATTGTAGGGTTTGCTAAGAAAATCTTGTAATCTTGCTGTGTAGTCATTCTTGTACATCAAAGCAAAATCAATATCCGTCTCGTCAGACTTGTACAATTCTTCGAGTGGATTTCCCACCAATTTTATATTTTCTTCGGTGAAGTTGCAATTTGGTATTTCAAGGATGTTTTTCACATAAGATTTATAAACATGATTCATCCACACCCTTTTTTTGCCTATGCAGAGTTCATCCAAAGTGTTGATCTGGAAAAATTTATCTTTGTCCACCAATAGATATACAAGTAACACTTCAAATGTTGATCTTACAATAAAGGCGAACCACATCCAGGCTAGAAATGTTAGGCGAAATTGCTTCTTGTCCAGAGGAACGCCCTTACCAAGGAAACTGGCAAAGATATAAATGCCAATAGTAGATAAGTTAAAGTATATTTTTTTGGTTTTCAATTGAATTCGATACATGATGAAGATGCATAGTAAAGAAGCTGCAGCAAGTATCACCCAGACGTAGCATTCCATAACTGAGAAAAGTCTGAGCGCATCAAGGTTCTGTCTCTTCTTGACGATGACGACCATATTCCCATAGTACTGGGGATAGGCCACGCCTACAAAAGGCTCACTTGGCAATTGAAGAGCCCCTACAAGGATATCGGCTTCTCCATCATGTAAGGCTTTCATCAGCCCTGTACCATTCCCAATGTCATCAACCGAGCCTAGATCGTGAACGGGTAAAAATATAAACTTACTTGTATCATCATTTAAACCAGCCATCCAGACATTGTATATGGTAACCAGTTCCAATCCATATGCTACATCCAAGTTCAAGCCATGTCTTTTAGATTCCGAACGTATTTCAAACGCAAAGGGCTCCAAATATCTCACTCCGATTCTTAAATGGCACTGAATACTTTTGAAAGAGTCATAACGTTCTACTTGGGTCTTGTTCTGAAGACTGTATATAACGGAACCATTTAGGTAGGCGATCTGGTCACATCTCGGTTTTGTGTACCATAACAATAGAGTCCCGTTGGTAGGTTGAGGGGATACTATGTAAGCTGAATAAATTGAATGCTCTCTAAGCAGATTGAGCATACCATCAACATCAGCGTGTATAGGCACGATCATTATGAAATATGTCGACGAAGACCACTGCTGACACAAACTGTGATGTAGAATCATATGCAACTCCTTTGATGACTCCACGAATATTATGTACTTTTTAAGATGCAAGGAGCTTATTGTATCGCATAACTGGTTTTCTGGTGATCGGGTCTCTACGGCGTATTTTCCAGATTCTCCCAACATTTGTATAAGGCGTTCTTCGTATCTCATATCTATATCACGGTATAGAATGAGAATACCAACAAAGCTTTCGTCGTCACCAAATATTTCATGTATGAAGTGCAATAAACAGACTGTCTCCACATGTACGGCCTCCGCTCCGTTCAATCTTTTAAGAATAGTTTCAGAGGCGAAAACTGGTAATGAAATCGCGAGATATAAGGCTGCCGATAAACATAAGGCTCTGATAAGAATATTTTGTAACATATTTGGATAAAAACTTACAGTGTTAGTTTTCTAAGAACAGGAAAAGTAATGATTGTATTTCTGAAAACCAACAGCACTTATATACGGCCATTTGAAGTGAATTTCATTTATCAGAGACAGTAATGATAAAAATTCGGTCGGTAGTAATCACGAAAGTAGTCGTAAGTAGGTTTTAACATTCTCTTAAGATATTATGCTAAGTGAGTACGGGTGGATCAAAAAGTACCCGTGTTAGAAATGAAAACGCATATATTTTTAAAAAGTTTTATTTTATTTTTCAACATAATCTCCTTCTAGGTCCTTACACTTTTCCCAGCGTTTCGGCCACTTCTTTAACCCCTCCAAAAAGTAGGATTTATCAAACTTTTCAAAATACGCTTCTGTCTCAGCTATAATCTCCTCGTTTGACCTGAATTTCTTTCCCCCGAGCCATGTTTTCATATTGGGGAACAGAAAAAAGTCACAGGGAGCCAGATCCGGTGAGTAAGGCGGGTGTGGCAGCAATTCGTAACGTAGTTGGGTTAGTTTGGCAGTGACAATTTTGGATGAATGTGCTGGTGCGTTGTCATGATGGAACAACACTTTCTTCTTCGCCAAATGGGGCCGTGTTTCCTTTATTTTTTTATCAAACTGGTCCAATAACTCACTATAGTACGGCCCTGTGATAGTTTTTCCTTTTTGTAAGAAATCTATAAGGATTATTCCCTTACTATCCCAAAAAATCGTAGCCATGACTTTTCCGGCTGATGGGACCGTTTTCGCCTTCTTTGGGGCAGATTCGTTAGAAAAAATCCACTGTTTAGACTGCCGTTTGGTCTCAGGTGTATAATAATGGATCCAGGTTTCATCAACAGTAACGACACGGCGGAAAAACTCCTGCGGATTTCGCTCAAACAAGCCCAAAGACTCCTTCGATATTGACAGCCGTAACCGCTTATTCTCATCCGTGAGTAAACGCGGCACCCATCGGGCGGACACTTTTTTCATATTTATTTTATCGTGTATTATATTAATTGCTGTTCCGTACGACACTCCTACAGCCTCTGCTAATTCACGCACTTTAGTACGTCGATCGGTGACCATTATGTTTTTTACCTTTTGCACGACTTCTTCGGTAACCACGTCTGCCGGGCGCCCTGGGCGGTCCTCGTCAAAAACAGATGTACGACCTCGTTTAAATTCATTAAACCAATATCTCACGGTTGACATGGACGGCGAAAGACCTCCGTAGACAGCATCCAACTTAACTTTTATTTGTTCGCATGTTTTTCCATCCAAAAATAAGAAGCGAATTACGGAACGATATTGCTCATTCTCCATTTTGTACGAAAAACAAAACAAGTCTTACAAAATTTGCCGCCAGAAAAAAACTGAACCATAGACAATTGCCTATTTTCATTTTTTTTATTTGATAAGGTCTATACTACACGACGGTAATGCCAACTTTCCTATGTAACGCCACCTGCCATCAAACACAGGTACTATTTGATCCACCCAGGTATTTCACACAGCATTGTTATTTGTTTGATTACCTGAATAAAACTACTGTTGTCCACCGCGCCTCTGTCACCGTCACGTCCGCCATCGATAATAATGAGCAGAAGTGACTGTTACGCCGTTGGTGGACAAGATAGGCGAAGTAAACAAGGTGTTCTTTATCTATTTCATATTTTTATATTCATCGACTGCCCATCAAGTTTCGGGTAGTATGAAACTCAACTGTACCTTGCAGCGAAAACCGATGGGGCGACCCTTGCCAAGGATGCACAGCAAAACGGGCAGCTCACAAGAAAACACGTGCCGACTACGACCGGTACCTAGTATCGTTCGTCAAAAGAACGATACGGCAGGCGTCCATTGTGCAATTAATGGCAAAGCCAGTACGAATCCGGAGACACCGCTGCAGTTACCAAAACGTTCCTCCCGAATGTCGCCCAAGCACAACGCACGATGCTCCGTCATGCTCCATGTGCAGCTTGACAATTTTCTCAACCAAGCGCTTACTGGGCATACCGGGTTCGAATAACGAGAGGCAGGAAGTTCAAGCTAGAGCCTTTCTGCATGGCCTTCAAAACTGAAATGTTTGCCCTTCTGCGAGCTACAGAAATGGTGGCGACGAGAGCACAACTAGAAATTTGTCCGGTCACCTGCAAACGGTGTGCCCTAACCAAAATTGGAACCATTTTGTGTAACATGCATTATTGGAAATAAAATGAAATAAATTAGACATCAGACATAGCTAATTACATGGAGTTCTTTGAAAATAAATTGTTTAATGCTCTTGAGGCGTCGATGACAGATATTTATATAGATTCAAAGAGTTGTGAATCTGTAAACTCGTACTGTGTCTACTGATGCTTTTTCTCGAAGACAGTGCAAGCAGGTGGGAAGAATTTAAAAAAGAATAAGGTCCCATTTATGTGCCAAGTTTGGGCGGCTTTGTCCAAAATTTAAGTAGCTGATTAGCGCTGAATAATTGTAGAATAATTGGTATTACGCAGATTTTACTGCTAATTACGATTATTCTCCGTTAAAGATGATTCGAGATAATCGGACAAGTTTGGGCGATTAAACTACATTTAGGCTGGATTTTACCAACGAAAGAGTAACTTTTACTAGAGAGTATCTTCTCCTTTTTCATAGACACTTGTGATACCTAGATCAGATCACCTCATCTTGAACTGTCATTTGTCATACATAAAAGTTATCACCGGAATAGTTATTCTCGGTAAAACTTTTTGTTGGTAAGATCCAGCCTTGGTGGCTGTCAAAATTCCAAAATAGTTTCCGGTTACCAACTGACTTGACGTTTGCTGACAACTCGCATGACAAGGACAAACAAACAACAACAACGGGGAGGCAGTCGCTCACGTCCGAAGGAATTACTTGGAACCCACAGCCCTTCACGTCCTTCCCGGGTAGTGCTAACGAGCGACAAATCATCATCATCAAATCATCTCAAGACATTATAATTTCCAGGTTCTCAAATGAGAACCTGACCACTTGACACTGGCAAAATTAACCTCAAAAGAGGAGAGGTTAGGACGCCATTAATAAAAAGAAGAAGAAGAAACAACAACAACGGGGAGGCAGTCGCTCACGTCCGAAGGAATTACTTGGAACCCACAGCCCTTTACGTCCTCCCTGGGTAGTGCTAACGAGCGACAAATCATCATCATCATCATAATCATTAAATCATCTCAAGACATTATAATTTCCAGGTTCTCAAATGAGAACCTGACCACTTGACACTGGCAAAATAAACCTCAAAAGAGGTTAGGACGCCATTTTAATAAAAAGAAGAAGAAGAAGAAACAACAAAAATAAAAGAAAAAGAGAAAGAAAATAACAAACATGCTTCCTCGGTCTGTTTTGTATATTTTGTCTCTATCTCCCTCTCTTAAATCACAGAGTAATCTGGAAGTCAAAATTCAAAAGAAGTGGTGCAAGAGAAAGGCTTATTACGATTAATAATTGTAATAAGATTAATAATTGCATTAAGAAAAGTCATGTCATTATGATAGATCGTTCGTTAAAAAAAGACACTATGACGGACCAAACATTAAGTTTTCCAGGTAACAACCTTAAGTTAATTACTGCCGAGGAGATCGGCGCTCCTCCATAAATCAAAATCAATCCACGTCACTTTCGACCCAATTTCAGTAATTTTGAAGGGAGAAAAGTTTTCATAAGATTCTGCCTTTTCCCTTATTTTTTGCCTTTCCCGATCTCGTAAAGAAAAAGTTAATTTAGATCGCGTGCGATAGACTGGTGTCCTTGTTACAGTTTATGATGTCATAGAAAAATATTTCACCGGTTTGTAATTGTAATACCATCGTTCTGTTACCTTTTGTGTATCTTCGTATGACTTTTCCGGCGTAGTAAGACGATGACGCGCCCGCTCCGACATCGCTCCGCGACCTCTTCGACGCCGCTTCGACGACGCAATCAAACACTAAGACCGCATGCTATTCAAATTGTTGGATTTTCACAGTAATTGCAATGGACCCAAAACCTATAGGGTACTTCCCGTATCTCTATATTAGCTGATTAATAAAATTACAAGGGTTTTTGTAAAAGTGTATAAGTAAAGTACCTTTACTTTTTATAGCATTGAGCTCGTGAAATTTTACCTATTTTACGCATCTGCAAATGTCGATGTCGACAGTTCAACTGATTCCGGTCACGGCAGCGGCGGGGCGGCGATCTCTTCAAATTGTTGTAGACTTTGCTCGTGGGCTCGTATGTGACTTATGTAACTCATCTTATTTGTGAAGAACCTTGCACATTCCGGCATGTAACTGGAAATTATGAAACTATGTTAATTGCAGAGTTTTATTTACAAACTAACAGCGTCACGCCTTTTCCCACACGGGGTGATAAAGGCACAACTCTGCCTACTTTTAGCCAGTGATTCACTACTCCATTTTGCGTGATAGGCGGTTAGCCCATTGCCGTAGCTATGGAGTATTGACTACAGACAGACTATTTCTAATTATATTTTGAGTTATATTTATCATAATCATAAGTCAAGTAAAGCGATCAAAAACTATTGAAATTAGATTTCCAGCCAGCACTCGGTGCGAGTCCAAACAAACGTCAACAATTTATAAATTGATAGGAACACAAAAGTACACTTGATATCTCTGATTCCTTCAAAACAAGGTCACCTGTAAGCCCTGTAAGGGGAAAGAGATAATATCGACGCTTGAAAGGCAATAATTACCAAGCGACATATTTGCAACTTTACACCAGAGCAGTTTAAAGTTTTTTTTTTTAGAAAAAAAATCGTCATAATATTCCTATTAGTCATAACTACTTGATTCCAACGAATTTTAAATGCTGTTTAAAGGCTTAATATACTGACATTTATTCATTATGAATTTTATCAATATTTTATGAAATAGTGTCGGTTAGTAATTAGTTTCATCAAAATCACAAACATGTAAAATTTACTTACCGTCAGCAAAATTTTATTATGAAACAAGTGAAATTAACTAAAACCTTTTTTTTATAATTGTGTTTGAAGAAAAATGACGCATCCAGAAGTAACACATGTTTGACTCATAGGTAAAAAGATCTAAATACAAAACAAAAATCTTTTCTGCCAGCCAATTTTAACTGTAGTACAAATGACGTTAGGTTAGTATAGGATTGTTTTCACCAAGTAACATTGAATTAAGGTTTTAGAACACAGTTTCCAAAACTAAACTTAAATAAATAGGCATTTTATTTTTATAGACATTTATTATTAATTGAAAATCAGTACAGGTAGACAATTATAATATAATTATGAGATTAGCGCGTCATATTTTTCTGTTTTCCTTCTGTCTATTAAATTTTGCTGTGTACAATAAAGAATATTGTTCTGTATTGTTTGTATTGTATAATTGCTGTCAGACCCAGAGCAACATTACCATATTACGTCAAAATTAGGACCGTTTTATGTCAATTACTATTTTAGCATATGCATTTAATATGTATGGAACCTTTTAGCGTAGGTAAGATTAACCTATCTTTTGTACAAAAAAATGTACTTTGGGTCTGAGTTACAATTTTATTAGCCCATCTTTTGTACAAAATTTTGAACAATGGTTCTAGCTAACAATGAAATATTTAACTTTATAGAAAGTAAAACAATAATAAAATGAAAGGCAAAAAATATAACAACTAGTTTAATGAAATATTTAATAAGAAAAATAAATCACTCATACCACCCATGAAATTGTGAGTAACAATTGCGGGTGGATGTCAAGCACAAGGCCATTTTGCACTGTCTACATATTGCTGTTGTTCTTTTATCGCAGCCTGGTAGTCGGCATCTGTTTGGCACACCAACAAAGATAGGCATATGCGATGCCTTATGCAGTCTTTGAATTTTGGATGGAAGAGGGACTGTTGCTGGTCTGCCTCTTTTTCGTGTTTCTTGATCGGTGTCGTTGCCATCTTCTTGTGGCTGTTGGTCTGCTTCAGAGAAGTTTGTTTCGATCATATTCTCAGCTAATTGCATTTTCCATTGACGTAATGATTGAATTTTTTTCAATTGTATCCCCTTCTTTAATTGGGCTTTACGATATTCAATCCACGAATTGGACGCAGCCATATCAATCATGTGAGAAATGAAGCGTATGGTCCATTTCTTGGTCCTAGCTCGTGATGGACAAACTGCCAACATACGGTCGGCCAAATCTACCCCACCCATGTTGCTATTGTACATTTTGACTACAGCATGTCTCTTTATGGTTATGTACTGCTTCTGTGTCTTACACCACCGGCGACAGTCATCTTGAGGCTCACTGCCATAAATGGTAGACATTAATATCACCGGTTTATTGTCATACCACTTTGTAACTGCGATAGTATCGTCAGAGTTCACGAAGGTAGTAGTGCATCCTCTTCCTGTTCTTTTAATTTCCAAGTCTTGTGGCAAATTATCTTTCAATGTACGAGGAATCCTATTTTGCATGATATTGCCCGCGCATTTGTAACCCCGTTTATTCAATTCTTGAGCTAATTTTAGCGATGTAAAATATCGGTCAAAGTAAAGTATGTGTCCAGGAACGTGTTAATTTTAAAACAGCACTTTCTCCAAGGCCGAACCCAGCACTTTTTTCATCTGGACAAGTGGTATCACCTTCCAATACAACGAAGTCACATACTTAGCCATCTGGATTTGCAAGAACGAAGGCTTTTAACCCTACAGGGTTGGGTTTGTTAGGGCAATACTGTTTAATGCCACAGCTGCCCGAAAAGGGAATAATCATTTCATCAATTGAAATGTGCTGACTTTTAACTTGTTTCTGACATCCTTGTTAATTTTTTTAATGATACTGAGGCCTTACTTTCCATATCCTGTCTTTAGTTTTTTCTTCTTGTGTAACATCAGGATCAAACACAAGTTTCAGCGATGTTCTCAGCTGGAAATATCGCATACGCGCCATAGCATCTGCAATTAATGGAATACGCCACTTTTGTTCCCAGTACATTCGTATGTATGGGTAATTTATATAGGACATCATCATGTCGCTTCTTTACGGAGTAAAAGTTTTGATTTTTTGAAGAACTGATAGCAAAATCATCGAATCTGAAATGTATTCAACCTACATGCTTAGAAGTATAATCATCTACTGGGATTTTACTGTATTCTCTGGGTAGATCATCATTTATTAGGCCACTTAGCTCCATGTTATTGTCAGCAGCAACAGTCCCAGAAGTACTTGTCATTGAAGGACCTTCATCTGAAAGTATCTCATCCTGAAAATAAAACTGGGAGGTGAGTGTCGCTTCTTTACGGAGTAATCGTTTATATTCTTTGACGAAGTGATGGCAAAATCATCGATTTTAAAATGAATTCAACCTACAGGTACGTACACACACACACTCTAACTATGCGTAACAAGTAAATAACATAACACAACATAGCGTCACGCCTTTTTCCCATCCGGGGTGGCAGGCAGAGGCACAACTGTGCCCACTTTTAGCCAGTGATTCAATACTCCATTTTGCGTGACAGGGGGCTAGCCCATCGCCGCAGCTACGGAGTAATGAAGGTTTCCTCGCGATGTTTTCCATCACCGTTAGAGTGTCCGTGTAACGTACAAGTAAATAAATAAATTAAAAACATACCAGGTTATCAAACGCAAGTTTTTTGCGAACTCGTTCGAATCGATGCTGATTTTTGTTTTTGCGTGGATGAGTATATTCTCGATTTGGCCCCTAGAAATTAAATTAAATATTAGTTGGAAATTGTTTCAATTGAGAGAATACCTAATGATTTAGAAATTAGCAGGTACATTACCACGGTCGAATCACTGCTATCCACACCCGCATTTGACATAGCTTTCTTAATGATACTATCTATTACTCGCCTATTGCGTTTGCGATTCATTTCGTACCTACAAAAATAAAGTTAGACAAATATAAAATGCGATTTATAATAAGATTATACTCATAAAGTATTAACAATGAAAGAAAACACTTACCGAGCATTTATCTCAAGCTACGCGACGAAGTACTTTGTGTGATGCGCGCGAGCACACGGGTTGACTATGCGACGGTTCGGTGAAGAATTATCGATATTTTGTTACCAACCGACACTCAAAATCTGCTTCACAGCGCGTCTATGCGACAAAACTAATTACGTGCAATAGGGATAAACACATTTTCATACAAACTTCATATCAGAAATAGTTATCTAAGTAACGAAAGCAGTAAAAAAACGGCAGGTAAAATATTACCAAACGACATAATATATCCTTTTTAGGCAGGAGAAATGTGACTTTAAAACTTTGTTAAGTACATTGCATTTAGGAAAAAAATACTAAATGAAAATTAGTACATAATAAGGGTATGTTAAAAAGTCTCAAACGACGAAAAATAATAATGTTTAATCCGGTAAAGTTTCATAAACCATGCTCATACCCTAGATACCGTAAGGAAAACATATCTTTATATTTAATCGAACTAATTCGAGTCAAGGCAAAAATTACTAAGTGTAAAATTCTAAATTGGAATATCTACCAAGTTAAATTTGTTTATAAAACAGTAAAATTTTAGTCGCTTGGTCGCCGAAAACTGTGATAATGTGTTTTTTGTTAAGTTACCAAGCGACAACAAAGCTCCTGCTAGCGGTACAAGAGTATGACCAATCGACGCAGAATTTTTTGCTGATTTCAATGATGTATATAACTCAATATCGCCCAACATGTCGCTTGGTAATTATTGCCTTTCAAGCGTCGAATATACTTTGTGAATGTTTGAATTTTTGTCACAGCTGCTATAAGTTCAGCCGAAATCTTATATGTAATATCAGGAAGAGAACTAGAACACTCTCAAAAACTTGCTATAAAGGCATATGCTGCATACTTGACTCCTACAATCCACCTTATTACAGCCCACCAAAGCCTCTATTTCAGCAAAAAATTAAAATATCCCGAGCAGCGATAAAACCAGGCATGCAAACTCCAAACTACATGATGCAGGGGATGCATAAATATAACTCCATAGCTTTCCCGACATATTCAAGTGCAAAAGTTGAAATAACTTGCGGACTTCGTGTTATTTACTTAGTTGGAAAGGGTAGTGCCAGACGCTTCAACTGTTGAAAGAAACGGGCAGACACTTCTGTAGGTGAACTAGTTTGGTTGAGCGTTGGGTGAGGTAAAGTGTAAAGTAAAGTGGTGTGTGTATTTTTTAAATGGCGGAATTCACAGCGTTACTTATCTTCTCACTGGATAAAAGACAGGTTGTGGAAACATTTTAAAATCAAGATCTTTACGTTATATCTGTGTCGGTGAACAACTGAACAGGCCAACAAAATAGAACATTAAATCCAAAACGATTACTTGTAAAAGCTACGAGTATTTAACAGAAATGCCTGGCAGGAAATTATAGACAAATTCATAGACAAAACATCTGTAAAGTGTCATCAGAGTAGTCAATGTTAATCAAATATTAATACTACCTAGCAGGTGCCTTCCAGGGGCCTAATGCTGCTCTGAGAATTTCACTTATATTTCATTATTATTCCATTGCAAACACCCAAAATGGCGTCATTTGGTATTCTCCTAAATTATTATCCTCCTTGATTGGGTGTTTGCAATGGAATAGTAATGAAATATAAGTGAAATTCTCAGAGCAGCATTAGGTCCCAGTCTTGCGTTGGTTTCAATTTTAATTACTTATTGGTTCTATGGACAAACTTCGACAACCGCAAGAGTAGGTAGGTATATTTAGACTGTGATATTATGAGGGTGGGGGAGTCTGATTTAGATGCTCACTTTGGTTAAATATTAAATTCAGTGGACCAGTAACTCTGACTGAATACATAAGTACTTAAAGGCATTTTTGCGTAGGAAGTCGATATTGAGTAAACAACTGATTATCTTCATTAGGTTCAATTTAATTCAATTCATTTATTTTCAATTGTTACCCAACAGCTAAACCATTTCGTTACAAAGGCGGTACTTAAAAATATATTATACTTATCTAGCTCTTGCATTCTTCGCGCGTCAAAATATCAGAATGTTGTGGGGATGCGGCGATCAGCGCCTGCGCCCTTGCGCGACGACGGGCGAAGTACAAGTAGAGGTTGGTGCGCGACGCGTGAGCCGCCAGCAGTGCGCGGTAAACCTAGGTTTATCCGGGTAAAGCCCGAAGAAAAATTGAAGTTGATTGAAATTTCGGACTTTTCCCAAGAGGCTTGGGTAATGCTAGGTTTACCCGGCCTCCTAGCTTTACCCGTAGCATAGGGCTTATACCAACTATGTAATAATTTGTGCTAATAATATAGATTAATATTAAATTAGCACTAGTATGTGTGACTGTGTGTGACGTATAACACATATACATATAAGCATCCAAGACCTGGGGTTTCATTCTTCTTCCCCAGTCGGGATTCAAGTAATAGCCTTTATCTTGGGAGACAGGGCTTCGAACTGCTACGTCGCCATTGAGCTCATCTCTAATAGTAAGTAAGTAATCTTTAGTAAGTATCTCATCTCTAATATACATAATTATAGTCACATCACATTGAGAATATCGGCACCTGTTGACTGAAACAGACCCAGACAGTTGCCTTCTCACAATAATTATTTATTTACTTCACAAACTATGACACCGACAGTCTATTAAACTCTACTTTGCAACCGACTCTAAAATGATGTTATATTTCAAGGCCGTGTATACTAAAACAAAACAATTATACCTAGGAATAAAGCTGAAGCTAAAGGTAATTTATTTGATGGGAGTTAGATAGGGCAATCTATCAAACCGGAAGGGATACAGGCAGTGGTCGAACACAATCCGAAATTGGTCGCAGTAATTCACTTCAGCAAAGATATCGAATCGGCCCGCATCCGAATAACATCCTTATCGGAAAGCAGTAAGAGTTATTGGAACTGTTGAATTCGGAGAGGATTTGTTGCCAGTGGTGAATAGAGTACAAGCTGTACAAAATTGTGTGGCAAACGAAACTTCGGAGTTTTTCTACCTGAATCATAGAGAGAAAATAGGGGTCATATTTAACAAAGTTTAGGCTATAGATGGCTTTAGAGGATACTATACATCTAACTACATACATAATATCAAGTAGTGACAGTAGCCGGGACCTACGGAAATACCTCATCATCATCATCATCAGCTTGTCAAAGAACCCACTGTTGAGTATTAATAGGCCTCCTCATGTACCGCCATTCAACTCGGTTCTTACAAACCGCGTCGAATGCTTTCTGTTTTCCTAAAGAAAGAAACAAATTAGGTTTAATCTTTGATTTGACTTGAAAACAAACATGGCAGTCAGCGCTGACTGCGAGCCGCAGTGAGATCAAAGCCTAATAAAATCTCCCTCATCTCCAGACGACACAAATTGGAAATAGGAATCCCATTATTGAATTGCACGTTGGCTTCATTATTGTTTCAGCGGGTGTTAGCCGCGCAGCCGTGAACGAGCGCGCGTTTTATAGGCAAGCTTCTGCTGAATAATGGAGGATATGCCGCGTGAATGGAAAGGCTTCGAAGACTGCACTTTAGCCCACGCCAGGGGCGGAGTGACTGATGCTGTGAGCATACCAGATTGTGGTGCCCTTCTACATTTTATGAGTAATTTGTAGCTTACCAAATTTTGCGCAGATCAGAGACGAATTAAGTGATTTTTTGCCGTGAGCACCATAGCACATATGTGTTAAGTTGTTCCACATCTAACGAGCTTTTATTAAATTATCCTCTCCATACTAGGTTTGCTGGAAGAGATCTCTTATTAGAGATAAGCTCGCCTTTGTACATGTTTTTTCTAATATTAAATGTCTGTATTATGTTTTCTGTGCAATAAAGTATAAAGGTTTTGAAGTATAGCTGACCAAATTATGGTCAGGCCAGGGGCAGATTAAGTGACGGTTTGATTTTTGGCAGAACTTAAAAAGTACCCTTGAATATCTGCGCTGACAAAGCCTTTCATTGTAATGAACACTTGGTGACCACATTGATGCGCTTTTAGTTCCGGCCCTGGAAGTGGCTCAAGTGATGCAAAGTGCTCCCTAAATAGTTTGCAGTAAGCAGATAGCAGTACATTTCGATGATATCTGAAATGCAATTGATACTGGGTATACCTTTGATCTTCGAAACATCAATGGGTGTTAAAATAATTTACAATCATAAGCTTCAATAAAACACCCAACATTCGTTTAATACTGGTCCATTGCTGGGTAAAGCGTGTTCTTTCCACCACGGTATCCATAGCACTGGTCTTTACTAACTCTAAAAGGCTTGAAGTCATAACATACTCAGTCAGTACATAATTTAAGTAACTATTTAAGACTTTTTTCAAAACCTGACAACAATTAATTTACTCTACCTATGATATAAAACTTTTGTTTTATCCACAGTAAATGTTATATAGGTACTTGCGCACGTTGAATATCTAAGTAAAACGAAATGTTGAAAATCCTTCTCGAAAAAGAAGACATCAAAGCGTAGAGTTTATGTTTACACGAGTTACACGACCCAATCTTCCAATGTCAATAAGGTTGAAAATTACCTATACAATTCCACTTGTAACTAATGGAAGCCCATAGGTGTACTCACTCAGTTAATTACGAGGACCTCACAGAGAATCTGAAATGCAATTAGTTCATTGCGCTCGCCCGACTCTGAGTTGACATCCAACTGATTGTTGTGCACATATAAATCGTGGAATGATAGCTCTGGCCGAAGCCGTTGTGTGAAGATAGGGTTAATAATTCCTGCCAGGGATGGTAAGTCTCGGCTCTATTAGGCTGTTCGGAGACAAAATCTGAGCTAGATCACATTCTCAGATGGGTCGAAATTCAGGTTGAAAGGTTGCGACTTGTGTGGAATTACGATGTCGTTGTCAGAAGTCTGGGCATATGCTGAGTGAGATGCAGGCTGCGCAGAAAATATTTTGCAAGGCAGCACGAAATCGCGCGTCGATAAAAGACGACACCTGCCCTACCTTGCAAAATCTTTTCTGCGCAGCCTGCATCTCACACACAAGCTTTTTTATCGTATAAATGGTGTAATGTAATAAAATTACGCATTTCATTGAATTAAAATTTAATTTTCTTCTTTTTGGGGAATTAAATAAAAGCTTTATTTAAATGTATTTTTTAATTTTTCCTTCAATCAATGTAAAGTACGAGTATTAAAGTTGCTTTCGCTTCCGGCTTTATGTAAAATCATATGCGTTTTATTGTGTTTGTGACAAAAGCCCATTAAATAACCCAAAATTGGTAACATTACAATAATAAAACGATACAACGTTCCTCTGTGTGATTGTTTTTAGGGAAGTAGACACACAAATTAACCTTTACGTGTGTCTGTTACATCAAGAATAATGATGGAATCAAACGAACCAGATTCTCTGAAACGTTTCTCTCCCATTATCAGACCTCAATTTGTCGCACCAATAAGGGCACACCGACATGAAAACAAAGCAATTCATCTTCAACATCAATATCGCTCCAAATTTTATTAATCGTCTCCCATTTTTCTCCCGTAGCCCGTTACTGGAGGGCAAAAAATACGCAACAAAAATATTTACAAGCTCACAAATGGAGCCATTATTAAGGACAAAGAAAATATTAATCAGACCGATTTTTTGCTAGACGCAACAAGGCCTTTTTCGTTTGCCCGGTTGTATCTCAAGGTGGGGAAAATTTGGACCTTACGAGTTTCGTATTAGAGGACGCAAAAACTACACTGGTAGTTTTGAATACGTGTGGTCGTAATCCATCTCAATCAGCAAGATAGGGTTGAAATCGACTGAATGGGGATACTTATCCAACCATCCGTTAAAGCAGTTTCCGTACGGATGTATACACGAACCTTTACTCGGGCCAATACAATAACGGTAGTAGTAACAAGATTTTGATGCTGTATTATGGATATATTTTAAAGGTCATAACATAATTAAGCTCTAATTATATCAAGGGCACAAAAATGTTCCAAAAATTCAATTGGAGACACTTTGTATACTCTTTGTATACTTTGGAGACACTATGTACGTTAACGACAGGTTAGGATGGCTCGGAGAAGACATGGTAAAAGAGAGTGTATTGCTTATTATTATTATTTTATCGATAACCTGTCCACTTTATTCGCATCTAACCCACTAACACTTTCCGCACTGATATTTGAGGATGATAGGTAAGGCACTTATAAATCTTTATTTTTATGTGTTCTCGATTGCCATCCCAATTATTCGCGAAATATACATCAGAGGCACTTTTGTGGTATACTTTTGTGCAAATAAATATCGTTTCACGTTCCATTCCATTTCAAAATTATCCTGAAGTTAACCGCAGCAACGTTATCCGTAAATAGAACTTCATCAAAGCGGAGGCACAAAAAGTTTCCCACGATACACTGGCAAATACGGCTTTACTATCCCCCTCTACATTTGAAAAGATCTAACAATAATGCCAATTGGCAGTATTGACGTTCTGGTCGGGTCGGGCATTCTCTTCAGATTGAGCAGAAACCACAGGAGTCCTTACGCGATCTGATGCTATAACCATAGGGCGAGAGTCTCGTGGGATTGTCATTTGTTTCTGATGCTACGGATAGGCTATTTTTTTTTCGTGCAATTTAGTGCCGTTCTTTCATTCCTCAGATAGTGTTTATGGTTTGTGAGAAATATCTTCAAGCATGATTATCTTGTCACAAAGTCATAGTCAAACACAACAATTTAACACCTGTTTCAAAATCAAAACATTAGGTTCTATCTTCAAGATTCTCTGGCACTAATGTGTCTCGCATGAGTTTCGTTCAGCTATTTCACTGTGGGTCATTAAGGCCAATTGCAGCCCGCTTTCTTGCAAATGAAGGAAAATGGTCCTAGGGGAACATCGACTATTTATTTTTTTGACTTTAGCCTGTATTGACACATTTGGAGGTCTTTCCCTGAAATTGCAAAAAACAGTAGCTTCCTATGTTAATACAGATGCAGCACACATGTACGGCTTTTACCAGACTTGACACCCTGATGTCTGTCAGCTAACAAAACGTGAACACACATTCCGAAATTGCGTCAGTAGAGTTCGCAACTCCGTGAAATACGCCACAGCCCCACAAAGTGCCCGACTCTGCTGCAATGAAGACTTACTGCCTTTGTTGTTACACTCAATACTTTCTTATAAGAATATATTGCGCGTGTCCTAAAGTAACTTTGTGTTTCTGTCTTCGCAAGTTTTGAACTGCCTTGCCGACGAGTTTCCATTGGTTTTTGATGCAATGTCCGGAGGAGTTCTGAGTAAACGGTTTTGAGGGAGTATTCTTTGAGAGTATTAAGATGTTTTATCATGAATGTTTTCCTTGGCATTGCTGAAGTTGTTAATTCAAACCATAGAAGATAAACTACTAAACTTATCGTTTCATCACAAGCAATTAATAATAATCAAATTAAATGAAAAACTCTTCTGTGATAACTGTTATACAATCTATCAAGCGAATCACTTTTCTTTTGATAGCCACGAAGCCATAAAATGTTGACTTCTGTGCAGTGCAATGAAACATTTTCCTTATAATGTATTCCCGCTACAAGAAATCTCAAAAGTAAAAGAAAGGATTGGACATAACGTTCAATGTCAATAACCTTAACCATAACCATAATCTTCAATTACATAACCTTCCAAGGTTTATTTCGAGAATTCCAGGTGTACTGAAATCCAATCTCTTCCTGGTAATTCGCAAATAAAGAATATTAAATTTCCAAAATATATTCGCACAATCCCTACGCCCACTCCCATTCAAATTTCAGTAAAAAACATCCCTCAACAAAGACTGTAGACAAGAAACGAATGGTGGATTGAATGAGACGTGTTGGAATGAAGTGAAGTATGAAATACGCTTCCTTTTAAAGATTAGCCGCCATTGTCGTGCCCACACGGATATCAGGAGGAAATTGTCCCTCGCTACTGCTCGCTCAGAAATTCTTCTGGGTTTACTCCGAAGGATCGTGCTCGCCTCTCGATGAACTGTGTGTTCCGAGCGAGTCGAACGGAATATGGTTGTAGTTCTCTGATATATTTGCATCTTCTTTTACATCTTTGCCATGCTATTCAAATATTTTATTGAAAGATTGTAGAAAAATATTAGTGACACCAGTGATACGGTTAGACGAATGTCAGCTGGTGAGATGATTTGGTCAAGTTAAAAGGTTGTAAATAAGGAAAATAGGTAACATGATTCTGCAGCAAAGTAACGACGTATTAGTTGAGGTTCTCTGTCTCTGGTTAACCCTCTTCTGGAAAAAGTGTGATTATTTATTTTGATATAATAAAGATCTGATGTTATCTACATATATAACTTCTCTTGATGTAACATAACCGAAATAATAACAATGTTGCAGCAGTTTGTAATGCTATGAACTAAATTAGTACCTATTAGTAAATTTAAGCATAAATTATATGAATTTTAAAAATGCATCTTTACTTGCGACCGCTTTCCGCATACGATTTCTGCGGAGAGTTCACATGTGAACAAATAGATATAAGTTTTTGTTTTGGATAAATAAATAAATAAATAAATAAAATAACTAAATAAATATAACTCACAGTTCTTCTCCTTCCAAAAATTTTATGCTTGTACAAATTCGCACATTAAATGCGGAAGCTCTTGGCTCATTTCGGTTAAGTGAACAAAGCTGTTGATATAATAGTGTTTTGCAGGAAGGGCCACTCTTTGCCCACAAAGAAAATTTATTTGAGTAAATACAACAACTGAGTTTTAAGGTAGAAATATACTATACATACAATGAGATGTTCGAGTCGGAAGCTACAAACTGCAGTACTGCACTGAGTTGACAGAACCATTAAAAGTTAGTGAAATAAATATAACTTCTTATCCAACGTCTCATTGTGTAAACAAGTTGTTAGTTCAACTTAAACATTTTAATGATAAAACTTGATATAATATTATGTGCATTTTTTGCTTTTATTCGACCTCTGCAAGTTATTGACTTATTTAAATAGACTGGGGAAAATATAGGGAGACTGGCTGCATGTTTGAATATAGCGTTGTTACATTGTTGTAAATATCTATCTTCAGATTATGTACTGTGCGTCTATATGTGAACAGTTGTAAAGTCGGCTGCCACCGTAAGTTTCTTTATGTTAATCATCAAAGATTTATAAAGTAATACCTATAGATCAGAATTCCCGATCTTCACACTGAACAAATGATAAGAACGTATTAAAAAGTAAACTAACAAAATTTAATATACCTCTTTTTAAATCACCACCAATAAAACCTAAGTATAGTTATTGACTCTTCTTGTCATCGCTTGACTTATCATCTCTTTTCTTCTCTTCACTCTCGTCATCGCTGTATACCTGTCCTTTTTCACCTGGCTTCAGCAGTTTACCGACGATGTCGTACTTTTCTGTAAAATGCAGAATACCCTTTCAATATTCACAGTTCAGTACCATTGGAATTTACCTATATCTTTTCAAGTTGCTAGTGTTCCAAAATCTCCACACCAATACCGGGTGTTTGGAGTATGGAGCGACAAAACATTTCTTGGAGTTAGGGACATCATTCTGAACAACTTTCCGACAACTATTAAACCGATTTGATCAGAGCAACTTTATTTCTCAGTTCGCTGTACAAATTTGATAACAGCTCGGCCCAAAATGTATTGAGATTGAGATGTCAAAAAAAATTGCTCTGATCAAATCGCTTTCATAGTGTTTAAAATTATGTCCTCTACTCCCCAAAAAATTTTGTCGCTCCATACTCCAAACATCCTGTATAATCATACTGTCTGTCTTTCTACTCTATTAGGTACCATGCGTTTGCTTTTCACAAGTTTTCTTATTATTCTAAATGCACCAATCCTTGAAAGACTCGTCATTAACAGATAGCTTACTTTAATTTAAGTTAACAAAGTACATGTTATACTTCCTTTCATAAACTTTGTTCAATGCCAAGCCTGCATCTCTGGCTTATCTTATTAACATAGCAGGACTATTACCTCTAAACTGGTCTTCCCATTCCTTGGCTGAGGAGACCTCATCTTGCGTCAAGTCGCTGAGGTCATCCCATTCCTTGTCTTCTGCTGCCACAACGCCGGTAGCCAAACCCCTTGAGGCGTCTTTACCGGCAAACGCGGAGTACGGACCACCTGGAATAAATCATATGGGGATTTTAAACTTTGATATAGTACTCTCATCGTGCCTGCAAAATCCTAGAATTTATTAAAAGAACACGGAGATTTGAGGGTGCTCAAGGACTGGGAATTGGGTGAAATAGTAACAATACAGTAAACTATCACCCGCTTGCATTCAGCGGGAGACCCACTTCATCATAATATCATCTTTCTATCTTAATGCCTGACCCCACAAATTATTTGCATTCACGTTTTACAAACCATTGCTATTGATTTGGAGCATAATTCTGAGCTCAGGTAGACCTAATGAGTAGACGCATGGGCATACATAACTGCGTATATCTGATATGCACCTAACAGTATCTATTCAAAAAGATCTACTTTAGTCCCGGCAAACATGGACTAAAGTAGGTCATTTAGTCCCTAGGGACTAAAAGTAACTTTTTAATTATGTTGCCAGTACAAAGGAAAAAAAATGCTGTCACTAATCAGTTTCACTACCACTCAGGCTGACAGACCCAATTAAAAGAGAGATCGATTCTAAAGGCAGCCAATAACATAAAAGTTTGTACTAAAATGCGTACTCGACACAGATTAGATAATCCGATCGACCGAATCGATTGACACCGATTGGTGACAACAGAGAAACAACCTTACAGAATTGATATCGAAACACGGACCAAATAATTAAAAAGTTGTGGAAAATTTGTAAACAAAGCGCGCCAAATCTGAATGCTGTAATTATTTCAATTTCGTTTGCGGATATGACTAAAGAATATGAGTGAAAGTGAGTGTCTAACTCCAGATGATAACAACAAACGCTAATGACAAATACAAGATCTGTTACCAATAAAATCACAAGGATTATAGGTATGTAAAAACTGTAATCCTGTAGAAAAATTCAAGAGGAACAAAATGTTTATCTGAAAATGCTTTTTGAACCAATTTTCAAGATTTAGCCAATACTAAACAAGCTTTAACTATGTGGAGGACATATTCGTAATTGGTAATTTCTTTATTGTACTAACACAAGAATGACATACAGAAAACTTATAATACATCCGAAAACTGTAAATTTCTGTCTGTCTGTCTGTCTGTCTGTCTCACCGTCTGTTAAGACTTTTTCTCAGAAACGCATGGAGGTATTAAGTTGAAATTAATATCGATTACTTAAGTCTGTGAACTCTTAAAGTTGTGAAAAAATCAAACTTAAAGGTCAACGCAATCAAAAGATACCGCATATGTCTCAATTTTGCTGAAATTGCTGATATTCGCAAGGGAATCAAAACCTAGAGGGTACTTTACGTTGACCTAGAATCATGAAATTTGGCACGGAGCAAGGTCTTATAGCACAAATAAAGGGAAAAATCTGAAAACTGCAAATTTCTGTCTTTCTAAAAAATATTCAATTTCGTTTACATGGATGACATCACACTTTAGTTTTTTATGTGGAAACCTAATTACACGTGTTACGCTCTCCAAGTGTGATCGGAACCCTTGGTGCGCGAGTCCTACTCGCACTTGGCCGGTTATTATTTCTAATATTATGTGTCTGTATTAATGTTTTCTGTGCAATAAAGTATAAAGTTAAGTTAAAGTGATGATAAAGAGAGATGACCCCTCATCTATGATTTGATTACGGTCAAACATAAAATAAGGTCAGCTTTGCCGTAGGTGATGTAATAAACCATGGTTGTAAAATACAATAATGTGTTAGGTCAAAATGGTCATTAAACATGGTTTAAAAATTCTTACAACTTAGCAGAAGCAATCAAAGCGTCTCTCATTTTCGAGATAAATAAGCCGGTAACAAATAGTCGACAGACTGATAACAAAATATAGAGATAATGTATTGAACTGATTTGAACTATAACATAAAGTATAATACTCGTAATTATATACCTACTAGAGAAATGTACTAAGAATAATTATGTCCCCACCGAGGGCCACGGGTAATTATAAGCTTCGGGTGGAATAATATAAAAATACCACCTCACACGGTACGGGATCCATCTGGTATTGTCTCATAAGGACATAGGCCAATCAAACTAATCATGAATAACAATAGACGTGGGAGCGAGAAGGTTAAGGCACCTAAGATTTTCTACATAACCATCTTTCTGATAAATTAGTTATATCCTTCCAGAGATCCAATTTTATAATATGCACATATTAATAAAGAGTTAATATGTAAGGAATGCGTTATAAAATGAGAAAGGACGTATGGAAGTACGCCTGTGAAAATAGTTAGGTATATCGTTTTATACAGAAGTAATTTGAAAAAGGAATTGTTATTTAATAAGTTATGTTAAGGTCACCGCTTGAGATAAGTAAACTTCTTAAATTCCTTGAAATTTCATGCAGAGATTCACTATTGCAGATGCTATGAAGAAAACCTTGTAATGATGATATTAAAATATCGTGAATCGTATGGCGCAGTTTGGGTAGCCTCACCGAATGGCGGCCACAAGGCGCATAACTTATCATTAACATGTTGACATTGACGAAGGTTTCCCTACTCCTGATTGGAACTCTGTTTCCTTCTTCATAGAGCGTATTTTGGACTACAATAAGGGTAATAGAAGTTAAACGACTTGCGAGTGGACGTCAGCAAACGTGGATTTGCAAGTCAAGACACACATTTTGGTTTTGAATGCCTCGTGTGCCCCTCACGTTCAAGTTCAAAGTCTAACAATAACCAATGCAGTGGCTATAAAATTCAAACACAAAACAAACTCCATCAATAGAATTCCACGGAGAACGCTTGTCTCTACAATATTATTGTTATTGTACTGTTTGTTACTCACCTGGGCCATAAAACCTCTTGCCCCTGGTCACGTCGAAGATAGTACCGAACACTGCAAGCAAAACTCGACCGTCTGGCCCAGTACCGTCGTATTTCTTGAGCTCAGCAACAGTTAAGTCTTTTCGTAGCTTGGGCAGTCGGGCAGGCGGCGCCGGCGGCGCATCATCACTTGCGAATTTGGCACTAACTATCTTGTACAGAAGGTATACGATAACCAAAATGAGGCACAGGTTAAGTGGGCTAGTTGCCTCTTCCCATAAAGTGGGCTCTGGGGCCACTTCCTCAGGTTTTGACATTGTTATTGTAAGGAGCTCTGTGAACACGTGTTACTTCGTCGGCGGTTCGACGTGAACTAATCGTCATTCGTCGGCTTCGTCGCTGCAACTCGTAACCATCGTCATCATCGTCAGCATGTTACCACACTCGGCAAGGTCAGAATAACCGGCTTTAGATCTTGATAAGTATATTATCAACTGATGATAATGACGTGACTCATGGAATTTGTCAAACGAAAGAGATGCTCAGTCATGTCATGCCGCATTTATTGATAGCGAATAGGTGCCTACCATAGATTTAGCATCACTCGAGAAAATTCTATGCCTTGGCAAAGACAATGGCAGAGGTGGCATGAACCACCTCACCCAAATAGAATTTACCTACCTATCTTGAAACACGCATGTGCTCTGGAACACGTGGAAGATGACTTTTGGATTTCGTGTTTTCATTAGGTATAGGTTAGTAAAGGTAGATATACTTCGTAAAAATACAGAGTTATTTATGAGCAAAAGTAACATTGTTTTTAATAAATTGATAAATCTTACAAAAGTTATAAGTAATCTTACCAAACTTGGTACACCTTCGTCAATCGTCCTCACAACGGCTGCGACAAGATTGGCAGTTTTATAGACAGTTCTTTAGGACAATCCCAGTCTAATGATTCCAACAGAAGGTTGCCGTCAACAGTCGGGTAACTGATCTAGGCACTACACTACTTAAGAGTAGATTTCCTAGATCAGTTACCCAAAAGCATTAGTTCCTCGTAGCCTAATCCCCAGTCGCACCAATCCCAAAGAACATCGAACCTTTCTGGGATTCCTAAAGTTGAAATTCCCTGAAATGTCTCATTTTTCGTGTACACCTGCGAAATTATGGGGCATGCTCCCCCTAGTATCCCAGGCCCCATACAAAAAAAAAACGAACCCCTTTCCCCACTAGCGTTGGTTTACGTTTATGTAGGTATTATGTCATCATTCGCATCGCATCGCATAACTAACTCAGTGTTGAAAACATATCCTCACTTTCGTGGGATGTCCACAATGTTTTCCCATTGTAATCCATGATCAGTTCAAGCTACATCATGGTGGCGGTTCGATCTTCGTCCCTGTGATGCACGAAATAAGAACGGACTATAAGACGCAGTAAATTAGGTGTAGCTTAACTAGAACGAGAAGCTTTTGTATTCAGACTAAAGTAATTCAGGTAATCCGCTCATGAGCCGAGATTGCACTGAATTCGGAAGCAATGGCTTTTAAAATTCGGACAAAAGCCTTTTTTTAAACGGACGTATTAAAATGTCACTCGATTATTTCGAGCCGACGCTTGTCCAATTAAACGAGATCAATGGCAGTCTAGTTATTAATTCAGTGTTTGTCCATTCTGTTTCAAAGTTTCCTATATTGGTAGATATAACTAATTGCTTTTTAAACATTGGACGCATTTTCGGTTTTCATTATCGTAGCTGATAATTAAAGTATTTTCTGGCTTTTGTGTAGTTCGTTAACTAATGAGAGTTATTCGAGTAATGATGGAATATTTTGTGTTTTGGTGTTCTGATAGAAAACCATTGCGGTGGAATGGATCAATCTCATTACACAACTATTGTGTGATTGTTTAGCAGCATTGAAGGTGTCATTATTTTTGTAATCTATAAGTAAGTATCGGAAGCGTCCGTGGCCGAGACAGGTATTGGATGGGTGACCTGTTTCTATGTGATATTTGATTCGGGCGCTTCCTTTTTTCGGATGACACGTGCTGTAGGTTGGCTCCTATCGCAAATCGATGGTCTAGAGGCCTTAATTCAGGCAGCTTGATTACTTCTGTTCTGACAGTCAGGTTGGCCACTAGCCTGACACCCCTCCTTCAATCTTACTTGTATCCGAGTAAAGGCCCGTGCCCCTCGGTCGAGACTTGATAAGCACATCCCATAAAATTCGCTTAGATATGAACGCGGTGCGGCGCCTTGGCATGTGTTGTTGTGACATTGTCTAAGATTGTGAGTGACGTTTATTGTCAAATTATATTAGGCCCCGCAGAATAGTCATGCGGGTAACTCCAAAGATCTGACAGTGTCATCATCATGAACGGGGTTCGGATTAAGTCTAGAAGAATACAGTGCTACAGGGCTGTTTTGGCACTTCGATGACACTGACAGGGGGCGCCACTGCAACATTGATCGATTGAATGATTGGATTGATTGCGTGCCAAAACATCCATGTAGCACTATAAGAGCTATGTTTCTGACATCTGACAAAACATAATATTTCCGATAATATTCATATTTATTATGGGCGATCTAACCCTGATGCTGTATTGAAAAAGTCAAATGCAAAACGCACTTGGGAGTGGAAATGCAGCGAGAATATTGGAAATATTGGAATTCCTTCATTAATTGAGCGAATGAAGAGCACTCCACTGTCCGCCAGTATTGGAAAAGTGTACGGGTACAGCGTGGTATAAATATTGCTACAAGAACAGACTAGTTGCGAGTTTTTAAATTCAAAACTATTTATTAGATTGGCAAAGCCTAACCCTTGCACCAGAGTTTCTTTCCCCTTCTTTTCTCACAGTGGTCCAACGTAAAGAACAGGCAAAAAATGTCGTGCTCTAAGTATATTAAAATTTGTAAATATCTGTAATTTGGACTTTGACTTGCCTTGACACCAAAGACCGAATCGGTTGGCTAAACTGCTGGATACGTCTCGGTCGGCTTGTGGCCTGTCAAGTCAAAATAGATACTTTTTATGAACTGTCAAGACGGAACTTTTGTTCCTGAGTTCTATGAAATAACAACAGAGTGACGTCATGTAAAAGTGCCATCAAATGCTCTCTTTTTTGCACGAAATTGACTTTATAAAATATATCTGCTGGAAATATACAATTCTGAGAATGTCAAGCCATTTCGTACATAATGCTTCAACTTAAGACTTGTTCCTGGATTTGTTGGATTACCTTGGCCACAAGCCTATTCCGTTGTTTAGTCTTTGCTTGATACACAATACTGGTAAAATACTGACAAGTCAATCACTGGGCCGAATGAAGGAGGAAAAGTATCGCTTGTCATTGGAAGGAATTGCTTGACTTTTTACCTTCGCACAACATAGCGTCATGGCGTAAGCATGACGTGCCCACTTTTAGCAAGTTCTTTTGCATGACAAGGGGCTAGCCCATCGCCGCAGCAAATTATCAGTTATGTTCATTATCCTTTAAATAATAGAAGGATGACATGCGCAAGGCAGCTGACGGCTTTTGTTTGACGTTTATCAGTCTTGCTTATCTGCGTGGCCTGTGCGTCTCAACATTGGCCATATTTAAAATCACTATACATTTCGAGTAGAGCACAACGTCAACAAACCATATCTCCTCTCCACTTACCGCGCGAAATACGTCAGACTATCATTGTAACCACATTTGACTACCGAATGTAAATTAAGCACAACTAGCAAACTTCGTTGGACTTCCCAAGTCCGTAATATTTTGATGCACTCCGTCTAGTCTTGCTGGCGGATTAAACGCAACACTGTTTCCATACTACCCAGTCACGTGATAGTGAAACTCAAACATAAACTCATAATAAGTAAATAAACTGTCAAGTACGAGTAGTCGAGTAGGCAAGGGTTCCGATCACATCAAAAACTAAAGTATGATGTCATCCATGTAAACAAAATTGGATATTTTTTTAGAAAGCCAGTGCAATTTTCATATTTTTCTCTTTATTCATGCTGCAAGACCTTGCATTGTGTCAAATTTTATTGCAGGCTTACGGGAAGTACCTTATAGGTTTTGGGTCCATTGCGATTACTTTGAAAATCCAACAATTTTAAAGCATTAAACGGTCGTTGCGTTCGATTGTGTTGACCTAGAAAGTTGATTTTTTCACAGCTATATGCAACCAGAGATTTTAACAATTCGTATAAATTTCAGCTTGATACGTCCATGCGTTCCTGATAAAAAAAGGTCTTGACACATGGACGGACGGACGGACCGACAACAAAGTGAGCTTTTTTTTTCCTTTTTTTCTAAGTGTCGCAACTTTGTGCTTAAACTGGCAGTGAGCACTAACTTCTCTCAGTCAGGCGCACACGGTAACATCCATAACACAACTACTATAGGTAGATTATTATACAAAAAAAATGCGACAAAGGCGTATTTTTTTGGTCTCAAAACAGTAAGAAGTTTAGTACGGGAAAGCTGATTTGATTGCGTATCAATGATACGGGCACATACTTTACTTTTGGTACGCCCAGTTCAGTACCCCCACTAGGAAACTTTTTTGTTTGAACCAGAAAAACCATCGTTACAAACATCCAAGATGAACGGATTTTTCTTTATTCGTCTCGTGACAGGATTAGAATCACTGGAAGTCGACCAATTCAACTTCAATCTGAGTATTATGAATTTACGTCAAAAACATCTCTGCCCTCGCGCCAGTGGAAACGTACCCGCCCATCCGCAATACGTGGTCGGAAGTTTGGGAGCGATTGCACAAGTTTGGGAACTGCTTGCATTTTAGATAGCAACTCGACCCCCGGAGCCGAGGTGTCAACTGTCATCCATCAGGCAGGCTGGTCTGGACCTTACGGATGGAATCATCAACATAAAGATACAACACAAGCAGTCGATGAAAACTTATAGGAATTAGGGTCCGCAGATCGTTTATATATCAAATTGCCATATCGTCGAATTTGGCCATATCATAAAATGACCACGCAATTCATGATATGGCCAAGCTATTACTGGCCATATCATGATATGGCTGGTTTTAATGAAAACATGTCTTTTTAAAAGCATTTTTATTCAGCACTACGTGATGTTTTTTGTGTTATATGATACATGTCAAACTAACATGGATCTCTTTTCACTACCTCCATCTCTTTTCTTTCTCCAATTTTTCCCTTCCCTTTTCTTTCTTAATTCAAGTGAATTTTCCCCCTAGGTCTCTAACGTACCCCTGTGTAATTTTGTTTACGTGGATTACATCACACTTTATTTTTTTACGTAGAAACCTAATTACACCAGTTATGAGGTAACAATCTCCAATGTCATCCATGTAAACCAAATTAAATATTTTTGTAGAAAGACAGATACTTGCAGTTTCCATATGTTTCCCTTCATTTGTGCTATAAGACCTTGCTTTGTGCCAAATTTCATGATTGTAGGGCTACGGGAAGTGAAACTATAAGGGTTCCTTTTTAGGGTTCCGTACCCGAAGGCCTGCCTGCCTGCCTGCCTACCTGCCTGCCTGCCTGCCTGCCTGCCTGCCTGCCTGCCTGCCTGCCCGCCCGCTTGCGGTTTTTTATAGATAATGGTACGGAACCCTTCGTGCGCGAGTCAGACTCGCACTTGGCCGGTTTAATTTTCTTTTAAGGATCGGAACCCTAAAAAATTGTTTTGACAATCCAAGTATACGGTACATTGAGAAAAGCACTTTAAAATGACAAATACTTCAGTAAGAATCTTGGACAACCAGCGGAACAAATAGTTCCTGCAGAACAAATAGTCCCTGTAGAATTAATGCTTCTATAAATGCAGCATCGCAAAAACCGAAGAAATATGAGAAAATATATTTTCATTGTTCTCATCCCATGTGGTATACATTCGCGCAGAATTAACTGTTATCGATACTTACATTCTAAGTTATATTATTTACAAAATTAAGTTTTAGCACAACAATGGTCAATGCTGTGCTCAACTATAATATAGGTAGGCACTCATATAAGATCAATACCGCCATATATCTATTGTATAATTTTGCGCTGTTGATGTGCCTAACCACCTAGCGTGAGGAACAGGTACACTAACACAAACTAAGCTATAATTGTTTTACGAACTATCCTGTGTTTTTTATGTACCGAAATATGTTTGAGAACAATAAATTATTCTTAATATTATTCTCTTAATTCCTTTTCTATTAAATAAATAAATAAATACATCCGTATGCATGGTCATATCCACCACCCTAATCACCCTCCCTCAACTAAACGTAACCCAAGAGATTGTTGTTGAAAATTGCATTTAAATTGAACTCTTTGAAGATGCCTTGTAAAAAGATTAAATTAAGGAGCTATCAAACACACGACCCACCCACCCGTTAAACCAATTTTAATAAATCATGGCAATGAAGCATTCCAAGAAAATCTACTCGAGCATTTACAGAAATCTGTATTAGACTCCGTCTACCCGTTTGACCAGTATGGCGGCGCCACGGATAGACAGACGACGTTTTTATATAAGCTCCCTTTTTTTTCTTCGAGGCTTAAAATATCATATCGAATTTAACATCAGCAGGAGCGATGACCTCAAGTCCATTCCAGGCATCTGTGGCAAGGCATCGCATTCTGAGAGACTCTGAAAACCAGCACCACTTCAAAATTAACCGCTTCAAAGACGTAGCCCCCTTTACAAACTTCCCTCTGATGCAGAACTACATTATTAAAAGTAAAGTAAATGTAGCCCATTAATGTCCCCACCGAGGGGCACAGGCCTTTACTCGGATCCGAGTAAGATTGAGCCATACTCCACCACGCTGGCTCACTACATTATTAAAGTATTCTAAATTGTAAGATGGCCGTACTAGTTCAGGCTTATATCTCTTTTAAAGTTAGCCTATGAAAAATTTGTAACAAGTCAGTACCATTCCAGACACACGTCTTGTGTAAAGTTTTTTTCTGGGTATTTCTCATATTTTTTAGCAAATCGTGAAACAAAATATTTACAGATGTTCATGTTTTAAAATATGGGTGCAAGAAAACTAACTCACCAATGGCGACAATGCAATGTTGTTTCACCAGAGTACTTGTATTTCGTTGGTTATTATTATGGTATCTTATTAAATTAGTTATAAGATTATGTACTGGTACATGAGGAGGCCCAGACTCAATAGTGGCATCCTTCAAGCTGATGATGATAATACTGGTAAATGGTTTGAAAAGTCAGCTGCGGTTTACGTAGTTATTGCAATTTATGGATCTCCTAATACTTTACTTCTGTTTTGTAATATGATTGAGGTTTATAATCAGGGGGCAACTGGCTGAAACGTCTCAGTCGTACTCCGCAGACGCTGAATAATGATTTCACGAGCATCTTTAAAAAGTCCGCTCGGCACACAATGTAAATGTGACTGACTGGTGAAAGTGCAAAATAAAAGGAAACTCAAAAGACCATTCTTTCATTTTCTTTGAAAAAGAGGCGGTTGCAGCTGGGGTGGATTGCTATTTGGGTGCCACGAGATAGGCGACTGATGAGAAGCTATAAAACATTTATAATAAAATACCAATTCTAGTCCGCCTCATCAAACTGCCTATACGCAGGCTTCTTTCAATAGGCATTGGCACCCGTATGGAAATAGACAACAAGCTTTTTCGTTCGATTGGTATTTAAAATAAATCGTTCTAATTAAGTTTCTATATTTAAGCTTTTTGGTTATCTTTCTAAAGTAGCATAAGAAATGCTAATGAGTCTGCAAATTGTTACAAGGAAGTTAAAAATCGTACTTTCTTTTGACTGTCTAAAAATACGTTTATAATTTACAAATTAAACGGTCAAGTGCGAGAAGGACTCGCGGACCAAGGTTTATATCCCAATCACACTTGGAGTTTGTTACCTCGTAACTGGTGTAATTAGGTTTCTACATAAAAAAGTGTCCAAGTGCGAGTCGGACTCGCCCATGAAGGGTTCCGTAGTATCATGTAATTATTAGACTGGATTAGTATTTGTATGAATGACAAAGTTATTTTTGCAGATTTTAATAAATGTTTTATATATCTTAAAAACAGCCCATTATATTTTGTTCAAACCAATTTTCATCGAAAGTTTATATTGAGATACACAGCATATATTTTTATAGATTTATCACTTTCTTACTTTAAAAGTTAGAGGGGGGGGACACAATTTTTCCACTTTGGATTGGTCTGTCTCTTTATAGATTGACTTTGAGGGAAAATGGTTTTAGGACCCTCCACTTCATTTTTAAAATATTTCTGGTTTCAGTTTCATGTATGGGGAACCCCCCTTAATTTTTTTTTTTTTTTCAGATTTTGTATAAAAATCGTAAAGCAGTTCATGGAATACATCAACGTACCAAGTTTCAACTGTTTAGTCCTAATAGTCTTGGAATAAAGTTGCTGTGACATACGGACGGACGGACAGACAGACATGACGAAACTATAAGGGTTCCTTGTTTCTCTACGGAACCCTAAAAAGTATGGTGTCATTTATTTTTATTTATTTATTTATTTATTTATTATTAGACACGTCAACAGAATACATACAGAAATCTATGTAAACCATATTACATATTTTTACACAAAGACAGAGAAATTTGCAGTTTTCTGATTTTTCCCTTTACTTGTGCTATAAGAACTTGCTTTGTGCCATATTTCATTTCATTTATACTTTATTGCACAAAAACATAAAAACACGTAGCATTTACAAAAATATATGTACAAAGGCGAGCTTATCTCTAAAAAGAGATCTCTTCCAGCAAACCTAGGCATGACAAGGAAAAAAGCAGATAAAGAGAGGGAAGTCAGTGCACAATAAATGACTAAATAAATATACTTACTTCATGATTGTAGGCCGACGGAAAGTACCTAAAGGCATAAATGGTCGTGGCGTCCGATTGCGTTGACCTAGAAGGTTGATTTTTTCACAGCTATATGGGACCACAGCAATTTATATAAATAGCTTGACACGTCCACGCGTTCTCGATATAAAAGATCTTGACAGGCAGACGGACAGAGACGGACGGACAACGAAGTGATTCTATAAGGGTTCCTACTAACTAAACACTATCAACAGGTAAGGCAGCAAAGTGCTTTAGAGAAAACAAGTATTAGAGATAATGATGTAATGTATTAGCTAATAATACACTTTGGTATCAGCTAATAATATACCTAGCATAAAAATATTTTAGTATAAGCTACGATCTCATAACTACACTCTTTATGTAGGATCAAGTACGTGGCACATGTTACCCAAGACTTGTGGCCACATTGGTATGCACTCCTTGATAATAATGCATTTTTCTTTGTTAGCTGAAAAAGAAGCAGTGGCAAAGGAGTGGATATATTGACAGAACCAGGGCAAGTTTTATTGAACGGTAAGAGTGTGATTTAGTTTGCCCTATAATTGTTTCACACAAGTTTCAACTACTTAAGTTGATATAGCATCTTACTTAGCTTTATCTTATCTTTACATTTTTGATACTTCAACTAGGCCAAAGATTAAACTGCTTTCCGTAGTCCTGCGTTTCCCAAACATCGCTCAGCGTATTGCAATAATCCCGTCCAACAAAGCCAGACCGTTCCCGTGAAACAGTGGCGCGATAAAAGTGAAATGTTTCGGCCGAAGCAAATGGAAGCGCTATCTTTGTGCGATTGATTGCATTCCGTCAATTATGTTGAATGGTTCTTTGTTGGACATCCGATGAATTCAATTGGAATCTTTTTGTCCGATCAACGATATTGTTTTTCACCCGACACAGCCACAGGAACACACCTCGCAGTGCTTTTATTTAATCAGCGAGAACAAATACGGAATAGTGAAGCTGGAACCAACAATGAGGTTGGAACCAATAGGGGGTTTGTTGTTGTTTCATTTGCAAGAGAAGATCAATCGGGGGTATTACTTCAAAACGGCATAGGTACTTACTTAGCTTACTTCTTGCGTGTGTAATTTTCATTTATACGAGTAGAATATACAATGCGTCAGCCAGAACAATTTGTGGACTTGCTTCAGTTTCTGTTTTGTTTTCAGTTAGGTGGATGCAAGTGTTTTGCTGATGTAAGCTTAGATGACACTAGCCTAGTAGTTACTGTGGTTTGTTGTCAACATTGGGAATGCAAGATGTTGATTCAGTGCGATTGCTATTGGTGGTCCACGCAATTGGTATTGTGGTAGGAGTTTAGGGATGGGAAGGCGTATTATATTTGGATTGCGATATTGTTGGCATCGATCACGTGGTTAATGTCATGCATGGCATTAATGTTTATATCATGTTATCCCTTGTACTAAACACTCTAACTGAAGCAAGATCTGATACTTAAAATATTAGTCAGATTAGTTCGGCCTCTAAGTTAAAGAATAGGTAAATCTTAGCGTGGTTTTCTTGGACCTGTTTACAAAGCGGACAAGTAGAATATTTGACAAGATTTCTTTAACTATGTAATTTGCATCTTAATATTTTCGGGTCAGTCCATTAAGTTGGTAGCTTTCTTACTAATATGCTCAGTTATTTGTGCTATGTTTTAATTTAATCAAATAACTTTTTTTTAAATAAATAATTTAATGAAGACCTAAAGTGGATAGTCTACAAACTAAAGGCAAGACTTTTCACTGCCTTTTATCCGAAGCGTGTGAATGTAAAAGGGATTATAAAAAGAAACAGGGGACTAAGTACTGCATTAAAAAATCAAAGAGACATCTCGACTCTAAACTTAGGCTGTTTTTTTCTCTTCTCAAGGTTTTGTATGTCTTTTGACGGTCTTTTTAATGCACTTTGCCTAGAAAAATTTATTGCTAATGGCACTTTGTTTTTCAAGTTTCTCAGAGTATCTTTATAATCTGCTAGACTATAATGCCTGCTTTGACTCAATTATGCGAATATATCTATTCGCACTAAAATATACGTAAAAGTCTTCACAAAATAAAAGGCCCGTTTTGACAGTTCACGCCCATGAAGTATTTTAATCCCTTACGCGTAGGTAATAGAAGCGGTTTTCCTAGGTGCAACTAATACGCTTTGCTTTTACGCAACAGTTGGCTTTTATTACCTACGCATTAGAGGTTAAAACTTCATGGACGTGAACTGTCAAAACGGGCCTTTTATTTTATGAAGACTTTAGGTACTAATTAGGAGTCTTCTTTAAATGAGTAAGTAGCCCAAGACCGCAATAATGGCGTTATGAAGAGAAGGCCTTACTGGGGCCTAATGCTGCTCTGAGAATTTCACTTATATTTCATTACTATTCCATTGCAAACACCCAAAATGGCGTCATTTGGTATTCTCCTAAATTATTATCCTCCTTATCCTCCTTGATTGGGTGTTTGCAATGGAATAGTAATGAAATATTAATGAAATATAAGTGAAATTCTCAGAGCAGCATTAGGGCCCTGTTCAACAAGAGGCTGGATAGAACGCTAAGAGTTATGTATTGCATGCATTCTGTAATACCGTCACCCGCGTATTGATGATTGCATTTAAATAATCATATTTTGGCGAAACGGACCCGGAACGGCTAAGCCGTTTTTATTATTTCCTGACTGATAAGAGCAGTAAGGAGCCTTTGCCAACTCACAAAATAACAAATAAAACTTTTATATCGACACTTTTACACAAACACGCCGTTCTCAAAAACCTTAACCCGTTTTCGGTGGAAAATTCATTTCCACGTTTTCCTGAGTTTGTGCAAGCAAATCTCTTTATCTGCTTGGTGACAACATCGCGTGGAATGTGGCCCCTTCTAGGAATGTGCGAAACTGTGACAGCTCCACACCCGCACTAATATATTAGGAACCGTCGGAACTTCCGCTTGAATGTTTTAGACTAAATAAATATGTTCCTGGCGGTGTCCTACTGTTAAGGCTTAGTTTAAATAACTTAAGTCTATATTAAATATTCTTTACATTTGGCTTACGTGTTTCTAAAATCCAGTTTGGAACGTGTCTGGGGATAGCTCAGAACTTGATTAGCGAACTTGAATTAAATAACCAGTTGGATCTAGGCTAGATTAAACCAATAACAGTATGGTAAAATAGTTACCTACCATTTAATCTAACAAACTATAATTATATGTGTTTTCGATTCTCATGAGAGTACTGTGAAATATTTGTTGATGTGACATTACCTTCCTGGCCATGTCCGTCCACCTGCCTGCCATCACATCGCAGATAAATCTCTCGTAATAAATCACAACACAACACAACACAACACGAATCGCCGCTATAACACCGGTCGGCTAGAATCTGGAATATTGCTAGATTGATCGACACAACACACCAATTTCTGCAACCTGTATATGCATTCAGACTAGCCGGCATTTCATAAAAATGAATTGAACTCAGATATTCTGTATGAATGAAATGTAAAAAGGGTAAAATTGTTTAGCCTATTTGATTTTAGTAGATATGAATTGGCGAAATGGTCCTTGTGGAGGGGAGGGTGGTGTGCTGATACAGGATATAAATCGAAGGCTGAATAGGCTGATGCTATATCGAACGTTTAAAACTGTCTTCTTCTTCTTCTTCTTCTTTTTATTAATGGCGTCCTAACCTCTTTTGAGGTTAATTTTGCCAGTGTCAAGTGGTCAGGTTCTCCAAAGATATATAAACTTACTACGTAGGTTCTTATTTGAGATCCTGGAGATTATAATATCTTGAGATGATTTGATGATGATAATGATGATTTGTCGCTCGTTAGCACTACCTAGGGAGGACGTGAAGGGCTGTGGGTTCCAAGTAATTCCTTCGGACGACGTGTCAAATCCTCGTTTACAGCTTTCCAACGACTTTTTGGCTTGCGATGACAGGTGAAACTAAGACTTTTTGACAGATTCGTTGCAGTTGCGTAGAACTGGCGCCCTCCTGTAAACGCAACAAAAGATCGTTGGAAGATAATGTCTTTTGTTAAATTATTTCATTCCATTTCATCTGTTTATTCTCTGTCTATTACCAAAACGTCTCTCTCTCTCTCTCTCTCTGTCTCTCTCTCTCTCTCTCTCTCTCTCTCTGCCGCTGAATGAAGTCATCTTGATATGCCTGACAATGACGTAGACAAGATAACGTCACGCATTTTCCCATACGGGTGGGTGGCAGAGGCACTGTTGTGCCCACGTTTTAATACTCCCTGTTTTCGTGACATGGACCAACCCATTGCTGCAGCTATGGCACTTTAAAGTTTCCTCGCGATGTTCTATCTAGAAAAGTTATTTTCATCCCGTCTATTCGAAAAAAGCTACTTTAGTCCCGGTAAACAGGTAGGGACTAAAAGTAACTATTCAATTTTGTTGCCAGTACAAAGGAAAAAATTGCTGTCACTATTCAGTTTCAGATCGATTTTGAAACACAGCCAATTAAAAAAAAGTTTGCACTAATATGTGCACTCATCACCGTCACCTACATTAGATAAACCGATCGACCGAATCGATTAACATCGATTGCTGACAACAAAACACAACCTTCAGAGATTGAATCGAAACACGGACCAAATCATTAAAAAGTTGTGGAAGTAAACAAACCACGCCAAATCTGATATTAGTCAAAAATGTAAACGTGATAGTGAGTGTCTCCAAGTCCAGATGATAAAACAAACGCAAATGACAAATTGTCAAAAAAATCAAGAGAAAAAACTACAATCTTGTGAAAATTGAAGCGGAACAAAGTGGTTTTCTGAAAATGCATTTTGAGCCTATTTTCAGGGTTCCGTACCCGAAGGGTGCCAAACGGGACCCTATTACTGAGACTTCGCTGTCCGTCTGTCCGTCCGTCCGTCCGTCCGTCCGTCCGTCTGTCACCAGGCTGTATCTCATGAACCGTGGTAGCTAGACAGTTGAAATTTTCACAGATGATGTTTTTCTGTTGCCGCTATAACAACAAGTACTAAAAATCAAAAGAAATTTAATATTAAGGGGGGCTCCCATACAACAAACGTGATTTTTTTTGCTCATTTTTGCTCGATATTGATAATGGTAGCAGGTAGACGCTTAAAATGTTCACAATATATTGAGTATATTATTTACTTAAAAAATAAATAATTAAATTAAAATTAAATTAATATTTAGGGGGGCTCCCATACATTATTTTTTTTGCGGTTTTTTATAGATAATGGCACGGAACCCTTCGTGCGCGAGTCCGACTCGCACTTGGCCGGTTATTAAGATTTAACCAATACTAAACAAGCTTTAACTGTGTGGAGGACTTATTACAATTGTTTACTAAATATATAATTCATGTGTGGTATTTTATTGATAACTCCTTTTCTCATAGACGGTGATTAAAAGTAGAGTGTCTCAGGAGTAAAAACTATTTTTGGCTCGAGTGATGTACTTTGAAAGCCTCCCTCAGGATTCTATTTATGAGTCTAGAATCCCTTAGTCGCTCTAGATTCAACACTCTCGCCCTAAAAATAGTTTTTTACATCCTTGGTAAACAATCTACTATAATTTGTTATCGACGCGAAATGTCTTCTTTGATTTACATATTCATTACATCTTCAAATAGTACGGTTTTTCAATTTCAGTGATGCAATTTTCGGTATAAACTATACCGAAAATTGTAACACTGAAAACCTTGTGCTGCTCCCATGATGCTCGAAACTACGGGAAGTACCCCATAGGTTTTGGGTCCATTGCGATTACTATGAAAATCCAACATTTTTACAGCATAAACGTTTAAAGGATCGGAACCCTAAAAATCTCTGAATTCAAGAAAGTGGGATACCATATTAATTTACGAATCTCGCGGACTGAAAACCTGGTTGAAGGAGAATTATGAAACTCTCCCACGGCAGAGTTATTAAAACCTAAGCCGCGCAGCGTGTACGTGCTTTATTCGTCTTGATTAACTTTGCAGTTGGAGACGCGACTCTGGTGGGGAAGTACAGCCAGCGGCACATTGACCATACACCTCGATCCTTATTCCTAATCGCCGACGTATAATAAAGAATTTGCGATAGTCGTCGTAATTAGATTTTTTTTTGCTTGTAGTGTAGACATTATCGGACACTCCGTGTTTCGGATGGCACGTTAAGCTGTATAGGTCCCGGCTACTATCACGACTTCGTAGTATGTAGTAGTCGTAAAACCCCTCCACCAACCCGCACTGAGCCAGCGTGGTGGAGTATGGCTCAATCTTACTCGGATCCGGGTAAAGGCCTGTGCCCCTCGGTGGGGACATTAATGGGCTACATTTACTTTTTGTAGTGTAGACGAATCTTTCCAACGACAATTTCAAAGATATTGGAGATAAAATTTGAATCAATATTTTTTTCTGTCACTTTGATTTTCTGAAAGAAAGTTAAGAAGATCGCATTTGTCACACTCTCATGTTTTCTTTATTTATTCGTGTGCAATAAACATAAATGAACAAAGTGCCCGTGCGAGTTTCCAATGAAAATGGAAAGATGGTTAACCTTACCGACTGTACACTGTGCTTTTTGCGAGATAACACATTGCAGAGCTATCTTGGAACGTATGAAGCAAAAAATAAGAGCTGCCTGAAGACGTTTATGTATAGTTAACGTAGAACGTTGTAGAATTTCCTACAGCAATCGTACGTTTCTTTGATAAATTGAAATGAAATTAAGGATTTAATACTTTCAATCACTTTCTTGGTAGGTTCTGAAAGAGATACTCTTTTTAACCGACTTCCCAAAGGAGAAGGTTTACAATTCGTCCGAATGTTTTTTTTATGTATGTGCCTCGATAGCGCCTAGACAGATGGACCGATTTGGAAAATTATTTTTTTGTTTGAAAGGGTTTACCTTCTCATTGATCCCATTGACACCAGGTCAGGATCTGATGATAGGATCCTGGAGAAATCGAGGGAACTCTTCAAATATTATAGGCAGACCTATTGATTTTTGTGTTTTTATTAATAACTCGTGCATTTACTCACGGTAAGCATAATATTGTGATGCGGAACTGCTGATGAAGACCACATATGGCCACCAGAACTGCTCAATACTAGGTACAAATACAATGCGTGGCTGACGGGCAGGCAACGCATAGCCTAAACCGGTGAACCTAGAGCCATGTAACTTTGTACAGAGGTTCCTTAGTAGCGTGGGGTAGCACTGAGATGGGATTTGATAAAATTAATTCCCCAAGGGGAGGGGGGAATAAGGAGTTACAGTTTGTATTAAACTCAATCAAATAGGGTTTGTGAAAGTCGGTTTTTTCTAAAGTTACTTTTTGTTTCAATTATAATATTACACTTGCGGAGAGTATCGAGCATGTATTGACGTACAACTTCAACATGCGTTTTCAATAGGGACACAAAACATAAAAGCTTAAAAGTAATCCTCAAAAAAGAAGTCTTATGACGTTGGAAAAAATCTGATCCTTTTGAAACAACTTTAGCTTTATCAAACAAAAATATACCAAAAAGTAAGCTGAAAAAAAACCTTTTAAATGTTTTCGTTAAACTATGATGAAGTTCATTGGTTATATCAAAACCCAATATCTTCCCAGTTCATTGAACTTATTTTTTGAGGAATATTACCGTAATTGCGTTACGCTTTCCCAGAGATAATATGCCATTGGTAGCTGTATCTATCAAAAAAATTCCTTTTCACTTCTCATGCTCGTAAGTTCGTCTTTAAATGCTGGGTATAGGCTGCATAAAATCACTTTTTTTGGTCTAGTGCATAAAGTAAAATCTTATCTCAGACTTAGACAACGGTTGTCAGGTAAACAGCCACACACACCTATGCTAAGTGCCACTGTCACGTATAAAAAAAGTATATTGGCGGGAAGTCCTTATTTTTCTTCCGTCCGTCCGTCCGTCCGTCTGTCTGTCACCAGGCTGTATCTCATGAACCGGTGTAGCTAGACAGTTGAAATTTTCACAGATGTTGTATTTCTGTTGCCGCTATAACAACAAATACTAAAAATCAAAAGAAATGTAATATTAAGGGTGGCTCCCATACAACAAACGTGTTTTTTTTGCTCATTTTTGCTCGATATTGATAATGGTAGCAGGTAGACGCTTAAAATGTTCACAATATATTGAGTATATTAAAAAATAAATAATTAAATTAATATTAAATTAATATTTAGGGGGGATCCCATAATATTTTTTTTGTTTGCGGTTTTTTATAGGTAATGGTACGGAACCCTTCGTGCGCGAGTCCGACTCGCACTTGGCCCATTATTTTACTATCTACTATTCTAGAGATTACCGCAACAGAATTTCTATTTAGGATCCCTAACTGACATCTACGAGTTGGTTGCTATTACAATACTCTAGAAGGCTTTATTTTATTTAAAACCATACTCGTTTTAAAATGGACATGTTTGTTGGCAGAGTGATATGCCAGCAGCGGGATTATCTAACGACAACGTGGAGTTCCTTGATAAATGAAATGCTGAATTCACTTCACAGTATATTAGGCAAATAGACGTGGTGAATAGAGATTGCAACCCGGTATGTTTCTCAACCCGGGCGGGCCCGGTTGCATTCGGCGCCAACCCGGGTTGTGTGTTAGCAATGAAACCTTTAAAGCATTTTACTAAAATTTTCTACGTGAATGGAAAAAGACATTGATTCAAGGTTAATATTTATTATTCAAGGTTAAAACAAATTCTTTCTAACTAGCATAATGCAAAACAATTATTTTTCAGACTGAAAGAATGATCTTAAAAAACAAATTGTATTGATAGTTTTATCACCTAACCTGGTTCGCAACTTACTGCAGATATACCCTGCCGCCGAAAAAGCTCTCTCAGCTTCAACACTAGTTGGTTTTATGGACATCATGTAGTCTTGAATAAGAGTTAAATAGTGACCTTTCTTGCCTTCAGCTTCATACTGACTCATCTCTTTTTTCAAAGTCTTTTCTAAGTCATTGTTGTGTCCCGGATTTATCTTTTTACTAAATTCTTCTCTTTCTTCTAAAATTTGCATTTCGCGTCGTACGCCGCGGTTTACCTACTTCGGGTCACCGGGTCCGGTGACCGGGCCCGGTTTGCAATCTCTAGTGGTGAAATTACATTGACTATAGATTAAATTAGGATTGATTGATGACGAATCATTTATAATTATTACAACACAATGTTCCTCACAGACAGGATGAAGATCGAGAAGAGAGTGACAGCTATGGTTTTTAAATAGTGTTGCTCTATACTTTAGGAGTTGCTAGGTTACATTAAGTACACTTTACACTTTATACTTTATTGCACAAAAACAGAGTACAGACACTTAATAATGAAAAAAAACATGTACAAAGGCGAGCTTATCTCTAATAAGAGATCTCTTCCAGCAAACCTAGGATGGACAGGATTAATTAACAAAAGATAGACCTACATATGTGCACAACGATAAATACTAAATACTAATAATAAAGTACCTTACATGGTAGTATTTCTAACAGTTATTATGCGGATCAATTTAGTATCCTAAACTATCTATACTAAACTATCAGTTGCTATATGTATTGGTTATAAAAGCCGCCACAGTTTAATCTTGTGTTTGTTGATTTTGCACAAAGACAAAGGTCTAAATTCGTTGAACAAATGATATGACAAAACGTAAAGATAAGAGGGCGGCCGGCAGGCAAGTGTCAGGTTAAGAGACACGCTGTCACACACTGAAACCACAATTTCAAAACAATTCGCGGTAGTCCTCGGCAAATTGCCTCACACAGTAGGAGAGAGGCAGCGTGATGTTTCATGGATATATTTTTTGTAATTTTTGTTTTTTTACGTGGTTAGACTTAAGGTTGGATAAATATTTAAAACATACTCAAGCGTGGTAGTTATATGCAAGGCAAAATAAATTATCTGTTTTCTGATCATCTGTTTTCTGATCGTGGAATTTTGAAGAAGTATAGTTTAATCTGTCAGCCTGAAATATGACAGCTCATAGCCACAGGTTCCATTTTCTAATTAATAGTTCAATCGTGATTATGTCTCAGTCTCGGTCAGATTATCTTAATTTGGGCCTTTTATCCTAAATTTGGCAAGACTTTTCATGATTCTTTATAATATAACAGTTGTATTATATTTAATTTTATTTTAATAATCCTTTCAAATAATTAGGTCGAAGATGGATCGCTCTAGATCCCCTTTTATTTGACAAAGAGTCCACGCGCTTCTGTACTATTTAGTATGACGTGACGCCACCGTCTGACTCCCAAACTTACCAACTCGGCTTGTTTGCAAATTATATTGTGTTATGTAATAATGAACTTGGAGGCAATCGTTCCATATACTAATTAACTGAATTTCACGTGAAAAATGGCTGTTGCGGGTGTCGGAATAACTTCGAAGAAAGTTCTTTGTTAACTTGTGCTGTTTTCTTTTGTAGGGCACGCTACGTACACGGCCAGAAACTTTGCTTGAGCTATTTAATTACATTCATTACGAAAAGTTAATTTAAGAGAGTATATTCTTCATTTAAACCTTCCCGCTTTTCCCCGGAAAGAGGGGCAAGAGGGGGAAAGAGGGGTTGCTCGTTTGCCTTGAAAGTACGAAAAAGATCAAATTTATGTATACCGTGATACGCAAATAAAATATCTTATTATGATAATCGTCATCACTTAATGTAGTTATATGAATGTATTCACTACAGCAGGGCCCGAATTCTACTGTACACAAGCATACCACAAGCCTGGCACAAGCTTCAATACGACGCATTTGGTATTCTACTGAAACCGGAATCGCAATTCACAAGCGCCAGCCTGACGCCAGCCTACTTCGTATTCTACTATCGGACAGTAGGCTGGCTGAATTCGGGCCCTGTTGGAGGCTCTGGCTCCTGACATACAGGTTCCCCTAGTTTAGGAGTTAGAGTCATGCTGTAAAGGAAGTAAGTTTAAAAAAAAATTGGTTGCCTGTAAAGTCGGTATACGGGCGAAAGTTTTACGTGACAACGACTTTGAGTGGTAAAATAATTTTAATGTGAATATTCATTCGTATAGTAGGAAGAAGGATGAAATAATAGTAACAATTTAAAACATTTATTTATACAAAGAATTATATTTAAAACATTAATTTATACAAAGAATCTCGCACTGAATTTCATATTAACAAAATTATTAGCTCGAGTGGAAGGGACGCGTGCCTTTCACTTTTTATGTCTGTCTCTCTCGCTCTTAGGCGGGCTAACCATGCCCGAGTGGAAGGGACGCGTGCCTCTCACTCGCTCTCATTGTGAGCGCATAACGTGAGCGGAGCGTAACGCAGTTTCTTGAAGTGTCACCCGGCAAACCAATTTATAAGACGTTGTCACGTCAAAAAAAAAAACATTTTGTTGAAGAACTGCTATCAATTAAAACATCTACAGAATATTCTAGACGCAGCGTCAACGACATAATTATCTTATTACCAAAGCAGCTTGACATGGGTTAGTCTTCTGAAATACTCTGATAGTAGGGGAATTATGCCCGATTTCACACTTAGCTCTTTTTCTTAGCCGTCTAGCGATTGTTTCGGAGGCCGGCCTCTTAAATTTAGGGGATACCTTAGTAGCCTGGATGACCCTTAAACTTAGCTCAAAGCGGAACAACCGTTAGGTGGCCCCTGAAAGGAAATAAAAAACCCTCTATATTTGGGCTATCAGTGTCAATTCAAACCATCCCGTGCTTTACCGGTGATGGTTTTTTTTCACCCATGTCTCTCTGCATTATATAAAAGTATATATTTTTAAAATTTGCATGAATTAGGGTTGTTACCTAACACTATTTTTATACATATGGTGTAGTACACATAATTAATAATATTATCTGATGAAGCAAAAAATATAATTGGTGTTATGAGATTTTCTCATGTATCTCTTGCATAATTACGGTCATTATCAGGGATCGGATCGAAGGTGTGAATTTACCTAAAGTTTGTAGTCGGACATAACAAGGAGCAGTTACAACCTTCGATCCGATCCCTGGTTATTATACTAAAAATGAATTCCTCGTTCCCGATTTATTCAATAATGATACCACACTCGAGGTATTAGGTACATAGAAGCCGATATATTTTTTTATAGAGCGTGACGGAGAGTTACTTTATTTATTTATATTTATTTTATTTTATTTTATAAGCGAACCAACAGATACACAGTTATGATAAATTTATTTATTTATTTATTTATTCAGGAAGCCAACAGCATTTATCTTTACAAAAAATGTTAATATAAAGACTTACGAGGTAAAGCCAATTATAGGGTTCCATCGATTACATTTATACTTAGATTATAATTACCTATTTATTTATTTTTATAAATTAAGTACTTACTTTTATTTTTACTTAATTTTACTTAAAGTTACATCTACTTATACATAATACTTACCTTCTCCAAATCACTGCATCAAATGCCACTATCTGTTTGTTGAGCCGTCTATAATCCGGGTACGACGCAGTAAGACATCCAATTTTCTCTAAACCAAGAGTCCGTTCAGATCTTTGTCGTGACGAATAGAAGGTTCTGGAGACAAATCTCTTCGTCAGTTATTCCAGAGCACTTTATCAACGGATCTTTTTTGTAAAGCTTTATAAATATAAATAAAAATACAATGTCCACAATCAGGAAAATTCTACACAAATCGGGGACACAATTTTCAATTAAGTTTTTTTTTTCTAATGAATAACTAAATTCAGTATTGAAGCACTGTCTAAAAGTGTCGACAGTTTTTCCTCTACCACTCCGTTTGGGAAAAGGCGTGACGCTACATTGATGTTGTAGTTATTGAATAACTAAATATTTGTAGTTGTTGGATGTAGAAAGTTTAAGTATTATATTTTATGTCACTTGTATTTAAATAGTATCGTTCAAACATAATGTAGATTGTAGATTGTACTATGTAACAAATTGGATGCCGTAAATCTCGCTGCTGTAAACAGTCCCAGGTATTTCCCAATAGAATTAACTTTGACCCTAATTGCCCTAATAATTGTTATTCGATGACAACCGACCCAACACTTACCCAAACAAGTGTAGGGTTTTCAACTTCGTTAATAAGTATTGAATAGAATTTTACGGGAACAGGGAACCTTGGCCTGGGGCCCCATACATCATGAGGGACCAACTTGAGCCCCGGGGTCCTAAACTTCGGACGTTTATGTATGGCTTGAGTTGTATACTTGGAATTTCTTGCGGTCGTAATAGGGCTTTGCGAAAAGTTTTGCGGCATTGTATCTGTATTTGGTGTTTCATATTCTCGTGCCTGCTAAAGAGTATTCACTGTTTCGATATGAATAGCCTATGTAAAGAGATACTTTCAAATTAGCTATTAAGAAATATCTTTTAGATGTCCAAATAACTGCAGTCTAATATAACCGAACCTTTATGTTACCTGCTGGAACTGGATTTCATGTGCTGCTGTGCAAAGCTAAATTAGTGTTATTTTTTTTTTGTTTTGCAGTTTTGTTCTTTTTGTTTGAATATGTTTTATTATCTCTTTAAAAGTATCTACTCACTTAATATAGACCCACGTGAAAATTGTACTTTCTAGTGTTCTGAAGGGCCGGCTGAAAATCAGCGCTGAATCTGAGACCGGTCTCAGTTCAGCATTGCTGAGCCGGTCCTTATTAACTGTCTCTATAGATCTGTCTGTAATGTGTTGTAATTGTGTTAATAAAGCAATATCAATATCAATGAATTTACGGCCACATTTATTTGTAATAAGTGGATGATGTACCAACTCAGTATTGTATTGATTGAACATAGCAGAAGAATGATGTTAAACCGATGTGGAAATTAGTTTTGTCTCGTTTAGAGTCGAAGCTAGCAATAAAAGCGGTTCATGGCTTTCCAACCGCAAAAGCTTTATGAAAGTTAAAAGCTTTTATCGAAAAACTTCTGAAAATAGAATGACTGTTCCACGCTACTTTTTAAAAGCGGCCGACGGGTGCAAATGTGGTCGTTTCCTATATAGCAGGTTGTATATCCCACGGGACTCACCAAATTCAAATCTATTTTTGGTAGGCCATAACAATCGTGATTTGTGAATTTATCTAACAGGACAAACAAGTATTTCTCGATATCGTTTGTTTTTACCATCTTTGTAAACCTATGGAGTCCAATAAGTGATTGAGTATTAGGATTAAGTATTGACATATCCCGATTCCTTTCAAATGAAATTAAAAAAAAAGATTGATAGTTGATTAAGCAGTTCTCTCAATCCTCAGATAGCGTAATATGTCTATTCATCTGGAGCTTTTGACATTTCACACGTACAAAAAGTGACAAAAAGTTATCAGACTGTTCATCCGTCGCTTGAGAGACCCGGGCTAAATCAATGAAGATAATGTTGGGCACCCTGCCACTCGACGGTGGCGGCGGTGACCTCAAGGATATTTTTAATTTAATTGAAGTGAAAAATAAAGTTGCTTGTATCAAATCGGTTTCATAGAGAAAGTTGCTCAGAATGATGTCCCTCCTAACATAGTAGTTTCACATTTTGCGTTAATTCATTTACACCTTGTATAGTCAAAGCAGATTGTTTGCGATATCATTTTAATCATTTACGAAACCAATCTAATTATTATAAGATAGGATGGTTTGGCAAATCATCTGAAAACGAGTAACTTTCTTTAAAAATGTACCTCCCCATCTCCACATAAATTATAGCTGAAACTCAAAATTCGTGGGTATAATTTTGTTATTCATTAAATCAGATATAATCAATTTTACCAACTTATATCATTCTATACGTTATTATTACACCCTGTGCAATGTTTTATAGTGTCATCTAGATCACATTAAAGCTATATTCCCAAGACATTCTCGGGTCGAGAATTTAGAAATAAAAATTTATTTTCTCGTGTCTCATGTTCTTAATAATGTTTGTGACGAAGCTGTTTGTAGATCCCAAGGGACGGAATGTCTTCAATGTGATGCTAGAGATAATTATGTTTGTGCGTTATTTTTTATTATGTTCTAAATAAATGCCACGAACAACTATGTAACAGTTATTAACTGACGTTACCTATTACACGTTTTTATCATTATTGTGGTGCTGGCACACAGAAATCTGTCACTTAGTAAGACCTCTATAATATGCCGTTAACTTTAGCAAGCGGTTGTGAATTTGAACGTTAATCCCGCATTCGGTCAAAAGCATCTGCGGCCTGGATCATGTTGCTCCACGGACGACACCTGAGGGATAAACACTCTCCTGTCACAGCCTCGTATAAACCCGTAAGGATCTATTGTCACTGATGAACGCTTCAGATGGCGCTGCGGTAACGTAAGGGTATAATTATTGCCTGCATTGTCTGTAAATTCTGATCACTTCTTTACACGAGTATACGGCAAAGTAACATTGTCTAGCTTGCGTATATTAGAGTGAGAGTTATGTAGACATAATCTGATTTAGATTTCACATTTTTAACAATATGTAACAGTGTTTCAGTCAGAAATATTGACTACATTTTTAAAAATATTGAAAAAATATTTTTAATAATTTATATTGTTTTCAATCCCAAATTAGTTTCTCCAATGCTAGTTTTAACTAAAGCTCTTTGTGACAACATTCTTCGCAACCGGAAACGGAAAAGAAAAACCGGAAATCGAAGTAGACGACCTCAGTGGCGTTGCGGTTCGAGGCTCTACCGCCCAAGCGAAAGGTCCCGGGTTCGATTCTCGGTTAGAGAAGACAAAAAAAACAAACCCCATAGCTTGTATGTTTGTATAGGTCTAAGTGCAGTGTCGCTTCTGATTCCTACGACACAGGGTATTCTACAGTGTAGGCCCAGAGATGTAATGTATGTTCTCGTATAAAATGTATAAGGACTGTCATGATAGGTAGGTTTTCCTGAACGGAAAACAGGTGAGGCGAGGTCATGACAGGTGGGGTAGATCGCAGACCGAGTGGTGGCCGAAAGAAGGAAAGAGAAGCGTGGCTCGACCAGCAGCCAGATGGGTCGATGACAATTACGCATATTGCGGGGAAGACCTGGATTCGATTGGCACAGGACCGGATAAGTTGGCACTAAAATGAGGAGGCTTATACCCAGCAGTGGGCGGAAACAAGCTGCTGATGATGATGATGATGATGATGATAAATGATGAAGAGTTGTGCACCGGTATTATGGTTAGTTATGGTTATGGTTAGTTATCAACCTAACCATCAATTCATCCATCTATGTTAGTCAAAAAGGTGCAAATACATCCTTACCGATGTACTACATTCCATCACGTTAATCTGCAAATTGATACGCAAATTTTGTAATCTCAATTTATTTTTCAGAGTTCTTTTTATTTGTTTTTTTAGTTTACTTCAATTGTGATATGGGTTTTGCCAGTTAAGATTATGTCAGCGTATTTCTACCAGCGCGTTAGGAAAATTATTGAAAATTATTATCTTTTAGGAACGAGAACTCCCTTTGTACATGAGGTGATCGCATATGGTACCCATATGATAACTATTGATAACCGTCTAAGTGATCACTTACCATTTACTCTCAGAGGAATATTAATTTAGCTTAATTTGACCTACAAAACGGTCGTGTCCCGGAGAAAACCACATGTATAATTAATATCATGTTTCACGGTATTATTTGTCAATTAAATATGTACTAATTTTAATAATTAGCATTCAATTTCAGATATTGTTTGCACGCGGAGTAAGGTGGGACGGTCATCCAGACAGCGGAAATTATGACAAAATACATAATATAAAATGTATGGTCTCGGCGCTTTAGTTCGAAGCCCTGCCTCCCAAGCAAGAAAGCCCTGGTTGGAATCCTTGCTGGAGAGAAAGGAAAACACGCAAAGTACCTATTGGTTTATAACTTTATAGCCTGTGTTATAACCTGTGGCTGATTCTGGTTCCTACTACAGAAGGAAAAGGGTTGTAAGCAATTCAAAGCATAATATCTTTATAACATGATTAATCTAGTCCAAGTAAGAAAATTATCGATAAATGATTTAGACATAGACAATATAGACATAGACATATGTTTATTCACTGAAGAAAACATGGGTACATCGACAGACAATTTCAAAGGCAGGAAATCAACATTAAATCGTATACTCTAAGATTGACGCAACATCGTCGTAAAGACAGTCGTCGTGTTGGATAATAAACTCATTGCATACAAAAATATGTTTTTCCATCTACATTTACATTTATTAACATTACATTATTTTAGTCAAAAGTCAAAGTCAAAAGTCTTTATTTGTAAAACATAGGTAACATATTATTATCTTAAATATTCAGAATAACGTTTGGCACAGTGGCAACAAATTATTCAAAATGTATAAGTACTTGTGTCATCTAGATATTATCTTAAGAGTAGTATATTTTATTCAAAAGTAGCTTACGGATTTATATTGTCTAACTTTCTTACTATCAGGAATCTGATTAAAAATTATGGCTGCCATGCCGAGAATGTTATTTTTATATAATGCTGCTTTGTGACTAGGCAGGCATGATAATCTTTGTCTGGTGACGCTTTCTAGAAAAGATAATAAATAGTTGTTTATTGGTTTTGACAAACATTGCTACCTCATAGTTGTATAGTGAAGGGACTGTCAAAATATTTAGTCGTTTAAAGTGAGGTTTACAGCTGTCAGTGCGTTTATGACGCATTACATCGTGATGACCTGTGTGGCATTGCTGTGTGGCTCTGCCTTTCATGCGAGAGGTCCCGGGCTCGATCCCCGGCTAGGAATAAAGAAAACAAAAATAATCCAGGTCTTGGATGTTTAATATGTGTGTGATGTCGCTCTTTCTGATTCACACAACATAGGCCCGAAACATTTTTGAAAGAACACCGGCAATTCTTATCTCTCATTAGAGCATTGTCCTTTTAGGACATGCTCTAAAAGAGGTAAGGTTTATTTAAAGCAAGGATATTTTGGGGCGTGAAATATTTAGGGTTCACGCGTACATTCGACCGGGTGGGATATTTTTACCCGGATAACGTTATAGATGATTTATTTCTCGTGCCCAAAGGTTTAAGGTGGGATCACTATTTTAGGAAGGCAATGTAGGAAGTCAGAAAAGGCTGCCAGTGTAATAGCTAGGAGTAACTGCTATCAGACTCTTGCGCTATATCTTTGGCCAAAATGTAACTGTTGATACGTTTGCAGTTTGCTTTGCACACATTTACATACATACGTACGTACGTACGTACGTACGCTAGTCTCCATTTTCTAATTCATCCAATAACCCTACTACTACTTACCATTGACACGATGTATTTAACAACAACCGTAGTTTTCAAAGAGCTATCTGGCCTTTGTAAAATTATATATAACAAAAGACAAGACACACAGACATCTCTTAATAGAGATAAGCTCGCCTTTGCAAATATTTTTTTCTATCTTTAGCTATTTTTACTGTCATGTGAGTACAATAAAGAAATTAGGAATTACGACAACATTACATAACATTATAACATAGCGTCACGCCTTTTCCCATACGGGGTGGCAGAGGCACAACTGTGCCCACTTTTAGCCAGTTATTCAATACTCTATTTTGCGTGACAGGGGGCTAGCCCATCGCCGCAGCTATGGAGTAATGAAGGATTTCTCACGATGTTTTCCATCACCGTTAGAACATCCGTATTAAATTATTTATCTCATTGGTAAATGGTCAGCACTGGGATTCGAACCTGCATCACCTACATGAGAAGCAAGCATGAAACCCACTAGACCACGGAGCTCTTGCATAAGACAACTCTTTGAAAACCCGGGTCAGTTTACATGAAAATATATTTTACGTCTACAAATATTGCGAAAGATGCCATTCCGACCCCAAACCTTTCCTTTAGCAGAGTAAGCACTCAATAGAATTACACAAACAAGGTTGTCCAACTACTTTACTTACACAATTTCGTATACTTAAAGAGATCTTAGAACTTTTTCTATTGAACTAAAAAGGAACACCAAACGAACTTGCCACTTAGTGGTTGCTCTTCTTTTTATTTAACTTACGGGATTACTTAAGAAGTTAAGGTCAAAGGGAGTGCTTTCAATTTATAGGTGTCTTAGTCTTAACACAATGTTAATATACTTTCGCTTTTCTAAGACGGACGTCGGAAGTGTTCCTCTGACATAATAGATTCCATCTTCATTGACCTTATTATAGTCTCCAAACAAAATAGGAGCCCTGGACAAGCTAAATATGTAATTTTGCGCTCTTGGGTGAGAGTAATAAGCCCTTGGTGTGCGTTTGATGATTATAACTCAATGACGCAATAAATATATGAGTATGAGTATGAGTATGAGGTAAAAGATATTCCCGGATTTCAAATGTTTAAATTATTTATTTGTTTATTAGTATCCAGCAGCATATATTTACTTAATCTATCGCAGAGTTAATGTTTTACTTAGTATTAATTACAGGATAGCCTTATAATATTTTTAATTTATGCGGTAGTGGAGAACGAAAGAGTATGCGGAAGAAATTTTTCCTTATATTTATGGCGTCGTTGCTTGATATTTAAATTTTGCTTGCTAGTGTAAATCTATTTGTGTACTACAAGTGGGTATAAAAATACGCACTTCTCTATAAAAATACATATCTCTTTCTTTGATCAAAAAAGTATATGTCAATCATCAAAGAAAACTTTTCAAGGCGCAAGATTTCTCTCAGTTGAAATAAGCAGTGAAGTGTTGTTCAAATTCCGTTGTTCAGGTCCTTTCATTAGTGATTGTAACAAAGAAAATTCCCTGCTTCGGACTGTTTGTTAGCAGAGTCGGGTGAACGCGTCCGTTGTTGTACAGTTGTTTTAGGGGTAAACTTTCACAAATTAGCCAGTTTCCCCGTTTGCGCAAGGGTATTGAGAAAATTGTTAACTAACATAGGTACCTACTTAATTGTTTACCTCTACTACTAACCTGAAATATGTAGTTCTGTAAAATCTAATCATTAGGTCCGCTACTAAGGTCATTTATTGAAAATAGGATTTATCAATCTTTTGACTTCACCAATGCGGATTTATCAACCTTTGCGTTTTTCCGTTAGAATCTTTCTATAGATTTAACGAGAAGCTGTTTTTAAAAAAAAACATTAATATCGGTCCAGCCTTTTGCCAATTTTCAGGCTTAAAGCGATAAATTTTTATATGACATAAGTAAAAATAATGTCTCTTTTGATTTTCAACTTAGTTTAAAAATGTATACGCCCTTTAGTTACGACCCTGTACTGTCCATACAGTACATACACCGGTTGTCCGTTCTCTTGCATTTCTATGCAAATAAGCCTTCACCTCGTAAGGGATGACATGTTTCTACCATACTTTTTGAGTGTCCAACACTAGTAGCCTTCACCTTGCAATACTGTAAGTCTTTGATTCACAAGATGCGAAGTCACTAATTAAAATGTTCTTATAGACAACTTTGCCGTTTCTTGTACAGCAATATTAATTAGTATTATCAGGGAAATATAGGACACACCAAAACTAAGATTCTACTATTTGAAAGTTTTGATGCCTTTGACTAAACTCGTTTATTAATTTTTGCCCATCTGTCCACAAGACAAAATATATGTAGATATTTACATAAAAGTAGTAATATTTTGTAATTTATTTTAGAGCGTATGGCTATGAGAGTAAATGGAAGTAGACAAAGAGTCATCTCTTGGGAATACTTGCAATCTTTTAAATCCCGATTAATCTATATGCGATTGACAAGGATGCGCTATTGATATTTCGGTAGGTAACGAAATAATTTACCGTGAAATTAAAGGGCGGACCGTTTTGTTTTGGTTCCTCAGTCCTTGTTAACTGACTGCTACACATTACTCTCGAATTCTCCCATACATCTCTTGCTACTGAAATCTAATAAATTACCTCGTAATTCCTGGCCTACATCACTCTGGATGTTGGAAGAACGAGCTCAAAACCAACCTTTATTAGAATTGAGGAAAAGCTACTTTGTGATGTAGATGTGAGCGTATACAACGAACGTGTGTTTGACAAAGATGAAATAACTAGAGAAGACATGGAGGTAAGGATGAATAAATAACTTTCAGATGATGATATATCAAATGAACCAGAAAAGTAGGTACAGTCACAATGGATCGTTGGGGAAGTTATTCTGAATAACGCTCACTATAAAACGTATATGGTGTAGTCCCATTGTCCAAATCAGTGTCCCCCCCTTTTTTGGACATCGTTTTTAGTTAAATTTAATCAATTTAAATTTAATTGAATAACTTTTTATTCATTTAAAGTTAACTAATAAAAGGTAAGCTAATTTATTAAAATTTCGATGTCCAAAAAAAGTGGAAGACATGGATTTGGGGGACAACGGGACTACACGAAACATATGATTGACGAAGATTTGTTGTGTATATGTCGCAGGCATTTTGTATGATTCCGCCGTTTACATACGGCGTCGCCAGTTTATAAACGCTCGCTGTTTTGTAATATGCCGAAGGCAAAATGACAACTCGTTCAATTGTTGTAATTTCAACGTTGGTTGTAGTTTTAGGGTGACCATGAAGAAAACACAGTTTGGACAAATCAGACTTTATTTAAGCAATCAGTATGCGCTTTGGTTCTCTTACTTAGTTAAAATATTTAACTAACAAAGGGTAGACGCCCCCCTACTTCTCCCCCCCCCCCCCGCGGAAATGCCTTGTTGCTGAGATATGATTTTTTAAAGTTTTGAAGTTGTTTTGCATTGTTGAGGGGAAAAGTGGTTGGAGGGGGGGTTGCCAGGAGTAGGGGGTCGCCTCGCTCCGCTCCGCTTCGCTCCGGCTCCCAGTTCTGCTTATAAGTGTGTACCTAACAAACCTATCTTTAGTTTTCAAACAGGAAGTAACCTATAATTGATCCAATCAGATTTAAATGGCCGCCCAACCAACAAAAACGCGGACAGACAATACCTCAAATGCGTTCCGTTTCACAAAAATTACAACTTTTAATTTATCAAAAGTGATATTTTACGTTTGAAAATAGATGAAATAAATTTTCATCTTTTCAAATATGCATACAACGGAACGTAGGTTATGTATTTTGAACACAGACCATAGATTTTGACATATTATTTGCGCTTTATTACATAATTTTACAATATTTTCAGATTTTCAAAAAACCGATATGGTTTTTTGAAAATCTGAAAATACTGAATTCCGCAACCTGAAACTTTCAGAAAGGTGATTAAATGACCCCAACTATACGCTAAAAAGTTTGGACGACCTAGCGAGTAGGTCAGAAACTAAAGTTGAGCCCAAATTATTAATATTTCCCATTACCCCTACACAATCAAATAAAAAAACATATTTTTTTGACCAGTAGTATTGTGCAGGGGTCTTCCGAGAACCAGATTCTATGGACACCTTAGCATATTTTAGGTGACGGATAACCTCAAAAATCTTCTCAGTTGTCCACGGCTTTTTTACTGCTCCCGCTTGAAGATCGTAAAGTTTTTTCAACTCACTATAGTAAATATCTTTAAAATCACAATTATTTCACTATTTTCATTCACTTTTTGTGTCACAAAACCACTACTTGACGCCATTTTGTTTGTTTTGGTCAACAGCGACGCGCGTGGTAAGAAACAGAACTAAATACTTCAATTTGCCGCGGCATTATGTACCTATATGGCGATTCAATCGTCAATCAAATGTTTAGGCATATTAGATAATGACACGGCATTATACATTTTGCCTTCGGCATATTACAAAACAGCGAGCGTTTATAAACTGGCGACGCCGTATGTAAACGGCGGAATCATACAAAATGCCTGCGACATATATATCATTTCATTTAATGTGACGTCCTCTCGACAAAAATGTATACGAAAAACTGTAAAAACGTAGCCAGTCTTATGAAATTGCTTTATTCTACCCATCAGCAAAATTAAGCAAATTTTATACATCCAACCAAAAAACTTCTCTTGTACCTTACACCTAGGTTCAAATGCCCTCGACGAGGGAACGTTCAATCAAGATCCACTGCCTTACTTCAAAGAACACTCTTGACTCTCTGGCGGGAGAATTGGGTTCACTGGTGTTGTAAAAAACGACTTTCAATTCCAAATGCATAAATTGACACTAGTTGTTATAAATTACCGGCTTTAAAAGCACTATTTGAAGGGCTTGGAGTGAATTAAGGCTCATGTTGAAGGAGTGAGTTCTAGACCCTGAATTCTAGAGCGTGATTGATTGCTGATTATACACATACATATTTCTAACAGCTATAGATAACGAAGTTCGATAGGGTACTATGTGATTGGAAATATTTATACTTGTACAGTAACGACTAGGGTCGATTTACCTTTATAGCTGTTCGTTCATATAAAGCACGAATTATGCGTGGTGCAAATTGTAAAAGAGATAACTGGACCTTTCAGTGATAGTACCTGTCGCAACATACCTATAACTGCCTCCGTAAGATGTGAAATCAACAGATAAACGATTCTCGTCATGTCTTTGGCCACTTATGTGGAGGCCGGGCACATTCATACAATTTCTTTATTCGTCAAATAGCCAATTAACCCTATCATGGGAATAGGCGTTACAGTATCATGTGCTTTATGGCGCCTGGTACTAAAATTAGCAACTAGGTTTGTGGTGGTAGAAATTTTCACAAATCATAAAAGAAAAATTATAAAATAATAATACGAGGAATGTTTTGTAAGTATGTAACGATATATATTTCTTCGTATATTTATTGTACATAAAAGATAATATATTTTGTGTTCTAGAAAATGGCACTAAAGTTTTCGATTAAAGTTGCAATATAGGGATTTTTGGGGGTAAAAATCGAACGAGCAAGAACTGAGAAATCTCGTATTTCAGAGTTTTCATGCTTTTCTCATTGCCGCGCAATAATTTCACTTTAGTGCAATAAAATAAGGCATAAATTCAAATGACAATCAAAAAGTAAATTGCGACCTCAAATCACGTGACAGATTTTGGCGCGTTTTCGGAAAATTCATAGAAAAAGGTTTCATTGAAATAAGTTCGAATCTAAGTTCATCATCTGCTATTTAACCTACTTGCTTGCTACTAACTACGTGTAGGCTGAAAGATTGATTTCTGTGCCTAACACTCACGAGGAAAACAAAGTGCCTGTTTGCTTCTCGTTTGCAGGTGTTCAAAAAGAGAGCAGCTTAAATCGATGTTTGCCGTCTGATAATATGAATTGTGTTTGCACCACCAACCGCCGAGCAAAGCTCGGTAGCCAGATATTACAACGTTTATCCGGCACGTAAACCACATTGTCAAAGTGAAATATCAGTTGGCCTCTCTTTAGGGATTACGTTTGTGTGATGGAAATACCGGGCTTTTTCAATGTGGTTCATTTACTTAATCCGGAAATTAAACCAAGCGGTTTTTATTTGTTATTTGGAATTTTTTTGATGACCCTGACTAATAAATAAATCTAGCTAATTGTATGTGTGTATTGGCAAAACCAGCAAGTTTGTCAAATGCGTTTCAGTGAGTGAAAAACTGTTAACTTTCACGGTTACCTTAGGAACCAATTAGACGGTACAAGGTATGTAAGTCTTTTGGCAAGCATACTTCTTACAAGTACGGTCTGCATACTAACAGCCCAGCTTATTGCGTTGCATGTATATAAGTATAAGCTTGACCTCGCTCGGCTGTACGACGGACCAAGTAACCTAAAACGTACTTTGGCTAACAAATTTAAAAGCGTCCAAAGCTTACAGAGACTTTCACTGTGGCTCTATCAGCATTGCGCTTTTGGGATTTCTTTGGGATTTACATGGCTTATGTATGCAAAAACCAGTCTTATCTCGGTGATCGCATGTCTCAAATTCCTTGTGATATGAATACGTGAGTGTTTTGTTCCGTGTCTGCAGTAGCTGATCAATTTGGTGTTTGAAAAGTTTTCGTTTTAAGTTTTAATGGTGTTGTTGTTGTTGTCAATAAGATGGAATAAAGCTGGTAAAGCCGACCAATGATAAATCCGCCTATCGGAAAAAATATGACTTACATATTGTTCAAACAATTATTATGATTACTTACGTGTATCTTTTTAAAATGATATAAATAAAATATTAAATTAAAATATTGTACAATCTTTATCAAGATCGCTCAGTAACAAAAATTATAACATAAAAATCTCTTTTTTTAATAATGAACGTCGGGAAAATTATTCAAAGTGGTCCATATAGTTCGTTCAGCAAATCAGAAGTCTATCTGAATCTATTAGTTACGAGGATTAACTCTCCCAATCCTTATTGGCGCACGGCAATTAGAGACAGGTAAGCTTACTCTGAAAAGAATCGTCGAGTCTAAAGACCATGTATTTATCAAAGTCATCAGTTAAGAGATTAAGGAGAGAGAATTAATTGCCTTCGAGATTTGGTCTAATACACAGTTAGAAAAATGCTACGCTCTTGGAAAGACTAATTCCTTGATTTAGTGCTCGTAGTTACATAAGAGTACCTATCTAGACTTTTCAGTAAGCTATGAATGGATCTAACAGCAACCATTAAAATAATGACTTTGAACAACTTAATCTCTTTGTTTACAAATAATTGTAATATGCATAGCTTTAATAACTTTATTTTTCATTGTGGCATTGATCGTTATGGTCTAAGATCCGAAGAGAGCTCAACCTTCATCCATCTGTTACTGCGATGAAACTTGGTTTTTATCAAATTTTGTATGCTAGAAAATATATTGCGAGTGGGTTGCGTAGCAAAATCCTGGCAAGGCTGTGATGATAAAAACCAAGTTTCATCGCAGTAACAGATGGGTGAAGGTCGAGCGCTCTTTGGATCTTAGAGTATTAAAATCCCATTTAAAACTTGAAATCTTCTAAGGATAGGAGGGAAAGTTTATAAATCTGATCTTATATGTTTAGTCAAATGGCAGTCGAGATAATCATATAACAGTCTGTTAAAGGCAGTCATGTTATCAAACCGCAATCCGCAATCACGCTTATATATATAAATCTCAGAAGTTATATTACAACATCAAACCCGGACACCCACAAAAACAACTGCGCTGAGGAAACAATCGTACCCCGAGGAGATATAAGAATGCTCATCATCATCAACACAATCCCCCTTCCCCTATTGCTCCTCTACCCCTCCTCTACCCCCATCTGTTCTTCCACCCCATTTGTAATTAAGTTTAGTGCATAAAAACACGTCTATCTCCCGAAGGGGCGAAACTTTTATTTTCAACACAAGACGGGATACTGCAATCAAGAGTGGAGAAACATAATTTTGCGTCAACTCTACGTTGGTCTACTTTTCTTTAGATACCTCAAATACCCTCAAATATATAACAAAATAGTTACTGATACTAGAAAATTCTCGTCGTTTGGCACCCTTCGGGTACGGTACCCGAAAAAGGACGTCTGTCCGTGTGTCACGATCACGACTTTTATATAAATATCTCTAGTTTTGAGGTATTTATCAATATGTTATCTGAAATAAAAAGATTATTAATATTATTATTATATCGAAAATGCGTGAACGTATCAAGCTGAAATTTATATCAATTGCTAAAGTCTGTAGTCGCATAGAACTGTGAAAAAAAACTTCTAGGTCAACACAATCTAACGCTACGACTGTTAAGCTGTAAAATTTATGGATTTTCATAGTAATCACAATAGACCCAAAACTTTCCATAGGCCTACAATCATGAAATTTGGCAAAAATGAAGGTCTTATAGCACAATTGTGCTTTAGTTAAGTAAAGGGAAAAATCTGAAAACTGCAAATTCCTATCTGTCTGCAAAAGTACCTAAGTAATTTTGTTTACATGGATGAAATCATTGACATCATACTGGTTTTTTTTATATGTAGACACCTAATTACACTAGTTTTGCTCTCCAAGTGTCATCGGAGCCACAACGCTTGGTCCGCGAGTACTGCTCGCACTTGGCCGTTTATTTTTAGAGGCCGTACTCGTGAATACAATGGGTTAATAACCGGAATCAATTTAAAGGGCTCCGTGGTCTATTCCCAATTGTGCCTCTGGGAAAGGGCATGACACTATTAGTGACAGTTAACTCTTTCTGTTCCGTGACGTCACGGCTCCGGCAGGCTAGGCCCTATTCTTGTTACGATGTGAAGTTCGTCCGAGTCTCTCTCGCTTAATCTCTTGACGACGAGGAACAGTGGGCTCTACTCACGATGCAATTTGTCTCGCGATTTGTTGCTGCAACTTGTTTTTCTCTCTCTGTCTATCTTCCTGTTCTGTCCTTCTCTAGCGGTTGCCTTCTATGAGTTGCAGCGACAGATTGCAAGCCAGATTTCATCGTGAGTAGAGCTCATATGTGTGTAATTTAAAGTTTTGTTTCCACAGACCAGAGGATTGATAGAGTCTGGCCAGCGAGTGCTGTCATTTGGAAGTTTTTCAATCTTTGAAGCTGGCAACATTATTTACTTGTCAAACGAATTGTTACTTTGTTTATACTTGGCTTACAACATTTTGATACCACTTACTACGAAACAGAATAATAAAATTAGTTTATTAATTAAGTATGTTTAGTTTATACTCGAAATGAAGGCTTTTGCCCAGCAGTGGGAAACTGTATAGGCATGGTAAAAATATATTTAATAGGTACCTACTTAACCCATCCCGAATTTACGAAGGCACGTTTTTACTAATTTAATATTCTCTTTTTCCACCAATCAACCAAGTCATGAGAGAAAATAAGTACTTATCGAAAATTAAATTAAAAAAAAAAACATAAAAGTATCAACTCCGTTAATTTGGTGTATAGTCAATACCACATATAGATTTTTTAAATTTGCCGCGCTTTTGAGATGACAAGACTCGCTGGCCAGACTCTATGTATTGACATTCACCAGAGACTATATATCCAATTGACTGCTCCTGCGGGGGAATGCGGCTCGCCAAAAGTTTGTTGTATTCAACAAACGTTCGCATACGCAACCTATGTACGATGACGGGCCGCCAGACAGTTTCGCAGCGGCTGACCCATCACAGCTCTCTTACCTCGTCGCCCGCCACCCGTAAATTGGTGAGTTGTTTCAAAGGAAAATGTATCTATGCGCTCCCCACTGGATAAGTGCTCCCTGACTTTCACTAATGTACTTCGTGTCATGTACATGTTGCCCAATCATTTGAGATACGAAATAGGATACAAGAAACATATTTATGACAGGAGAGACTACAAAATATGCTGGGCTTCTCACATGCCTGCCGCAGGGACAATCTATGGTGTAAAAGTTTATCAAAGTGGAGTCGCCTGCTGTGTACACCGCCCCAAGCAGGCTAGTTCAGTTCAGTTCAGTTCAAAATTTTTATTGACCATAAAATCATACATATTACTTAGTCAACGTCAATATAATATTAATATTTTTGTATACTACCGCCCGTTCGGAAGTTGTGGGCTTAGGGATGGAGCAAAGAAGGGCAAGAAACCTCCCCCGTACCTCTTTTTAAAATATCAGAGCCTTAAAAATACAATGTTATGTATTTCTACTTAAGTCTAAGGAAATACACCGAGGAGAGACGTACTGACTCAGTCCATCGCCCCTCTTTGGATTTCTGTGCGCTGAGATGGTAAAGACCATGCAGTTTTGTCATCTAAATATTCTTTTACACTGTAATAAGACTTCTTCAATAGGCCGTTTTTGACATAGTTTTTGAACCTCCTTTCTGGTAGGTCCGTTGCTTCATTAGGTATTTTATTATAAAAACTAACACATACTCCCATAAAAGAGTGAGCAACCTTACTGAGTCTGAACGCGGGCATAGCAATCTTATTTCTATTTCTAGTGCTAATACTATGATTATGACCTAAAGTCTTAAATAAACCTATGTTTTTTCTGGTATACATGATATTTTCATAAATGTATTGACAGGTAACAGTAAGTATATTGATATTTTTGAATTTGTCCCTTAGTGATTGCCTAGCATCTAGTTGATAGATAGCCCGAATGGCCCTTTTTTGTAAGACAAATATTGTGTTTATATCTGCCGCTCTCCCCCTAGCTAGCTAGCTAGCTTGTACAACCTAGATTGCCCCTGCTGCAGGTGTGAGTAGCCTGCTTTGGGCACCCTCGTCCCATCGCCTGTTTTAGTGGTTGCTAATTATAAGGCGTTCCCTGAAGATAAGAATTTAATGACTGTGGAATCCCAAGCATTAGGGGTGGATTAATGGCTTTTGATGCCCTTCGTATGGATTTCTTTCAAAATATTTATTAAGCTTCACGATATACTTGTGCTACTACTTTTTAACCGACTTCCCAAAGGAGGAGGTTTACAATTGGTCCGGATGTTTTTTTTTTTAATACTGGTTCTCTGTGAAAAACTTTCACCGGCTTTCCACTAAGTCACAGCAAGTGAATGATAGCTTCTACCCAAACTTGCTTAAAGAACTACTATCTCAAGCTTGCGTGTGAAGAAGCGTTAAGGTCTCTAGAAGTTATTTGATTAGCTACACGTAAACTTATCCTTGTAGCGGTGTACTAATAGTGCAGTTTACATAATGTACGTAACGAGTTCGTAACACGTGTGCTGATGCAGCATGTGGTTTTCAGCTTTAATGTTGACTAAAGACGCCGATTTGCCCATTATATATATTCTGGCCCAAGAACTTCTAACCATGGGAAAATCACCTAATAAAAAAAACACCCCCTCCGCCCTACCACCCGTATACTATATGCTAATCCCCTCCCCCTCTTCTCTAGTTTTCACGTAGATAGACCCCGTCCAGACATATTTTTGAACGGAGTAAATATATCCACACTCATGAAAAAATCAAGACGCATTGAAACGGAATTCAAGAGCAATCGAAGTCGAAACGACTTGCGTCCGAGTCTTGGCGGCACGTCAAAGAGATTCATCACGTATTCCCACGTACTAAGTAACCTACCCTTTTTATTACAACTCTGGTTCGTATCACTTTAGTAATACGAGCGTTTCAAAGAACAGTGAAGCTTAGAAAGGCTACGCGGAGACCACTTTCGTGAAGTACCAACCCTTATTATCCAGCTGGTAATTAGAACAAGGCCGCGATCTAAATTATGGACATCCTTTGTAGAGTCGGGTTGCTGAAACGAAGGGTCCTTTGGTGTTCGGTCAAGTCTTAGGCGTGGTTCACACGGCACAGTCCTGCACGATTTTTTGCAGTATACTTCTTAACGGATAAACAGTGGCCTAGGTTCACACGACGTATTACGGCAAAAAAACGTGCAGGACAATGCCGTGTGAACCAAGGCCACTGTTTATCCGTTAAGACGTATACTGCAAAAAAACGTGCAGGACTATGCCGTGTGAATCCAGCCTTAGGAGAGCACGTAATTGCCAGCTTTCCTTGGTATCCTAGTGTGAAGTTGCAATGACTTTAAGTAAAAACATAATTCTAATTCTAAACGTAGGCACAACTTTGTCTCTGCCACTCTGTATGGGAAATGTCGTGACGATGTTTATGTTATATTATAATAGGCTTGTGGCCTAGGTAATCCAATAAATCTAGTAACAAGTCTTAAGTTGAAGCATTATGTACAAAATGGCTTGACATTCTCAGAATTGTATATTTCCAGCAGATATATTTTATAAAGTCAATTCTGTGCAAAAAAAACACAGCATTTGATGGCACTTTTACATGACGTCATTCTGTTACTATTTCATAGAACTCAGGAACAAAAGTTCCGTTTTGACAGTTCATAAAAAGTATCTTTTTTGACTTGACATTGACAGGCCACAAGCGTATTCTACCGATAAGACGAGTAATAATAAAACTGCTCTCAACCCCAAAAAGCTGTATCAGCTATGTCAGAATGACGGGTGAAATCTGAAATTTTCACCCTATGAGTCCTGTATCAGAGCTGAGAGTGGTTGATTTTACGGGCCTAAAACATTGCCAGAATTCTTCTATGATCAACAAGTCCAACCAGTTTAATCAACCATTTATCGAATGAACCACATTTTCCTGAGACATTCCTGGCATTTCGTTAATTTCCCAAAAGATTTTTCGGTCAATAAATTCGCTCGTAAATTCGAATTATGTTTTTCGGAAATAAATCCTTCGGGGATGGTTTCCATTGAGGTATAAAGAAAATGCGAAATTAATTTGGTCGGCAGCCAGTATGCGGCCTTTAACAAAATTATATTATATTTGTGTACAACTGAATAAGTATAATTAAAGTAAAACCGGGATAGAAAACAAATTAATAACTGCCATAATGGACTGAAAGATTTATTTATATTACAATGAAAGGCTGCAATAATTTCAGATTAATTTTGGAATTCATGTTAACTGGCTGTCTTCATCTTAACGATGCTTTACTTTAATCGGCTCGCTCGCGTTAAGACACACGCCGGCCAAACTAACAATAGCGAACAATAGATGTGGTAGCGAGAGCACAGATTAATAAAGAGTTAGGAAAGAGGGACATTTATGACAGACTGTCCTAGAACGTTGCCGTTTATTCGAGAGGGCGACACAATAAAACAAAAGCATTTTAAAGTCGTGTACATTATACAAGGTGTAAATGAATTAACTCAAAATGAGAAACTACTTTGTCAGGAACATCATAGTTCATCATACTGAGCAACTTTCATTAAGAAACCGACTAAATCAGAGCAACTTAATTTTTCACTTCTCCATGCAAATCAGCTGACCCACTCAGGCCAAAATGTACTGGGGAGTGAAAAATAAAGTTGCTCTGATCAAATGGGTTTCATAATAACAGTTGCTCAGAATGATGTAGGTACCTACCTAACAAAGTAATTTCTCATTTTGCGTTAATTCACAGGTGACAGCTCGCTCAGAGCCGAGCAGAAAAAAAAAACGAAAATAAAAATAAACATCTTACCAAATACATAGAGCATTCAGGTGCGCTTTCAGAGTGGGCCCCAGGGATGCTGGAGTGGTGAGGATAAGCATTATCGGGAAGGCAAAAAAGTGGAGGGCCTGTATATGGGCCCTTTCCATCACCGAACCACGCTGCCACTGCACCTTATCAAGCGCTTTAGAAAAAGCAATTAGCAATTATACAAGGTGTCAATTAATTAACGCAAAAAGATAAACTACTTTGTTAGAACATGATACTGAGCAACTTTCATTATCAAACCGATTTGATCAGAGCAACTTTATTTTTCACTTCCTAGTAAATTTTGGCCTGAATGGGTCAGCTGATTTATATGGAGAAGTGAAAAATAAAGATGCTCTGATCAAATCCGTTTCATATTAAAAGTTGCTCAAAATGATGTCCCTAACAAAGTGGTTTCTCATTTTGCGTTAATTCATTTACATCTTGTATTATTAAAAGTCAAAGCTAACAACCAAACTAAATTGATAACCCCCTTCTTTTTTGAAGTCGTCTAAAGATAAATGCTATGGTAATAGTTATTGACTACCCTTTTGACAAATGCGCCAGAAAAGTAACTCTCAGAGACAACTAGCTACGAATTCTAAGGCGGGTCATCCAAAAGAAGTGACGACCACGAAGACGACGAATAAGAAGAAAAATAAGAAGATTAAAAGAAGCCTCCTAAAATTAAACTCTACATTAAATTTTCATAAGCCGACAGCTCCTTCTAGCCTTCAAGTTTTCGGATAAACAGCGCCCCTTTGCGTTCGCGCCCCTCGCACATTGTTCTCGATCCAAAATTGAACAGTGAACACAATGAAATATCTTCGGATCTGGTTTTAGTCTTACGTTCGCTCTTATTGTTTCCCTGACAAAAGGGCGGTGTCGGTGCCAATTGATCACGTAGCTTCCCTTCAGTAGTCGACAGTCGTCGTCTGGGTAAGGCTGTGGGTGTAATGGTGCGTACGAGGCGATTGTTGAACTTTACTGCCTTGTTTGACACCGAACAGTTGCTTTTTTCGTAGGCGATATATTTGATTGGACAACAGGAGTAATTCCAATAAATAATGTATTTGCTGTACAAATACACTACAAGAAGGTAATAAACAGAAAACTTATATTAACACTAAATAAATATGTTAAATGGAAAAAGGAATTAATGTAGTTTTTAAATATATATATAGGTCATTTCATGTAAGTAAGTAGTTTACGCAAATGAGACGCTAGATAGAATAAAAGTTTTCTGTTTATAACCTTTTTGTAGTATACACCAAATACATTAAATACTATATTTGTTAATAGGGTCCCGTTTGGCGCCCTTCAAACCTTAAAAACCTTCAAAACAAGGATTTTGTATCGGTGACTTTCCTGTGACTTTAGTCAAACACAGTCACGACTCCAGGCACAGATTAATGATAGAACGTCCAAGCCCTGGTCCTGCTGGAAGGAGCTCGTGGAAGGACAATCCTAGGGACGTGCGTCCTGCCAGCAGTACGCAATATTTTGTGGACTGTATATGGATATCAGAAGCTGTCCTTCCAGCAGTACTTGACTTTCGAGCGTAATAGAATAAGGCAGGGGTGACAAACATTTTGTATTTTTTGGTATAGGTATCTAGAAATAGACGCGGGCGCTTCTAGAGGTTACGGGGTAGAAAAATAAACAAGAAAATGATTATGTCATGCAGGGATTCCACTCGTGATGTGGTAGGTAAAGCAGTTTCTTCCTGTCCTGCCGGGCGATTCTGGCGCTAGCGAGATCATGACCATGGTCGAAATATCGATTTTGAGATACCGAAATTTCTATCAAAGACAAGAAAAAGCTATTCTTACGAGTAGCCTTTCGACCAACCGAGATATTTTGACCCGTTTTGGATCGAAATAAATATAAGTCGAGATTGTGTACGGATTTAGGCCGTATCAATATCTCGACTGGGGAAATGATCTCGATAGCGCGAGAATCGGGGGCCTGTACCCCAACAATAACTAATATCGTAGTCATCACCACAATGTTTGCGACTCCAGTTTTTCTGGCCATCAATTTCGTCAGAATATGTGGCTTTGACGCGAACGCGGACTCCACGTGTTATACTCGTCGCCATCTCGGCCAGACTAATCGTAGAAACACGATTCAAAAACTCGCTGAATCAGAAAAAGACGCACTATGCATGTCAGTTAATTGCGTCCTGCTAGCAGGCTTAGAAAGCTTCATATAACCAAAAACATTGCGTCCTACCGGTAGTACGTAAAGTCCTGCTGGCAGGACTCTGGACTTTCTATCATTAATAAAAAGTTAGACTCCAGTCCCAAACCACCCTACAAGAGCAACCGTCCCGTGTCAATTAACACTCATTTTTACGGGAACGGATACGAATTAAATTAGCGCGGGAAAAAATCAGCCCCACACCCCGTCTACTAATAATAATAAATATCTGGGAACCGAGATTTTTGTCTGTGGTTGGTGGTACAAACACAATAAAACATTATAATCATAATTTCTTTATTGCACTACGTGTAGGCTGAAAGATTGAGTTCTGTGCCTAACACTCACGAGGAAAACAAAGTGCCTGTTTGCTTAATAGCAAGCAAGAAGGTTGATTAACAGATGATGAACTTACTCGTAGATTCGACCTTATTTAAACGAAACCTTTTTGTGTGAATTTTCCGAAGACACGCCAAAAAGTGTCACGTGATATGATGTCGCAATGAGTTAGTTAACTTACTTTTTTATTGCCATTGGAATTTATGCCTTATTTTCATTGCACTAAAGTGATATTGTCAATCCTATTGCACGTGTATGAGAAAGGCATGAAAACTCGGAAATAACGCCATTTTTCAGTTATCAGACCTTAACTGGATCGATAGAACTCAAAACATTTATCGTTACATACAAATATTACTCGTTTAAAGGTAAAGGCTACCAATTGGGGATAGTGTAAGGGGAAACACGTGAAACGTACAGAAAAAGGAAATGCGTATGGAAAAAAAAACAATAACAAACTACTCAGTACTTACCTTCAATTCACAATTCTTTATTGCGCACAATAATTTAAACAGTTACATTAAAAGAAAACACATGTACAAAGGCGAGCTTATCTCTAAAAAGAGATCTCTTCCAGCAAACCAGGCGTGAGAGGAAAAATTATACCTTCGTAGCTACCCGGAAGGAAAGTCTAGTCTAAATGCTGTGAAAGGGGCTTTCGTTGCAAACGAAGGGTTGAAATGCTAAGACCGAGCCGTGCCATTCACAATTTCATTTATGAGGCGTTTTTGGGACTAGAACTGGTGATGTCATGGGATCATCAAGGGTGGAAAAAGCAGAGAGTCAGTCTCCGAACAAAAGTAGCGCCGCCGCGCCGGCAAGCCAAAGTTCTTTTGCGCCCTTTACTTGGGAACAAATATCCGCTATCGCTATGAGTTCTCCACAACCCTTGGGCTGAATCTTGAATTCGCGCTCGAAAGTAAATCGTGTTCGAACTTCTTTTCTAGTGCTCCTCTTTTTATGCATTTTGAAGCACTCGAAATCGGTGTTACCATTATATTCAAAACCTTCAACAAACTTCGTTTCACGAAAAAAATAAAACCGGCCGTAAGCGATTGACTTTGAAAAGAGGTACTTAGCATTCAAGAATGCATCAATAAAATGGACACTTATTCTACTAGTAGAAATCAAGAAACTACCCACTAGTAGAGCACCAACCTAAACTAACCTAACCTAACCTAACAGAATAAGACTTTACCCACCCCAAATACAAGAAGTATCAATCAACCATAGAGTAAATTATATATATGTAGGTATCAAATCAACATAGTTGTACCTGGTAAGGTCACTTAGTGATTCCTAACGACCCGCAGAGCTCATCTAACCTGGCGGGAATACAAAATAAAATCTTCTACTCACACCTTGTGTAGCCTGTGCCCTAAAGGGCTCACGTAAACTCACGAAAATTTTTGGGCCTTCCTAACTACCTTCGCAACTAACTTGTAATCAGCGACTTTGGATCGGGTTAATGAATTGAGGGACTACTTTTTATTATTTGCGACTATTGGTAAGGTTGTTCATAATGATGGGTCATGTTCCAAAGGTCAGTAAATGTCACCCTATATTTTGGCAGTAATCATTGTTGGAGTTAGTGATTCTGTGGCTGGAGTCCAAAAGTGGATTTACGTAGTGTTCGATAGTGCAGTACACGAATGTCCTTTATTCAATGCAGTAGGATAAGCTTCGATCCTAAAATACCAATAACTGTGTGACTCTCGCCAATAGAATATAAAAGTAAAGATGGAAGCATATTCTCATATCTTTTAGACTTGCTTTGCTTTGGAGTTAAACTTTGTACTGTACCAAGTTAACTCGTCAGGCAGGATTGTCGTTTGGGGGTAGTGCGGTGCTTGCAGGTTGCATAGATTTCTGTTCATGTATCCTTATGACTCTGGCCAAGACTGGCGCGGGGTGGCGGGAGCGGCGGCTGCGCGGTGCGGGCCGCACTTTAGCATTACCCGCCTTGTACTCTTTATAAACTGTGGCCTTGTCACTTCAGTATGGATGGATTGATGGATGCAAGCGGCTTTTTCATAATGTTCATATTTCGCGCCCGCCGTCGCCACCGCGCTTGGAGGAACGCGGCCATGTTGCTCGAAGCCACCGCGCAATCCCGTCAGTCTAGTTGTGGTCTATGACTGTACTCTGTAGTGCGGTATATATCTTGGTAAGTGCGAATTCCTTATTTTTGAACTACGACGAACGAACGCCGAACGGATGAAAACGCCTGGGAGCAATTCTATTAATTCATATAAAATTGTGTTCCTTATCGGTCATTTCAGCAACAAAGTAACCTAAGATTTTCCTATTTGTTAGGAATGTTATGCTGTAGATGAGAGCTGTAGCGAGCGAGCGTCATCTTTTTTTTTGTACAAAAAATAATTACAATGTATGTCCTATTTTGGTTCAGGGTCAGTTGGTCACCCTACACACTGTACAAGCGCAACAAGCGCAACTGTCTTTTGACTTTGTCGTAAATTGTTTTGACACTCCTTACTCCTCTGATTAGTTTATTTGAAAAAGGTTTTAACATGAAATGTAAGATGACCAAACGTTCAGAATGAATAAGGATTATTTATTTATTAAATTACTAAACGCATCATTTTGATTATTTAAATTCTAGCTTAATAGCTGAAACTGCAATCATTTACCGAGTTAGAAACTTAAAATAATTCAAAAGTGAGTTCCAAAATGGAATCTATGGCGACCGCATAAGAACTGTCGGCCTTAATGTTGTCAAGTAATTTTAGTTAGTGTAACCTAGAGAATCGGCCACAATATGTTAGATTCACGACCAAAAAGTCGTCCTGCATAATTTGAGTCGCACTTTATTTGAGCAGCAGTCCATGCATTAGACCCTTGTGACATCCGAAATTGGAGAACGTTCTACATACAATAAGTTTTATGCCATTTTCAGAATCCCCGCCTCGGAATCTTTCATCGGCTATAAAGTTCTTCGAATATCCTAGCCAGTGAATAGAGTGCCGTTTCATGTCGAATTACTCAAAAATAGCTCTTGAGATACTCCACGGTAGATTCAAACTGAATATTAAGCCTTACGAACATTCTTTTAAGAGTTTTTGCACAATAAAACACGTAGAAAACACAATTTTGGATGTTGCATTGCGTTTTGATGGCGTGACTTTTAACATTACAGCTGTTTGTGATTGTTGTAATAAACAATGGTCGATTACAATAATAAATTGACCTCTTTCTGTTCCAAAACTACGTAGCCACTTTTCCAAAACATACTGGAGTGATGAAATAATAATCTTACGGGGCGGTTCTCATTTGTTCGAATTTCCCGAAACTTCAACAAAACACCGTTTTAAAATTCACCGAAGTGTTACAGAAATAATATCAAAAGTTTTCAAAATTTCTTGGTCGCATGTGGATGTATTGAATTACAATAACACACGTGTGAATTTTGAACTTTACCCTTTGCACCTTGAGATCAGTATGAATTACCAATTACGCCAGCCCGAACAGCACTTCGTGTTTCAAAGTAAGGTTTCTTTCTGAGGGTTAGGTTAGGTTAGGTTATTCTCATCAACTTTGACTAAACAAGAAGCTGTTACTAATTCCGAGTTGTTACAAATTACAATCTGCACTTTAACTTATTTTGAGCAAAGCTTCAAATGCTGCATGGTGGTAGTTTGGCACTTTCTAACTTGGTAACTTTCTATACGGCCACTAGTCAGCTCACTCCTTATTTTTTTATTCCCAGAATGACGTTTTATTAATAAAGGGATGTATAGATGCGGAACTGTCGGACTGTGCAAAACAAAATCGTTTTAAACCATTGAGTTACATTTACTTATTTTAAACGACTCTAAAAAAGAAGTAGTTTCTCAATCAAAGGTCGATTTATTTTATTAGGGCCACAGGTGATCATAAATTATCTTCTTACTCAATTACTACTACCTAGGTACCTACCTATTTACCGTACAATCATATTAAAACTATAGTCTTTATCTTCGAAACCGCACAACACACACACACTTGAAACTCGTCCAATTAGTCGATTAATTCGATTATGTTTCTATATATGTTTAATGCATTGTATGAATTATATGAATTATATGAATTCTGATGATCCACCTTGATTAAGTTAATAATAAGTAAGTAACCGAAAGTACATCGATAGCCAAAAACAAAAATATAAATACGCTAAGAAAACTATGAACACAAACCATGGATCGATTTTAGGCTAGGCTTACTGTTTAATAACGTGTTTTTTTATAAACCCATGGCCAAGCCGCCACCACCAACAATATCAAACATTTCCGGGTGAATGTGTTTCATTAATCAGGGCACCATGTAACCCGTCCTTGGTTAATTGACGCCGCGCTGATAGGGTAATAAGGGCTCCACCCGATATTGACTGCCGTGCTGCACAACACAAGTTATAGACCCTTTTTGCCAGTTATGGTTCCAGTTCGGATTATCGAAACTTTGTATACCTTCGTAAGTTTATATGAAGTAGGAGCCATGATTCTCGCGCCTTCGATATACGGATATCGAGACCTATATTGACAGATTCCCGTACAAAATCACTCGATATAGGTGTAGATATCGTATATCGAATGCGCGAGATTCATGCCACTGAGGTTATCATTATCACCTATAGGTTTCTTTATTAATTGTAAATTCAATAAGATATCTTGAGCAAAGAGTTTCATTTAACTGAATAATTACAAAACTTTACACTGTCTGGTGACCGCCTATATTTATCTTAGAAATCTTGGGCAAATAGAAATTTTAAACTGAGTAATAACAAAATTATTGGTCAAACCCCACACAAGTCAGAAGTCCGAACAGATTTCGGTTTCAGATAAAAAGTTCTCAAGTTTTGAATGTTTATGTAATTTCTTTATTCTTAGCAAGATTGAGTACCTTTCCGTTATTAATGCGAAACGATCGGAAAAACTTTTCAGAAAGAAATTGAGGGTGCGCAATTAAAGCGAGCGAAAGTGCTTACTGAAACGACGCTCATTACAGTCCCGTTACGTCCACAGACGTTTCGCTACGTCTATAGACGTCCTGAAACAGCGGGCAGTTGTGAACAAGTTTTGATGACCTCATCATTGCTTGCTTCCACCGTCGTCACGTCGGTTCATAAAACTGAAGCATTAGTCTACCGGTGCTTAATGTACGCTACTTCAGTTTCAGCCTCGTATATTGAACACTTACGAATGAGAGTGAATGAAAAAGAGTGGGGGAGAAACACCAGTCAAAAGTAAAAATCAAATCAAATCAAATAAGTTTATTTGCATGATTTTTGGTAACAATATTGAATCTTAATTTTCTTCGCAAAAATCTGCCTTTTCCAGGCGTACAAATATTGATTATAATAAATTAATTTTAAGTCATCACATTATTCAATTAAGTTAAATAGTTCTATCATTTTATCAGAAAAATATATAATTCACACCACTTCAATTAAATTAAATAGTTCTAGCATTTTATCAAAAAAATTATAATTCACACCACTTCAATTAAATTAAATAATTTATCAGAAAAATACTCAATTCACACTTCAATGTCATAAGTAAGTAGGTAAGTTATAGTTCTATATAAGGTAATCTTTGCAAAGTGTCAAGAAGGCAATTCTCTGGGGGGCAATTCTGGTGCTAGCAAGATCACGTCCATGGTCGAAACATCAATTTTGAGATACCGAAATCTCTATCAAAAACAAGAAAAAGCTATTCTTAGGACTAGCCTTTCGACCAACCGAGATATCTCGACCCGTTTTCAATTAATCCGAAATCAAACGCTGGGTACTGTACGACATCTCTACCAACATACATTATGTTTATCTCAATTTTGGCTTACTAGAGTCTGGCTAGTCTAACTTGAACCAGTGCTTTTATATAGCGGCCACACTGCTGTTTATATTCTCTTTGGTCATCGTGACTGTTTTGTTCAATTGTTTGTTAAGGATGGTTGATAACTAACCCTTAATTAGGACTGAGCATGCAAATAATTGCATTACTTTTAACTCATCTCATTTTTTCATCTCACTCAGATATCTGAAAATAGCACATTGGTATCGCGTAAAAAACTAAAAATACTGCCAAGTTCAATTAAATAAACAACAGAGGTATCGATTTCGATTGTAACAAAATATTCCATTCCAGACGGGAAAAGCAGAATTAAATACTACGGTTCTCGTTTTGCCTATCGGATCCTCACTTTATTTGATTTGATTGCTTACAACAATAGCTCCCTAACAGTTTGTTGCGAAACAATAGGGACTGATTTAAGTATTATAATTATTATTATCTGCGCAGACCGTTCTGTTTGTAACGAAATTGTATTCTGATTGTTTTTTTTACAAGAAAATAAAGACGTTTGTTGAGATACTACTATGAAAAACGCAGAAGACCAAAATTATCTTACCAGTTTATGACGTTCGGTATAAAATAGACGTTGTACTTTTATTAGGAGTATTTGTTTCAAAAAGAATGCAGGGACAGGTAACTCTCTGAAGATACAAACTATGTAAACTATTCAGATCATCTTTACATAAAGCATTCTTCGTTCATCATCCTATACATAGATTTCTTAAGATTTATCAAGTCCTCGTTTACATCTCTGCTAATCTATTTGCCAAGCTACTACACAAACTTACTTGAAACACTAGGTTGCAGGGAAACGGGTTCACTACGCCTTTTCGAGATGCCATTTCTACTATGACGAATCATCGACCATACAGTAAACCTTAGCCCTTCAATCAACTATACCTCCCTATCGGATTGTTGGTGTTTTACCCTATCATAGTCGTGCCAACAACACGTCAATGGGGTCGAACCTCGACCTGATTAATTGAAAGTACCTTCGTGATATTATACCCGTCCTACAATAACCCTGTTAAAATAATTAAAACCCTGTTGAAATAATTAAAGCGGTAGTATTTAACGGCTCTTGAGATTGGTGTGGGTAGGTTTGCTTGACCGACTTGGAATCGAATAGGTATAACAAAGAAATTGACGATCGTTATTAAACTTAGAGTAGGACCGTAAATCTAGTTTTAGGCCTCTTGTTAACAACAACGGACAACGGCCCGATTTTGATTACGGACGAGACGGGCCGACGCGCCAGGGCTCAATAGGACAGTGTGGGTGTTTGCCCCCTAAGTCGAGCCATTGTCATTCTCCAAAATTATAAAAAAAATACATTAAAATTAGTTTGACATTGGGTACCAACGTCAAAAATAAGACATTCATTGACGTCTTGGTACCCACTGTCAAAATAATTTTAATGTCAATTTTTTATTTTTTATTTTAATGTCAATATTGTTCCAAGGACTCTTTTGTCCTTACGCTACAGTGCGTGTTAACGTGACGGGCAACCCACACTAACCTATTGACCACTGCGCGTCGGCCCGTCGTCCGTCATGAAAATCGGACCGTTATCCGTTGATAAGAGGCCTAAGGGTGATATTTCACAAAAATGTTTAAATTATCTTTTACGAGGAAAGATTGCTAAATACAGAGCACTTGCTCAAAAACCTCATCACGCCCCTCTCCCTTAAGTAAAGCATGAATCACACTAGGGTAAACTTTTGGACTTTATTGCCGTTCTTATTTCCGGGTTCATAGGGAATGCGATCGCTCTGCATTGCGGTAACTTAACCTGAACCCAACTGCAACGTAATTTTATGAACAGCGAGTCGACAAAAAGTTCCATAGTGCAAGTTCCTTAGCATGACGCTGCGGACATTTAATGAAGCGTAGTATTTGCTTTGTCTCGGTAGACTATTTATTAAGTCATAAGGTGATGTAAGAGTTCCTGCAACCTTACCTGAAGTCATTGGTATCAACATTGTATAAAATAGTGTAATTCATGTTATATAGTTGTTATAATAATATATGAATTGTACAGCTTGAATGCAGCTTGAGACTATTGTATAATGTTAATTAAGTCATCTGGTGATGAAACATTTTTTGCAACCTTACCTCAACGCCGCCTTCAAGTCATTGGTGTCATGTCAACAGTGTATAAAAGAATGTATAATATTATTAAAATAATATATTAATTGAACAGCTTGAGTGCTATTCGTTCACATGACAGGCCTTATCATCCGACTGCAATGACTTGTAGTTTTGAACGATTTTTTGACACTTATTGAAAGTATCTTTAAACTCGATAGTTGCTGATTAAATGATTTACAAAAAAGAAAATCTTAGATAAGAGTTTAAAAAAACGAAAAAAAAAATACAGGGTCAAAGAAACGAGACAACATTTTCCCGCTACAATAGCGGCAGGTCAAAATAGCTACCTCCTACTAAACCAGCCAGGTGCTCTGATGGCTGGCGAAGGAACAATAAAAGAATAACCGGCAAAGTGCGAGTCGGACTCGCGCACGAAGGGTTCCGTACCATTATCTATAAAAAACCGCAAAAAAAAAACAATTGTATGGGACCCCCCCTAAATATTAATTTAATTTTAATTTAATTATTTATATTTTAAGTAAATAATATACTCAATATATTGTGAACATTTTAAGCATCTACCTGCTACCATTATCAATATCGAGCAAAAATGAGCAAAAAATCACGTTTGTTGTATGGGTGCCCCCCTTAATATTAAATTTCTTTTGATTTTTAGTATTTGTTGTTATAGCGGCAACAGAAATACATCATCTGTGAAAATTTCAACTGTCTAGCTACCACGGTTCATGAGATACAGCCTGGTGACAGACAGACGGACGGACGAACGGACGGACGGACGGACAGACAGCGAAGTCTCAGTAATAGGGTCCCGTTTGGCACCCTTCGGGTACGGAACCCTGAAAACGCTAGACACACGTCCCAATGTCGGAACGTTCGTCCCCGCTAATTGTAGTGCAGTAAAAACTGGAAAAGGAGTGGAAAAACTGTCGGAGCACCGACAAACTGCCGACTACGGGGTGCGGCGAGGGAAGGTGGGTGATGGTTCAGAATTGACATATTTATTGCTACTGGAACTAAGACAAAAGGGCTGAAATATGGCAAAAAAGGCTAGATATTTACAACACTTGGCAAAACTTATGAGTTGTAAATAAAAGCACAGAAACTTGCTCTAGCCACCAAGTGTAGGTACAGTACGGGGCCTTTGTTTCGGCACGTCGGGTCTCGTCTCGCACTCTCTCTCTCTCTCTCTCATTCACTAAGTCAAACGCCGAGTATCATACTCGTGACACCTCTGGTCTCGTCTCTCTCCTCTCTCTCTCTCTCTCTCTCTCTCTCTCTCTCTCTCTCTCTCTCTCTCTCACTAAGTCAAACGCCGAGTATCATACTCGTGACACCTCGGGTCCCGTCCCGGCGACGACGTGCCATAACAAAGGCACCGTACTGTACTAGATATTGTAAGTTTTGCAATAGCAATTTGTATAGTGTGCAGTGTCTAAGTTGGTTCATATAACCTGGGCTTGAATCTCGTCCACAGTAAAAAAAAACCGTGCAATGTTGTAGAAAATATAGCCGATGTTTTTTGAACAGAATGATAGGCCATAGGGTTTTGATTAAGTGTTATTGATATTCCAGGTAACGTAGTTTAAGTAATAGGTACCATACGTTCCAAATATCTCTCAGGAATTTAATTGGTCCAAGCTACTTCGGATTAGGATTTTCAAAATTTGTTGCGCCAACTTCGATTTCGAACTTATTCGTAAGAAGTCAAGAGAAGGCGAAAGATGGGAAGGCGTAGACTTACATTGTATCTTTAGGTAAAGACTCCTTACTCTTCGTCTACACCTCCAAGCCTCCAAAGCCCAAATAGTAAAGGCCCAGCTGTGGAAAATCTCACAAGCCTTATAAAAAAGTAACTCGGGATTGGCGGCAGGTGGGAAGCCTTGATCGATTGTCAGTTTACCGACACGCCAATACAGCTACTGAATCGAACGTTTCTCGAATGTCACCAGAGCGTCCTCTGTGTTACACCTCAGGAATCACCCTTGACAAATTGCACGCAGACAAGAGGTGACGTGTGACGTGCTAAAAATTTAAATTTTCATGCCAGAGCTCCGCTTCCACCTTGCTTGTTTCGTCCCGGGGCCCGATCCCGCTAGCATAGTGACGTTTTAGTGACAATGACGAACAGACACGGACAGACGGTACGGAACCCTGACAATGGGTGTGCACACATGCGCTTACAACGCTGGTTAGTCAAAGTCAAAGTCAAAGTCAAAGTCAAAGATATTTATTTGCAAATATAGGTGCTTAGGATGTTATGTACAATTTTTGAACTTAACTATATTTTATCCTATAAGGATGTGCAAATTTATTAAAAATACAATTATAAAATAGAAATATGAAAAAAGCCACACCGAGAAGATATGTCAATTTAAATTACGTATAACAATAATGATAATTTTTTTTTGGAAAGTCAAATTATATACCTAATTATACAAATGTAATTTTTTTTTTTTTATTATAGCAAGTCCTACAAAAAATAATAAATTACACATAATAGCAGTAAGCAAGCAATCATATCAGTCCGCGACAGCCGCAAGTCAGATAATTTAATCTGAATGTGCCGTAAATAGGTTTCTCTAAATGCCAAACAGGGCATCATTGTCACTGAGTCGTCATTCTGCTGGCGGAATTAAACCTACGCCCGCCTTTTCATTTCGCCTTTGTAGCGTGTACTCGTATTACCGAGGGCATTGCGAAGTTTGTTCTGTCTGTTTTCACTTGTATGCCGCTGTAATGTTATTTACATCATCCGAGGTCAGGAAAGAGGTTTTGCTGCTGTCAAAAGAGTCCATGAAAGTTCGCGTTTCCGAAGCCGGGCAATGAAAACTAGAAACCGTTCCATTTTCAATTTCATTACACACTCTGATGTTTACCTGGTTCATGACATGACGAAGAACCTACCACAGACTACACTCACTATGCTTGCTTGACAGTGTGGCGATACGTACGATTCAGTTTTTTTTCATAAATTGTTAAGGAAACCACGTTTAGCCGTTTTTTAACACGCCCCGGCCCGGCACCGGTACCGGTGCTTGAAATTCATTCATTCATTTATTAATTTGTAGATAACAATATGATCCAATTATTTGTTAGTAACACAAACATATGGTTAGTAAACAGTTATAGTTACTTTAGTAAAAACAACAACATAAAACTATTTGTTGCTCGAGATAAGCTTGACCACCCAATGCTGGTACATTGGGCAGTCAAACCTTCCCGACATCACCTTCAGGATCTCATTGGCACTGCCCCAGGATGCCCCAGAAATGGCGTTTATAAAAAATATAACTCTAAAACTACTGATTTACGACGGTTCCCGTAATTGATATCATCTATAAATACACTAATCTACACTTAAAAACCAGCATGCATAAGCATCTGCGACCGCAGTCGTTCTAAGTACTTCCGTTTAATTTACCTCGCTCGAATGATGTAAAGTATTATGCTTGCTTACCTCGGGGTGTAAGTAGCTATTTCACCCTCGAACTATATTTGCCTAAATATCTCGGGTAGACTCGATCCTTAGCGCCATTTGCGAAATTGGACCTTTCGTCCGAAATAGCTCTCTTTCACCCCATGTGTAACAAACTACTATTTCAACACACCTACTCGTAAAGTGACCCTTATGACGTTGGTTTTAGAATCATAATGCTGCCTATTATACACGCGTGCGGTAGTAATATTTCCACACTAGTGTGGTAATGAATATAGTTATTGGACAAGTAATGACAGCAAAGAGTTTTTATGCTAGAAAATATTAGGTACTACTGGAAACTATTGACTTTAATTATTAATTAAACTAATATGTTATTGTAAAAATAATATGACTAAACCTTTTGATTTAATAAATTTTTAATCATCTTATTTTGAAAATAACATGATTAGATTATATATCATATATCATGCATGATTCATTTATTTTCATCAATTTTTATCATTTCATCAAGACTAAGAAAACAGAGTATTTTGTTTACTATGATGAAATTGAATATTTGGCTATTTGTTTTGCTTTAGCATTGCCTCTGGCAGTCAGAGTAAACGAGTGAAAACAAAAAAAATGCGCGCCATTTTCAGTTTTCAACAAATGAAACTTTTCATTCATTGTTTTTATTATTGTGAATATGTTGAGTAATAGATTTTTTCTCACAAGTGTGTTGAAAAACGTCGTATGAACTTGTGAGCAATTATTAATAATAAGACAGAGACCCCTCTTGAAGAGGGGCATAGTTAGTTGAAGTACCAACTTTATAAATTGTATTATGCTGTGCTTTACAAATCATAAGTATCTATATTCATTCCATTATAGCCTTAACACTTTTATGACACTGACAGAAGGTTATGTATGATATACCATTTGTCAGAACGTGAGGTAATAATTGAAGTTATTATATGAGCAGAATAATCTTTGGATTTGTAGATCTTTGAATTTATTTTGTGTTAACTTGCCTTGCGTAGGGCAATTTATAAAAATAATCATCTTAATACGCTCGCAAGCCTCTTGGGCTTTAACATAATATCATTCTAAGAAAAACATATTGACCTTCATGACTAAAGGTCTCTGCCAAATTCTATATTTTCATACACTTGGGGCTTGAGATATTTATTTGTAATTTTGCATACATTTATGATTTATAGTATCGGGACTTCTTGAAACAGGTCCTAGTATCTCCAATATAACCAATATCATGTTTATACTTACAACCAACTGCACAAATGCTCACTGAATATTTTACTGACGCTCAGAGGGATGCTGTTCTAGTCAGGGGAATGAAAACGTTGTGAATTTGACAATGCCTGCCGTTGATAGTTACTACTAGCACTATTTGTAATTACTACTAGCACTATTTGTAGTTACTACTAGCACTATTTGGAGTTACTACTAGCACTAGTACCTACTCGAACTAACGACGACGACGACGACGCAAGCAAGCATCTCTGTTTACACGCTGGTGACATAATTTTGTTCTACTATCTTTTTTTACTACGTACCTATTATATTATTATCTATGCTTCTAGTAACTGTCACCTGTTTTGAGTATAATCCATTATAGTATCTGTGCTAAACCCTAGTTTGTTTCGTGTCGGGATTTATAGGCAGAATAATATGTATGTGTGTTGCTGATTGTATCTCACCTTTGTGCATTTTCTAACAAGGTATCTTAAATCTTATTCTCGAGATGATAACTTGGAGGCCTTGAAGACCTTTAGAATAAGTTATGGCAGAAAGAAACTCGGCATACTAATATTATAGTACCTATAAGTTATTGTAGCAATAAAATGAAACGGTAGGCATATAAAAAATATTTTAAATGTAGCTAGATAAAGGAAACTTATGCTTCGGTCATCTGAATAACTTTGACAACTCTATATAAAGTATGAAGTTGTCAAAGTTAACTTTAGCTAGTCGCACTAAAGGTCTCTCCACAGGATCGATGGCCAAACATTCCACACCATTTATTACTATAATCCCTCAGTTCAAGCTCAAACAAACAATGATTTAGGTCGGGAATGAAAAAAATGCCGTATTCATCCCCAACGGTATTATTCGGCATATTTTACGATATTTCCGATAATTTATTGAAGTCGCGTGGTTCAGAGACGTGGCCCCGTCAGATTTTTTCCAGGCATTAAATTGTCGTTTTATATCGACCAAAATAACCTTACACGTTTTTCTATCCCTTTAGCCGTTATAGACAGCGGCGGATGGACTAATTTTAAATGGAACATGTGAATGTTGTGATGTGTCTAAACGAATTGGAGCTTGACATAGCCTTATTTATCGAGTGATTGACTTTAGTGGTCTGGACAACAACCATGCGTACACTTAATAATTTTATCAATTAGTAATCAATTATATTTCCAGATCTTATCACGCAGGCACGGGTAATTTTGCACAACAATAGCAATCTGCACTCAACTGTGAGATTGTCAGCTAGGTTTCAATCAATAAACTTAGACGTTTCCTTTGAGTTTTGTCAGTTTTGAATTATGGCGGCCATCCATGGAAGTTGTAAAAGAGCACTATAAGATAAACTGATCTTACTATGGGGTTTATATTGCTAAATCATTTCGGGTCTGAGATACACTTGTAGTTTCATTGAAGAAACTAACTGTTACATTGAAGCTCTAATATCTCAGCCCTTAGATGACTTACGGCAAATCTTTCTCTTCAGTTAAAATCAAAGAGTTTGCATCCTCTTTCTTTATTAACTATGGTTAAAATATACCATATATGCTACAAAATAATAATTAAAATATCGGTAGTAAATAAAAAGGTAAATGTAGCGCATTGATGTCCATCGAGGGGTACAGAACTTTACCCGGATCCGATTAAGATTGAGCCATACTCCACCACGCTGGCTCAATGCGGGTTGATGGAGGGGTTTTTACGACTACCACATACTACTAAGATTTAATAGTACCCGGAACTACAGCTTAACGTGCCATTCGAAACACGGAGCATCCGATAATTTACTTAAAACAAATATCTTATTGGTACATACATGGTCATCACCGGGATTCGAACGTGCATCTCCTGATGCCTGAGAAGTTAGGTGAAACCCAATAGACCACGGACGGGCGGACAACGAAGTGATCCAATAAGGGTTCCTTTTGAGGGTTCCAAATTGGAACTTCCAATCCTTAAAAGGAAAAAAATGAACCCTTACATCACTTTGTTGTCCGTCCGTTGTCTGTCTGTCCGTCTGCCCGTCCTTTAATCCGTCTGTCGTCCTTTAAGACTCAAGACCTTTTATATCGAGAACGCGTGAACGTATGAAGCTGTAATTATATCAATTATTCAGGTCTGCGCTGTAAAAAACAACCTTCTAGGTCTACGCAATCGACCGTTCTATGACAGTTTATGCTGTAAAATCGTTAGATTTTCATATCAAGTGAAAAAAAAATGCTCTAATAGAATCGCTTTTATAATGACAGTTGTTCAAAATGTAGTCCTAAACAACCCTTCAATATGACAACACCACCTTTCATACCCTTCATTCAGTTAAACCCTGTGTAGAATAATAGAATAATATCTGTAACGTTCGTTTCTCTGAAATAAAATATCGTGTTCGTGTGAATTCCCATAATATTTCAGGATAATTCTGTTGACATAGATCTGTAATAATCATGTTAGACATGACATCCAGGAGTTGTTCGGAATCTAATTACGCGTTAACATCCAACTGCTTGCTCGAGACACTGAAAGAGGAAGAATCAGTAAAACAATTATTTATTAATATAGCGTCCTTTGTAAGCTACACCTTTAGGACATTGAATCGTTATTAGGTGACATAGGGGGTGAAATTGTGAAGCAAGCGTGTAGTTTACCTTGACCATGATATGTTCCTTTCAGAGCAAGCGTCGCGAAAGCTTTTCCAATCATATTATTTTGCGTCAGTCTACTTTGATGATGATATTGATAATACAAGAAAGAATTACGTTCCTTAAATGTATAACTAAGATAAAGCCTTTGATATGAATTATTTTCTACGTGCGAACACAATTACGACTGTTTATTTCCTAAGTCATTGTGAAAGGTAGGTACCTCCTGATACAGGTATTTATACTTAAAAGGAGATCCCACGACTGTACACCATGTTTTTGTTTTGAAATAAACATATTTTTGATTTGATGTTGAATTAATTACAGTACTCACTCCTAAAGTAATTATGCGCATAGGAATCTTATTCAAAGGTTTGTTTGTTTGGTCGTATTCCGACTGGTTCCGGAGCCGATAAGAGATCGAGGATCTTAGATCAATATAACATACAGAATAACCGGCCAAGTGCGAGTCAGACTCGCGCACGAAGGGTTCCGTCTATAAAAAAACCGCAAAAAAACACGTTAATTGTATGGGAGCCCCCTTTATATTAAATTTATTTTGTTTTTAGTATTTGTTGTTATAGCGGGAACAGAAATACGTCATCTGTGAAAATATCAACTGTCTAGCTACCACGGTTCATGAGATACGGCCTGGTGACAGACAGACGGACGGACGGACGGATATCTTGAGATTTTATGGTACTTTCCCTCCAGGGCCCATTCGTTTGTTCCACCCTATGTGTGAACTGTAACTGTATTTTTCATGAAATACCCAAAAAGTTTTGTTCAAATTATCATCTTATGTCAGAATAACTTTGTAGTTAGTTGAAAAATAACATTTGAATTGATTTAAAGCTTGCCGCGCTTTTAAAGCCTTTAGTACCTACTAAACGCCGCCGTTAGCAGCACTGTCTACAACCTACTGGAAAACGCGTAAAGGGAGTATAGTATAGAGATGGCACATCGTCAGAAAAAAAAGAAAAGAAAGAGATGACATAATACGAATCATTTTTGTGTAAGCGAGAAACAATAACGATCACCTGTCCCTTACCCGCGTATGCGTTTTTGTTGTTGGCCACAGAATTGTCAAATGCTTGTTTGCTCTTGTTTTGACAGATGAGTGGCAGAAAATCTCTGATTTTGAACCTTATGCTTATTGAGAACCAACTCTATCTCCATCTCAAAGGTGTACGAATGCACTCCGTCTATTCCTTTCTCTGTCTACGGGAAAACGTGAGACACCCATCTACAATTTCAGTACAATGAGGTTCACTCACTCATTATGTCAATGTCATGCAGACTGCAAAACATCATTTCAACGCACCAAAGAGTATTTAATTAAAACATCACTGGCAGTCAAACTTGAAGTGGCCAAAAGGAAAAAATTAATTTCTGAGCTCTGAGATTTGTATGAAAACAAAAGTAATTAAAAACTATTAATTTTATAATTATTTTCTAAAAGTTCTACAGAATAAATAGAGACGTCGTAATTCATCAATGAATATTTAAAGTCTTTGTAGAAGTCCGGGGACGACATTGCCATATCATTTAAATTTAGTTTCATTAAAAGAAGGCTTACCTACCAAAACAAAATGGCCTTGGTATAAACTTTTCAAGCGTGTTGTGAAGACGTATCTTGTACCGAGACCACTTTCAATTTGTAATATCTCTCGTATTTCAGTATTTGTGGTTGGTGCGGCAACAGATATACACATTCTGTGAAAATTTCAGCTTTTTAGCTATTACGGTTCGTGCAGGCGGACCCGGTGACAGACAGGACGGACGGACGGACGGACGGACGGACAGACGGACAGCGAAGTCTAAGTAATAGGGTCCCGTTTTTACCCTTTGGGTACGGAACCCTAAAAACAGTTTTACTATATCCCACCCCCATATGTATGTATAGTTATGACTTTCGCCTCCCGACGGAGTAAGGGTTCCGATCGGAGTAGGGTTCCGTGCGCATTATTACCTTGGGAGAACTGTACCAATATTTTGCAAAATATAAAGATAGTAGGTAGTGCATGTCGTAGCCATATCCACAAGTTGCCCATATCATGACATGGCCAAGCGAGAAAAATAAATGAAATCTTTTAGGACAAACACTGCGGTAGCTTAGGTTGAGACTAAAGGGGGCGAGCGCAGCGAAGCCCCTTAATAGTCTTCGTGTTAGTTTGACATGTATATCACTAAATTATTACTTATTGCTGAATAAAAATGCTTTAAAAAAAACATGTTTTCCTTAAAACTGGCCGTATCATGATATGGTCAGGAACAACAAATAAGCTTGCCATTGTACACTTAATATCATACTGTTATTTTGTTAACTTTTTTTGTGTGCAATAAAGAAATTATGAATTAATATGAGAGATATTGCAAATTAAAGCGGGTGACGTGTTTTTAATTTTCTTTTTCTTATTCTTTTTGTTTAATTGTTTTGAGCATAGAGTAACTTACATCTTAAGTTGTGTTGTTCGATTGAACGGTACCCTTCTTGTGCGATTCCGACTCGCACTTGACCGTTTATTAAATCAACTAAGTCAACTGTCTTCTGTTACTGATCCTACATAAATAAACGCTAATGTTTTTTAGATCATATCTTTATTCAATTAATTACACAAATAACTTCAAAAATAATGACAATCAGAACCGATGCAGTACTGAGGTAGTTCGAAGCTTCGCAAAACTCATGCTTCTCGCCAAGTCACATGTTAGTTGCTGATTTGGGAGCTGAAACAAAGGAAATGAAATTGCTGTACTAAAACGCTACACACTTCTAACTAACAAAACATCTACAATGTTCAAATAAAATGGATGATTGAGCCATGCTTCATCACGCCGGCTCAGTATGGGTTGGTGGAGGAAAATATATTTTTGAATATAAACATAAAACATAACATAAACATTTATATACAGGCACATACATTGCTTCTGGCCAATTAAGTTGAAATTTCCAAAATATGTGTAACCAAAACGCAAAAATTGTTTTTTTTGTATACGTCGAAGAGCGGCACACAAGCTAAATTTGCATATATTGTCAATAATATTGTCATCAAATCACGTTTCATTCACCAAGATCTTTCAATTTGCATTTTCGATTTCCAGAAAAACTACACATTTCCTCGCAAAAAGAAAAGCACTTTGGTGTAAAAAAGACCGCCAGCCATCCATTAAACACCTTTTTATAATGAAATTAAGGATGAACGTGATGATTTAAACAGGGTTTGATATTACTATTATTTATTTAATTTAGATTTAGTTACAGAGCGGAGCACACATAATATGACACATGTATAAAGTAAGAGAGGGCCGATAGGCGGCGCCACAAGTCGCGTTCTAAAATAATTCAACAGAACGATATAAAAAGCCAACAACCCCATGTCTCGCCTACGACATCTAGTGAGGAATTTGGAACTAATGCAGTTGTTTTAAAAAAAAACGCCCATTGACCTCAATCAAATTACCTTGGAATACGTTTTTCACAAACACATTGGCCGGTGACGCAGCTTCCTACAAAGAAGCCGTAGCGACGGCGACGACAGACAATCTTGCATGTTCTAGGGTTGCAGATTGGCAGACCAGTGGTTCCTTCAACTTCTGTAAATATAAACATTTTCCAACAGGCACTTTGGGCTGGTTCTGTTGCATTATTTACCTTATTTATGTTCAAAACTTTGCAAAACTTTTATTGCAAGTTTTCTACTGGCACCTCAGTATCAAAATAGAGCCACCAGTGTGAGGAGAGGCAACTGAATCGCGCTGTGATTTCATGTGTAGTTTGATTGTTAAAAAAATGGGGACATCTTTCTACCATTACGATAAGATAATGCCCACCTTCACAATAACATTGGTCGCTTACACACCCTCTGCCCTTGAAGCCCATATACGAACAGTTTTGGTCGCACGTTTGAAAATTGCAGTCGGTGAGTGTATACGACTTCACTGAGTTATCTGAAAAAAGTAAAGCCGAAATTAGGTCGGACACCAAAACAGAACTCAAATAGAAGTGGGTAGGAGACTTGACGAGGTGAGGGCACGTGGAGTAGGTCCCGGACCGAGTTGTGGCCAAAAGAATATAAAAGGAGCGTCGGTCGACCAGCAGCCAGATGGGTCTGACCTTTCCAATATTGCGGGGAATACCTGGATTAAATGTGTAATTAAATAACCTCCACAAAGATTACTACTTACTACCTGCTACAGCCTTACCAGCAATGAGTGCAGAGAGTGACTGTCGTTGTCACCGAAATCGGTCGGTTTACATAACAAGAACAAAAAGTATATCAACAGAAATCATGAGGTTTATAATATCATTAATTAACTTACCATCGTTTACGTTGGTATTATTTACAGACGCTTGGGCAACACCCAAAACCATCACAGTAGTCATAAGACCACCAAAAATCATCTTGGAAAAATAACGTACAGAAGATGAAAGAATCTAAGTAAGTATAACCAGACTGCATAAGTGCCTTTTATACACTTGGTACGCCGAATGGCCTTCGCAGCGCAGACGCCTGTAGCACATGTTTTTCCCAAAGTAATCAATTCTTTTGTTATAGAAAACTCACATATGCGATACATCAGTTTCCAAAATGATCCAAGGTTTTAATACTTAAATATTTATCTTGTTTTCGTGTCTCATTAATTTTATCATCCACGGGTCGTGAGGCAGAGTAGCGTGAATACATTTTATCAATACGATCTTTGCAGTGCGGCAGTGAGATGGCACCACTGTCTTTAATTTTAACAAATATATTGTTGTTTTTTCAAAACGAAAGTTTTTTTGATATTTAAAAATACCTACTGCTTTGTTTGATACTGTGATTGATGATGGCAGAGGGCTTTAAACAAAATACATATTTCTTTGTAATTATTTATATTTAAAACAAGAAAAGATCAAATCTTCATGATGAATAATAAAACATAATTTACATTATTTGAAACTAAAAGCAAAACTTAAAAAAAAGCTACTTCCACAAACCCTTATTGATTAAAAACCAATGTCAAGTGATTTTTGAGTCTAATACAAACTGTAACCCTCTATTCCCCCTCCCCCTGGAGAATCAATTTAGTCAAATGCCATCTCAGTACTACCCTACGCTACATAAGGAACCCCTGTACAAAGTTTCATGGCTCTAGGTCTACCGCTTTAGGCTATGCGTTGCCCGGCAGCCACACCATGGCTTATGCTTACCATGAGTAAGTGCACGAGTTATTATGAAAAACACAAAATCACTATAGGTCTGTCTATATTATTTGAAGAGTTCCCTCGATTTCTCCAGGATCTCATTCTGACCTGGTGTCGCGTAGGTAACACTTAAATAGCATAGTGAAGCTATCATTTCCCGAGCGAGACACCTTGATTTTGAGTGTCAGTCAAACTTTTAAGTTGTCTGTTATGCTCTATTATTTTGATTTTTCTGGTCCATAAATGTAAAATCTTCTAGCTAGGCAATATAAGTAGATGTTGTCAGGGACTTCACCGTTTCAATCTATAACCGTCTTAACCGATAGTTTAACTGTCAGTTTCTTAACTGACCCGATTACACAAGACAATTAGCATATAACATTTAGTCACATGTATACGCAATTGCTTATTGATCTGTCTGTAAGCGATAGACTAACAGTGTTCATCTTATCGTGCATCAATCCCACCCGACCATTCATATTATGAGTATCACTAGGATAGGCCTTCCCGTACTAAACTTCTCACTGTTTTGAGGCCAGAAAGAATAGCGCCTCTGTCGGGATTTGTCGGTACTAAGTCAGTACGAAAACTTGTAACGGCGTCACGTTCATTGAATCAGGATAATTAGAATTTCATGGGGTGATTAGACAAAATATTAGTATATTGGTTCTTTATATAACTCACGAGTAGTTTGCAAGTGAAAAAGGGTAGGTAAATAAAAATTGAGAATAGGTCAATAGAAAGGAGATGTTAGAACTATCAAAATAAATTATTTTGCTGTGGCGATGGGGTAGCTCACAGTCACGCAAGATAAAATTAAATAACTGGTTAACTACGGGTCTGATTGTCACTGCCAACCAGTATGGGAAAAGGCGTGATGCTATGATAAGTTGTTATTATTTTCTAAGAAAAAATTAAAAAGAAAGAATGGCTATAATTGGGACATTTTATAATTCTTTACATGCATAAATACCCATTAACTGTTCTATGTACGATATGTTATGATACTGTTATTATATTAACTTTTTTTTGTGCAATAAAGAAATTATGAATTATGAAATAATACGAGAGATATTACAAATTCTCCATATAAGAGACGTGTTTTTAATTTTCTTTTTCTTTTTGTAATATTGTTTTGAGCATAGAGTGACTTATATATATGTATCTTAAGTTGTGTTGTACGATGGTGCGGTACCCTTCCTGTGCGTTTCCGACTCGCACTTGACCGACTATTAAATAAACTTAAACTACCTTCTGTTACTGATCCTACATAAAAAACGCTAATGTTTTTTAGTTCATATCTTTATTCAATTAATTACACAAATAACTTAAAAAACAATGACAATCAGAACCGATGCAGTACTGAGGTAGTTCGAAGCTTCGCAAAACTCATGCTTTTCGCCAAGTCACATGTTAGTTGCTGATTTGGGAGCTGAAACAAAGGAAATGAAATTGCTGTACTAAAACGCTACACACTTCTAACTAACAAAACATCTACAATGTTCAAATAAAATGGATGATTGAGCCATGCTTCATCCATCACGCCGGCTCAGTATGGGTTGGTGGAGGAGAATATATTTTTGAATATCATCCGTATTTTGGTGTCTCTCGACTATTTAGGAAATTGAATTATGAACCTGAATATAGATATCCGAAATTCCCGAATCCCATAAAACATGTTTCATGGTTGCCTCCGCAACGGAAACTTGTTTACTTTCAATTCTTTCTTTTCCAGCTTGATTTTGAGATTTTCTCAATAGGCGTTTTTCTGACAGCTAAAAATAGTTCTGAAAGCTGCCAACAGATGTCGTAGGCGTGGCAGTCACTTTCCTCACCAAAGTGCTTTTCTTTTTGTGAGGAAATGCGTAGTTTTTCCGAAAATTTAAGTTGAAATTTCCAAAATATTTTTAACCAAAACGCAAAAATTATTATTTTTTTACGTCGAAGAGATCACACACAAGCTAAGTTTGCACATGTTGTCAATAATATTTTCAGCAAATTACGTTTCGTTCACCAAAATTGTACAATTTCCATTTTCGATTTCCAAAAAAACTACACATTTCCTCGCAAAAAGAAAAGCACTTTGGTGTGAAAAATGACTGCCAGCTATCCATTAAACATCTTTTTATAATAAAAATTAAGGATGAGTGAGGAATTTGGAACTACTGAAGTTGTTTTAAAAAAAAAAACGCCCATTGACCTCAATCAAATTACCTTGCAGATTACAATTTTCATTTTCTATTTCCATAAAAACATTTCCTCGCAAAAAGTAAAGCACTTTGGCGTGAAAGTGACTGCCAGCTATCCATTAAACCCCTTTTTATAATGAAATTAAGGATGAACGATGTAAAAAGCCAACCACATGTCTCGCCTGTGATATCTAGTAAGGAATTTGGAACTAATGAAGTTGTTTTAAAAAAAAACGCCAATTGGCTTCAATCAAATTACCTTAGAATCCGTGGATGACAAACACATTTGCCAGTGACGCAGACTCCTTCATATAAGCCGAAGCTCATACAGGCAGACTCGCAAGTTCTATGGTTGCAGAATTGCAGACCAGTGGTTTCTTCAAGTTCTGTAAATATAAACACTTTTCAACAGGCACTTGGGGCTGGTTCTGTTGCTTACCTTCTTTATGTTCCACCTTGGATGAACGACAATTCGTCCAAGTGTTCCACAATACATTGTCACGTGGCTTTGACACAACGAAATCAGAGCAAAACTTTTATTGCAAGTTTTCTACTGGCACCTCAGTATCAAAATAGAGCCAAAGAGTATATAAACTTAAATAGAGCCACCAGTGTGAGAAGAGGCAACCGAATCGCGCTGTGATTTCATGTTTAGTTCATTTGTTAAAAAAAATCGGGACATCTTTCTACCATTACGATAAGATAATGCCCACCTTCACAATAACATTGGTCGCTTACACACCCTCTGCCCTTGAAGCCCATATACCAACAGTGTTGGTCACACGCTTGAAAAGTGCAGTCGGTGAGTGTATACGACTTCAATGAGTTGTTATCTGAAAAAAAGTAAAGCCTAAATGAGGTCGGACACCAAAACAGAACTCAAATAGAAGTGGGCAGGAGACTTAGCGAGATGAGGGCAGGTGGAGTAGGTCCCGGTCCGAGTTGTGGCCAAAAGAAGATAAAAGGAGCGTAGGTCGACCAGCAGCCAGATGGGTCTGACCTTTCCAGTATTGCGGGGAATACCTGGATTAAATATGGATGTTAAATAACCTCCACAAAGATTACTATAAATGACGCCAAACATCTTGAGCAAAATGTGACGTGGTGGGGGAAAGTTTGCGCATGTACACTTAAGTGCCAAAAAAACGACGCACTTAAAATTCTCAAAACAAATCGTACCTACAGTATACTGCATGAATCTTAGTGCACATTACTATATACCTACTTACTTAGTTCAATCGATAGAAAATGAGAAAATATACTGTACCATTTGCATGAGGGACTGAGCGGTAACAGGTGCACAATAACTGTTTGAGACACGCGAAGTAGGTACATTTGCTGCGAACTATATATGTACAGATTTAATGGTCTGTGGATATGACTATCAAAATAAAACTGTAAATTATTTAGCGACATTTGTCGTCTTTATTGGTGTCTAAAGAATAATGATTTGACAAAAGACAAGATTTTTTATGGGATACCTACGATTGAAATTCCCTAAAATTACGTTTTTCCACGTACACCTATAAAACATAATAATATCTCCACCGATAGAAAACTCATCATATACCATATTTCTGGCTTGCCCTTTTAAAACTACGTTCGGACGTCGAGGCATTTTTTATCCGTGATTTCAATGCACGCAAGTGTATTGGGCAGCGACGAGACGTGAACTCAAAGCGGGAAACTGGGGCCTAATTCTGCTCTGAGCATTTCACTTATATTTCATTACTATTTCATTACTATTCCATTGCAAACACCCAATCAAAGAGGATAATAATTTAGGAGAATACCAAATGACGCCATTTTGGGTGTTTGCAATGGAATAGTAATGAAATAGTAATCAAATTCTCGGAGCAGCATTAGGCCCCTGATCTACCAATAGCGTGGCTAGGCGCGCTCGATGCGCAGCTCCTTCCGCACGCCGCGTCCCGCACCCCATACCGTGGTGCGCAGTATCATATATCAGATGGTTTCTGCGCATGCAAGGTCATTTTTTCAAGTTGTTTGGCGTCATTTATACTACCTGCTACAGCCTTAAGCGAGCTTACCAGCAATGAGTGCAGAGAGTGACTGTCGTTGTCACGGAAATCAGTCGGTTTACATAACAAATACAAATTGTATATCAACAGAAATCATGAGGTTTATACAGTAGATTGTACAAGGGCATAAAACGCACCATGTTACCCGAGACGTATATATCCACCCGAGCCGCAGACGACGACGACGAAATTAAACAGAAATATTGCAAAAAAAGTAAATATTATGAAATAATTGCAAATTGAAATTACCGAGAAAAATAAGGACTTCCCGCCATTAAACTTTTTTGTTTGGACGTGCCTCTGCAGCCGTCTCTGGCCGCCGGCAGTGGCACTTAGTATAGGTGTATGTGGCTGTTTACCTGACGACCTTTATTAGAGTCTGAGATTTAGACGAAGATTTTACTTTATGCTCTAGATTCTAGAGCATAAAGTAAAATCTTCGTCTAAATTTTATGTTCTAGAGTCTAGAACATAAAATTTGATTTTATGCTGGCTATACCCGACATAAAGACGAACTTTACGAGCATGAGAAGTGAAAATATCATTATCTAACTTACCATCGTTCACGTTGGTATTAACTACAGACGCTTGGGCAACACCCAAAACCATCACAGTAGTCATAAGACCACCAAAAATCATCTTGGAAAAATAACGTACAGAAGATGAAAGAATCTAAGTTAGTACAACCAGACTTCATAAGTGCAATGCCTTTTATACACTTGGTACGCCGAATGGCCTTCGCAGCGCAGACGCCTGTAGCACATGTTGTTCCCAAAGTCATCAATTCTTTTGTTATAGAAAACTTACATATGCCATACATCAGTTTCCAAAATGATCCAAGGTTTTATTACTTAAATATTTATTTTGTTTTCGTATCTCATATCATCCACGGGTCGCGAGGCAGAGTAGCGTGAATACATTTTAACAATACGATCTTTGCAGTGCGGCAGTGAGATGGCACCACTGTCTTTAATTTAACAAATATCTTGTTGATTTTTCAAAACGGAAGTTTTTTTGATTGATGATGGCAGAGGGCTTTAAACAAAATACATATTTCTTTGAAATTATTTATTTTTAAAACAAGAAAAGATCAAATCTTCATGATCAATAATAAAACAATTTACATTATTTGAAACAAAAAGCAAAACTTAAAAAAAAACTACTTCCACAAACCCTTTTTGATTAAAAACCGATGTCAAGTGCTTTATGAGTCTAATACAAACTGTAACCCTCTATTCCCCCTCCCCCTAGGGAATTAATTTAGTCAAATACCATCTCACTGCTACCCTACGCTACATAAGGAACCCCTGTACAAAGTTTCATGGCTCTAGCTCTACTGGTTTAGGCTATGCATTGCCCGGCAGCCACGCATAGTAGATTGTATTTTGAACCTAGAATTGAGCAGTTCTGGTGGCCATGCGGGGTCTTCATCATCAGCTCCACATCACAATATTATGCTTACCATGCGTAAGTGCACGAGTTATTATGAAAAACACAAAATCACTATAGGTCTATCTATATTATTTGAAGAGTTCCCTCGATTTCTCCAGGATCTCATTCTGACCTGGTGTCGCGTAGGTAACACTTAAATAGCATAGTGAAGCTATCATTTCCCGAGCGAGACACCTTGATTTTGAGTGTCAGTCAAACTTTTAAGTTGTCTGTTATGCTCTATTATTTTGATTTTTCTGGTCCATAAATGTAATATCTTCTAGCTAGGCAATATAAGTAGATGTTGTCAGGGACTTCACCGTTTCAATCTATAACCGTCTTAACCGATAGTTTAACTGTCAGTTTCTTAACTGACCCGATTACACAAGACAATTAGCATATAACATTTAGTCACATGTATACGCAATTGCTTATTGATCTGTCTGTAAGCGATAGACTAACAGTGTTCATCTTATCGTGCATCAATCCCACCCGACCATTCATATTATGAGTATCACTAGGATAGGCCTTCCCGTACTAAACTTCTCACTGTTTTGAGGCCAGAAAGAATAGCGCCTCTGTCGGGATTTGTCGGTACTAAGTCAGTACGAAAACTTGTAACGGCGTCACGTTCATTGAATCAGGATAATTAGAATTTCATGGGGTGATTAGACAAAATATTAGTATATTGGTTCTTTATATAACTCACGAGTAGTTTGCAAGTGAAAAAGGGTAGGTAAATAAAAATTGAGAATAGGTCAATAGAAAGGAGATGTTAGAACTATCAAAATAAATTATTTTGCTGTGGCGATGGGGTAGCTCACAGTCACGCAAGATAAAATTAAATAACTGGTTAACTACGGGTCTGATTGTCACTGCCAACCAGTATGGGAAAAGGCGTGATGCTATGATAAGTTGTTATTATTTTCTAAGAAAAAATTAAAAAGAAAGAATGGCTATAATTGGGACATTTTATAATTCTTTACATGCATAAATACCCATTAACTGTTCTATGTACGATATGTTATGATACTGTTATTATATTAACTTTTTTTTGTGCAATAAAGAAATTATGAATTATGAAATAATACGAGAGATATTACAAATTCTCCATATAAGAGACGTGTTTTTAATTTTCTTTTTCTTTTTGTAATATTGTTTTGAGCATAGAGTGACTTATATATATGTATCTTAAGTTGTGTTGTACGATGGTGCGGTACCCTTCCTGTGCGTTTCCGACTCGCACTTGACCGACTATTAAATAAACTTAAACTACCTTCTGTTACTGATCCTACATAAAAAACGCTAATGTTTTTTAGTTCATGTCTTTATTCAATTAATTACACAAATAACTTAAAAAACAATGACAATCAGAACCGATGCAGTACTGAGGTAGTTCGAAGCTTCGCAAAACTCATGCTTTTCGCCAAGTCACATGTTAGTTGCTGATTTGGGAGCTGAAACAAAGGAAATGAAATTGCTGTACTAAAACGCTACACACTTCTAACTAACAAAACATCTACAATGTTCAAATAAAATGGATGATTGAGCCATGCTTCATCCATCACGCCGGCTCAGTATGGGTTGGTGGAGGAGAATATATTTTTGAATATCATCCGTATTTTGGTGTCTCTCGACTATTTAGGAAATTGAATTATGAACCTGAATATAGATATCCGAAATTCCCGAATCCCATAAAACATGTTTCATGGTTGCCTCCGCAACGGAAACTTGTTTACTTTCAATTCTTTCTTTTCCAGCTTGATTTTGAGATTTTCTCAATAGGCGTTTTTCTGACAGCTAAAAATAGTTCTGAAAGCTGCCAACAGATGTCGTAGGCGTGGCAGTCACTTTCCTCACCAAAGTGCTTTTCTTTTTGTGAGGAAATGCGTAGTTTTTCCGAAAATTTAAGTTGAAATTTCCAAAATATTTTTAACCAAAACGCAAAAATTATTATTTTTTTACGTCGAAGAGATCACACACAAGCTAAGTTTGCACATGTTGTCAATAATATTTTCAGCAAATTACGTTTCGTTCACCAAAATTGTACAATTTCCATTTTCGATTTCCAAAAAAACTACATATTTCCTCGCAAAAAGAAAAGCACTTTGGTGTGAAAAATGACTGCCAGCTATCCATTAAACATCTTTTTATAATAAAAATTAAGGATGAGTGAGGAATTTGGAACTACTGAAGTTGTTTTAAAAAAAAAACGCCCATTGACCTCAATCAAATTACCTTGCAGATTACAATTTTCATTTTCTATTTCCATAAAAACATTTCCTCGCAAAAAGTAAAGCACTTTGGCGTGAAAGTGACTGCCAGCTATCCATTAAACCCCTTTTTATAATGAAATTAAGGATGAACGATGTAAAAAGCCAACCACATGTCTCGCCTGTGATATCTAGTAAGGAATTTGGAACTAATGAAGTTGTTTTAAAAAAAAACGCCAATTGGCCTCAATCAAATTACCTTAGAATCCGTGGATGACAAACACATTTGCCAGTGACGCAGACTCCTTCATATAAGCCGAAGCTCATACAGGCAGACTCGCAAGTTCTATGGTTGCAGAATTGCAGACCAGTGGTTTCTTCAAGTTCTGTAAATATAAACACTTTTCAACAGGCACTTGGGGCTGGTTCTGTTGCTTACCTTCTTTATGTTCCACCTTGGATGAACGACAATTCGTCCAAGTGTTCCACAATACATTGTCACGTGGCTTTGACACAACGAAATCAGAGCAAAACTTTTATTGCAAGTTTTCTACTGGCACCTCAGTATCAAAATAGAGCCAAAGAGTATATAAACTTAAATAGAGCCACCAGTGTGAGAAGAGGCAACCGAATCGCGCTGTGATTTCATGTTTAGTTCATTTGTTAAAAAAAATCGGGACATCTTTCTACCATTACGATAAGATAATGCCCACCTTCACAATAACATTGGTCGCTTACACACCCTCTGCCCTTGAAGCCCATATACCAACAGTGTTGGTCACACGCTTGAAAAGTGCAGTCGGTGAGTGTATACGACTTCAATGAGTTGTTATCTGAAAAAAAGTAAAGCCTAAATGAGGTCGGACACCAAAACAGAACTCAAATAGAAGTGGGCAGGAGACTTAGCGAGATGAGGGCAGGTGGAGTAGGTCCCGGTCCGAGTTGTGGCCAAAAGAAGATAAAAGGAGCGTAGGTCGACCAGCAGCCAGATGGGTCTGACCTTTCCAGTATTGCGGGGAATACCTGGATTAAATATGGATGTTAAATAACCTCCACAAAGATTACTATAAATGACGCCAAACATCTTGAGCAAAATGTGACGTGGTGGGGGAAAGTTTGCGCATGTACACTTAAGTGCCAAAAAAACGACGCACTTAAAATTCTCAAAACAAATCGTACCTACAGTATACTGCATGAATCTTAGTGCACATTACTATATACCTACTTACTTAGTTCAATCGATAGAAAATGAGAAAATATACTGTACCATTTGCATGAGGGACTGAGCGGTAACAGGTGCACAATAACTGTTTGAGACACGCGAAGTAGGTACATTTGCTGCGAACTATATATGTACAGATTTAATGGTCTGTGGATATGACTATCAAAATAAAACTGTAAATTATTTAGCGACATTTGTCGTCTTTATTGGTGTCTAAAGAATAATGATTTGACAAAAGACAAGATTTTTTATGGGATACCTACGATTGAAATTCCCTAAAATTACGTTTTTCCACGTACACCTATAAAACATAATAATATCTCCACCGATAGAAAACTCATCATATACCATATTTCTGGCTTGCCCTTTTAAAACTACGTTCGGACGTCGAGGCATTTTTTATCCGTGATTTCAATGCACGCAAGTGTATTGGGCAGCGACGAGACGTGAACTCAAAGCGGGAAACTGGGGCCTAATTCTGCTCTGAGCATTTCACTTATATTTCATTACTATTTCATTACTATTCCATTGCAAACACCCAATCAAAGAGGATAATAATTTAGGAGAATACCAAATGACGCCATTTTGGGTGTTTGCAATGGAATAGTAATGAAATAGTAATCAAATTCTCGGAGCAGCATTAGGCCCCTGATCTACCAATAGCGTGGCTAGGCGCGCTCGATGCGCAGCTCCTTCCGCACGCCGCGTCCCGCACCCCATACCGTGGTGCGCAGTATCATATATCAGATGGTTTCTGCGCATGCAAGGTCATTTTTTCAAGTTGTTTGGCGTCATTTATACTACCTGCTACAGCCTTAAGCGAGCTTACCAGCAATGAGTGCAGAGAGTGACTGTCGTTGTCACGGAAATCAGTCGGTTTACATAACAAATACAAATTGTATATCAACAGAAATCATGAGGTTTATACAGTAGATTGTACAAGGGCATAAAACGCACCATGTTACCCGAGACGTATATATCCACCCGAGCCGCAGACGACGACGACGAAATTAAACAGAAATATTGCAAAAAAAGTAAATATTATGAAATAATTGCAAATTGAAATTACCGAGAAAAATAAGGACTTCCCGCCATTAAACTTTTTTGTTTGGACGTGCCTCTGCAGCCGTCTCTGGCCGCCGGCAGTGGCACTTAGTATAGGTGTATGTGGCTGTTTACCTGACGACCTTTATTAGAGTCTGAGATTTAGACGAAGATTTTACTTTATGCTCTAGATTCTAGAGCATAAAGTAAAATCTTCGTCTAAATTTTATGTTCTAGAGTCTAGAACATAAAATTTGATTTTATGCTGGCTATACCCGACATAAAGACGAACTTTACGAGCATGAGAAGTGAAAATATCATTATCTAACTTACCATCGTTCACGTTGGTATTAACTACAGACGCTTGGGCAACACCCAAAACCATCACAGTAGTCATAAGACCACCAAAAATCATCTTGGAAAAATAACGTACAGAAGATGAAAGAATCTAAGTTAGTACAACCAGACTTCATAAGTGCAATGCCTTTTATACACTTGGTACGCCGAATGGCCTTCGCAGCGCAGACGCCTGTAGCACATGTTGTTCCCAAAGTCATCAATTCTTTTGTTATAGAAAACTTACATATGCCATACATCAGTTTCCAAAATGATCCAAGGTTTTATTACTTAAATATTTATTTTGTTTTCGTATCTCATATCATCCACGGGTCGCGAGGCAGAGTAGCGTGAATACATTTTAACAATACGATCTTTGCAGTGCGGCAGTGAGATGGCACCACTGTCTTTAATTTAACAAATATCTTGTTGATTTTTCAAAACGGAAGTTTTTTTGATTGATGATGGCAGAGGGCTTTAAACAAAATACATATTTCTTTGAAATTATTTATTTTTAAAACAAGAAAAGATCAAATCTTCATGATCAATAATAAAACAATTTACATTATTTGAAACAAAAAGCAAAACTTAAAAAAAAACTACTTCCACAAACCCTTTTTGATTAAAAACCGATGTCAAGTGCTTTATGAGTCTAATACAAACTGTAACCCTCTATTCCCCCTCCCCCTAGGGAATTAATTTAGTCAAATACCATCTCACTGCTACCCTACGCTACATAAGGAACCCCTGTACAAAGTTTCATGGCTCTAGCTCTACTGGTTTAGGCTATGCATTGCCCGGCAGCCACGCATAGTAGATTGTATTTTGAACCTAGAATTGAGCAGTTCAGTGTGCTTAGTGGCAGTTGCCCAAAGCTAATCGAATAACTTTACGATCGCGTTAACCGAGTATTCACTGTGAGCAGTTTCATGCGAGTATTTGCGAGTGGGAGTTAGAATAATTTGCATCCGATTGTCACCATTCGATTGACGTTTACTCACCGTGACTTGCGATCGTTTTTATTTTTATGTTGGTAGCTCCGTAGCGGCAGAATGAACATCCAGCCAAATGACAAACCACATTCTTGACCGTATCTGCCGATTACAAAGGTGCCTTTCATATTTTGACGGGCTTTAATAAGACGCGATTTTGACATGTAGGGCGAGTTTTTCTAACTCATCGAACGCGTTAACGCGAACTAAGTTTTGTATGGCATTGAGAGAGCGCCTCTTGCGGCAACGATTTGGAATTAAAATTCTGAGTGCGAGCTTACAAAGCACTATTGTCACTTTTTGTCACGATCGAGTGCGTTTGATTTATCGGTGACGATCGAGAAGTGAACGCGTTTAGGCTGATTTTGCGAGTGCGAGTTATGAATACGTCAACATATTGACAGTTCGAATACGGTTCGAATGGTGAATTGCTCACGTTCGCAAAGTAAAGTTCTCACTTTGGATTTGAAGGTGAGAGCGACATTAACCTAAAACGAAAGTGTAAACAATAAACATAAAACATGTCAGCGCGTCGATTTTTCGCTTGGAGGATGCTGGATACAGCTCGAGCTCAAGACGAGCTTCAAGCAATATACATGGGATGAATCGCGATCGTGCCAAAGCTCGTGCTGCCAGCGACCCCCTGGCAGATCTAACGGAAAACGAATTCAAAAAAATATATCGCTTTACCAAGGCCTAATTCGAGTTCTTATGTATAGAACTAAGATTCTACACCAACCTCAGGTCTTCACAACGGGTTACCTTGGAAATCAAGGTAAAAGTAGTACCTACAGTAGTGGTGCAAGAAGGGGCAAACATGAATTGTAATATTTTATTATCAATAAATTATGATTATGATTATGATTATAATTGAAACAACAAGTAAACTTTTAAAAAATCCGACTTCCACAAACCCTATTTGAGTAGATTGAGTTTAATACAAACTGTAACCCCTTATCCCCCCCCTTGGGGACTTAATTTTGTCAAATCCCATCTCAGTGATACCCTACGCTACTAAGGAACCTCTGTACAAAGTTCATGTCAAGGTCCACTGGTTTAGGCTATGCGGGGCCTGCCCGTCAGCCGCGCAATGTATTTGTACCTAGTTTTGAGCAGTTCTGGTGGCCATTATGTGGTCTTCATCAGAAGTTCCGCATCACAATATCATGCTTACCGTGAGTAAATGCACGAGTTATTACTAAAAACACAAAAATCACTATGGGTCTGCCTATAATATTTGAAGAGTTCTAGATTATACAGGCCTGTTCGATTCTCCATAGTATGGGTATATCGTTAGGCATTCCAGAAACTGAAGAAACCATAAGGGGTCTTTATAAAACCAAATAAAGCTATTCAAATAGTTATTGTACCTACCTACTTAGTATTTTCTACAATTTAGATTTACTTTAAACTTGTTTTTTTTTCTAGGACTAGAACATGATGAGGATGATGACCAGGCTGGTAACAAGGTTACAGAACGAAGTGCCACCACCGATTTAATTCGTGGAAGGGCATTGCGGGACCAATTAATCAGAAGACTGCAACAATAAAATATTAGCCACTGTAAAATGGGATAAAATAAAAATTATTTCATAGCAAAAAATGTTTATTCTGCTTATAGTAAGTAAGATACGTAGTAAGAACCGAAATATTACTTTTATTGCACAAACAAAAATAATAAAATAACAGACAATACAGTTACTGAATGTTTTTGTAACGATTAAATATAGGAGCTCTATATCCTTATAAGATAAGTAATTATTTGACCTGAGCCGATGACTTCATTACGGCGTTTGTATGCAATTGCATTCTAGTGGAGTCTCAAGTTAGCTCGTACGGGTAGTAAATAGGTAGCTTATAATTTTATAAACCACCACCGAATTCCTCAACCAGCTGATCAAAACTTAAACCTTTTCCACTTTTGAATTTATTATCACCAATTCCATCATTAAGTATTATTTAATAAGGACGTCAAGTAGTCCCAATCCCAATGAACTACTAATTCTTTCCTTGGCGGTGCTGGAGGGCTTAGTCAGATCACCGTGTCTGAAAATATAAAGCCACATATTTATCAACTGCTACGGTTCAACCGGCCCGATATGGACGAGAATGGCCGCAGATCGCACGAATTGGCGGTCCAACAGTGAAAGCGAACATGCTGATGAAGAAGAAAAGATAAATTACGAAATATGTAAGGTTCATCAAACTACGCTAAACAATACAGCACATAAGGTACACTTACTGCTCCATAAATGTTATGAGCGTTTCAAATTGTTGCGCACTCGTTCTCATGGTGGACCTTTGGTATTTTTGCAAATCCAGCAATCAAATCTAATCTATCACTTTCCTACGCAAAATATGCAAGAGACTGTCCCTTTCAGTCGAGAGCACCGAGAAAGTAATCACGTCGAGAGATTGCAGTGAACCCACAGACTATATAGGGATACGTGGATGAGTGAACCTGAGAGATTGTCATTCTCCTGGCCGAAAAAGAAAAAAAAAATTAGGGGAAATTAAGAGGCCTCCGAATGGCGCGGTAAATTGCAATTCGAAAGAAGCGTCGAAATTCGTCCGATATATCGCTTTCTCTTTCGACACTTGCGGGGAGAGCAAACCATTCGCCCCGCACCCCGCGCTTAACGCGACAGCTGTAAAAAATAGTGACAGCTGTCAAAATCATGACACATGTCAAAATCATGATAACCTGTCAAAATCATGACACCTTTCAAAAAAGTGACAGCTGTCAAAAATAGTGACAGCTGTCAAAAATCATAATGTGAATGTGAAGTAATTTGATGTTGTCTGGAAGAGATCTCTTAGTAAGGATAAGCTCGTTTACGTCCTAAAATGAATTAAATGAAATCAAATGTAATTTTAACTAGGTAGGTAGTTATTTTGAAAAAAATAAGACACGAATTATTCTCTAATTTGAAATTGTCATGGTATCACGTTTGTAAGGGAAATTCAGTGGGCGCCATGCCCTTAAGTTCTCATCCCCTTACAATCATAGACATTAATTGACGTCTTGGTACACTGTCAAAGTATTGGACTCTTTTGTCCAGAAGCCACTGGGCCGCGTAAGTTTAGATACTCTTTGGAGATACTCTTTGGTTTACAAACATGTCAAAATCGTCTTAGAGCCCGTCAAAATATGATAGGGACCTTTGTTATCGGCAGATACGGTCAAGAAGGTGGTTTGTCATTCGGCTGCTTATTCATTCTGTCGCTACAGAGCTACCAACAATAAATTTAAAACGATCGCAAGCTTATCGCAAGTCACGGTGAGTAAACGTCGATCGAATGGTGATAGCCGAATGTGAATGATTCGGACTCACACTCGCAAATACTCGCATGTAACTTCTCACGGTGAATACTCGGTTGACGCGGTAGTAAAGTAATTCGATTAGCTTTGAGCAACTGCCACTAAGCACACTGCACTCTTCACTCTTACGACTGATTTACTTGTATGACTGAACAGAACATAGTAGTCGTAATGCACCGTAAATGATCAACTTTGTTGACAGCCAGCGATGAGTTTATTATCGATATCTGTTATCGACAAAAATGAAAGATAGTTCCTACTTCAGTTATCGATATACCTAGATCTTTATTAGAAGACTGGTATTTAATTATGAGATAATAAATAAATCTGATAGGCTTTCCATTACTTTCATTTCTTTATACATATTTTCTCGAGATCATATTTTCTTTAAGTCTTCGCTGTCTGTGTGCCCGATGTCTTTTGTTGCTTATAAAACATTCTGCAGTAAAATGTTTGGAGCAAATTCTCGTTTGTTGATGTGGCTTCCAGCCGGTTTCCCGACATACCGCAGCAATACACGCATTCCATACTACTTTTTCATGAGGACATCTAAAAATAGGTACAAATTTTAATTGCATATCAATATTTCACTCGTCAATATTTCTTTGGGCGCAATGCCTATATAGATTTATTGACAATACGCATAAATATTTGGTAAGTACAAAACTAATTATCGATAAATCAATGTTTCACATCACTAAGACAGTTATTGGACAAATGATGACGAATGCGTAAATGGTAAATTGTTGTAAACATGCTAGGTACTTTGAAAGTATTGCAGACATTCCATGGGGCAGAATAATGTGGGAAATACCCTGTCCTATCTATCCATACGATAATTTTCACCCAAATAATGTGTAAAATACAAGAGAATCGATCAATACAAAAAATTACTACTTACGTGTGTTAGTGGATTATTATGCCTCGTATTTTATGATAACTCATGTAAATTTAGCATCGTTGCATAGCGCACGCCATATACCTAATATAAATCTATAACTTTTCTACTTTTTCAATCACCACTGCACACTTTTATAATTCAAATTGCGTGCCCTGAATGTTTGTTTACAAAATAATCGGTGGGTCAATGACAGCTACACTACAACTTGCAACCTCATTTAAACAATAAATTTGTCAAAAAAAGTATACAACAAATCTACATTCGACTACATCTATACAAAGAGTTTCATTGATCTGAGGTTTTACTGACCGACCACGATAACAAGAGAACGGCCAAAGCGGAACAACAGACGCCACTATGAAAACGTCACTTTGTTGTCAGTTTGTTTGCATTTTGTATGCTTCAATTAGAGTTTTGGAGTAGATGGTGGCGCCATCGCTCGTTCTCTTGTTAACGTAGTCTGTCAGTAGTATAATTTAGTCGCTCTCACCTCTCACCTACAAATCCAAAGTGAGAAGTTTACTTTGCGAACGTGAGCAATTCACAACTGTCAAAATGTTGACGTATTTCTAACTCGCACTCGCAAAATCAGCGTAAACGCGTTTACTTCTCGATCGTCGACGATAAATCGAACGCATTCGATCGTGACCAAAAGTGACAATAGTGCTTTGTAAACTCGCACTCAGAATTTTAATTTCAAATCGTTGCCGCTAGGAGGCGCTTCCTCAATGCCATACAAAACTGAGTTTGCGTAAACGCGTTCGATGAGTTAGAAAAACTCGCACTAACCCTACTGGTGGCCATGCGGGGTCTTCATCATCAGCTCCACATCACAATATTATGCTTACCATGCGTAAGTGCACGAGTTATTATGAAAAACACAAAATCACTATAGGTCTATCTATATTATTTGAAGAGTTCCCTCGATTTCTCCAGGATCTCATTCTGACCTGGTGTCGCGTAGGTAACACTTAAATAGCATAGTGAAGCTATCATTTCCCGAGCGAGACACCTTGATTTTGAGTGTCAGTCAAACTTTTAAGTTGTCTGTTATGCTCTATTATTTTGATTTTTCTGGTCCATAAATGTAATATCTTCTAGCTAGGCAATATAAGTAGATGTTGTCAGGGACTTCACCGTTTCAATCTATAACCGTCTTAACCGATAGTTTAACTGTCAGTTTCTTAACTGACCCGATTACACAAGACAATTAGCATATAACATTTAGTCACATGTATACGCAATTGCTTATTGATCTGTCTGTAAGCGATAGACTAACAGTGTTCATCTTATCGTGCATCAATCCCACCCGACCATTCATATTATGAGTATCACTAGGATAGGCCTTCCCGTACTAAACTTCTCACTGTTTTGAGGCCAGAAAGAATAGCGCCTCTGTCGGGATTTGTCGGTACTAAGTCAGTACGAAAACTTGTAACGGCGTCACGTTCATTGAATCAGGATAATTAGAATTTCATGGGGTGATTAGACAAAATATTAGTATATTGGTTCTTTATATAACTCACGAGTAGTTTGCAAGTGAAAAAGGGTAGGTAAATAAAAATTGAGAATAGGTCAATAGAAAGGAGATGTTAGAACTATCAAAATAAATTATTTTGCTGTGGCGATGGGGTAGCTCACAGTCACGCAAGATAAAATTAAATAACTGGTTAACTACGGGTCTGATTGTCACTGCCAACCAGTATGGGAAAAGGCGTGATGCTATGATAAGTTGTTATTATTTTCTAAGAAAAAATTAAAAAGAAAGAATGGCTATAATTGGGACATTTTATAATTCTTTACATGCATAAATACCCATTAACTGTTCTATGTACGATATGTTATGATACTGTTATTATATTAACTTTTTTTTGTGCAATAAAGAAATTATGAATTATGAAATAATACGAGAGATATTACAAATTCTCCATATAAGAGACGTGTTTTTAATTTTCTTTTTCTTTTTGTAATATTGTTTTGAGCATAGAGTGACTTATATATATGTATCTTAAGTTGTGTTGTACGATGGTGCGGTACCCTTCCTGTGCGTTTCCGACTCGCACTTGACCGACTATTAAATAAACTTAAACTACCTTCTGTTACTGATCCTACATAAAAAACGCTAATGTTTTTTAGTTCATGTCTTTATTCAATTAATTACACAAATAACTTAAAAAACAATGACAATCAGAACCGATGCAGTACTGAGGTAGTTCGAAGCTTCGCAAAACTCATGCTTTTCGCCAAGTCACATGTTAGTTGCTGATTTGGGAGCTGAAACAAAGGAAATGAAATTGCTGTACTAAAACGCTACACACTTCTAACTAACAAAACATCTACAATGTTCAAATAAAATGGATGATTGAGCCATGCTTCATCCATCACGCCGGCTCAGTATGGGTTGGTGGAGGAGAATATATTTTTGAATATCATCCGTATTTTGGTGTCTCTCGACTATTTAGGAAATTGAATTATGAACCTGAATATAGATATCCGAAATTCCCGAATCCCATAAAACATGTTTCATGGTTGCCTCCGCAACGGAAACTTGTTTACTTTCAATTCTTTCTTTTCCAGCTTGATTTTGAGATTTTCTCAATAGGCGTTTTTCTGACAGCTAAAAATAGTTCTGAAAGCTGCCAACAGATGTCGTAGGCGTGGCAGTCACTTTCCTCACCAAAGTGCTTTTCTTTTTGTGAGGAAATGCGTAGTTTTTCCGAAAATTTAAGTTGAAATTTCCAAAATATTTTTAACCAAAACGCAAAAATTATTATTTTTTTACGTCGAAGAGATCACACACAAGCTAAGTTTGCACATGTTGTCAATAATATTTTCAGCAAATTACGTTTCGTTCACCAAAATTGTACAATTTCCATTTTCGATTTCCAAAAAAACTACACATTTCCTCGCAAAAAGAAAAGCACTTTGGTGTGAAAAATGACTGCCAGCTATCCATTAAACATCTTTTTATAATAAAAATTAAGGATGAGTGAGGAATTTGGAACTACTGAAGTTGTTTTAAAAAAAAAACGCCCATTGACCTCAATCAAATTACCTTGCAGATTACAATTTTCATTTTCTATTTCCATAAAAACATTTCCTCGCAAAAAGTAAAGCACTTTGGCGTGAAAGTGACTGCCAGCTATCCATTAAACCCCTTTTTATAATGAAATTAAGGATGAACGATGTAAAAAGCCAACCACATGTCTCGCCTGTGATATCTAGTAAGGAATTTGGAACTAATGAAGTTGTTTTAAAAAAAAACGCCAATTGGCCTCAATCAAATTACCTTAGAATCCGTGGATGACAAACACATTTGCCAGTGACGCAGACTCCTTCATATAAGCCGAAGCTCATACAGGCAGACTCGCAAGTTCTATGGTTGCAGAATTGCAGACCAGTGGTTTCTTCAAGTTCTGTAAATATAAACACTTTTCAACAGGCACTTGGGGCTGGTTCTGTTGCTTACCTTCTTTATGTTCCACCTTGGATGAACGACAATTCGTCCAAGTGTTCCACAATACATTGTCACGTGGCTTTGACACAACGAAATCAGAGCAAAACTTTTATTGCAAGTTTTCTACTGGCACCTCAGTATCAAAATAGAGCCAAAGAGTATATGAACTTAAATAGAGCCACCAGTGTGAGAAGAGGCAACCGAATCGCGCTGTGATTTCATGTTTAGTTCGTTTGTTAAAAAAAAAATCGGGACATCCTTCTACCATTAATATAAGATAATGCCCACCTTCACAATAACATTGGTCACTTATACACCCTCTGCCCTTGAAGCCCAGATACCAACAGTGTTGGTCGCACGCTTGAAAATTGCAGTCGGTGAGTGTATACGACTTCACTGAGTTGTTATCTGAAAAAAAGTAAATGAGGTCGGACACCAAAACAGAACTCAAATAGAAATGGGCAGGAGACTTAGCGAGATGAGGGCAGGTGGAGTAGGTCCCGGTCCGAGTTATGGCCAAAAGAAGATAAAAGGAGCGTAGGTCGACCAGCAGCCAGATGGGTCTGACCTTTCCAGTATTGCGGGGAATACCTGGATTAAATATGTATGTTAAATAACCTCCACAAAGATTACTATAAATGACGCCAAACATCTTGAGCAAAATGTGACGTGGTGGGGGAAAGTTTGCGCATGTACACTTAAGTGCCAAAAAAACGACGCACTTAAAATTCTCAAAACAAATCGTACCTACAGTATACTGCATGAATCTTAGTGCACATTACTATATACCTACTTACTTAGTTCAATCGATAGAAAATGAGAAAATATACTGTACCATTTGCATGAGGGACTGAGCGGTAACAGGTGCACAATAACTGTTTGAGACACGCGAAGTAGGTACATTTGCTGCGAACTATATGTACAGATTTAATGGTCTGTGGATATGACTATCAAAATAAAACTGTAAATTATTTAGCGACATTTGTCGTCTTTATTGGTGTCTAAAGAATAATGATTTGACAAAAGACAAGATTTTTTATGGGATACCTACGATTGAAATTCCCTAAAATTACGTTTTTCCACGTACACCTATAAAACATAATAATATCTCCACCGATAGAAAACTCATCATATACCATATTTCTGGCTTGCCCTTTTAAAACTACGTTCGGACGTCGAGGCATTTTTTATCCGTGATTTCACTGCACGCAAGTGTATTGGGCAGCGACGAGACGTGAACTCAAAGCGGGAAACTGGGGCCTAATTCTGCTCTGAGCATTTCACTTATATTTCATTACTATTTCATTACTATTCCATTGCAAACACCCAATCAAAGAGGATAATAATTTAGGAGAATACCAAATGACGCCATTTTGGGTGTTTGCAATGGAATAGTAATGAAATAGTAATCAAATTCTCGGAGCAGCAATAGGGCCCTGATCTACCAATAGCGTGGCTAGGCGCGCTCGATGCGCCGCTCCTTCCGCACGCCGCGTCCCGCACCCCATACCGTGGTGCGCAGTATCATATATCAGATGGTTTCTGCGCATGCAAGGTCATTTGTTCAAGTTGTTTGGCGTCATTTATACTACCTGCTACAGCCTTAAGCGAGCTTACCAGCAATGAGTGCAGAGAGTGACTGTCGTTGTCACGGAAATCAGTCGGTTTACATAACAAATACAAATTGTATACCAACAGAAATCATGAGGTTTATACAGTAGATTGTACAAGGGCATAAAACGCACCATGTTACCCGAGACGTATATATCCACCCGAGCCGCAGACGACGACGACGAAATTAAACAGAAATATTGCAAAAAAAGTAAATATTATGAAATAATTGCAAATTGAAATTACCGAGAAAAAATAAGGACTTCCCGCCATTAAACTTTTTTGTTTGGACGTGCCTCTGCAGCCGTCTCTGGCCGCCGGCAGTGGCACTTAGTATAGGTGTATGTGGCTGTTTACCTGACGACCTTTAATTAGAGTCTGAGATTTAGACGAAGATTTTACTTTATGCTCTAGATTCTAGAGCATAAAGTAAAATCTTCGTCTAAATTTTATGTTCTAGAGTCTAGAACATAAAATTTGATTTTATGCTGGCTATACCCGACATAAAGACGAACTTTACGAGCATGAGAAGTGAAAATATCATTATCTAACTTACCATCGTTCACGTTGGTATTAACTACAGACGCTTGGGCAACACCCAAAACCATCACAGTAGTCATAAGACCACCAAAAATCATCTTGGAAAAATAACGTACAGAAGATGAAAGAATCTAAGTTAGTAAGACCTGACTGCATAAGTGCAATTCCTTTTATACACTTGGTTCGCCGAATGGCCTTCGCAGCGCAGACGCCTGTAGCACATGTTGTTCCCAAAGTCATCAATTCTTTTGTTATAGAAAACTTACATATGCCATACATCAGTTTCCAAAATGATCCAAGGTTTTATTACTTAAATATTTATTTTGTTTTCGTATCTCATATCATCCACGGGTCGCGAGGCAGAGTAGCGTGAATACATTTTAACAATACGATCTTTGCAGTGCGGCAGTGAGATGGCACCACTGTCTTTAATTTTAACAAATATCTTGTTGATTTTTCAAAACGGAAGTTTTTTTGATATTTAAAAATACCTATTGCTATGTTTGATACTGTGATTGATGATGGCAGAGGGCTTTAAACAAAATACATATTTCTTTGTAATTATTTATTTTTAAAACAAGAAAAGATCAAATCTTCATGATCAATAATAAAACAATTTACATTATTTGAAACAAAAAGCAAAACTTAAAAAAAAACTACTTCCACAAATCCTTTTTGATTAAAAACCGATGTCAAGTGCTTTATGAGTCTAATACAAACTGTAACCCTCTATTCCCCCTCCCCCTGGGGAATTAATTTAGTCAAATACCATCTCACTGCTACCCTACGCTACATAAGGAACCCCTGTACAAAGTTTCATGGCTCTAGCTCTACTGGTTTAGGCTATGCATTGCCCGGCAGCCACGCATAGTAGATTGTATTTTGAACCTAGAATTGAGCAGTTCTGGTGGCCATGCGGGGTCTTCATCATCAGCTCCACATCACAATATTATGCTTACCATGCGTAAGTGCACGAGTTATTATGAAAAACACAAAATCACAATTATAGGTCTGCCTATATTATTTGAAGAGTTCCCTCGATTTCTCCAGGATCCCATTCTGACCTGGTGTCGCGTAGGTAACACTTAAATAGCATAGTGAAGCTATCATTTCCCGAGCGAGACACCTTGATTTTGAGTGTCAGTCAAACTTTTAAGTTGTCTGTTATGCTCTATTATTTTGATTTTTCTGGTCCATAAATGTAATATCTTCTAGCTAGGCAATATAAGTAGATGTTGTCAGGGACTTCACCGTTTCAATCTATAACCGTCTTAACCGATAGTTTAACTGTCAGTTTCTTAACTGACCCGATTACACAAGACAATTAGCATATAACATTTAGTCACATCCCAAGTAACACAAAGCTGCACTATATAATTCCACATAAGGTCCACATCGGTTGTTTGAGCAATTTAAAAGCATTATTAATGTTCACTCGTAGTCCAATAGCTGCATAATAAATAACGTGACCCAATATAATGCATTATGCTCTACTGCGATTCTATTTGGCGCTACACAGACGCCACAGATTCACTGATATGCAGCGTTTAGTATTGTTGTACGCTATCAGCTGCAAAACTGAATTTGTGTGGACACAAATAGTGCAGTTTTCTGAATAAGGGTTCACGTGTGGACACAAATACTGCACTTTTCTGAATTATGGTCCACAGGTGGACTTTTAAAACACTTGCATCTTAAGAGAGAACATGTGAACCTTTGTAATGCAAGCAATCACGATGTGAAGCTTATTAACAAAGATATAATGCTGTATGCTGCTTAAGCGTACACTTTTACGCTATTAGACAGCTGATACAGTATACTCGTATATCAGCATTACTAAAGGCCACAATCGTACCACGTGTGACCTTTTAAGCAGTGACTTAACAGCGCACTGCTATTAATCTGTACACTCGTGCCCGTCAATTCAGACCTGGGCTGAATTATAGTACTTATGTGGGCATTTAGTCAGCTAGTTGAATTTTAATTGACCACGAATTAAATATTCTAAGACGCCGTGGCCTGCATTGATTATTTAGTGAGCTGCTTTATTTACCGCAAGTGCTTCCCTATGCAACTTAATGCTTCATTAGAAGCCACGGGTGGACATATTTAGAGCACTTAGCATTAATTTAAAGTTTAAACTGACCACTCGTTTATCCGCCATTATAAAAGTACTTGAAGCGTATTATTGTAAATGTTTAGCTTTTATCCTTATTGGTTTGTTTTAGAAAACATCGGGTTGGCGTGAATAATATATAAAAAAATATATCAACAGTTTACAACTTAAAATTATCATGTAAAAAATATATTTACTTGTAATTGCATGTTTTATTTCACTTTTTTTCACGTATTTGTGGATATATGAGGGCCCGTGAAAATTTTGACCCAAATATGTATGATATTTCACAATAAAGTTACATTCCCGATAAAATGTTACACATCATAGCAGTAACTCAAAGTATTACTTACCTTAGAACTTATTATTTATCCTCAAAATGGCAACCGCAATGTAATCTTTTCTTTGTATCACGGAGTAACACTTCACCCTACTACAAATATTGAAAGGTATGCAAAAACATACCACAAATCAGTCCACAATTTCCCTGATAAGTTACTTTTAGCTTCTGTAAAGTATATTTGATGTCCACACTTATCCTTAGAGCTGCATATCAACTATTATAAGTACCACGTGGCTTGTTAGGCAGTCAATATGCAGCCCTTGTAGGACCTGTTACCTTTAATAATGCTAATAAAATGCTATTAAAATGCAATTGTGCAGCTATGTGCTGCCAAATTTGTGCCCAAATCAGAGTTATATCAGCTGCATATTAGGATATAAAGCTGATATGCAGCTACTTTCGGCAGCTAATGAGTCCAAGGTGTACTGTTAAAATGCTGTTAGGCAGAACCTTTGTGTTACTTGGGATGTATACGCAGTTGCTTATTGATCTGTCTGTAAGCGATAGACTAACAGTGTTCATCTTATCGTGCACCAATCCCGCCCGACCATTCATATTACGAGTATCACTATTAGAATTGTGTTTAGAATTGTTTTCCTTAAAAGCAGCCATATCATGATATGGTCAGGAACAATAAATAAGCTCGCCATTGTACACTTAACTGTACTATGTACGATATGTTATGATACTGTTAGTTAACTTTGTTTTGTGTGCAATATGAAATCATACGAGAGATATTACAATACAAGAGACGTGTTTTTAATTTTCTTTTTGTTTTTTAATATTGTTTTGAGCATAGAGTGACTTATATGTATCTTAAGTTGTGTTGTACGATGGTACGATACCCTTCCTGTGCGTTTCCGACTCGCACTTGACCGACTATTAAATAAACTTAAACTACCTTCTGTTACTGATCCTACATAAAAAACGCTAATGTTTTTTAGTTCATATCTTTATTCAATTAATTACACAAATAACTTTAAAAACAATGACAATCAGAACCGATGCAGTACTGAGGTAGTTCGAAGCTTCGCAAAACTCATGCTTCTCGCCAAGTCACATGTTAGTTGCTGATTTGGGAGCTGAAACAAAGGAAATGAAATTGCTGTACTAAAACGCTACACACTTCTAACTAACAAAACATCTACAATGTTCAAATAAAATGGTTGATTGAGCCATGCTTCATCACGCCGGCTCAGTATGGGTTGGTGGAGGAGAATATATTTTTGAATATCATCCGTATTTTGGTGTCTCTCGACTATTTAGGAAATTGAATTATGAACCCGTCATAGATATCCGAAATTCCCGAATCCCATTAAACATGTTTCATGGTTGCCTCCGCAACGGAAACTTGTTTACTTACAATTCTTTCTTTTCCAGCTTGATTTTGAGATTTTCTCAATAGGCGCTTTTCTGACAGCTAAAAATAGTTCTGAAAGCTGCCAACAGATGTCGTAGGCGTGGCAGTCACTTTCATCACCAAAGTGCTTTTCTTTTTGGGAGGAAATGCTTTTTTTTTCCGAAAATTTAAGTTGAAATTTCCAAAATATTTTTAACCAAAACGCAAAAATTGTTTTTTTTTTTTATACGTCGAAGAGACCACACACAATCTAAATTTGCATATATTGTCAATAATATTGTCAGCAAATTACGTTTCGTTCACCAAAATTTTACAATTTCCATTTTCGATTTCCAAAGAAACAACACATTTCCTCGCAAAAAGAAAAGCACTTTGGTGTGAAAAATGACTGCCAGCTATCCATTAAACACCTTTTTATAATGAAATTAAGGATGAGTGAGGAATTTGGAACTACTGAAGTTGTTTTAAAAAAAAAACGCCCATTGGCCTCAATCAAATTACCTTGCAAATTACAATTTCCATTTTCTATTTCCATAAAAACATTTCATCGCAAAAAGTAAAGCACTTTGGCGTGAAAGTGACTGCCAGCTATCCATTAAACCCCTTTTTATAATGAAATTAAGGATGAACGATGTAAAAAGCCAACCCCATGTCTCTTGCCTATGACATTTAGTAAGGAATTTGGAACTAATGCATTTGTTTAAAAAAAAAACTCCAATTGGCCTCAATCAAATTACCTTAGAATCCGTGGATGACAATAACATTTGCCAGTTACGCAGACTCCTTCATATGAGCCGAAGCTCATACAGGCAGACCAGCAAGTTTTAGGGTTGCAGAATTGCAGACCAGTGGTTTCTTCAAGTTCTGTAAATATAAACACTTTTCAACAGGCACTTGGGGCTGGTTCTGTTGCTTACCTTCTTTATTTTCCACAATACATTGACACGTGGCTTTGACACAACGAAATCAGAGCAAAACTTTTATTGCAAGTTTTCTACTGGCACCTCAGTAACAAAATAGAGCCAAAGAGTATATAAACTTAAATAGAGCCACCAGTGTGAAAAGAGGCGACCGAATCGCGCTGTGATTTCATGTTTAGTTCGTTTAATAAAAAAAATCGGGATATCTTTCTACCATAACGATAAGATAATGCCCACCTTCACAATAACATTGGTCGCTTACACACCCTCTGCCCTTGAAGCCCAGATACCAACAGTGTTGGTCGCACGCTTGAAAATTGCAGTCGGTGAGTGTATACGACTTCACTGATTTATCTGAAAAAAAGTAAAGCCTAAATGAGGTCGAACACCAAAACAGAACTCAAATAGAAGTGGGTAGGAGACTTGACGAGGTGAGGGCACGTGGAGTAGGTCCCGGACCGAGTTGTGGCCAAAAGAATATAAAAGGAGCGTCGGTCGACCAGCAGCCAGATGGGTCTGACCTTTCCAGTATTGCGGGGAGTACCTGGATTAAATATGTATGTTAAATAACCTCCACAAAGATTACTATAAATGTCGCCAAACATCTTGAGCAAAATGTGACGTGGTGGGGGAAAGTATGTGCCAAAAAAACTACGCACTTAAAATTCTCAAAACAAATCGTACCTACAGTATACTGCATGAATCTTAGTGCGCAATACTATATACCTTCTTACTTAGTTCAATCGATAGAAAATGAGAAAATATACTGCATGAGGGACTGAGCGGTAACAGGTGCACAATAACTGTTTGAGACACGCGAAGTAGGTATAGGTGTATTTGGCTGTTTACCTGACGACCTTTGTTAGAGTCTGAGATTTAGACGAAGATTTTACTTTATACTCTAGATTCTAGAGCATAAAGTAAAATCTTCGTCTAAATTTTATGTTCTAGAGTCTAGAACATAAAATTTGATTTTATGCTGGCTATACCCGACATAAAGACGAACTTTACGAGCATGAGAAGTGAAAATATCATTATGTAACTTACCATCGTTTAGGTTGGTATTAACTACAGACGCTTGGGCAACACCCAAAACCATCACAGTAGTCATAAGACGACCAAAAATCATCTTGAAAAAATAACGTACAGAAGATGAAAGAATCTAAGTAAGTACAGCCAGACTGCATAACTGCAATGCCTTTTATACACTTGGTTCGCCGAATGGCCTTCGCAGCGCAGACGCCTGTACTGCCGTCATACCGAAGAAGGCGGCATATACAGATGACGCTGTTTCGAGATAATTAGCAAAACGTAACTTTTCTATATTTCGTAGCTCTGAGATCGAAATACTTATCTTTTTAGGTACTGGTAGGAAGGGACTAACTCTCTTGTACTACAAATACTAAAAAAACATAAATATTGTAGAAATCAAAGAAGTAATGATGAAAAAACCTAGTTGCCGCTATTAAAATTTGCATTTTAATAAACTTACACTATATGAATCCTACCGAAAAGGCGGCATCTGCATAGAGAATATCACAAATTTAATTAGTTTTGTACCATAATTAAGCCAATAGCATTATTTACAATAAAATAATATTTTGAATAGAGTCACAGGGGTATTGAGATCAAAAATAAAGCATTATTTTTCCTTAATCAATCGCGGCGTCGTCGCTGTCGTGTTTTTTTTGTAGAGTTGGGTGTCACGGTTCAGGCAAATTCTTCCAGAACTCCTTTCGGGTTTCTGGAAGGATTTTGACTGACATGAGAATGCCGGATCTGCAATTACAGCGGAGGCGTTAAAAGGTAAAAAGGCGGCATGTCTAAAAACAGAGAAGAAAGGCGGCATCTACAGGTAGATGCCGCTTTTTTGCCCTGTATTTTACAGACGCTGCTTTTTTACTTTTTATCGAATACAGGTTATGTGCAGAAGCCGCCATCTTCCCATCTCGAAACCATAGTTCCAGCGTAGTTACCGCCTTTTTTTATATACAGAAAGATAGGAAATTTTGTACTGATTCCAACGGTACCAAAAACGCATTTTTTATTTTTTTGTAGATGCCGCCTTCTTCGGTATGACGGCAGTGTAGCACATGTTGTTCCCAAAGTCATCAATTCTTTTGTTATAGAAAACTTACATATGCCATACATCAGTTTCCAAAATGATCCAAGGTTTTATTACTTAAATATTTATCTTGTTTTCGTATCTCATATCATCCACGGGTTTCGAGGCAGAGTAGCGTGAATACATTTTAACAATACGATCTTTGCAGCGCGGCAGTGAGATGGCACCACTGTCTTTTTAACCGAAATAACTTGTTGATTTTTCAAAACGGAAGTTTTTTTGATATTTAAAAATACCTACTGCTATGTTTGATACTGTGATTGATGATGGCAGAGGGCTTTAAACAAAATACATATTTCTTTGTAATTATTTATTTTTAAAACAAGAAAAGATCAAATCTTCATGATCAATAATAAAACAATTTACATTATTTGAAACAAAAAGCAAAACTTAAAAAAAAACTACTTCCACAAACCCTTTTTGATTAAAAACCGATGTCAAGTGCTTTATGAGTCTAACACAAACTGTAACCCTCTATTCCCCCTCCCCCTGGAGAATCAATTTAGTCAAATGCCATCTCACTGCTACCCTACGCTACACAAGGAACCCCTGTACAAAGTTTCATGGCTCTAGCTCTACTGGTTTAGGCTATGCGTTGCCCGGCAGCCACGCATAGTAGATTGTATTTTGAACCTAGAATTGAGCAGTTCTGGTGGCCATGTGGGGTCTTCATCATCAGCTCTGCATCACAATATTATGCTTACCAAGAGTAAGTGCACGAGTTATTATGAAAAACACAAAATCACTATAGGTCTGTCTATATTATTTGAAGAGTTCCCTCGATTTCTACAGGATTCCATTCTGACCTAGTGTCGCGTAGGTAACACTTTAATAGCATAGTGAAGCTATCATTTCCCGAGCGAGACACCTTGATTTTGAGTGTCAGTCAAACTTTTAAGTTGTCTGTTATGCTCTATTATTTTGATTTTTCTGGTCCATAAATACAATATCTTCTAGCTAAGCAATATAAGTAGATGTTGTCAGGGACTTCACCGTTTCAATCTATAACCGTCTTAACCGATAGTTTAACTGTCAGTTTCTTAACTGACCCGATTACACAAGACAATTAGCATATAACATTTAGTCACATGTATACGCAGTTGCTTATTGATCTGTCTGTAAGCGATAGACTAACAGTGTTCATCTTATCGTGCATCAATCTCACCCGACCATTCATATTACGAGTATCACTATTAGAATCATCGATATATACAAAGGATAGGCCTTCCCGTACTAAACTTCTCACTATTTTGAGGCCAGAAAGAATAGCGACTCTGTCGGGATTTGTCGGTACTAAGTCAGTACGAAAACTTGTAACGGCGTCACGTTCATTGAATCAGGATGATTAGGATGTCATGGGGTGATTAGACAAAATATTAGTATATTGGTTCTTTATATAACTCTCGAGTAGTTTGCAAGTAAAAAAGGGTAGGTAAATAATAACCAGCCAAGTGCGAGTCAGACTCGCGCACGAAGGGTTCCGTACCATTATCTATAAAAAACCGCAAAAAACACGTTAATTGTATGGGAGCCCCCTTTATAATAAATTTATTTTGTTTTTAGTATTTGTTGTTATAGCGGGAACAGAAATACGTCATCTGTGAAAATATCAACTGTCTAGCTACCACGGTTCATGAGATACGTCCTGGTGACAGACAGACGGACGGACGGACGGATATCTTGAGATTTTAAGGTACTTTCCCTCCAGGGCCCATTCGTTTGTTCCACCCTGTATATGTGTGAACTGTAACTGTATTTTTCATGAAATACCCAAAAAGTTTTGTTCAAATTATCATCTTATGTCAGAATAACTTTGTAGCTAGCTGAAAAATAACATTTGAATTGATTCAAAGCTAACCGCGCTTTTAGGGCCTTTAGTACCTACTAAACGCCGCCGTAAGCAGCACTGTCTATAACCTACTGGAAAACGTGAGACACCCATCTACAATTTCCGTACAATGAGGTTCACTCACTCATTATGTCAATGTCATGCAGACTGCAAAACATCATTTCAACGCACCAAAGAGTATTTAATTAAAACATCACTGGCAGCCAAACTTGAAGTGGCCAAAAGGAAAAAATGAATTTCTGAGCTCTGAGATTTGTATGAAAACAAAAGTAATTAAAAACTATTAATTTTATAATTATTTTATAAAAGTTCTACAGAATAAATAGAGACGTCGTAATTCATCAATGAATATTTAAAGTCTTTGTAGAAGTCCGGGGACGACATTGCCATATCATTTAAATTTAGTTTCATTAAAAGAAGGCTTACCTACCAAAACAAAATGGCCTTGGTATAAACTTTTCAAGCGTGTTGTGAAGACGTATCTTGTACCGAGACCACTTTCAATTTGTAATATCTCTCGTATTTCAGTATTTGTGGTTGGTGCGGCAACACATTCTGTGAAAATTTCAGCTTTCTAGCTATTACGGTTCGTGCAGGCGGACCCGGTGACAGACAGGACGGACGGACGGACGGACGGACAGACGGACAGCGAAGTCTTAGTAATAGGGTCCCGTTTTTACCCTTTGGGTACGGAACCTTAAAAATTGAGAATAGGTCAATTGAAAGGAGATGTTAGAACTATCAAAATAAATTATTTTGCTGTGGCGATGGGCTAGCCCACATTGACGCAAGATAAAATAAAATAACTGGTTAACTACGGGTCTGATTGTCACTGCCAACCAGTATGGGAAAAGGCGTGATGCTATGATAAGTTATTATTTTCTAAGAAAAAATTAAAAAGAAAGAATGGCTATAATTGGGACATTTTATAATTCTTTACATACATAAAAACCCATTAACTGTACTATGTAACTTTTTTTTGTGTGCAATAAATAAATTATGAATTATGAAATAATACGAGAGATATCACAAATTCCCTATACAAGAGACGTGTTTTTAATTTTCTTTTTCTTTTTGTAATATTGTTTTGAGCATAGAGTGACTTATATGTATCTTAAGTTGTGTTGTACGATTGTGCGGAACCCTTCTTGTGCGTTTCCGACTCGCACTTGACCGACTATTAAATAAACTTAAACTACCTTCTGTTACTGATCCTACATAAAAAACGCTAATGTTTTTTAGTTCATATCTTTATTTAATTAATTACACAAATAACTTTAAAAACAATGGCAATCAGAACCGATGCAGTACTGAGTTAGTTCGAAGCTTCGCAAAACTCATGCTTTTCGCCAAGTAACATGTTAGTTGCTGATTTGGGAGCTGAAACAAAGGAAATGAAATTGCTGTACTAAAACGCTACACACTTCTAACTAACAAAACATCTACAATGTTCAAATAAAATGGATGATTGAGCCATGCTTCATCACGCCGCCGGCTCTGTATGGGTTGGTGGAGGAATAGTACATTACTTCAGAGGGAAGAAAGTGACAGTTCCATACCGAGATTATGGCATTTGCGCCACGAGCTTGCGAGGGGCGCAAACCATTTGAGGTATGGAACTGTACTTTATCCTGAGGTATGTATAGTGCTTTTTATTACACCTACGAGGAAAATTATAGACATAAATGCATAGAAATCTGCAGTACTTATGAAAATTTCATACGTTGGCAAAAGGAAAAGAAAACGACTTCATTTTCTGAAAATGTATTGCTCGAAGTTTTTGCGAAAATGCGCGGGCTTTTCCTTTTTTTATTCGACCGTTTCTGGAGTAGGCTAAGATCATAAGGTCATGCAGCCACTTCTTCCGTGATTCCGCGCGTTTTATATACAAAAATAATTTCGTTTTTAATTTTCTGTATGCACCAAGGAGGTTGGTAACTGGTAAAAAAAAAACTGTATGTGGCCAGTAACAATTTACTTGAAATTTAATTAGTAGACATAAAGTCTCTTTGCAGTATGACTGCTGACAAACAAAAAAATAAAAAAACCGGGTATGTAATGGAATTTCATACATACTTCCCACCCTTGGGTCGGAAGGATTTTCATACAAACTTCCATACCTTGGGATGAAAGGATTTGAAGGGCGGGATAAAGGCGTTTCTTCCCTCTAATTGGTATAATTAGTATGTATTTTCAGAGCAGGTGTGATAAAAAATATATTTTTGAATATCATCCGTATTTTGGTGTCTCTCGACTATTTAGGAAATTGAATTATGAACCCGTCATAGATATCCGAAATTCCCGAATCCCATAAAACATGTTTCCTGGTTGCCTCCGCAACGGAAACTTGTTTACTTACAATTCTTTCTTTTCCAGCTTGATTTTGAGATTTTCTCAATAGGCGCTTTTCTGACAGCTAAAAATAGCTCTGAAAGCTGCCAACAGATGTGGGCGTGGCATTCACTTTCCTCACCAAAGTGCTTTTCTTTTTGTGAGGAAATGCGTAGTTTTTCAGAAAATGTAAGTTGAAATTTCCAAAATATTTTTAACCAAAACTCAAAAATTGTTTTTTTTTTATACGTTGAAGAGACCACTCACAAGCTAAATTTACATATATTGTCAATAATATTGTCAGCAAATTACGTTTCGTTCACCAAAATTTTACAATTTCCATTTTCGATTTCCAAAAGAACTACACATTTCCTCGCAAAAAGAAAAGCACTTTGGTGTGAAAAATGACTGCCAGCTATCCATTAAACACCTTTTTATAATGAAATTAAGGATGAGTAAGGAATTTAGAACTACTGAAGTTGTTTGTAAAAAAAACCCATTATTGGCCTCAATCAAATTACCTTGCAAATTACAATTTCCATTTTCTATTTCCATAAAAACATTTCCTCGCAAAAAGTAAAGCACTTTGGCGTGAAGGTGACTGCCAGCTATCCATTAAACCCCTTTTATAATGAAATTAAGGATGAACGATGTGAAAAGCCAACCCCATGTCTCGCCTATGACATCTAGTAAGGAATTTGGAACTAAATAGTTGTTTTAAAAAAAACTCCAATTGGCCTCAATCAAATTACCTTAGAATCCGTTGATGACAAACACATTTGCCAGTGACGCAGACTCCTTCATATAAGCCGAAGCTCATACAGAAAGAATCGCAAGTTCTAGGGTTGCAGAAATGCAGACCAGTGGTTTTTTCAAGTTCTGTAAATATAAACACTTTTCAACAGGCACTTGGGGAAGAAGGTAAGCAACAGAACCACTGTTACTTACCTTCTTTATGTTCCACAATACATTGACACGTGGCTTTGACACAACGAAATCAGAGCAAAACTTTTATTGCAAGTTTTCTACTGCCACCTCAGTATCAAAATAGAGCCAAAGAGTATATAAACTTAAATAGAGCCACCAGTGTGAGAAGAGGCAACTGAATCGCGCAGTGATTTCATGTTTAGTTCGTTTGTTACAAAAATCGGGACATCTTTCTACCATTTTACGATAAGATAATGCCCACCTTCACAATAACATTGGTCGCTTACACACCCTCTGCCCTTGAAGCCCAGATACCAACAGAGTTGGTCGCACGCTTGAAAATTGCAGTCGGTGAGTGTATACGACTTCACTAAGTTATCTGAAAAAAGTAAAGCCTAAATGAGGTCGGACACCAAAACAGAACTCAAATAGAAGTGGGTAGGAGACTTGACGAGATGAGGGCACGTGGAGTAGGTCCCGGACCGAGTTGTGGCCAAAAGAATATAAAAGGAGCGTCGGTCGACCAGCAGCCAGATGAGTCTGACCTTTCCAGTATTGCGGGGAATACCTGGATTAAATATGTAATTAAATAACCTCCACAAAGATTACTACTAAGATAAATGACGCCAAACATCTTGAGCAAAATGTGACGTGGTGGGGGAAAGTTTGCGCATGTACACTTACGTGCCAAAAAAACGACGCACTTAAAATTCTCAAAACAAATCGTACCTACAGTATACTGCATGAATCTTAGTGCACAATACTATATACCTACTTACTTAGTTCAATCGATAGAAAATGAGAAAATATACTGTACCATTTGCATGAGGGACTGAGCGGTAACAGGTGCACAATAACTGTTTGAGACACGCGAAGTAGGTACATTTGCTGCGAACTATATGTACAGATTTAATGGTCTGTGGATATGACTATCAAAATAAAACTGTAAATTATTTAGCGACATTTGTCGTCTTATTGGTGTCTAAAGAATAATGATTTGACAAAAGACAAGATTTTTTATGGGATACCTACGATTGAAATTCCCTAAAATTACGTTTTTCCACGAACCGTACACCTATAAAACATAATAATATCTCCACCGATAGAAAACTCATCATATACCATATTTCCAATGAGTGCAGAGAGTGACTGTCGTTGTCACGGAAATCAGTCGATTTACATAACAAATACAAATAGTATATCAACAGAAATCATGAGGTTTATATAGTAGATTGTACAAGGGCATAAAACGCACCATTTTACCCGAGACGTATATATCCACCCGAGCCGCAGGCCGCCGGCAGTGGCACTTAGTATAGGTGTATGTGGCTGTTTACCTGACGACCTTTGTTAGAGTCTGAGATTTAGACGAAGATATTACTTTATGCTCTAGATTCTAGAGCATAAAGTAAAATCTTCGTCTAAATTTGATGTTCTAGAGTCTAGAACATAAAATTTGATTTTATGCTGGCTATACCCGACATAAAGACGAACTTTACGAGCATGAGAAGTGAAAATATCATTATCTAACTTACCATCGTTCACGTTGGTATTAACTACAGACGCTTGGGCAACACCCAAAACCATCACAGTAGTCATAAGACCACCAAAAATCATCTTGGAAAAATAACGTACAGAAGATGAAAGAATCTAAGTTAGTAAGACCTGACTGCATAAGTGCAATTCCTTTTATACACTTGGTTCGCCGAATGGCCTTCGCAGCGCAGACGCCTGTAGCACATGTTGTTCCCAAAGTCATCCATTCTTTTGTTATAGAAAACTTACATATGCCATACATCACTTTCCAAAATGATCCAAGGTTTTATTACTTAAATATTTATCTTGTTTTTGTGTCTCATATCATCCACGGGTCGCGAGGCAGAGTAGCGTGAATACATTTTAACACGTACACTGCGGGAGCCTAAAACCATGTCCCTTATTCTGGTGCGTTACAGGGCATATTGCGCCCCGTCGTCGACTTTCCATTTGTGCGGTACGGGGATAAATGTGCCCCAAAACCAAAAAACAAGTCAATATCAAACAGAAAACACAAAGATCAGTGTTATTTACTCTTATCAACTGTGCTTATTCGGTGGTACCATACGTTTATATATGAGATCTCTTAAGTTAAATCAAAATAACATATAAAAACAAGAAAACAAGTCAAAATCAAACAGAAAACACAAAGATCAGTGTTATTGAATTAAAACTTCTTAGGGCACGGGGGTAAAATTTATTTAACCTCTCAACTGTGGGTTATTCATATATTTGCTTTTCAATTGCTACTAGCCGGGTGCTATCACGAGTGGCTAAGAAATGTAACGGAAATTGGAATCGGTGACGTCAGGGTCGGCTGAAGACTTTTAAAACCGCAACTATTTTCAATACGGTTTTTAACTAATCAGATAAGATAATAATACATTCGTACAATAAAGAATGTTAATTAGTGAGAGAAAAACCTGATGAAACGTTAACAAATAAAAATTATTTTAAGCATTCTTCCACGAGTTCTTGATTTCCGGTATGGCCAAGATGGCGCCGCCGCCGCCGCCGCCGCTGGCTGGGACAAACAACAAAACCAACTAGCATGACTCAAACTACTTCGTTCAACCTCTTTGTTGGAACCGGAACTTATGTTTGACAGCTGTGCGATACGATCCATACAGTTTGTAAGAAAAGAGTTTCATCAATGTCACACGGGTCGATATGGATTTCTAAAACAAGCAAAGCAATGCATACATTTGAGCGAGAATGGTATATAATCTGAGCAAGATGCAAATAGTAGTGACACTATTGAATGAGTTAAGTATATCACCACGAGCGCGACAAATTGTAGATAAGGAATGGTGGGAAATAAATGACATGACGTATTAAAAGTAAGTACAAGTATAAAATAATTTCAAATAATCGGACGTCTGAAACTTAAAAGTAACTTGAAGCAGAGATTGGATCTCAAAATTGGAAATTTAAATCTCTTTTAGTATAGGTAGGTATAGGTGTATAGTATAGGTACCACTTAATGATCTAGCTACAGAAGTTTTACTTCTCACACGTGTACGGTGCTACACGCGTTTTTTTTTTTTTACTCCAATCAACTGTACTTATTCGGTGGAACCATACGTACTTATATATGAGATCTCTTAAGTCACATCAAAATAATCTCTATTTTTAGAGTGAAACGAATGAAACCACCACCACCTTTTTAGGTGAAACGAATGAAATGGGCCCTGGACCTGCCCTGGATATCGTGTGACGTTATGCTCTGGTGAAATCACTACTGCTAATGAGCAGAACACCCCGTACGGGTAGGCAAAAAAAATACGGGGTTCAATGGACCCCGTACCGCACTGGAAGGTATTTTTTACCTTCTGATCGGAACGGGGTCCATTGAACCCCGTATTGTTTAAAATGTCACCTGATCATATTTTTTGTATAAATCACAAATATATATTTATCTCTTTCGTACTTCAGTAAATCACAGAGATCGAGCTCCCGCACCAGCGAGTAGACACTAAATTTTCGCCCCGCACTGAATGAAAGTTACGTACGGGGCTGAATACACCCCGTAACGCAGCGACCGTGTTAACAATACGATCTTTGCAGTGCGTTAGTGAGATGGCACCACTGTCTTTAATTTGAACAAATATCTTGTTGATTTTTCAATACGGAAGTTTTTTTGATATTTAAAAATACCTACTGCTATGTTTGATACTGTGATTGATGATGGCAGAGGGCTTTAAACAAAATACATATTTCTTTGTAATTATTTATTTTTAAAACAAGAAAAGATCAAATCTTCATGATCAATAATAAAACAATTTACATTATTTGAAACAAAAAGCAAAACTTAAAAAAAAACTACTTCCAGAAACCCTTTTTGATTAAAAACCGATGTCAAGTGCTTTATGAGTCTAACACAAACTGTAACCCTCTATTCCCCCTCCCCCTGGAGAATCAATTTAGTCAAATGCCATCTCACTGCTACCCTACGCTACATAAGGAACCCCTGTACAAAGTTTCATGGCTCTAGCTCTACTGGTTTAGGCTATGCGTTGCCCGGCAGCCACGCATAGTAGATTGTATTTTGAACCTAGAATTGAGCAGTTCTGGTGGCCATGTGGGGTCTTCATCATCAGCTCTGCATCACAATATTATGCTTACCAAGAGTAAGTGCACGAGTTATTATGAAAAACACAAAATCACTATAGGTCTGTCATATTATTTGAAGAGTTCCCTCGATTTCTACAGGATTCCATTCTGACCTAGTGTCGCGTAGGTAACACTTGAAAAGCATAGTGAAGCTATCATTTCCCGAGCGAGACACCTTGATTTTGAGTGTCAGTCAAACTTTTAAGTTGTCTGTTATGCTCTATTATTTTGACTTTTTTGGTCCATAAATGTAATATCTTCTAGCTAGGCAATATAAGTAGATGTTGTCAGGGACTTCACCGTTTCAATCTATAACCGTCTTAACCGATAGTTTAACTGTCAGTTTCTTAACTGACCCGATTACACAAGACAATTAGCATACAACATTTAGTCACATGTATACGCAGTTGCTTATTGATCTGTCTGTAAGCGATAGACTAACAGTGTTCATCTTATCGTGCATCAATCCCACCCGACCATTCATATTACGAGTATTACTATTAGAATCATCGGTATATACAAAGGATAGGCCTTCCCGTACTAAACTTCTCACTGTTTTGAGGTCAGAAAGAATAGCGCCTCTGTCGGGATTTGTCGGTACTAAGTCAGTACGAAAACTTGTAACGGCGTCACGTTCATTGAATCAGGATGATTAGAATTTCATGGGGTGATTAGACAAAATATTAGTATATTGGTTCTTTAAATAACTCACGAGTAGTTTGCAAGTGAAAAAGCGTAGGTTAATAAAAATTGAGAATAGAAAGGAGATGTTAGAACTATCAAAATGAATTATTTTGCTTGGCGATGGGCTAGCCTACAGTCACGCAAGATAAAATAAAATACTCGTAACTGGTTAACTACGGGTCTGATTGTCACTGCCAACCAGTATGGGAAAAGGCGTGATGCTATGAGAAGTTGTAATTATTTTCTAAGAAAAAATGAAAAAGAAAGAATGGCTATAATTGGGACATTTTATAATTCTTAACATAGGTACACAAAAACCCAGCGACATGCGAATGGAACCCACGCACGCAACGCACCCAAACATAACATTACAAACACAATAAAATAGAAAATACAGGGTGAGCTTATCTCTTTCCAAGAGATTTCATCTAGACGATTTCGAAGTTTGTTTGCAAACTGCTTTTTGTCTGATGCAATGCAATGCTAAAATCCGACGCCATATTTCGCGTCTCTGAAACAAAAAAAAAAGTTTAGTTTTGTTAGGTAGGTACCTAGTTTGGGTATTATGCTAGACTACAAGAAACCTACATTTTAATTTCAACTGAGTTCTCATTAAGTACTTACGTAAAACCTGTGAAATAAAACAGCGAAGCTAGCCTTGGGCGTTCAGGCTTTTACGTTATTTCATATATTGCATGTGATCTTTACAAATTACAAAGATTTTCGGACAGAACAGATAGTAAGAAATGATAGACACGCAATCATAACTTATCTACTAATCATAATGGCAAACGCCATAAGACGAAAGAACGTCACTACAAAGTTATGTTAGTCGAATAGCAAATGAACGAATGAAATGAATGGATGATTGAGTTTCCATTGAGGATTTTTTGGAAAACAATATTAATGCGTATTTAATTTACAGCTAAATAAATAAAATAGTAAATTATATTACTTACTTGTGACACGGATTAGTTTATCGCGATTGCGGTAAGATTTACTATTTTATTCGTCGCAGGACACTATTTTGGTTTGTGCTGCCAACATGTCATTCGGCTGTCACCGCCTGAGCGCAACTGATTGAAAACTGTTAACTTTTCCCGTTTTGACACATTTTTGGTAGCGACACTTTCAAGCGCCTCATGCCTTGTCCCCTACTATTGAAATCTGAGATTAGAATTGTTTTCCTTTAAAGCAGCCATATCATGATATGGTCAGGAACAACAAATAAGCTCGCCATTGTACACTTAACTGTACTATGTATGATATGTTTATATGTATTTACCGCATTAGGTCTATGCCTGTAATGGTAGATATTAATAGATAAATAAATAAATAAAATAAAATAAAATAAAATAAAATAAAATAAAAAATGTTATGATACTGTTATTATGTTAACTTTTTTTTGTGTGCAATAAAGAAATTATGAATTATGAAATAATACGAGAAATATTACAAATTCCCCATGCAAGAGACGTGTTTTTAATTTTCTTTTTGTTTTTGTAATATTGTTTTGAGCATAGAGTGACTTATATGTATCTTAAGTTTTGTTGTACGATGGTACGGTACCCTTCTTGTGCGATTCCGACTCGCACTTGACCGACTATTAAATCAACTTCAACTACCTTCTGTTACTGATCCTACATAAAAAACGCTAATGTTTTTAGTTCATATCTTTATTCAATTTATTACACAAATAACTTTAAAAACAATGACAATCAGAACCAATGCAGTACTGAGGTAGTTCGAAGCTTCGCAAAACTCATGCTTTTCGCCAAGTCACATGTTAGTTGCTGATTTGGGAGCTGAAACAAAGGAAATGAAATTGCTGTACTAAAACGCTACACACTTCTAACAAAACATCTACAATGTTCATATAAAATGGATGATTGAGCCATGCTTCATCACGCCGCCGGCTCAGTATGGGTTGGTGGAGGAAAATATATTTTTGAATATAAACATAAAACATAACATAAACATTTATATACAGGCACATACATTGCTTCTGGCCAATTAAGTTGAAATTTCCAAAATATGTGTAACCAAAACGCAAAAATTGATTTTTTTATACGTCGAAGAGACCCCACACAAACTAAATTTGCATATATTGTCACTAATATTGTCATCAAATTACGTTTCATTCACCAAAATCTTACAATTTCCATTTTCGATTTCCAGAAAAACTACACATTTCTTCGCAAAAAGAAAAGCACTTTGGTGCGAAAAAAGACTGCCAGCCATCCAATAAACACCTTTTTATAATGAAATTAAGGATGAACGTGATGATTTAAACAGGGTTTGATATTACTATTATTTATTTAATTTAGATTTAGTTACATAGCGGAGCACACATAATATGACAGATGTATAAAGTAAGAGAGGGCCGATAGGCGGCGCCATAAGTCATCAGCAACATGAAAGTCGCGTTTTAAAATCATTCAACAGAAAGATATAAAAAGCCAACCCCATGTCTCGCCTACGACATCTAGTGAGGAATTTGGAACTAAAGCAGTTGTTTAAAAAAAACGCCCATTGACCTCAATCAAATTACCTTTGAATACGTCTTTGACAAACACATTGGTCGGTGACGCAGTCTCCTTCTAAGAAGCCGTAGCGACGACAGACAACCTGGCAAGTTCTAGGGTTGCAGATTTGCAGACCAGTGGTTTCTTCAAGTTCTGTAAATATAAACACTTTTCAACAGGCACTTGGGGCTGGTTCTGTTGCATTACTTACCTTCTATATGTTCCACAATACATTGACACGTGGCATTGACACAACGAAATCAGAGCAAAACTTTTATTGCAAGTTTTCTACTGGCACCTCAGTATCAAAATAGAGCCACCAGTGTGAGGAGAGGCAACCTTAATCGCGTTGTGATTTTATATTTAGTTTGATTGTTAAAAAAATGGGGACATCTTTCTACCATTAAGATAAGATAATGCCCACCTTCACAATAACATTGGTCGCTTACACACCCTCTGCCCTTGAAGCCCAGATACCAACAGTGTTGGTCGCACGCTTGAAAATTGCAGTCGGTGAGTGTATACGACTTCACTGAGTTGTTATCTGAAAAAAAGTAAAGCCTAAATGAGGTCGGACACCAAAACAGAACTCAAATAGAAGTGGGTAGGAGACTTGACGATGTGAGGGCACGTGGAGTAGGTCCCGGACCGAGTTGTAGCCAAAAGAATATAAAAGGAGCGTTGGTCGACCAGCAGCCAGATGGGTCTTACATTTCCAATATTGCGGGGAATACCTGGATTAAATATATAATTAAATAACCTCCACAAAGATTACTACTTACTGCCTGCTACAGCCTTAAGCGAGCTTACCAGCAATAAGTGCAGAGAGTGACTGTCGATGTCACCAAAATCGGTCGGTTTACATAACAAGAACAAAAAGTATATCAACAGAAATCTTGAGGTTTATAATATTATTATCTAACTTACCATCGTTCACGTTGGTATTAACTACAGACGCTTGGGCAACACCCAAAACCATCACAGTAGTCATAAGACCACCAAAAATCATCTTGGAAAAATAACGTACAGAAGATGAAAGAATCTAAGTTAGTAAGACCTGACTGCATAAGTGCAATTCCTTTTATACACTTGGTTCGCCGAATGGCCTTCGCAGCGCAGACGCCTGTAGCACATGTTGTTCCCAAAGTCATCAATTCTTTTGTTATAGAAAACTTACATATGCCAAAATGATCCAAGGTTTTATTACTTAAATATTTATCTTGTTTTCGTGTCTCATATCATCCACGGGTCGCGAGGTAGAGTAGCGTGAATACATTTTAACAATACGATCTTTGCAGTGCGGCAGTTAGATGGCACCACTGTCTTATATTTTTAACAAATACCTTGTTGTTTTTTCAAAACGGAAGTTTTTTTGATATTTAAAAATACCTACTGCTATGTTTGATACTGTGATTGATGATGGCAGAGGGCTTTAAACAAAATACATATTTCTTTGTAATTATTTATTTTTAAAACAAGAAAAGATCAAATCTTCATGATCAATAATAAAACAATTTACATTATTTGAAACAAAAAGCAAAACTAAAAAAAAACTACTTCCACAAACACTTTTTGATTAAAAACCGATGTCAAGTGCTTTATGAGTCTAATACAAACTGTAACCCTCTATTCCCCCTCCCCCTGGAGAATCAATTTAGTCAAATGCCATCTCACTGCTACCCTACGCTACATAAGGAACCCCTGTACAAAGTTTCATGGCTCTAGCTCTACTGGTTTAGGCTATGCATTGCCCGGCAGCCACGCATAGTAGATTGTATTTTGAACCTAGAATTGAGCAGTTCTGGTGGCCATGTGGGATCTTCATCATCAGCTCTGCATCACAATATTATGCTTACCATGAGTAAGTGCACGAGTTATTATGAAAAACACAAAATCACTATAGGTCTGTCTATATTATTTGAAGAGTTCCCTCGATTTCTACAGGATTTCATTCTGACCTGGTGTCGCGTAGGTAACACTTGAATAGCATAGTGAAGCTATCATTTCCCGAGCGAGACACCTTGATTTTGAGTGTCAGTCAAACTTTTAAGTTGTCTGTTATGCTCTATTATTTTGATTTTTCTGGTCCATAAATATAATATCTTCTAGCTAGGCAATATAAGTAGATGTTGTCAGGGACTTCACCGTTTCAATCTATAACCGTCTTAACCGATAGTTTAACTGTCAGTTTCTTAACTGACCCGATTACACAAGACAATTATCATATAACATTTAGTCACATGTATACGCAGTTGCTTATTGATCTGTCTGTAAGCGATAGACTAACTGTGTTCATCTTATCGTGCATCAATCCCGCCCGACCATTCATATTACTAGTACCACTATTAGAATTGTGATTAGAATTGTTTTCCTTAAAAGCAGCCATATCATGATATGGTCAGGAACAATAAATAAGCTCGCCATTGTACACTTAACTGTACTATGTACGATATGTTATGATACTGTTAGTTAACTTTGTTTTGTGTGCAATAAAAAAATTATGAATTATGAAATCATACGAGAGATATTACAAATTCCCCATACAAGAGACGTGTTTTTAATTTTCTTTTTGTTTTTTAATATTGTTTTGAGCATAGAGTGACTTATATGTATCTTAAGTTTTGTTGTACGATGGTACGGTACCCTTCTTGTGCAATTCAGACTCGCACTTGACCGACTATTAAATCAACTTCAACTACTGAACGATATTACTGAAATTACTAAGTATAGAAATATATTATTCGCTGATGACATAACAGTAATTATAACAACACCAAAACAACATTCATTATCAATACATGAAAAGGAATTAAATGACGTAATATTAAATACTATTAATTGGCTAAATTATAATAATTTGAATATAAATATTAATAAAACCTGTTATATCAATTTCATTAATATAAATAATCTTAATGTATCATATAATAATATAATCGTTAAAAGTGCTGAATGCGTTAGATTTTTGGGTATTGACATTGATAATAAATTACATTGGAAATTTCAAATAGACCGCGTTTGCAATAAATTAAATAGGTTTTCGTATGCTCTTGGTAAACTGACTAGAGTGGCTAGCAGAGACACAGCAATAGCAGCATACTATGCATACGTAGAGTCAGTATTGAGATACGGGTTGCTTGTTTGGGGAAACAGCACAGACGTAAACAAGACATTTGTGGCTCAAAAGAAATGTATTAGAGCAATCGTAGGAGTTGCCCCAGACGTATCATGTAAACAATTATTTAAAGCTCTAAATATATTGCCTCTACCTTGCCTTTATATTCTAGAAGTAACTACATTCGTGATGCAAAATAGAAAATTGTTTACAGAAGCGAAAAACCTATCGTCTAGGAGTCTAAGAAAACCTAACAAACTAACCCTTGATATGATCCCAAAAAGTACAAGATTTAAGAAAAACTGCTACACTATTTGGAACAAATTACCAAGTCACCTCCAAATTATAAGTAACAAACAGAAATTTAAAAAAGTTATAAGATTTTGGTTAATGCAACATATTTTCTACTCGATTAAGGAATTCCTAGAACATAATGTTAAAAATTGTGTCAATTGTAAATTTTGACTAATTTGTTACCTTCTATTTAAAATTAATTGACTCTATATCATAATTGTTTTTGCATGCTATAATTTAATTAGCTGGATGTGTGTATCTGACAGAAGCTATATTATACCACCTTTGTATAACCATATCTATCGCAAATAAAAGTCTTTATCTTTATCTTTACCTTCTGTTACTGATCCTACATAAAAACGCTAATGTTTTTTAGTTCATAACTTTATTCAATTAATTACACAAATAAATTTAAAAATAAAAAAAAATACGCGTGTAGCACCGTACACGTGTTAGAAGTAAAACTTCTGTAGCTAGATCATTAAGTGGTACCTATACTATACACCTATACCTACCTATACTAAAAGAGATTTAAATTTCCAATTTTGAGATCCAATCTCTGTTTCAAGTTACTTTTAAGTTTCAGACGTCCGATTATTTGAAATTATTTTATACTTGTACTTACTTTTAATACGTCATGTCATTTATTTCCCACCATTCCTTATCTACAATTTGTCGCGCTCGTGGTGATATACTTAACTCATTCAATAGTGTCACTACTATTTGCATCTCGCTCATATTATATACCATCTGACGTCACGTCTTTAAGCCGTCTCGCTCAAATGTATGCATTGCTTTGCTTGTTTTAGAAATCCATATCGACCCGTGTGACATTGATGAAACTCTTTTCTTACAAACTGTATGGATCGCATCGCACAGCTGTCAAACATAAGTTCCGGTTCCAACAAAGAGGTTGAACGAAGTAGTTTGAGTCATGCTAGTTGGTTTTGTTTGTCCCAGCCAGCGGCGGCGGCGGCGGAGGCGCCATCTTGGCCATACCGGAAATCAAGAACTCGTGGAAGAATGCTTAAAATAATTTTTATTTGTTAACGTTTCATCAGGTTTTTCTCTCACTAATTAACATTCTTTATTGTACGAATGTATTATTATCTTATCTGATTAGTTAAAAACCGTATTGAAAATAGTTGCGGTTTTAAAAGTCTTCAGCCGACCCTGACGTCACCGTTTCGAATTTCCGTTACATTTCTTAGCCACTCGTGATAGCACCCGGCTAGTAGCAATTGAAAAGCAAATATATGAATAACCTACAGTTGAGAGGTTAAATAAATTTTACCCCCGTGCCCTAAGAAGTTTTACTTCAACAATGACAATCAGAATCGATGCAGTACTGAGGTAGTTCGAAGCTTCGCTTTATCTTTACCTTCTGTTACTGATCCTACATAAAAACGCTAATGTTTTTTAGTTCATAACTTTATTCAATTAATTACACAAATAACTTTAAAAACAATGACAATCAGAATCGATGCAGTACTGAGGTAGTTCGAAGCTTCGCAAAACTCATGCTTTTCGCCAAGTCACATGTTAATTGCTGATTTGGGAGCTGAAACAAAGGAAATGAAATTGCTGTACTAAAACGCTACACACTTCTAACTAACAAAACATCTACAATGTTCAAATAAAATGGATGATTGAGCCATGCTTCATCACGCCGGCTCAGTATGGGTTGGTGGAGGAAAATATATTTTTAAATATAAACATAAAACATAACATAAACATTTATATACAGGCACATACCTACATTGCTTCTGGCCAATTAAGTTGAAATTTCCAAAATATGTGTAACCAAAACGCAAAAATTGTTTTTTTATACGTCGAAGAGACCCCACACAAGCTAAATTTGCATATAGTCACTAATACTGTCATCAAATTACGTTTCATTCACCAAAATCTTACAATTTCCATTTTCGATTTCCAGAAAAACTACACATTTCCTCGCAAAAAGGCACTTTGGTGCGAAAAAAGACTGCCAGCCATCCATTAAACACCTTTTTATAATAAAATTAAGGATGAACGTGACGATTTAAACAGGGTTTGATATTACTATTATTTATTTAATTTAGATTTAGTTACAGAGTGGAGCACACATAACATGACAGATGTATAAAGTAAGAGAGGGCCGATAGGCGGCGCCACAAGTCATCAGCAACATGAAAGTCGCGTTCTAAAATCATTCAACAGAACGATATAAAAAGCCAACCCAATGTCTAGCCTACGGCATCTAGTGAGGAATTTGGAACTAATGCAGTTGTTTAAAAAAAACGCCCATTGACCTCAATCAAATTACCTTGGAAACTATCTTCGACAAACACACCGGTGGCCGGTGTCGCAGCGTCCTTCATTGAAGCCGAAGTTAAGACAGACATCATCGCAAGTTCTCGGGTTGCAGAATTGCAGACCAGTGGTTTCTTTTAGTTCTGTAAATATAAACACTTTTCAACAGGCACTTGGGGCTGGTTCTGTTGCTTACCTTCATTATGTTCCACAATACATTGACACGTGGCTTTGACACAACGAAATCAGAGCAAAACTTTTATTGCAAGTTTTCTAGTGGCACCTCAGTATCAAAATAGAGCCACCAGTGTGAGGAGAGGCAACCGAATCGCGCTGTGATTTCATGTTTAGTTCGTTTGTTAAAAAACATCGGGACATCTTTCTACCATTACGATAAGATAATGCCCACCTTCACAATAACATTGGTCGCTTACACACCCTCTGCCCTTGAAGCCCATATACCAACATTGTTGGTCACACGCTTGAAAAGTGCAGTCGGTGAGTGTATACGACTTCACTGAGTTGTAATCTGAAAAAAAGTAAAGCCTAAATGAGGTCGGACACCAAAACAGAACTCAAATAGAAGTGGGTAGGAGATTTGACGATGTGAGGGCACGTGGAGTAGGTCCCGGACCGAGTTGTGGTCAAAACAATATAAAAGGAGCGTTGGTCGACCAGCAGCCAGATGGGTCTGACCTTTCCAATATTGCGGGGAATACCTGGATTAAATATGTAATTAAATAACCTCCACAAAGATTACTACTTACTACCTGCTACAGCCTTAAGCGAGCTTACCAGCAATGAGTGCAGAGAGTGACCGTGATGTCGTTGTCACCGAAATCGGTCGGTTTACATAACAAGAACAAATAGTATATCAACAGAAATCATGAGGTTTAAAATATCATTATCTAACTTACCATCTTTCACGTTGGTATTAACTACAGACGCTTGGGCAACACCCAAAACCATCACAGTAGTCATAAGACCACCAAAAATCATCTTGAAAAAATAACGTACAGAAGATGAAAGAATCTAAGTAAGTACAGCCAGACTGCATAACTGCAATGCCTTTTATACACTTGGTTCGCCGAATGGCCTTCGCAGCGCAGACGCCTGTAGCACATGTTGTTCCCAAAGTCATCAATTCTTTTGTTATAGCAAACTTACATATGCAATACATCAGTTTTCAAAATGATCCAAGGTTTTATCACTTAAATATTTATCTTGTTTTCGTGTCTCACTATCATGCACGGGTCGCGAGGTAGAGTAGCGTGAATACATTTTAACAATACGATCTTTGCAGTGCGGCAGTGAGATGGCACCACTGTCTTTAATTTTAACAAATATCTTGTTGTTTTTCAAAACGGAAGTTTTTTTGATATTTAAAAATACCTACTGCTATGTTTGATACTGTGATTGATGATGGCAGAGGGCTTTAAACAAAATACATATTTCATTGTAATTATTTATTTTTAAAACAAGAAAAGATCAAATCTTCATGATCAGTAATAAAACATAATTAACATTATTTGAAACAAAAAGCAAAACTTAAAAAAAAACTACTTCCACAAACCTTTTTTGATTAAAAACCGATGTCAAGTGCTTTTTGAGTCTAATACAAACTGTAACCCTCTATTCCCCCTCCCCCTGGAGAATTAATTTAGTCAAATGCCATCTCAGTGCTACCCTACGCTACATAAGGAACCCCTGTACAAATTTTCATGGCTCTAGGTCTACCGGTTTAGGCTATGCGTTGCCCGGCAGTCACGCATAGTAGATTGTATTTTGAACCTAGAATTGAGCAGTTCTGGTGGCCATGTGGGGTCTTCATCATCAGCTCCGCGTCACAATATTATGCTTACCATGAGTATGTAAGTGCACGAGTTATTATGAAAAACACAAAATCACTATAGGTCTGTCTATATTATTTGAAGGGTTCCCTCGATTTCTCCAGGATTCCATTCTGACCTGGTGTCGCGTAGGTAACACTTGAATAGCATAGTGAAGCTATCATTTCCCGAGCGAGACACCTTGATTTTGAGTGTCAGTCAAACTTTTAAGTTGTCTGTTATGCTCTATTATATTGATTTTTCTGGTCCATAAATGTAAAATCTTCTAGCTAGGCAATATAGGTAGATGTTGTCAGGGACTTCACCGTTTCAATCTATAACCGTCTTGACCGATAGTTTAACTGTCAGTTTCTTAACTGACCCGATTACACAAGACAATTAGCATATAACATTTAGTCACATGTATACGCAATTGCTTATTGATCTGTCTGTAAGCGATAGACTAACAGTGTTCATCTTATCGTGCATCAATCCCACCCGACCATTCATATTATGAGTATCACTAGGATAGGCCTTCCCGTACTAAACTTCTCACTGTTTTGAGGCCAGAAAGAATAGCGCCTCTGTCGGGATTTGTCGGTACTAAGTCAGTACGAAAACTTGTAACGGCGTCACGTTCATTGAATCAGAATGTTTAGAATTTCATGGGGTGATTAGACAAAATATTAGTATATTGGTTCTTTATATAACTCACGAGTAGTTTGCAAGTGAAAAAGGGTAGGTAAATAAAAATTGAGAATAGGTCAATAGAAAGGAGATGTTAGAACTATCAAAATAAATTATTTTGCTGTGGCGATGGGCTAGCCCACATTGACGCAAGATAAAATAAAATAACTGGTTAACTACGGGTCTGATTGTCACTGCCAACCAGTATGGGAAAAGGCGTAATGCTATGATAAGTTGTTATTATTTTCTAAGAAAAAATTAAAAAGAAAGAATGGCTATAATTGGGACATTTTATAATTCTTTACATGCATAAAAACCCATTAACTGTACTATGTACGATATGTTATGATACTGTTATTATATTAACTTTTTTTTGTGCAATAAAGAAATTATGAATTATGAAATCATACGAGAGATATTAAAATACAAGAGACGTGTTTTGAATTTTCTTTTTCTTTTTGTAATATTGTTTTGAGCATAGAGTGACTTATATGTATCTTAAGTTGTGTTGTACGATGGTACGGTACCCTTCCTGTGAGTTTCCGACTCGCACTTGACCGACTATTAAATAAACTTAAACTACCTTCTGTTACTGATCCTACATAAAAAACGCTAATGTTTTTTAGTTCATATCTTTATTCAATTAATTACACAAATAACTTTAAAAACAATGACAATCAGAACCGATGCAGTACTGAGGTAGTTCGAAGCTTCGCAAAACTCATGCTTCTCGCCAAGTCACATGTTAGTTGCTGATTTGGGAGCTGAAACAAAGGAAATGAAATTGCTGTACTAAAACGCTACACACTTCTAACTAACAAAACATCTACAATGTTCAAATAAAATGGATGATTGAGCCATGCTTCATCACGCCGGCTCAGTATGGGTTGGTGGAGGAGAATATATTTTTGAATATCATCCGTATTTTGGTGTCTCTCGACTATTTAGGAAATTGAATTATGAACCCGTCATAGATATCCGAAATTCCCGAATCCCATAAAACATGTTTCATGGTTGCCTCCGCAACGGAAACTTGTTTACTTACAATTCTTTCTTTTCCAGCTTGATTTTGAGATTTTCTCAAAAGGCGCTTTTCTGACAGCTAAAAATAGTTCTGAAAGCTGCCAACAGATGTCGTAGGCGTGGCAGTCACTTTCATCACCAAAGTGCTTTTCTTTTTGGGAGGAAATGCTTTTTTTTCCGAAAATTTAAGTTGAAATTTCCAAAATATTTTTAACCAAAACGCAAAAATTGATTTTTTTTTATACGTCGAAGAGACCACACACAAGCTAAATTTGCATATATTGTCAATAATATGGTCAGCAAATTACGTTTCGTTCACCAAAATTTTACAATTTCCATTTTCGATTTCCAAAGAAACAACACATTTCCTCGCAAAAAGAAAAGCACTTTGGTGTGAAAAATGACTGCCAGCTATCCATTAAACACCTTTTTATAATGAAATTAAGGATGAGTGAGGAATTTGGAACTACTGAAGTTGTTTTAAAAAAAAAACGCCCATTGGCCTCAATCAAATTACCTTGCAAATTACAATTTCCATTTTCTATTTCCATAAAAACATTTCATCGCAAAAACTAAAGCACTTTGGCGTGAAAGTAACTGCCAGCTATTTATTAAACCCCTTTTTATAATGAAATTAAGGATGAACGATGTAAAAAGCCAACCCCATGTCTCTTGCCTATGACAATTAGTAAGGAATTTGGAACTAATGCATTTGTTTAAAAAAAAAACTCCAATTGGCCTCAATCAAATTACCTTAGAATCCCTTTATGACAAACACATTTGCCAGTGACGCAGACTCCTTCATATGAGCCGAAGCTCATACAGGCAGACCAGCAAGTTTTAGGGTTGCAGAATTGCAGACCAGTGGTTTCTTCAAGTTCTGTAAATATAAACACTTTTCAACAGGCACTTGGGGCTGGTTCTGTTGCTTACCTTCTTTATTTTCCACAATACATTGACACGTGGCTTTGACACAACGAAATCAGAGCAAAACTTTTATTGCAAGTTTTCTACTGGCACCTCAGTAACAAAATAGAGCCAAAGAGTATATAAACTTAAATAGAGCCACCAGTGTGAAAAGAGGCGACCGAATCGCGCTGTGATTTCATGTTTAGTTCGTTTGTTAAAAAAAAATCGGGATATCTTTCTACCATTACGATAAGATAATGCCCACCTTCACAATAACATTGGTCGCTTACACACCCTCTGCCCTTGAAGCCCAGATACCAACAGTGTTGGTCGCACGCTTGAAAATTGCAGTCGGTGAGTGTATACGACATCACTGATTTATCTGAAAAAAAAAAATATACGCGTGTAGCACCGTACACGTGTTAGAAGTAAAACTTCTGTAGCTAGATCATTAAGTGGTACCTATACTATACACCTATACCTACCTATACTAAAAGAGATTTAAATTTCCAATTTTGAGATCCAATCTCTGCTTCAAGTTACTTTTAAGTTTCAGACGTCCGATTATTTGAAATTATTTTATACTTGTACTTACTTTTAATACGTCATGTCATTTATTTCCCACCATTCCTTATCTACAATTTGTCGCGCTCGTGGTGATATACTTAACTCATTCAATAGTGTCACTACTATTTGCATCTCGCTCAGATTATATACCATCTGACGTCACGTCTTTAAGCCGTCTCGCTCAAATGTATGCATTGCTTTGCTTGTTTTAGAAATCCATATCGACCCGTGTGACATTGATGAAACTCTTTTCTTACAAACTGTATGGATCGCATCGCACAGCTGTCAAACATAAGTTCCGGTTCCAACAAAGAGGTTTTTTGTTTGTCCCAGCCAGCGGCGGTGGCGGCGGCGGCGCCATCTTGGCCATACCGGAAATCAAGAACTCGTGGAAGAATGCTTAAAATAATTTTTATTTGTTAACGTTTCATCAGGTTTTTCTCTCACTAATTAACATTCTTTATTGTACGAATGTATTATTATCTTATCTGATTAGTTAAAAACCGTATTGAAAATAGTTGCGGTTTTAAAAGTCTTCAGCCGACCCTGACGTCACCGATTCCAATTTCCGTTACATTTCTTAGCCACTCGTGATAGCACCCGGCTAGTAGCAATTGAAAAGCAAATATATGAATAACCCACAGTTGAGAGGTTAAATAAATTTTACCCCCGTGCCCCAAGAAGTTTTACTTCAAAAAGTAAAGCCTAAATGAGGTCGAACACCAAAACAGAACTCAAATAGAAGTGGGTAGGAGACTTGACGAGGTGAGGGCACGTGGAGTAGGTCCCGGACCGAGTTGTGGCCAAAAGAATATAAAAGGAGCGTCGGTCGACCAGCAGCCAGATGGGTCTGACCTTTCCAGTATTGCGGGGAATACCTGGATTAAATATGTATGTTAAATAACCTCCACAAAGATTACTATAAATGACGCCAAACATCTTGAGCAAAATGTGACGTGGTGGGGGAAAGTACGTGCCAAAAAAACGACGCACTTAAAATTCTCAAAACAAATCGTACCTACAGTATACTGAATAAATCTTAGTGCACAATACTATATACCTTCTTACTTAGTTCAATCGATAGAAAATGAGAAAATATACTGCATGAGGGACTGAGCGGTAACAGGTGCACAATAACTGTTTGAGACACGCGAAGTAGGTATAGGTGTATTTGGCTGTTTACCTGACGACCCTTGTTAGAGTCTGAGATTTAGACGAAGATTTTACTTTATACTCTAGATTCTAGAGCATAAAGTAAAATCTTCGTCTAAATTTTATGTTCTAGAGTCTAGAACATAAAATTTGATTTTATGCTGGCTATACCCGACATAAAGACGAACTTTACGAGCATGAGAAGTGAAAATATCATTATCTAACTTACCATCGTTTAGGTTGGTATTAACTACAGACGCTTGGGCAACACCCAAAACCATCACAGTAGTCATAAGACCACCAAAAATCATCTTGAAAAAATAACGTACAGAAGATGAAAGAATCTAAGTAAGTACAGCCAGACTGCATAACTGCAATGCCTTTTATACACTTGGTTCGCCGAATGGCCTTCGCAGCGCAGACGCCTGTAGCACATGTTGTTCCCAAAGTCATCAATTCTTTTGTTATAGAAAACTTACATATGCCATACATCAGTTTCCAAAATGATCCAAGGTTTTATTATTTAAATATTTATCTTGTTTTCGTATCTCATATCATCCACGGGTTTCGAGGCAGAGTAGCGTGAATACATTTTAACAATACGATCTTTGCAGCGCGGCAGTGAGATGGCACCACTGTCTTTTTAACCGAAATAACTTGTTGATTTTTCAAAACGGAAGTTTTTTTGATATTTAAAAATACCTACTGCTATGTTTGATACTGTGATTGATGATGGCAGAGGGCTTTAAACAAAATACATATTTCTTTGTAATTATTTATTTTTAAAACAAGAAAAGATCAAATCTTCATGATCAATAATAAAACAATTTACATTATTTGAAACAAAAAGCAAAACTTAAAAAAAAACTACTTCCACAAACCCTTTTTGATTAAAAACCGATGTCAAGTGCTTTATGAGTCTAATACAAACTGTAACCCTCTATTCCCCCTCCCACTGGAGAATCAATTTAGTCAAATGCCATCTCACTGCTACCCTACGCTACAAAAGGAACCCCTGTACAAAGTTTCATGGCTCTAGCTCTACTGCTTTAGGCTATGCGTTGCCCGGCAGCCACGCATAGTAGATTGTATTTTGAACCTAGAATTGAGCAGTTCTGGTGGCCATGTGGGGTCTTCATCATCAGATCTGCATCACAATATTATGCTTACCATGAGTAAGTGCACGAGTTATTATATTATTTGAAGAGTTCCCTCGATTTCTACAGGATTCCATTCTGACCTGGTGTCGCGTAGGTAACACTTGAATAGCATAGTGAAGCTATCATTTCCCGAGCGAGACACCTTGATTTTGAGTGTCAGTCAAACTGTTAAGTTGTCTGTTATGCTCTATTATTTTGATTTTTCTGGTCCATAAATGTAAAATCTTCTAGCTAGGCAATATAAGTAGATGTTGTCAGGGACTTCACCGATTCAATCTATAACCGTCTTAACCGATAGTTTAACTGTCAGTTTCTTAACTGACACGATTACACAAGACAATTAGCATACAACATTTAGTCACATGTATACGCAGTTGCTTATTGATCTGTCTGTAAGCGATAGACTAACAGTGTTCATCTTATCGTGCATCAATCCCACCCGACCATTCATATTACGAGTATCACTATTAGAATTGTGATTAGAATTGTTTTCCTTAAAAGCAGCCATATCATGATATGGTCAGGAACAATAAATAAGCTCGCCATTGTACACTTAACTGTACTATGTACGATATGTTATGATACTGTTAGTTAACTTTGTTTTGTGTGCAATAAAAAAATTATGAATTATGAAATCATACGAGAGATATTACAAATTCCCCATACAAGAGACGTGTTTTTAATTTTCTTTTTGTTTTTTAATATTGTTTTGAGCATAGAGTGACTTATATGTATCTTAAGTTTTGTTGTACGATGGTACGGTACCCTTCTTGTGCAATTCAGACTCGCACTTGACCGACTATTAAATCAACTTCAACTACTGAACGATATTACTGAAATTACTAAGTATAGAAATATATTATTCGCTGATGACATAACAGTAATTATAACAAAACCAAAACAACATTCATTATCAATACATGAAAAGGAATTAAATGACGTAATATTAAATACTATTAATTGGCTAAATTATAATAATTTGAAGATAAATATTAATAAAACCGGTTATATCAATTTCAATAATAATATTTCAATTTCAATCTTAATGTATCATATAATAATATAATCGTTAAAAGTGCTGAATGCGTTAGATTTTTGGGTATTGACATTGATAATAAATTACATTGGAAATTTCAAATAGACCGCGTTTGCAATAAATTAAATAGGTTTTCGTATGCTCTTGGTAAACTGACTAGAGTGGCTAGCAGAGACACAGCAATAGCAGCGTACTATGCATACGTAGAGTGAGTATTGAGATACGGGTTGCTTGTTTGGGGAAACAGCGCAGACGTAAACAAGACATTTGTGGCTCAAAAGAAATGTATTAGAGCAATCGTAGGAGTTGCCCCAGACGTATCATGTAAACAATTATTTAAAGCTCTAAATATATTGCCTCTACCTTGCCTTTATATTCTAGAAGTAACTACATTCGTGATGCAAAATAGAAAATTGTTTACAGAAGCGAAAAACCTATCGTCTAGGAGTCTAAGAAAACCTAACAAACTAACCCTTGATGTGATCCCAAAAAGTACAAGATTTAAGAAAAACTGCTACGCTATGTGCACAGCAATTTGGAACAAATTACCAAGTCACCTCCAAATTATAAGTAACAAACAGAAATTTAAAAAAGTTATAAGATTTTGGTTAATGCAACATATTTTCTACTCGATTAAGGAATTCCTAGAACATAATGTTAAAAATTGTGTCAATTGTAAAGTTTGACTAATTTGTTACCTTCTATTTAAAATTAAGTGACTCTATGTCATAATTGTTTTTGCATGCTATAATTTAATTAGCTGGATGTGTGTATCTGACAGAAACTATATTATACCACCTTTGTATAACCATATCTATCGCAAATAAAAGTCTTTATCTTTATCTTTATCTTTACCTTCTGTTACTGATCCTACATAAAAACGCTAATGTTTTTTAGTTCATAACTTTATTCAATTAATTACACAAATAAATTTAAAAATAAAAAAAAATACGCGTGTAGCACCGTACACGTGTTAGAAGTAAAACTTCTGTAGCTAGATCATTAAGTGGTACCTATACTATACACCTATACCTACCTATACTAAAAGAGATTTAAATTTCCAATTTTGAGATCCAATCTCTGTTTCAAGTTACTTTTAAGTTTCAGACGTCCGATTATTTGAAATTATTTTATACTTGTACTTACTTTTAATACGTCATGTCATTTATTTCCCACCATTCCTTATCTACAATTTGTCGCGCTCGTGGTGATATACTTAACTCGTTCAATAGTGTCACTACTATTTGCATCTCGCTCATATTATATACCATCTGACGTCACGTCTTTAAGCCGTCTCGCTCAAATGTATGCATTGCTTTGCTTGTTTTAGAAATCCATATCGACCCGTGTGACATTGATGAAACTCTTTTCTTACAAACTGTATGGATCGCATCGCACAGCTGTCAAACATAAGTTCCGGTTCCAACAAAGAGGTTGAACGAAGTAGTTTGAGTCATGCTAGTTGGTTTTGTTTGTCCCAGCCAGCGGCGGCAGCGGCGGAGGCGCCATCTTGGCCATACCGGAAATCAAGAACTCGTGGAAGAATGCTTAAAATAATTTTTATTTGTTAACGTTTCATCAGGTTTTTCTCTCACTAATTAACATTCTTTATTGTACGAATGTATTATTATCTTATCTGATTAGTTAAAAACCGTATTGAAAATAGTTGCGGTTTTAAAAGTCTTCAGCCGACCCTGACGTCACCGTTTCGAATTTCCGTTACATTTCTTAGCCACTCGTGATAGCACCCGGCTAGTAGCAATTGAAAAGCAAATATATGAATAACCCACAGTTGAGAGGTTAAATAAATTTTACCCCTGTGCCCTAAGAAGTTTTACTTCAACAATGACAATCAGAATCGATGCAGTACTGAGGTAGTTCGAAGCTTCGCTTTATCTTTACCTTCTGTTACTGATCCTACATAAAAACGCTAATGTTTTTTTAGTTCATAACTTTATTCAATTAATTACACAAATAACTTTAAAAACAATGACAATCAGAATCGATGCAGTACTGAGGTAGTTCGAAGCTTCGCAAAACTCATGCTTTTCGCCAAATCACATGTTAATTGCTGATTTGGGAGCTGAAACAAAGGAAATGAAATTGCTGTACTAAAACGCTACACACTTCTAACTAACAAAACATCTACAATGTTCAAATAAAATGGATGATTGAGCCATGCTTCATCACGCCGGCTCAGTATGGGTTGGTGGAGGAAAATATATTTTTAAATATAAACATAAAACATAACATAAACATTTATATACAGGCACATACATTGCTTCTGGCCAATTAAGTTGAAATTTCCAAAATATGTGTAACCAAAACGCAAAAATTGTTTTTTTATACGTCGAAGAGACCCCACACAAGCTAAATTTGCATATAGTCACTAATACTGTCATCAAATTACGTTTCATTCACCAAAATCTTACAATTTCCATTTTCGATTTCCAGAAAAACTACACATTTCCTCGCAAAAAGGCACTTTGGTGCGAAAAAAGACTGCCAGCCATCCATTAAACACCTTTTTATAATAAAATTAAGGATGAACGTGACGATTTAAACAGGGTTTGATATTACTATTATTTATTTAATTTAGATTTAGTTACAGAGCGGAGCACACATAACATGACAGATGTATAAAGTAAGAGAGGGCCGATAGGCGGCGCCACAAGTCATCAGCAACATAAAGTCGCGTTCTAAAATCATTCAACAGAACGATATAAAAAGCCAACCCCATGTCTAGCCTACGGCATCTAGTGAGGAATTTGGAACTAATGCAGTTGTATAAAAAAAACGCCCATTGACCTCAATCAAATTACCTTGGAAACTATCTTCGACAAACACACCGGTGGCCGGTGTCGCAGCGTCCTTCATTGAAGCCGAAGTTAAGACAGACATCATCGCAAGTTCTCGGGTTGCAGAATTGCAGACCAGTGGTTTCTTTTAGTTCTGTAAATATAAACACTTTTCAACAGGCACTTGGGGCTGGTTCTGTTGCTTACCTTCTTTATGTTCCACAATACATTGACACGTGGCTTTGACACAACGAAATCAGAGCAAAACTTTTATTGCAAGTTTTCTAGTGGCACCTCAGTATCAAAATAGAGCCACCAGTGTGAGGAGAGGCAACCGAATCGCGCTGTGATTTCATGTTTAGTTCGTTTGTTAAAAAACATCGGGACATCTTTCTACCATTACGATAAGATAATGCCCACCTTCACAATAACATTGGTCGCTTACACACCCTCTGCCCTTGAAGCCCATATACCAACAGTGTTGGTCACACGCTTGAAAAGTGCAGTCGGTGAGTGTATACGACTTCACTGAGTTGTAATCTGAAAAAAGGTAAAGCCTAAATGAGGTCGGACACCAAAACAGAACTCAAATAGAAGTGGGTAGGAGACTTGACGATGTGAGGGCACGTGGAGTAGGTCCCGGACCGAGTTGTGGTCAAAATAATATAAAAGGAGCGTTGGTCGACCAGCAGCCAGATGGGTCTGACCTTTCCAATATTGCGGGGAATACCTGGATTAAATATGTAACTAAATAACCTCCACAAAGATTACTACTTACTACCTGCTACAGCCTTAAGCGAGCTTACCAGCAATGAGTGCAGAGAGTGACTGTGATGTCGTTGTCACCGAAATCGGTCGGTTTACATAACAAGAACAAATAGTATATCAACAGAAATCATGAGGTTTAAAATATCATTATCTAACTTACCATCTTTCACGTTGGTATTAACTACAGACGCTTGGGCAACACCCAAAACCATCACAGTAGTCATAAGACCACCAAAAATCATCTTGAAAAAATAACGTACAGAAGATGAAAGAATCTAAGTAAGTACAGCCAGACTGCATAAGTGCAATGCCTTTTATACACTTGGTTCGCCGAATGGCCTTCGCAGCGCAGACGCCTGTAGCACATGTTGTTCCCAAAGTCAGCAATTCTTTTGTTATAGAAAACTTACATGGGTGGATTTTTGAAATTCCGATTTTCACGTAATTTCCGTGGCATTTTTTGTTTCTCGTAATACATGTAAAATTAACAAAGATTATGAAAGACTAAAGCCTCAAAAACTAAACTATCAATGAGGCGTCAATTAGAAGCGAATACTTTGGCTAAAATTTATCATCAAAAATATTTTTGGCACGGAAATTACGGCCGTGGATTTTTTTTACCATGGAAATTACGAAAGGACTACTTTATCATACATGGATATATTATTACGTATTTCTGGCAGTGATTGGTCGATCATAAGATCAATTGACAATTATTTGTTCTAAAAGTGATGAAATAAAAATGAAAAAAAAAGGATACGCGTGTAGCACCGTACACGTGTTAGAAGTAAAACTTCTGTAGCTAGATCATTAAGTGGTACCTATACTATACACCTATACCTACCTATACTAAAAGAGATTTAAATTTCCAATTTTGAGATCCAAACTCTGCTTCAAGTTACTTTTAAGTTTCAGACGTCCGATTATTTGAAATTATTTAAACTTGTACTTACTTTTAATACGTCATGTCATTTATTTCCCACCATTCCTTATCTACAATTTGTCGCGCTCGTGGTGATTAATGGCCAATCCCAATAACCTATCTTCTATCCATAATCTGCAGATTTGAGATTGCTAGTGTCAATTTTGACATAAATCCCATATCGCACGCAACTGTCAAATGTGACGCGTAATCTGCAGATCACGTATAGAGATAGGTTATTGGGATCGGCCGATACTTAACTCATTCAATAGTGTCACTACTATTGTTCTGAGGTCACTACTATTTGCATCTCGCTCAGATTATATACCATCTGACGTCACGTCTTTTAGCCGTCTCGCTCAAATGTATGCATTGCTTTGCTTGTTTTAGAAATCCATATCGACCCGTGTGACATTGATGAAACTCTTTTCTTACAAACTGTATGGATCGCATCGCACAGCTGTCAAACATAAGTTCCGGTTCCAACAAAGAGGTTGAACGAAGTAGTTTTTGGTCACGTCACTGGTTTTGTTTATCCCAGCCAGCGGCGGCGGCGGCGGCGGCGCCATCTTGGCCATACCGGAAATCAAGAACTCGTGGAAGAATGCTTAAAATAATTTTTATTTCTTAACGTTTCATCAGGTTTTTCTCTCACTAATTAACATTCTTTATTGTACGAATGTATTATTATCTTATCTGATTAGTTAAAAACCGTATTGAAAATAGTTGCGGTTTTAAAAGTCTTCAGCCGACCCTGACGTCACCGATTCCAATTTCCGTTACATTTCTTAGCCACTCGTGATAGCACCCGGCTAGCAGCAATTGAAAAGCAAATATATGAATAACCCACAGTTGAGAGGTTAAATAAATTTTACCCCCGTGCCCCAAGAAGTTTTACTTCAAAAAACTTTATGAGTGTATTTATCAAAAAAGAAAAAACCCATAACAAAACCATAGTAACATTATCCATAAACATCTGTTAGGAATGCTTTTAAATAAAACAATATAGATAATTAAATTATTTTTCTTTATAATTGTAGTAATTGTCAAAAATCAACTCAAAACAAAAATATTGTAACATTATTCATACAACGTTCATTATAAATCTGATATGATAGGTATTCATCATGGTTCGGAGGTCAAAAAATGTAACCACTTATTCAAATATAAGAATTATTAAACTATTAACTAATTAACTACTTTGCAGAGTGTGTATGGGTGGTATGGCGGATCAGAGGCTCTATTTTTTAATCACACTTTAGTAGCATAACGAGCGATTATCACGAACGATTTCCAAATAAAATCGTTAGTTATAATCGCTCGTTATGCTAAAGTGTGATTCAAAAATAGGGCCTCAGACCATTTAACTGATTCAACTTTGTATTGTTAGCTCTATCCCCAGCTTATAGTATTTATCACAAAAATCAAGTCTTATCAAAAAAGCAAAAATTAATACTTTTTAGCGAGCCAGATAGCTACTGGACAATAGACGACCCATTCCAAGGTAGTGGGCCTGCACCATCTACCCAAAAATCAGCCGGAACTTGATGGATGTAACATGCGCTCGGTGTCAGTTACTGGCTACATTAAAAACGTACCGTGTTTGATACCTCAGTGTTTGTTTATTACGAGTTATTTGCCCAAAAGTACTATGGATTATCGTAATACAGGTAAGAACAGTCTTATTTATTACTATTCACTGATGTTTACATGTATTTGAAAGGTTCAAAATCTATTTACAAATTGTCTCCATTATTTATTCAGTTTTTATCTGAATTGTACATTTCAAAGTGATTATATTTATCCTTCCGAGTGCTTCCGACTTTCCGACTAAAGATTACTGTTGTAACGGGTAACAAAAACTGTCATATGATAGGTATTTCACGATTTGAGTGCTACTTTTTGCTACTTTTGTCAAAAATTACGAATTAACATCGAGCAAAAAAATGCAAAAAAGTCACGTTTGTTGTATGGGAGCCCCCCTTTATTTTTCTTATTATTAAGTTTTAAGTATTTGCTGTTATAGTGGCATCAGAAATACAAAATCTGTGAAAATTTCAACTCTGTAGCTATCACGGTTCTTGAGATACACCCTGGAGACAGACAGATTCATAAAAAACACGTAATTTTGTATGGGAGCCCCCCTTAAATATTCATCTTATTTTGTTTTTAGTATTTTTTGTTATAGCGGCAACAGAAATACATAATCTGCGAAAATTTCAACACTCTAGATATCACGGTTCTTGAGATACAGTCTGGTGACAGAAAAAACCGCACAAATAATTTCACCCGGCTAGGAATGCCAAATACCCGTTTGTGATTACGTAAGATTTGTTATGTGTAATCAATTCATAACCGGATGAAGGGTTTGAACTTTTACTGGAGTGCCATACGTTATCCCGAATTACCCTTGATTGAAATTATTTTAAATATAAATGCGTTTAACCGATACATCGATTCACCGACAGCACGTTTCGCCGAAAGGAAAAAAAAATGTTTCGGCAAAACGTGCTGTCGGATAATATAATAAAGTGGTAAAAATTAAATGTTGAGACCCATCTGAGCTTCTGCCGCCCCGTTAAGGAAACGTTAAGTTAGGTTATCATTTAATTAAAGCTTTCAGTAATTTCCGAGGCACGACCGTAATTTCCATGGTAAAAATGCCCACGGAAATTACGCCACGGAAATTACGACAAACGACTGTTTTGATCTCAAATACTTAACTACTATTAAAATTACAAAAAATCATTCAAAAATGTAAGCTCCGTCATTTTTACCATCTGAAAAATGGAATGACAAAATGCAAGTCTAATTATAAGTAATCAAAAAATGAGCCACGGAAATTACCCGATCGGCGTACCAAAGTACATCGCGTGAAAAACATACCTCGTTAGACCGCCAAAAAGAATATGTTCCACGTCCACTTCCTATGCAGCCGCACGCACAACTAACCTGTTTTAACATGCGTTAGCGACAGGACGCTAGTGTGTGTGCCCAATGAGATAGCAATACGTATTGGAAAGCATGAGAAGCACGGTTCAGAGTGGGACAAACATGTCGCGACCTCTCATTTAACAAATTACTACTAAACGTTATTGTTTTTATTATTGAATAGTGTACGTGAAATGATTTCCCTTCCAATGAGGTATAAATCGTTTTGGTACTGTGTTCCGCCAGAAACTTATCGAAGCTAGTATGACCCAAAACGCGCGGGAGACAAGCCTCCCAGCGCTCGTAATCGGTGATTTTGAACTTTCGTAGGTGGATTTCTCAGGTTTTAGGTATGCCTACACATAATGTTTTTAGTTTTAATGTCATACTTGGGTATCTAGAACAACAATAAGAATTAAATTATTAGTTTGCTTCAGTGGTTTTGTTCCTATAAGACGTGGACATCCAAATAAGTCGAAAAGAAAATCCACCCACATATGCAATACATCAGTTTCCAAAATGATCCAAGGTTTTATCACTTAAATATTTATCTTGTTTTCATGTCTCACTATCATGCACGGGTCGCGAGGTAGAGTCGCATGAATACATTTTAACAATACGATCTTTGCAGTGCGGCAGTGAGATGGCACCACTGTCTTTAATTTTAACAAATATCTTGTTTTTTTTTCAAAACGGAAGTTTTTTTGATATTTAAAAATACCTACTGCTATGTACGATACTATGATTGATGATGGCAGAGGGCTTTAAACAAAATACATATTTCTTTGTAATTATTTATTTTAGGACATGAAAAGATCAAATCTTCATGATCAATAATAAAACATAATTAACATTATTTGAAACAAAAAGCAAAACTTAAAAAAAAACTATTTCCACAAACCCTTTTTGATTAAAAACCGATGTCAAGTGCTTTTTGAGTCTAATACAAACTGTAACCCTCTATTCCCCCTCCCCCTGGAGAATTAATTTAGTCAAATGCCATCTCAGTGCTACCCTACGCTACATAAGGAACCCCTGCCCCTGTACAAATTTTCATGGCTCTAGGTCTACCGGTTTAGGCTATGCGTTGCCCGGCAGCCACGCATAGTAGATTGTATTTTGAACCTAGAATTGAGCAGTTCTGGTGGCCATGTGGGGTCTTCATCATCAGCTCCGCGTCACAATATTATGCTTACCATGAGAATGTAAGTGCACGAGTTATTATGAAAAACACAAAATCACTATAGGTCTGTCTATATTATTTGAAGGGTTCCCTCGATTTCTCCAGGATTCCATTCTGACCTGGTGTCGCGTAGGTAACACTTAGCATAGTGAAGCATAGCAGCATTTCCCGAACGAGACACCCTGATTTTGAGTGTCAGTCAAACTTTTAAGTTGTCTGTTATGCTCTATTATATTGATTTTTCTGGTCCATAAATGTAATATCTTCTAGCTAGGCAATATAAGTAGATGTTGTCAGGGACTTCACCGTTTCAATCTATAACCGTCATAACCGATAGTTTAACTGTCAGTTTCTTAACTGACCCGATTACACTAGTGGCTCTGTGAGCTGTAGACCTCGCGAGTATGTCGGTGGGAAAGCTGAACTGCTAACACACATAAAAAAAATAACCCAAATAATTATCTTTCAATAACACATACAAACTTATGAATGTACCTGGTTACGTACATGCAGTATGAAAGTAGCCGCACCAATAACTTTGTAAACTACATTTCGCGATCTTTTATACAACCTTTTGACTTTTTACTAAAATTATATAATCTGTTTCACTCTCATAGTCTTTACAAATCCAACGACACCTCATTTGTTAATATCCATCGAGCCGTTTGGGTTGTAGCGATTTTTTTACATTTTAAAACCCCATATCTCCGCCATTTTGAAAAAAATCAAAAAACTGGCTCGAGTAAAAAATTCTATTTATTTTTTCAACCTGCTCACAAAATTTCACGAGAATCGGTTCATAAATGCGACCTGTAGAGGAGAACAACCGGACATACAAAAGCATTTTTGCCCAAACCTGAAACGGAGACGCTTCGCTCGCTTTGCTCGCTCATCTGTTTCACTCTCATGGTCTTTACGAATCCAACGACACCTCATTTGTTAATATCCATCGAGCCGTTTGGGTTGTAGCGATTTTTTTACATTTTAAAACCCCATATCTCCGCCATTTTGAAAAAAATCAAAAAACTGGCTCGAGTAAAAAATTCTATTTATTTTTTCAACCTGCTCACAAAATTTCACGAGAATCGGTTCATAAATGCGACCTGTAGAGGAGAACAACCGGACATACAAAAGCATTTTTGCCCAAACCTGAAACGGAGACGCTTCGCTCGCTTTGCTCGCTCATCTGTTTCACTCTCATGGTCTTTACGAATCCAACGACACCTCATTTGTTAATATCCATCGAGCCGTTTGGGTTGTAGCGATTTTATCTCCGCCATTTTGAAAAAAATCAAAAAACTGGCTCGAGTAAAAAATTCTATTTATTTTTCCAACCTGCTCACAAAATTTCACGAGAATCGGTTCATAAATGCGACCTGTAGAGGAGAACAACCGGACATACGAAAGCATTTTTGCCCAAACCTGAAACGGAGACGCTTCGCTCGCTTCGCTCGCTCGGTCAACAAGACACTTAGCATATAACATTTAGTCACATGTCTACGCAATTGCTTATTGATCTGTCTGTAAGCAATAGACTAACAGTGTTCATCTTATCGTGCATCAGTCCCACCCGACCATTCATATTACGAGTATCACTATTAGAATCATCGATATATACAAAGGATAGGCCTTCCCGTACTAAACTTCTCATTGTTTTGAGGCCAGAAAGAATAGCGCCTCTGTCGGGATTTGTCGGTACTAAGTCAGTACGAAAACTTGTAACGGCGTCACGTTCATTGAATCAGGATGATTAGATTTTCATGGGGTGATTAGACAAAATATTAGTATATTGGTTCTTTATATAACTCTCGAGTATAGTTTGCAAGTGAAAAAGGGTAGGTAAATAAAAATTGAGAATAGGTCAATAGAAAGGAGATGTTAGAACTATCAAAATAAATTATTTTGCTGTGGCGATGGGCTAGCCCACAGTCATGCAAGATTAAATAAAATAACTGGTTAACTACGGGTCTGATTGTCACTGCCAACCAGTATGGGAAAAGGCGTGATGCTATGATAAGTTGTTATTATTTTCTAAGAAAAAATTTAAAAAAAAGAATGGCTATAATTGGGACGATTTATAATTCTTTACATACACAAAACCCAGCAAATGCGAATGCAACCCACGCACGCAACGCACCCAAACATAACATTACAAACACAATAAAATAGAAAATACAGGGTGAGCTTATCTCTTTCCAAGAGATTTCATCTAGACGATTTCGAAGTTTGTTTGCAAACTGCTTTTTGTCGATGTGTGATGCAATGCAACGCAAAAATCCGACGCCATATTTCGCGTCGCTGAAACAAAAAAAAAGTTTAGTTTTGTTAGGTAGGTACCTAGTTTGGGTACTATGCTAGACTACAAGGAACCTACATTTTAATTTCAACTGAATTCTCATTAAGTACTTACGTAAAACCTGTGAAATAAAACAGCGAAGCTAGCCTTGGGCGTTCAGGCATTTACGTTATTTCATATATTGCATGTGATCTTTACAAATTACAAAGATTTTCGGACAGAACAGATAGTAAGAAATGATAGACAAGCAATCATAACTTATCTACTAATCATAATGGCAAACGCCATAAGACGAAAGAACGTCGCTACAAAGTTACGTTAGTCGAATAGCAAATGAACGAATGAAATGAATGGATGATTGATTTTCCTTTGAGGATTTTTTCGAAAACAATATTTATGCGTATTTAATTTACAGCCAAATAAATAAAATAGTAAATTATATTACTTACATGTGATACGGATTATTATATCGCGATTGAGGTAAGATTTTCGATTTTTTACGTCGCAGGACACTATTTTGGTTTGTGCTGCCAACATGTCAATCGGCTGTCACCGCCTGAGCGCGACTGATTGAAAACTGTTAACTTTTTCCGTTTTGACACAGTTTTGGTAGCGACACTTTCAAGCGCCTCATGCCTTGTCCCCTACTATTGAAATCTGTGATTAGAATTGTTTTCCTTAAAAGCAGCCATATCATGATATGGTCAGGAACAACAAATAAGCTCGCCAGTGTACACTTAACTGTACTATGTACGATATGTTTATCTATCTACTTTCAGTAGATTATAAGTAGTCGTGTAATTATGTATTTACCGCATTAGGTCTATGCCTGTAATGGTAGATATTAATAGACAAATAAATAAATAAAATAAAATTAAATAAAAATGTTATGATACTGTTATTATGTTAACTTTTTTTTGTGTGCAATAAAAAAATTATAAAATAATACAAGAGATATTACAAATTCCCCATACAAGAGACGTGTTGTAAGTAGTCGTGTAATTATGTATTTACCGTATAGGTCTATGCCTGTAATGGTAGATATTAATAGATAAATAAAAAAAAAAAAAAAAAAAAAGATGTTATGATATTATGTTAACTTTTTTTTTGTGTGCAATAAAGAAATTATGAATTATGAAATAATACGAGAGATATTACAAATTCCCCATACAAGAGACGTGTTTTTAATTTTCTTTTTGTTTTTTAATATTGTTTTGAGCATAGAGTGACTTATATGTATCTTAAGTTGTGTTGTACGATGGTACGGTACCCTTCTTGTGCGATTCCGATTCGCACTTGACCGACTATTAAATCAACTTCAACTACCTTCTGTTACTGATCCTACATAAAAACGCTAATGTTTTTTAGTTCATATCTTTATTCAATTAATTACACAAATAACTTTAAAAACAATGACAATCAGAACCGATGCAGTACTGAGGTAGTTCGAAGCTTCGCAAATTCATTCTTTTCGCCAAGTCACATGTTAGTTGCTGATTTGGGAGCTGAAACAAAGGAAATGAAATTGCTGTACTAAAACGCTACACACTTCTAACTAACAAAATACATAATTACACACTTCTAACTACAATGTTCAAATAAAATGTATGATTGAGCCATGCTTCATCACGCCGGCTCAGTATGGGTTGGTGGAGGAAAATATATTTTTGAATATAAACATAAAACATAACATAAACAATAAACATTTATATTCAGGAACATACATTGCTTCTGGCCAATTAAGTTGAAATTTCCAAAATATGTGTAACCAAAACGCAAAAATTTATTTTTTTATACGTCGAAGAGCGGCACACAAGCTAAATTTGCATATATTGTCACTAATATTGTCATCAAATCACGTTTCGTTCACCAAAATCTTACAATTTCCATTTTCGATTTCCAGAAAAACTACACATTTCCTCGCAAAAAGAAAAGCACTTTGGTGCGAAAAAAGACTGCCAGCCATCCATTAACCCTCGTGGACCTGGCCGCCCGGCGGGCGGGAGCTAAAATCCCGAGCCCGATATGCGCTCGCGCAAGTCGCGCGACTTGACTGACATATCAAGTGATTATGTCTGAATGGTAACTCTTAGAACTATGAGAGTTGTACATCTGAGTAGCTAATGAAACCCTCTCTTACTCAATGCGAAGAAAATGTCACTGTGACCTTAGTTTATTTTTGTTTTATTTTTGAATCAGAATCAGAATCACATTTCGCTCCCTCTCGTCACAAATGTAGTCGACATGAGTAAAAAACACAACAATTTCACTACTATTTCTGCAAAAAACAACAAAAAACTTGTTGTTGTTGTTAAAATAACAAAGACTTACCTCAATTCTCCAAAAACAACACTTATTTCCGCACTCAAACACATACACAAACACGACCACACCGGGCGAACGTCGTCGGACTGATTTTTTCGAGTCATTGTACGGTCTTGAAATGAATGAATTGAACCACAGACTATACCGGAAGTCGAAGATTAGTTCATTGGCCGTCCATACACACTCCAACCTTGCCAATACGAGCAATATTGGCTATTTAGTTCCGTTCAAAAAAAAGTAAGGTATCGATGACGTCTTAAGACGTCGTCGGGGCAATAGGGCATTTTTAGGTGGGCATCGATCGATGTTCCGGGGCTTCAAGGGACAACTTTTTATAATGAAATTAAGGATGAACGTGATGATTTAAACAGGGTTTGATATTACTATTATTTATTTAATTTAGATTTAGTTACAGAGCGGAGCACACATAATATGACAGATGTTTAAAGTAAGAGAGGGCCGATAGGCGGCGCCACAAGTCATCAGTAACATGAAAGTCGCGTTCTAAAATCATTCAACAAAACGATATAAAAAGCCAACCCCATGTCTCGCCTACGACATCTAGTGAGGAATTTGGAACTAATGCAGTTGTTTTAAAGAAACGCCCATTGACCTCAATCAAATTACCTTGGAAACTATCTTCGACAAACACACCGGTGGCCGGAGTCGCAGCTTCCTTCAATGAAGCCGTAGCGACGACAGACATCCTCGCAAGTTCTAGGGTTGCAGATTTGCAGACCAGTGGTTTCTTCAAGTTCTGTAAATATAAACACTTTTCAACAGGCACTTGGGGCTGGTTCTGTTGCTTACCTTCTTTAAATTCCATAATACATTGACACGTGGCTTTGACACAACGAAATCAGAGCAAAACTTTTATTGCAAGTTTTCTACTGGCAACTCAGTATCAAAATAGAGCCACCAGTGTGAGGAGAGGCAACTGAATCGCGCTGTGATTTCATGTTTAGTTTGATTGTTAAAAAAATGGGGAGATCTTTCTACCATTACGATAAGATAATGCCCACCTTCACAATAACATTGGTCGCTTACACACCCTCTGCCCTTAAAGCCCAGATACCAACAGTGTTGGTCGCACGCTTGAAAATTGCAGTCGGTGAGTGTATACGACTTCACTAAGTTATCTGAAAAAAGTAAAGCCTAAATGAGGTCGGACACCAAAACAGAACTCAAGTAGAAGTGGGTAGGAGACTTGACGAGGTGAGGGCACGTGGAGTAGGTCCCGGACCGAGTTGTGGCCAAAAGAATATAAAAGGAGCGTCGGTCGACCAGCAGCCAGATGGGTCTGACATTTCCAATATTGCGGGGAATACCTGGATTAAATATGTAATTAAATAACCTCCAAAAAGATTACTACTTACTACCTGCTACAGCCTTAAGCGAGCTTACCAACAATGAGTGCAGAGAGTAAATGTCGTTGTCACCGAAATCAGTTGGTTTACATAACAACTACAAATAGTATATCAACAGAAATCATGAGGTTTAAAATATCATTATCTAACTTACCATGGTTCACGTTGGTATTAACTACAGACGCTTGGGTAACACCCAAAACCATCACAGTAGTCATAAGACCACCAAAAATCATCTTGAAAAAATAACGTACAGAAGATGAAAGAATCTAAGTAAGTACAGCCAGACTGCATAACTGCAATGCCTTTTATACACTTGGTTCGCCGAATGGCCTTCGCAGCGCAGACGCCTGTAGCACATGTTGTTCCCAAAGTCATCAATTCTTTTGTTATAGCAAACTTACATATGCAATACATCAGTTTTCAAAATGATCCAAGGTTTTATCACTTAAATATTTATCTTGTTTTCGTGTCTCACTATCATGCACGGGTCGCGAGGTAGAGTAGCGTGAATGAATACATTTTAACAATACGATCTTTGCAGTGCGGCAGTGAGATGGCACCACTGTCTTTAATTTTAACAAATATCTTGTTGTTTTTCAAAACGAAAGTTTTTTTGATATTTAAAAATACCTACTGCTATGTTTGATACTGTGATTGATGATGGCAGAGGGCTTTAAACAAAATACATATTTCATTGTAATTATTTATTTTTAAATCAAGAAAAGATCAAATCTTCATGATCAATAATAAAACATAATTAACATTATTTGAAACAAAAAGCAAAACTTAAAAAAAAAACTACTTCCACAAACCCTTTTTGATTAAAAACCGATGTCAAGTGCTTTTTGAGTCTAATACAAACTGTAACCCTCTATTCCCCCTCCCCCTGGAGAATTAATTTAGTCAAATGCCATCTCAGTGCTACCCTACGCTACATAAGGAACCCCTGTACAAATTTTCATGGCTCTAGGTCTACCGGTTTAGGCTATGCGTTGCCCGGCAGTCACGCATAGTAGATTGTATTTTGAACCTAGAATTGAGCAGTTCTGGTGGCCATGTGGGGTCTTCATCATCAGCTCCGCGTCACAATATTATGCTTACCATGAGTATGTAAGTGGATGAGTTATTATGAAAAACACAAAATCACTATAGGTCTGTCTATATTATTTGAAGAGTTCCCTCGATTACTCCAGGATTCCATTCTGACCTGGTGTCGCGTAGGTAACACTCAAATAGCATAGTGAAGCATAGCATTTCCCGAGCGAGACATCTTGATTTTGAGTGTCAGTCAAACTTTTAAGTTGTCTGTTATGCTCTATTATTTTTATTTTCTGGTCCATAAATGTAATATCTTCTAGCTAGGCAATATAAGTAGATGTTGTCAGGGACTTCACCGTTTCAATCTATAACCGTCTTAACCGATAGTTTAACTGTCAGTTTCTTAACTGACCCGATTACACAAGACAATTAGCATACAACATTTAGTCACATATATACGCAATTGCTTATTGATCTGTCTGTAAGCGATAGACTAACAGTGTTCATCTTATCGTGCATCAATCCCACCCGACCATTCATATTACGAGTATCACTATTAGAATCATCGATATATACAAAGGATAGGCCTTCCCGTACTAAACTTCTCACTGTTTTGAGGCCAGAAAGAATAGCGCCTCTGTCGGGATTTGTCGGTACTAAGTCAGTACGAAAACTTGTAACGGCGTCACGTTCATTGAATCAGGATGATTAGAATTTCATGGGGTGATTAGACAAAATATTAGTATATTGGTTTTTTATATAACTCTCGAGTAGTTTGCAAGTGAAAAAGGGTAGGTAATAAAAAATTGAGAATAGGTCAATAGAAAGGAGATGTTAGAACTATCAAAATAAATTATTTTGCTGTGGCGATGGGCTAGCCCACAGTCACGCAAGATAAGATAAAATAACTGGTTAACTACGGGTCTGATTGTCACTGCCAACCAGTATGGGAAAAGGCGTGATGCTATGATAAGTTGTTATTATTTTCTAAGAAAAAATTAAAAAGAAAGAATGGCTATAATTGGGACATTTTATAATTCTTTACATACACAAAAACCCAGCAAATGCGAATGCAACCCACGCACGCAACGCACCCAAACATAACATTACAAACACAATAAAATAGAAAATACAGGGTGAGCTTATCTCTTTCCAAGAGATTTCATCTAGACGATTTCGAAGTTTGTTTGCAAACTGCTTTTTGTCGATGTGTGATGCAATGCAACGCAAAAATCCGACGCCATATTTCGCGTCGCTGAAACAAAAAAAAAAGTTTAGTTTTATTAGGTAGGTACCTAGTTTGGGTATTATGCTAGACTACAAGGAACCTACATTTTAATTTCAACTGAGTTCTCATTAAGTACTTACATAAAACCTGTGAAATAAAACAGCGAAGCTAGCCTTGGGCGTTCAGGCTTTTACGTTATTTCATATATTGCATGTGATCTTCACAAATTACAAAGATTTTCGGACAGAACAGATAGTAAGAAATGATAGACAAGCAATCATAACTTATCTACTAATCATAATGGCAAACGCCATAAGACGAAAGAACGTCGCTACAAAGTTACGTTAGTCGAATAGCAAATGAACGAATGAAATGAATGGATGATTGATTTTCCTTTGAGGATTTTTTCGAAAACAATATTTATGCGTATTTAATTTACAGCCAAATAAATAAAATAGTAAATTATATTACTTACTTGTGATACGGATTATTATATCGCGATTGAGGTAAGATTTTCGATTGTTTACGTCGCAGGACACTATTTTGGTTTGTGCTGCCAACATGTCAATCGGCTGTCACCGCCTGAGCGCGACTGATTGAAAACTTTTTCCGTTTTAACACAGTTTTGGTAGCGACACTTTCAAGCGCCTCATGCCTTGTCCCCTACTATTGAAATCTGTAATTAGAATTGTTTTCCTTAAAAGCAGCCATATCATGATATGGTCAGGAACAACAAATAAGCTCGCCATTGTACACTTAACTGTACTATGTATGATATGTTTATCTATCTACTTTCAGTACATTATAAGTAGTCGTGTAATTATGTATTTACCGCATTAGGTCTATGCCTGTAATGGTAGATATTAATAGATAAATAAATAAATAAAATAAAATATAAATGTTATGATACTGTTCTTATGTTAACTTTTTTTTGTGTGCAATAAAGAAATTATGAATTATTAAATAATACGAGAGATATTAAAAATTCCCCATACAAGAGACGTGTTTTTAATTTTCTTTTTGTTTTTGTAATATTGTTTTGAGCATACAGTGACTTATATATATGTATCTTAAGTTGTGTTGTACGATGGTGCGGTACCCTTCTTGTGCGATTCCGACTCGCACTTGACCGACTATTAAATCAACTTCAACTACCTTCTGTTACTGATCCTACATAAAAAACGCTAATGTTTTTTAGTTCATATCTTTATTCAATTAATTACACAAATAACTTTAAAAACAATGACAATCAGAACCGATGCAGTACTGAGGTAGTTCGAAGCTTCGCAAAATCCATGCTTTTCGCCAAGTCACGTGTTAGTTGCTGATTCGGGAGCTGAAACAAAGGAAATGAAATTGCTGTACTAAAACGCTACACACTTCTAACTAACAAAACATCTACAATGTTCAAATAAAATGGATGATTGAGCCATGCTTCATCACGCCGGCTCAGTATGGGTTGGTGGAGGAAAATATATTTTTGAATATAAACATAAAACATAACATAAACAATAAACATTTATATACAGGCACATACATTGCTTTTGGCCAATTAAGTTGAAATTTCCAAAATATGTGTAACCAAAACGCAAAAATTGTTTTTTTTTTATACGTCGAAGAGCGGCACACAAGCTAAATTTGCATATATTGTCAATAATATTGTCATCAAATTACGTTTCATTCACCAAAATCTCACAATTTCCATTTTCGATTTCCAGAAAAACTACACATTTCCTCGCAAAAAGAAAAGCACTTTGTTGTGATAAAAGACTGCCAGCCATCCATTATACACCTTTTTATAATGAAATTAAGGATGAACGTGATGATTTAAACAGGGTTTGATGTTACTATTATTTATTTAATTTTGATTTAGTTACAGAGCGAAGCACACATAATATGAAAGATGTATAAAGTAAGAGAGGGCCGATAGGCGGCGCCACAAGTCATCAGCAACATGAAAGTCGCGTTCTAAAATCATTCAACAGAACGATATAATAACAAAAATCGGTTAAGTGCGTGTCGGTATCGCACACGAAGGGTACCGTACCATCGTACAACAAATCAAAAGCACTCAAAACAATAAAAAAATAAACAAAAAGAAAAATTTAAAAGTTTATGCCTTCACGAGATTTGAACCGACGACCTCCGGATTGAGAGTCTACATCATACCGGCTGAGCTACCACAACCATGTGGGTTGACGCTAAATATGCTATCATATTTAAATGTGTAGTATATGTGTCTATGACATGGCTGCTATGACAATAAATAAACAGTTTCAGTCAAATCTCCATTTTGAAATGCGTAAGTGTATCTAAACACGTATCTTGTATCGGGGCCCCCTTTAATTATACACACATTCACATTCACATTCGATATACACATTCTGTGAAAATTTCAGCTTTCTAGCTATTACGGTTCGTGCAGACGGACCCGGTGACAGACAGGACGGACGGACGGACGGACGGACAGACGGACAGCGAAGTCTCAGTAATAGGGTCCCGTTTGGCACCCTTCGGGTACGGTAACCTAAAAAGCCAACTCCATGTCTCGCCTGCGACATCTAGTGAGGAATTTGGAACTAATGCAGTTGTTTTAAAAAAAAACGCCCATTGACCTCAATCAAATTACCTTGGAATACGTTACAAACACATTGGCCGGTGACGCAGCTTCCTACAAACAAGCCGTAGCGACGGTGACGACAGACAACCTCGCAAAGTCTGGGGTTGCAGATTGGCAGACCAGTGGTTCCTTCAAGTTCTGTAAATATAAACATTTTCCAACAGGCACTTGGGGCTGGTTCTGTTGCATTATTTACCTTATTTATGTTCCACAATACATTGACACGTGGCTTTGACACAACAAAATCAGAGCAAAACTTTTATTGCAAGTTTTCTACTGGCACCTCAGTATCAAAATAGAGCCACCAGTGTGAGGAGAGGCAACTGAATCGCGCTGTGATTTTAAGCGAGCTTACCAGCAATGAGTGCAGAGAGTGACTGTCGTTGTCACCGAAATCGGTCGGTTTACATAACAAGAACAAAAAGTATATCAACAGAAATCATGAGGTTTATAATATCATTATTTAACTTACCATCGTTCACGTTGGTATTATTTACAGACGCTTGGGCAACAGCCAAAACCATCACAGTAGTCATAAGACCACCAAAAATCATCTTGGAAAAATAACGTACAGAAGATGAAAGAATCTAAGTAAGTACAACCAGACTTCATAAGTGCAATGCCTTTTATACACTTGGTACGCCGAATGGCCTTCGCAGCGCAGACGCCTGTAGCACATGTTTTTCCCAAAGTAATCAATTCTTTTGTTATAGAAAACTCACATATGCCATACATCAGTTTCCAAAATGATCCAAGGTTTTATTATTTAAATATTTATCTTGTTTTCGTGTCTCATTAATTTTATCATCCACGGGTTGCGAGGCAGAGTAGCGTGAATACATTTTATCAATACGATCTTTGCAGTGCGGCAGTGAGATGGCACCACTGTCTTTAATTTTAACAAATATATTGTTGTTTTTTCAAAACGGAAGTTTTTTTGATATTTAAAAATACCTACCGCTATGTTTGATACTGTGATTGATGATGGCAGAGGGCTTTAAACAAAATACATATTTCTTTGTAATTATTTATTTTTAAAACAAGATAAGATCAAATCTTCATGATCAATAATAAAACATAATTTACATTATTTGAAACAAAAAGCAAAACTTAAAAAAAACTACTTCCACAAACCCTTTTTGATTAAAAACCAATGTCAAGTGCTTTTTGAGTCTAATACAAACTGTAACTCTCTATTCCCCCTCCCCCTGGGGAATTAATTTAGTCAAATGCCATCTCAGTGCTACCCTACGCTACATAAGGAACCCCTGTACAAAGTTTCATGGCTCTAGGTTTTGGCTATGCGTTGCCCGGCAGCCACGCATAGTAGATTGTATTTTGAACCTAGAATTGAGCAGTTCTGGTGGCCATGCGGGGTCTTCATCATCAGCTCCGCATCACAATATTATGCTTACCATGCGTAAGTGCACGAGTCATTATGAAAAACACAAAATCACAATAGGTCTGCCTATATTATTTGAAGAGTTCCCTCGATTTCTCCAGGAGCCCATTCTGACCTGGTGTCGCGTAGGTAACACTTAAATAGCATAGTGAAGCTATCATTTCCCGAGCGAGACACCTTGATTTTGAGTGTCAGTCAAACTTTTAAGTTGTCTGTTATGCTCTGTTATTTTGATTTTTCTGGTCCATAAAAAGTAAAATCTTCTAGCTAAGCAATACAAGTATTTATGTATTCTATATCATTGAGTAGGGGTCAAATGAACGGCCTAGGACTAGCAAAATGTACTAAATTACGCGCATATTTTTCTACAAATACACATAGCCTATACCTCCACAGAACAGATGTTGTAAGGGACTTCACCGTTTCAATCTATAACCGTCTTAACCGAGTTTGTCCCCACTGACCCGATTACACAAGACAATTAGCATATAACATTTAGTCACATGTATATGCAAATGCTGATTGATCTGTCTGTAAGCGATAGACTAACAGTTTTCATCTTATTGTGCACCAATCCCGCCCGACCATTCATATGACCACTATTAGAACTGGCTATAAGTAGGCACAGCTCTGTGACTCTGACACCCCGTATGGGAAAAGGTGTGACGCTGTCTTAAGTTAATAAAGTAACGACCAAGAATTTCATCCTATGTTGTTTTAGAATTTTATTTCTCAAAAGAACAACAATAGTTCACTTACAGAGCAACATTAATCATCATCATACCAAACCTAACTAAAAAGTAAGATATATAAAGTAAGCCCTCTTACAATTCTTAACCGTTAAACTTTAATGAAGCTCCTTGAAATCATCAACAACATCCAATGTCTTCCAACCTCTGAGCTTCCAAAGTCATCGGACCATTTTTGTAACGAATACCGAACTCTACTTTTCTCTTTTGGGTCTGAAATAAATACGGGTGCAGAATACGGAAAGTAGTTAGCTAACGAGTAGACCAACTTGAAATTCCGTCTCAAACACACAATGATATCAGAACTGTAACATCTCACAAATGTTAAGTAAACACGAGCAAATTAGGTTCACTCTATGCTCACTCACATCCACTGAGTTATTCGCTCCCCAAACTTTGCACTTTGTAGCTCTTACTCGGTATCTAAAGCAGGCTAGCCATTATGATTCTGGATTCACTCTCTATAGAAACATATAGTGACGGTCTAAATTAAGGTTTAACTCAATATATACTTCAGTTACTTGTGTTTTTGTCACGTGTTGCTCTGTACTTTCTGACATAGATTATATTAACCAACTAGCATAATGAGAAGACAGAAAAGAGGACATTTAGTGGAGAGGTATAGAGGCATAGAGAGAGAAGAGAGAGTACCACACTATGCGTACTGATACTCTTTACTACTCATACGTCCAGATTCCACAAGAGACCACGATGTTTGTATTTGCTTTTATAGCGGCAACAAAAATACATCATCTGTGAAAATTTCAACTGTCTAGCTATCACGATTCATGAGATACAGCCTGTGACTGTGACAGATGGACGGACAGCGGAGGCTTAGTAATAGGGTCCCGTTTGGCACCCTTCGGGTACGAAAAACCTTAAAAGTGTAGCTTGTACTACTTATATAATTTACTCTATGGCTTGTACCTGCCCCTCCAAGTAACTTAGTATTTGAGCGAGCTGTTGCCTCACTCTCACGCACGCAGCCCATTTTACCCCTATGCGAGAGAGCTCAGAGCTCGGTCAAACATCAAGTTACTTGGCGGTAGGTATAGTAAGGGACAGATCTCTGTTAGATAAATGAGTAAGATTAAAGAGACAATTATAAACCAGCATAGTATTGTAAAAGTCATTCAACAAGTTGACGAGTATTTAATTGCCAACAGGAAAATATCATTCTTAAGTTGTTATGTTACATAGTTATCCTGTTTAGTTATATATGGTACAGAATAAATGAATGTAGGTGTGCATAACCGGAGAATTAACGTTATCGCCACTTTATGGTATTATTGTTGGCAAAGCCATCTTAATCGGTTGTGGCATGGTCCTCTCAGATCGATCGGAAAATAAAAATTATAATGAAAATTGTTTCGCCTCTACTATTTGTGTTGTTTCTTGTGACAGCTGTGCAAATTGGCAAGTATTTTTTATTTGTGTTGTTAACATGAGTGGATTATTATACATAAAAATTAAGTTATATTCGGCTATCTGATATGAAAGTACCTAACTGTGTCGTGCTATCTTTTTTCGGAACATATGGAACACCATTATTATGTTATGACAATCTGGTGAAGGTTCAGGAACAGTCTAAATGAAGGAACATACTGTCATTATTAAATATGTGCACAGATTCGTTACATTATATTTACTTTATAACTAAATAATCAATTATGAAGTAAAGAACATTTAAACAGTGGGCAAATGTGGGCATATTTATTGATGTGACAAACATTTCATCAATACGTATTTTTTTACAGATGCGTACATGAAATTCCGTGACAACGCCATCTGCAAGTATGACTGCGCCGAATATTGCCAACTAGAGGGACACAATGCTGGGTCGTGCGTTCGCGCACGCTGTCACTGTGGCTACACCGTTGAGCCATAAACGGCCGGTTTCCGAGACGCTTTTCAATGGTTAAGATTAGCTAGCTAACATATAACTAATTTCAACCAATCACGTGGCACTATCAGCCAATTACGTGTCGCTATTTTTAATAAATCAATAAACCTTGGAACAGCGTCTCGAAGACCGGCTGAAAGTCTACTCTCCTTGTGTATGAGTATAATTACCAAATGTAATACCACCTGACATTAAATATCATCTTCAGATTACGCGACATTTATGTTTTTCAGATGCCCAGTTTACTTTGTCGGTTATATGCCAAGACATAATTAATACGAATAGACAAATGATAGAGATGCCAGCACTTCAGGTTCAGGTTTTAGAATTTTCATGTATTCTTGAAGATAGGCAATCATGTCAAGAATATTATATTCGGTTAGTAGGTTCGTAACTTTGAAGATGCTTATATTAATCAACAGGCTAGGCATTTGAGTAATAATCGGGTTTTAAATAACGGGCCAGGATTTTTGTTAAGTTATGTATGACTGACTTGATAATAAAGCTGCGGCTTACGGCTTAGTCCGTAGTCAATTAATACACTAGCTCAGTCCGTTCTGTCATTACGAATCGAGCCATGTATTAATTAAGGCTAGTATTATCCACGTGTAGGCACCTAAATCTGGTTGCGTTACCAAATCAATTTGTGAATCTGTGGATAATTCATCTAAGACTAATGTGATGTAGGCACCTAGGACTCTAAAGAATTATGTTTTCATTAAATTACATTATTTATCGATCCAATTCTGTCGTTATTTCTTCGAGGTGATAATATTGCCTGGCTGCTTTGGATTAATTTTATCCTCAGAAAAATATATTAGCCCGTAACTCGCATTAATCCATCAACGTGATTGCATTCGAATTGCTGCGATCGTCTTTCCATTTCAAGGGCACCTGTGACCTTGAGGTTCTACGTCACTTTATTGTTTGATCATAATGTTACTTGAACACTCACAACATCGTGGTTTTCGTCTATTAAATAGCAATTTACAGCTGTTTCCAAATGTTGGAAAAATAGTCCATCTTTACATTATACCAAATTCGCGGCTGTGTTAAACCGACTGTTTATCCGAATTCCTTATTTTATTTATTTGGAGAAAAAACAATGACAGGTGACATAATAAAAAATCTAGAATTACAACATAACACAGAACCTGACATCTTAAAAATTTCTCACTATGACATAATAACATAACACAAGACCAGTTTTTTATAAGTATTTACTTTTGTTTACACAATTCAAGATCGAAGTCATTACGTAGTATATTATTGTATATTTCTTTGATCGAAGTTAGAGGAAGGGGATATAGAAATAGGGATAGCTTATAGATGAGACAAAGTACAGATACACAAGGCACACTTACTGAGACATAAAACACATTCAAAAGAGTAACCATTTTAATTTTTGAGAAGCCACTGATATTAACCTATTAATTGATTAACCCACATAGTAAAACTGCACGCTCATAGCAAAACTGCACACAGAAAAACTGCACGGCCAGGCCAAAGGCGACAGACATATTGCTAACATCCATCTCACATATACACAAGCCAACCATACCATACTATTTTATACATATTTCCAATCCTAGATGGAATAAAGGATGGTACCTACCTATAGCATTGCATTGCGTTGTCTGTGTAAATGAGCCATACCTTCCACAATGCTATAACTGAATTCTAGGATTAGAAATATGAAGAAGAAATGTAAAAAAAATATGTTATATGAAAGATTGTGAGGGACTAAATGTGAAGATTGATATGGGATGTATTGAGGGGCCCACTTTTGCTAGCATAATGACCTCACAGTGGCAATGCCGTCATTCACTTTAAAACTTTGCAGGCTATTATACACGGAGTTATAAGCATAAGATTTTTTATGCCAATGTTTTTCTCTGAATACCCAGACTCTATATGAAGGGTTCAAAACATTTATTGGGAATCGCTCAAATTGGGAAGTGGTCAAAATAAGAATTTCTCATTATAAACTAATATAAATCAAAGTGGATAGTGGTCATGTGGGTAGAAGCAAAGAAATACTTCGATTCTTCAGGCCCCGAGCATCGGCCTTGGCGAAGCAATCACTGAAATTCCGATCGAGGTGGGTAGTTTATATTAAAATTCATTGGCGAGTTTCAAACCGACATTTGTTACAAAATCGAACTAAGTTTCAGTTAAACTAACTTTCTGTTACCACACGAGTTTCCGCTAACATCAAACATACCGGGGATAGTATACAATTAGCTGGAGGCAGTCTTTCTCTTGTTAGGTATTTACTAACAAGAGAAGCGTTAGCTTGAGTGTCAAACTTGTAATTGGCTACTAGATAAAAGTAGGCAATACAAGGGCCCGATGCTGCTCTGGGAAACGCGTTTAAATTGGAACGCCACCGCTTCTAAAACGCCCGAAATGGCGTCATTTGGCATTCCGGTAACACATCGCAAATGGATTGCCCCCGGAATGCCCATGGAATGCTACTAAAATAAGCGTTCCATTAGCAATTTGCAAGGCCGCGAGAATGCCTCAAAAACGCATTGCGAATACTGGCAATCCATTAGCGATGTGTTAATACGATTACCAAATGACGCCATTTCAGGCGTTTCAGAAGCGGTGGCGTTCCAATTTAAACGCGTTTCCCAGAGCAGCATCGTGCCCTTTAGGTAGAGAGAGATATATACACTCTGTCTTAAGTCGTGACATTAAATAATGCGCACCACTGCGTAATTTGATTGGCAAAATACGATTGTCTTTGAAGAAAACACGTAGTTGTCTATAAATGTTGCCATCATTTAATGTCAACTTATAGACAAACTGTATTTTATGAACTATCAAAACGCTTTTTTTTCGACAGTAATATGTCAACATAGTGGTGTACAGCATTACGTAGTATATTATATTATCTTTGATGTACAGATCCACCAAGTTATCTAGAGAAATGCCACGCTCTGGCGTCACTATGAAAACGTCACTTCGCTGTCAGTGTGTACCTATGCATCCTATCCTATGCATTGTGTAATTGTGTATGTTTCAAACTGACTTTCAGTTGGAGTCTTGGAGTAGATGGTGGCGCCATCGCTCATTGTGGACTTTTCTACACGAAATTATGTTTATAAAATATAACTATTGTAAATTATACAATTCTAATAATATTGGTTAGACTACACCTACAGTGGAGGTGTCACGTGGTACACGGAGCGCCGTCGCGGCCGAGCGACGTAAAGAAAATAATTCCTTGTATATTGACTTCCTGAAATGGTTAAAACAATTAGTTCCTGACTGTCCTTGTATTTAATCCAAAGTATACCTTTAAGACCTTTTAATGGTCGACATACATTTTTTTCTTTCTTAATAGAAATTTCATACTTATTTGTCATATAATTTTGTAATATTTCACAGCAAAACCTATTAACGTATCAAAATCGAACGCTAAGTCGAAGGCAAAGGAGGCAAGTTCGAAAAGTAAATAATTCAGTTTCAAAACACAATTTAAGTTGAGTCGTTTAAGTGGTGGGTCCTTTGAAAAGCTGTTTGCGATTTAATATCTATATTCAACACCGGGTCAATATTTGCGAACATTATTGGATATCTCCCTTTTGCGTCCACTGCCTCACATACAACCTCCCTCTACTTAGTACTTAGAGTAATTTTACCATTACATTTTAACAAGTAGTACCATTACTTTTGTAATGTTAATCAGGTCCTAAATGTTCTAAATATATGTGTCATTTTAATTGAATGTGTATTTGTCTTCTGTTTGTTTTTGTAATGTAACTTGTCCTGTTTGTAACCCCTGAATAAATAAATAAATATTATGTAAATATTTATACAACGTGTACGCAAAACCTTATAGACGCCAAGTGATTTTTATTACAAGAAAATTATTGTTGAAAGAAAATTTAAAAAATTAACTAAAATTCTAGAAGATATGACCAGTTTTCGTTTTCCTATAACAATTCTAACAGTTTCTCTTAGCTCTGCCGCCTTAAAAACCGCCCGCAGTACACCACCCGCGATAGCACAAAATAGGTACCTAGACCTGATTCACACCCGCCGTTTGTTCCCTTCTTACGTTCATTGCGAGATAGTTAGTTTGAAAGAGATAACTAATGTAGCGCGCTTGCTTTGTGGATTAATCTGCCGCTGCTTTCGTTCGACACACTTATTTGAATATCTCGCTGGATCACGGTAAATGATGGAAGCGGCAATAAATAATTATGGATAAAATAAATAACCGGCCAAGTGCGAGTCGGACTCGCGCACGAAGGGTTCCGTACCATTATCTATAAAAACCGCAAAAAAAAAAAAAAAACATTTTGTATGGGAGCCCCCTAAATATTAATTTAATTTTAATTTAATTATTTATTTTTTAAGTAAATAATATATGTACTCAATATATTTTGAACATTTTAAGCGTCTGCCTGCTACCGTTATTAATATAGAGCAAAAATGAGCAAAAAAAATCACGTTTGTTGTATGGGAGCCCCCCTTAATATTAAATTTCTTTTATTTTTTAGTATTTGTTGTTATAGAGGCAACAGAAATACATCATCTGTGAAAATTTCAATTTTCTAGCTACCACGGTTCATGAGATACAGCCTGGTGACAGACAGACGGACGGACAGCGAAGTCTCAGTAATACTCAGGACCCCCGTTTGGCACCCTTCGGGTACGGAACCCTAAAAATGATGTAAATAGTGATGGAATCGATTATACTCGTCATTCTGAACAACCTATTTTCAGGTTTTGCGTACTTAAAGTTACACGTTGTATATACCAATAAACAAATAAAATATTGAGTAAATAATATAAATAACAAAAAAAAAATGGTTATACCGTACTATCAGTCTGATACCCACCTGCTATCAAAGTGATATAAAGTGAGGTTGTGTGGTCGACCCCGGACGAGATGGAGGGAAGAGCTGAGACTTTGCGATGACACCGGTGTGGTTGAGTCTCATGATCGCTGAGATAGGAAAAAGGGAAGCGAGGCCTTTGCCCAGCAATGGTAGACCACGGGCTCAAATATAATAATAATATAGGTAGGTACAAGGTGTAAATTAATTAACGCAAGTTGTTTTGCGTTAATTAATTTACACCTTGTATAAATAAATAACATCAGACATTATTTCTCTAATTTCGATTAAGTGTTTTATTTCAAAAAACGAGGATATTTTAGTTTCATCTAATTATAACCCTTAATTGATTTTACATAGTATAATTTACACATTATTTTTTTCAGGAAACCTGAAATATGAGATTTTTTTAAATATTGTTCTAGTACTTTGGACTCATATTAACATAATACGTGAGTCGTGACCACACACAACATCCTACTAACACTTTTCGTATCTTGCCAAACTAAGCGTTAAAAACTTGAAAATGTAGGAAATGTGTCAGTTTTTCACTTTTTATTCAAAAACCGTACATATCTTCTTGTTAAAAAATGTGTACGGGTAAATCAAAGAATACAAAAATTTGCGTCAACATTTGTTTTGCTAAAGGCTGTTTTTGCAGAATTCTGAGCTATAATGTATTTAGTTAAATTAAATTGAACAAATGTTTTTACACATTCTTCTCGTACAACTAGTAACTACATACATACTCAACAAAATTAATTACCTTATACATATATCAAATAACTCAATGAAAATGAGGTGATAGCTTACAACCAATAAAATAAAAACCTCAAATTAATGCATCGACCCGCCCCGCCGCCGCCCCGCCGCCGCCCCGCCGCCGCACCGCTGCCGTGTAAAGCATTGAAATTGTAATTTCATACAGCTCAACGTCAGATATATTAAGCGACGTGACACGACAACTATCCAACCATTGTCACTATCGCAGCTATAACGAACATGTATTCTTAATGGCACTATTCCTGGCACAATAACAAGTCGCGGGCTATAAGTATAAGTATAATGCGACCATTAACGGCGCAGTGCACAGCGTATTACCTGAGGCGGCTCTGCTAACAAGCGGAAAGCTGCGACGAAGGAACAGCACTTCACTATACTTTAATGAATAAAATTGTAACCCATTCATGCCCCACAGAGTGACAAGGGCCTTGGCCAACCAATGGCGGATCCAGGGGGGGGGGGGCATGGGGGCCATGCCCTCCCCCCCCCAAACGACCCAGGATTTACTTTTTTACACCCAACTTTTCGGTTCAGGTGCACTTTTACACAGCATACTCAGAAGAAACAGAAAAACAAACAAAATAACAAATAAACATATTTCGGCTGACGCCGCCCTATGAATTCGTATGTTCCTTTTGGCCCAGGAATTTGATTGTCTGGGCTCATCTTTTCGTTTTAATTCAGGTGCACTTTTTACACAGCATACTGAGAACAAACAGATAAAATCGAAATGCCCTATGAGTTTATTTGTACTAGCAGAGGGCCTAAGATTTCCATTCTTTTGACTCAAATTTTCGAATTAATTCAGGTGCACTTTTACATACCATACTCAAAAGAAACAGAAATATATTCTCCATGGAAGCCGAATGGATGTGAATTTTCCGGGGCAGCTCACGCCGCCCTATGAGTTATCATTTTTGAAAGCATCCAGATATTTTATTATTTGGACTAAACTTTTTGATTTGATTCCGGTGCACATTTACATAGCATACTCAGGAGAAACTGAAATATATTCGAAATGCCATGTGATTTTTCCGCTATGCATTTTTATATTCCAGTGGGCCCAGGAATTTCGTTCTTTCGACTCAATTATCCAATTTAATTCAGATGCACTTTTACACAGCATAATATTTAGAAGAAACAGAATATATTTGATATGCTAGCCATAGCCAAAGCCATAGCTATATGATTTTTCTGGGGCTGTTGAATTGATATAAGTTTCTCGTTAGTTGAGTTGTTACTAGCCATGGGACATTTTCGGGGCGGCTCGCACCACCCTTTGAGTTCTTATGAGGTACTCCTCACACGACTTGCTAGCCATGGGGAATTTCCGGGGTGGTGAACGTCGCCCTATAAGCTTCTTGTTACTCGTATTGCTAGCAATGAAACATTTCCGGGGTGGCTGACGCCGCCCTATGAGTTGGTTTTATGAGGTTTTCTTTACTCGACTTGCTAGCGATGGGAAATTTCCGGGGCGGTTGACCCCATTAGTGCCCGTTGGTCTGGGCGAATTTATTGAAGGTTTGTCAAAAGCGGTACAAGGCTTTATGTTGTAAACATTCAATATACCTACTTACTTACTAAATATACTTTATAAATAAGATACTGAACATAGTCAAAATGGCCACCCCCAAAATGAAATCCTGGATCCGCCCCTGGGCCAAACTTGGTGTCGGGTGTCGGGCTAGTGTCCTGTGACATATCTTTACGGCTATAGTGTATCTAATATAACATGTAACTTGACAGATGTCAATATCTGAGTTTCACGAAACCCGTGACCATATTGCTTATAAAAATCGATTAATCAAAATAATCGATACACCCTTTAAACATCTGTGAATCGGGAATAATTTTACAAGATTTTCTAATAGTTGAAAATTAACTAGTTATATCCCTAAGTGCGGCTATCAGTGATGACGATGAAAACTCTTCTGTTAGTTCAACTGAATAAAAAAATTCGATTCTTTCCGAATGTTTTGAACATCCCTAGTGTTTATAAAGTGGATTTTATGAAGTTTTAGGTTAGCTGTCAAGTTGCTTCTAAGCATAGAGTATACCACCGGCGGCACCTTGAAGCGATAGTATAGACGGGACCTACAGATCATACTCACCAACTCTTACTCTTACGATCAAAGGTTATGTACATTTAGTTTAATTTAACTTATTTCATCCAATCAAGGGACACTATTTTGAATTAACCATAGATTAGTTAATTTTAATCTTTGATCAGCGCCTCAGAAATCGGGGGTTAAATATTAGCATTTCACCGGGCTTCAAACCCGCATCATCTGCGTGACAGGCGTTGAGCTCGCCTACAAAAAAACGTCTATTCGTGATAAGAATGCAGTGAAATTTAAATTTAAATCCGTTAACACACACTCAGAGGATAGGACACAACCTTCGCGTTCGAATGTTTTCTCAATACTCAATACTAATCATTTATTGCACTCCATAAGTTAACAAAGATGGTAAGGCAAGGGCGTGGCAAGTTAAGTTTGCCTTGGTCACTGTGAACTTGGTTTGATAATTGGAAACGATTTGATTGGCTAGGCCACCGGACAGTGATGGATGACTTTATAGCATTCTTATCACGAATAGACTATAGACAAATATTTTACTTGGGCTACATTTACTTACCGCGAACGTACACTTACAAATGTAAACAAAATAAGCTCGCCCTTCATATTATATTACGTCTTAGTACGTTTGATAAGTGTTCCTCAGTAATAGTACCCTCTCTAGCCTGTGCGGTCGTTGAGATTGCCCCATTAGCCGGTGTCGTGGAAACGCGACACTGAAACAAGACAGCTTAGGAAACTCTAAACAGAGATAGAAACCCTCAAACTACGTAAAGAGAGAGATGTTAATTGAATAGAAATTCGTAAACCTGCATGCCTAGCACAAAGCACGCCACTCAAGTATGTCGCGCATTTTACCACGTTTAAGTGTCTAACCACACTTTGAAGGGTATAACCTTTTTGGTTGGTCGATCAACTAAGTCCCAATCCCAAGTGTGAAGTTCGGTTAACGAGTTATACTCCTTCGCCATCGCGTGGTGCCATTTATCAGCATCCTCGGCATGAGTAGCTTCATAGTATGTCGTTGGACCGCTGGCATCAACCGATGATACATTATAATGCCTGGAAATCAGGTGGTTTCCTATTTCTTGAGGGGTACCTCTGCTCACGGGCAGGTTGTTCCTCATCCAAACTGTCTGGCTCCACATCCTCAATAAGGGAACTTGGTTCATGAAAAAGATCTTGCTCTTCAATGACTTCCGATGTTTCCGTACTTTGTTGATTTACCGGTCGAGGTGATTCAACTTCGGTAAGCCATCTTCACGTTGTTGTGACATTTTTACTATTTAGTCACACACAAAAAAATCACACACACACCATTCAACACATTTAAAAAAAAAAAACACTAATAATATTTACAGAACCGTTTTTAGGGGTTCGTGCTGATAACGTGTTGTAATTTGGAAATATAATGGTCTAATATGGGAATGAAAATATTGGAGTGATCGTTTTAAATGTTTATTTTGAAGTGAGAAAAAAAGAATCAAAATACAAACATTGAATGTTAGAACATGTTACATACGTACTTTCATGGATACAGCCGACCATTACGATGACCTGCTTTTCGTGCCTCGTGTAAGCCAAGACGGCTGACGGTGCAGATACCGTCACGTAGCTAGTTTTTAGAATTTAGGTTTTTTCCATTGTAATAGAGTCACTTTATATCTTACATCGATTAGAGTCGTAACTGTGTAGAAATTATTAATAAAATAAGTTAAAATCATTTTGGTTTTTCTGGATCCTTCGTTGCGACCAAACGTAATTAACATATGTCAGAAAGAATATGTCTGAGATTATGAAATAAACATAAAAGAGTCTATAATGATTATGGCAGTATCTACAACACATGTATTGAGGTACGTGATTTCATACAAACTTTCACCCCCTATTTTACCCTCTTAGGAGTGAAATTTCCAAAAATTCTTCGTTAATGGATGCCTACACTATGCAAGGTATTATGTGCAAATGTTTCAAGTCTCTAGGTCTAGCGGTTTGGGCTCTGCGTTAATATGATAGCAGTTAAACTTTGGACTCCCGTTTTACCCCTTCCGGAAGTGAACTTTGAAGAACCCTAAGGAACTTACATATATTTTTATTTTATCCAGAAGTTTTGGCTCTGCGTTGAAAATTAACGAATTTGTGCACACAACTTTTTCCCCATTTTCACCTCTTTGGGGTTTAATTTTCAAAAACGCTGATACACGTATTCATTATTTATTATTAGTTAGTCTAAATACGAAATTTGAAGATCCTAACTTCAAAACTGACGGACTTTCATACAAACTTTTACCCCCTATTTTACCCCTTTAAGGGTGGAATTTCCAAAACTCTCTCTTTATTGGTTGCTTACACTATGTAAAGTATCTACGTGCAAAATTTCAAGTCTCTAGGTTCAGCGGTTTGGGCTCTGCGTTAATATGATAGCAGTCAACATTTGGACTCCTGTTTCACCCCTTCCGGGGGTGAACTTTGGAAGACATTTCTTAATTTAGGTATCTCTAGGCCTTTTAAGGAACTTACATGTATTTTTATTTTATCCAGAAGATTCATTTTGGCTCTGCGTTGAAAATGAAAGACTTTGCACACACAACTTCATCCCCATTTTCACCTCTTTGGGGTATAATTTTCAAGAACGCTGATAAACGTGCTCATTAATTATCAATCGTCAGACTAAATACAACATTTTAAGATCCTTAAATAAAACTGACAGACTTTCATACAAAACTTTCACCCCCTATTTTACCCCCTTAAGGGTGGAAATACCAAAAATCCCTCCTTAGTAGATGCTTACACTATCTAAGGTGCACTATGTGCAAAATTTCACGTCTCTAATTCCAGCGGTTTGGGCTCTGCGGTGATATGATAGCAGTCAACATTTGGACTCCCGTTTCACCCCTTCCGGGGGAAAATGTTGAAGAATCCTTTCTTAATGTAGGTACCTCTAGATCTCATAAGGAACCTTTATATATTTTTGTATGATCTAGGAGTTTTGGCTCTGCGTTAAAAATGAAAGAATTAATACACACAACTTCATCCCCATTATCAACCCTTTGAGGGTTGAATTTTCAAAAACTCTGATACATTTGTTAATTAAATATCAATCCTTAGCGTAAATACAAAATTTTAAGATCCTAACTTCAAAACTGACGAACTTTCATACAAACTTTCACCCCCTTTTTCAAAAATCTCTCCTTAGTGGATGCCTACACTATGCAAGGTATCTATGTGCATAATTTTAAGTCTCTAGCTCCAGCGGTCTGGGCTCTGCGTTGATCGTAGTCAGTCATCTTACGATTTTATGTCAGATGTAGATACCGTTGTGTGCTGTACCGTTGTATGTTGTGCAATATGTTATATAATGTTGTATAATGTTAATAATCGAATGTATGTAATTGTAATTGTGTTTAATGTAATCTATTTTATAGTTTGGATACTTTGTACGACGAATTGGATTTTTCTGTCATGTTGTACGAATTTACTTTAAATAAATAAATAAATAAATAAAATAAAAAAATAGCTTTCTTTCGTAATCAATCACATTTGCTCTTTATTATTCTAAAAAAAGGTTTTTTGTTAAAAGTAAAATGATGGACTCAGGGCCCGAATTCTACTGTACACAAGCATACCACAAGCCTGGCACAAACTTGAATACGACGCATTTTGTATTCTACTAAATCTCACAAGCGCCAGCGAGACGCCGGCGTGACGCCAGCCTACTTCGTATTCTACTGTCCGCTGGCGCCGTTCCAAACTTCCAACGCCGCCGGGGCGTCTCGCTGGCGCTTGTGAGATTTAGTAGAATACCAAATGCGTCGTATTCAAGTTTGTACCAGGCTTGTGGTATGCTTGTGTACAGTAGAATACGGGCCCTGGTCTTGAAGCTCTGTACTGTAAGCGTTTATTTATTTTCTTGGTAAGTATTTAATGCATTGTAAATAACCACTCCGTGATCAAAAAATACTACGGAACTTATTTTACACAAACAGTCGCTTCACATACTGATTTCTCAAGCCTGAAACAGAAAAACAAATAAATCATCAAAACAAATAAAATTATATGTGTGCATCAAAATATTTTAACTTCAATGGGAAATTGTGGCTTTTTTATGTGTATTAATATATTGATCTGTATTACCAAAATTGCAATGGTAAATTTTATTACGGTGGTATAATCAGGTCATTCAATAAATGAATAGCATTACCTCGTTTTGGATAATTTACATCTTCATTTGCTTTTGTATTTTGTCGAACGCAATTCACACTTAAAATTTCATTAGGTAGCTGGGAGTTCACCGGCACCCAAGTTGTGGAATGACAGCTCAATAAATTATCGATGCTAGCCCGTGCAGCTGTGAAGTCGATATTTACATTTGTTCCCAGCCCAAGTTTGATGGCAACTTGAACAACGTGTAAAACTTTAAAATCGTTTTCTGCATATCCATTATCTAAAGCGTATTTCTGTAGTGAACTTTCGGCTAGTACTCTGTATTTGGAATCACTTGGATTTTCAATTGTTTCGATTCCCATGCAATCAACATAAATTGTTTGAGTATTACTTATTTCAATAATATCCGAACGACAAAATAGAGCCTCTTGTCCGTACGAGGGGGGGTCACTTCTGAATGTAAGTCTCGTTAAAATTCCTGCTACAACCTGAGTGGTAGCATTATAAACCTTTGTCACTTTATAACCTGCAGCTAATCCGGTTCTCTCGTCGTATTTCTGTAATGATTTATATGCTAATGCTGTGTACTTGGGGTCATTGGGATTTTGCACTGTTATCCCTCCTACAACATCATTGTGTGGCGGTTGTGGAATTACAAAGCATGACACGTCAAACTGTTTTGATCCGTTCAACATCTGGAATATCTCAGAGTAACAGCTAATTACGTCGATGGGGTGAACTGGATTTGGACTAGCAGTAAAGTTGATTCTTGTAATAAATCCATGTACAACTTGAAATGTAACATGATTCACTTTACTAACTTTAAAATCAGTGAATCTATCATTTTTAATGATATATTCTTGCAAAGAATCAATTGCAAGCTTTCTATATTTTGGATCTCTAGGATCTTCGACTACTTGACCGCCGGCCGTATTCGCATGGCATTTAACCTTTATCGATTTAAAGTTTTCCCATTCCCTCTCGTAAATTACTGACAAACAATCTAGATGGCTAGTAACCGGCTTAGCAAGGGGTATACCTGTGAATTTAAGTTTTATAAGCAATCCAGCTACAAGTTGGACTGCAACGACCTGAACCGTTCCAACTTGATATGTAGTAGTATATTTTTGTACTTCTGATATATATTTAGTTAGTGATTCTTCTGCCAGTTCTGTATATCTTGGATTACTAGGATCTTTATATATAACACCTCCCATGTATAAAGGACGACAATTAACATCGATTTTTTTTCTCTTCGACCCAGGCTGTTCTAATATTTCAGAATAACAGTTATATTGTTCTGTACCAAATACATCTTTGTGTCCACCAGTGAAATTAAGTTTTGTGATAAGTCCTTCGAAAACTTCTAATGCAACACCCGTAACATTAAAAACTTCGTATTTATAGACTTTCATTGTCTTTGCAAATTTTCTCAGTGCTTCTCCAGCCAATTGTCTGTATTTTGGATCGTCAGGATCAGCATCGACATCAGGGCATGTAACATCTATAATGGTTTTGTTGTGTAAAGCCATCTGGTATATTGTAGAGTGACAAGTTGTACTAAATTCTTCCAACTTGGTATTGGCTAATTGAACATTGAAGTCAATTGTGAAGAATTTTCCTTCAAGAATCTGGACCGTTGCGTAGACAACACTAGTAACATCAATTTTGGTAAAATTTCCAATTATCTCCGCATATTTGTTCAATGCTTTTTGAGCCAAATCTTGACATATGGGATCAGTAGGATCCAGCTTGTTTGGCATACCTGGTACTGAGAAATATTAATTATAATTAAAGAAATTAGTCAACAGAAAACAAAGATGTCATATTTTGTTTGAGCAACTTTGCTATGAAAACGATTTTATCAAACCAACTTTATTTTTAATTCTCTATACAAATCAGGTGACTGCATAACCCAATATGTATGGAGATAACAAAACCAAAACTGCTCTGATTGGATCTGTTTTAAAGTAAATTTTGTTTTGAATGATATTGTGCCAATAATAAAGCAGTTTACTAAGTATATGGCTGCTAACTGTATCTCAGAACTATTCCTCAGAATCGGAAACGTGACAACGCCTTAGGTACTTCTTGTGAAATGTATTGCTGTTCCTATTAGAAGAGAGCATTTTGATGTCTGTCGGGTCAGCAGTTAATAATTAAATTACCTCCAGCATCGCAGTAATATGATATTAACGCCACATTAAAAAATAAAATTAACCAGGTCTTCATGACTTGCGGAAAAACCAAAAATCCCTGAATGATTAAATGCAGGCGTTAAGTGCTAACTGTTTTATACGCGAACTGGAACTGAATAATCGTTTTGTTTCGGTTAGCAAACTAAGTTATCCATTTTTTTTACTATAGGTACAATTAAAAATTACACTGACTGTTATTAAACTTACACAGAAGGAAGGTAAATGTAAAAAATCAGCTAAGTGCGAGTAGGACTCGCGCATCGAGGCTTCCGTACAAATTGCATTTTTTGTGAAGGAAACACACATTTACGGTTATCGTATTTTGCAATTGTAGGTATTGTATCTTTTGAGGTTTCCGATTGTTAAAAGGAAAAATTGGGAACTCTTAAGGTGCGTACTGACTGACGTCACGTTACGCGTTACACAGCGAGCATTACATGGCATGTTGAGCATAGAGCAGGAAGCCAGGAACAGTTGACGCTCGTTGCTCGCTGGTTTCCCCGTAACACTAAGTACTGACTGCATGACTGCTCACTGTGTACGTGTAATGCTCGCTGTTCAAGTTCAACGCGTAACGTAACGTCTCAGTCAGTACGCACCTTTATAGGATAACTTTGTTGTACATCCGTCTGTCTGTCAAGACTTTTATATCGAGAACACGATGGACGTTTTATATCAATTGCCTGGGTTTGTGGTATTCTATAGCTGTGAAAAAAATCAACCTTCTAGGTCAATGCAATCGAATGCTACGACTATTTATGCCGTAAAATTGTTGGATTTTCATAGTAATCGCAATGAACCCAAAAGCTATAGGGTACTACTACCCGTTGTCCTACAATCATGAAATTTTAGCAAAAAGCAAGGTCATATAGCACAAGTAAATCAAAAAATCTTTGCAAAAATAATATAATTTGGTTTTTATGGATGACATCATAATTACATAATTACATCTGTTACGCTCTCCTAGTGTGAAATTGTATATAGAATATAATTATATTTTCAAACTCCCTCTCCTCTCGACCACGCAACGCTTCTCTGCGTTATACAGTTGTAATGTAAATAGGTAAAAATATATATCCAGCGAGACACAATCCTCAAGGACCACATCTAGTCTGCCAGTTTATTTCTGATTCCAAAATACAAGAATGATTTTCAAGGCAAAATATATTTGATAGTCATTAGATACCTATAAATATATACCTGTATTCAATAGCAAGTCATTACGCATATTTCCTGTCTTATAAAAGAATGTCAATCATCCAAAAGGCTCAATATTTAGAAAGTCGACATCGTCAAGGGAGTAATCAATTCAGAAAAATAGGTACACTCTCTCATAATTTATTTGAGATGCCTTTTGGGATTGGTCGGAGTAAGCCACCGTAAATGAGAGTGAGCCAATTAATTACGTGGAGTGGCTCATTATGAACAATTGGTACCTGATACACAGGAGCGTTTTTAGGGTTCCGTAGAGAAACAAGGAACCCTTATAGTTTCGTCAAGTCTGTCTGTCCGTCCGTCCGTATGTCACAGCAACTTTATTTCAAAACTATTAGGACTACACAGTTGAAACTTGGTACGTAGATGTATTCTATGAACCGCTTTACGATTTTTATACAAAAACTGAAAAAAAAAATAGGGGGGCTCCCCATACATACATGTAACTAAAACCAAAAAAAATTGTCTATAGATAGGTCTTTAAAAATGAAGTGTAGGTTGCTAAAACCATTTTTCCTCAAAGTCAAGACCCATCCAAAGTGGAAAAAATTGTGTCCCCCCCCTCTAACTTTTAAAGTAAGAGAGTGATAAATCTATAAAAAATATATGCTGTGTATCTCAATATAAACTTACCCCCCGCGCCATAAAAAGTGTCCCGGCGCGCGGTATTTTCCATTTTAAAAGAAAACATTACACGATATATAAATAGTGGCCAAGTGAGAGTCGGACTCGCCCATGACGGGTTCCGTAGTAGCAAATAATTATATGACTGGGTGTTTGTGTTATAACTTTGTTTTTCATAGTGTTTGTTTGTATGAATGACAAAGTTATAAATGTTTTATATCTTAAAAACTGCTTATTATATTTTATTCAAACCAATTTTCGTTAAAAGATTGTATTACAATCATTGTATTAAGATACACAGCATATATTTTCGGCGAACCTTTCGCGATTGCGAATCACATTGCGCTGAAACTATAAGAGATATCGCTTTTGTATGTATAAAAGGATTATAATAAAATCAAGGATTATTTCGTTCCTTCACACTTTTTATTTATCATGTACCGGTTTTCTTTTAAAATGGAAAATACTGCGCGCCGGGACATCTTTGAGGGCGCGGGGGGGTGACGCCTGCCCCGGAGAGGGGGGGAGAACAGATAAACTCCATTTTTTACATTGAAAGGCTCATCTGATCAACGTCTTTCCTAAACTGTGTTGTATCACTCTTAGAAAGTGTCTCCAGTGAATCAGGCCTGACTAATGGAACGCGAGTCAACACTATCTTGGCCCTGGCAGAATACCAGCGTCACAGATTCGTCTGTGACATTGCTGAGTCAGGGCCATTTCACTGCCGTGGTACAGTCACATAACCACACAGCTGTAGGTACCTACTGTTAATTGCATAGTGCGTGCTATTAAGTGCCGTCTATTTAAATTGTTTTTTTTTGTTATTAATTTATGTGTGTGTACCATGTCCTTTGAATAAATGATTTATCTATCTATCTATCTATCTATCTATCCAGCCTCCAGAACCCACTGATGGGTAATGGCCTCCTCTTCCTTACGCCATTTGTTGTGGTCTTGAGCCAACCTAAACCACTGTTGTCAGGTAATTTTGGCGATGTCATCCTACCATCGGGCGGGTGGTCTCTCGGACTTCGCGCATCCCTGGGCCACCATTCTGTCATCGCCTTGGTCCATCTACGTCCCTCCTAGCCAAGTGTCCCGCCCGTCTCCACTCCGCTTACCCATATCTACGACCTTGGTACGGCGTCGTGTCTCGGCGTTAGGTATGTGGTCGAGATTCCGAGTATTTCCGAGCATGGCGCGCTCCATTGACCGAGTCAACACTATTCTAGGAAAAAAATGATATATATAGATTACACAGGGCCAGTGACTGACTCCGAATGCGCGAAAAGTTAGCGCTAACCCGGAAAAAAACCCAATGTAAATTGATTTAAAGTCAGTCAGAAAAACTTACAATGACTACCTGAGTCCATTTAAACAGTTGAAGAGTGTTGGCGCCGCTAGGGTTTGCAAGATCCGGAACTTTTTACTATCCGGATATTATCCGTTTTGAAATTTGATTATCCGGATATCCGGATAATATCCGGATATTAAAAAAAAAAATACAGAGTAAAATGTATGGAAATAGTTGTTTATTTAACTAAATGGACTGCGAATATTTAAAAAAATAAAAAACAATAAAATGCATGGAAATTGTTGTTTATTGAACTGAATGGACTGATGTGATCGTATGTAACAATAATAACAGCTTCATAAGTAATCTTATCTTATACCAATCAAGTAATATTTTACCCTAAATTCTGAATTACATAAAAACATGCTGCCTACAAGTTTCAAATCAAATCAAAAATACCACGTGAGTTTGTGTTGTAGTTGTAGGCTGCAACTACAACACAAACTCACGTGGTATTTTTGATTGCACATTGCAGTTCATTTATTCAAACTACAACTGTTTTTTCACAAATGTTATTTTTTTATGTCAATAAATAAAATATATAATTTACATGTAGGAAAAATAAACGACGATTTTTAGAAACTTACCTCATAGTAACACAATTATTCGCGTGTAATGCGTCACCAAAAAAAACAACAACACTCTAACTTCGCAAAAGGGTTTACCTGAGACTGAGAAAAGGACCCTCCCCTCTGATTACCTATTCCATCCAACGCTACTGCATGCAACGCGATTGGCCCGTTTAGCACAATGACTCTACAATGCGGGCACGGCGCATGTAGCAACTGCGTGGTAATTATTAATTGCTATAGTTGGCCAAATTTAAGAGGTGCCGTTTGACGTTTACTTAAGTCATGAAGATATGGTTCAATGTTGTGTATGCAGCTGTTTTTTTTCTATGGATATCTTAAACGTCAAATGGCACCTAATAACTTTGTCCGACTGTAATGTATGAAATTAAATTAAAATCTCTATCTACATTTAACATTACATTAAATAACTCTTTGAAATTGTCATTAATTTATACAAAGCAAAAGCAAAAAAGAGACGTTATACATTATGTAGGTAGATATAGCAAAAAAATAATAAAAAAAGATTTATTTTTTAGGATGTTTTCATGTCAATCTGACATAACTTTAAGATCCGGATATCCGGATTTTACGACAGAAATTATCCGGATCCAAAAACTGGACGGATATCCGGATAATCGGATATCCGGATATCCGGATCGCAAACCCTAGGCGCCGCTACTGACTTTTTCACTGGCCCCCAGTATATCAGACATTGACAACTCCATAATTCCATATTTCGTATAGACTTCTATTCATTTATTTATTTATTTTGATTTGTTGATGTTTCACAGCATGAATTAAAACAATAAAAATAACAATAATATAAACAGGTAGTGCCAGTTACGAAACACATCCATAAGAAATTTTGAATGGGTAGATACCTATTTAAATACATTAAAAAACATTGAATATTGAATTTACCTAATTACATACAATGCAGAACAGAAAAAAAAAATACAAATAAAAATAAAAATAAAAAGGCAGTGTCTGTGTGTACATGACGGTGTATGTGTGTGCGAGGGTGTGTACGTGGGTGTATGCGTGTGTGAGTTCCTTTAAATTGAGCAGACCTTGCTGCTTGACAATAGATGTTCAACAATGTTCATCAAAGTCATTCAGAGAATAGTACCTCAAGTTCGAAATAGTCGCACTTACACATCCGCACACAGCTAGCTCGCAGCGAGAAATATTACTTAGCGTAGATTGAACTGTCGGAGATCCCGTCCCGTATGAATATTGATGTACCCGAGTTGATTGGCGACGGGGCCGGCTGCAGCTCAGTGTGAATCCCGCTGAAGAATAGCCTAGAACTGCAAATAGGAAGTTGTGACGTCACCTGTGATCTGGATAGATTTATGGAGAGTACTGTGATCTGTTGGTTCGGATTTTATTTAGGTTGAATCTTCATTTTTGTGACCAATGCTGCCGCATATAAATTCATGGATGAAACGTGAATGTTGCCGTGAATGCAAGAAACTGTGTATAAAAATTTAATGGTCATAATACTCAACCCCTTTCCTCAGAAAACGGGTAGATAAGTAGACAGAGTCTTGATCTCCAATTGATGTACTATACAACACAGAAGGAAATATCACGATAAGGTATTGTTAATAAATACCAATAATGGTTTATGTATACTAGGAATTGTTCTAAAGCGATAATTTCCATATGGTTCCCTTCCCGTTGACGTATAATTACTAACATCCGACAGTGTTACGGAACCCCTGTTACTTTCATGATTCTATACTTTATTGCACAGAAAACATAATACAGACACTTAATATTGGAAAAAACATTCTATATAATCTATTATGATGGGGCTTAGGCTTTGTCTGTCAGTCACAAAGCGAGTTCAACGTTTTATAAATAAGATCTTTACAAGTCTCATGAAATAAACATTTAAATTTCAAGGACAGCCTACCCCGTAGTTTAAACGACACTCACTGCAGTCCAGTCTTGTGTAATGCCTAAGTAAAAAGCTGCAACTTAATTAGGTTAGTTCTAAGCACCCCCCTGAAATGTTAGGCCCTCTAATTAAAACTTTAACAACAGGGTTGGCACAATGTCCACTTGTTTTTCATAGAAAGGTATCCAGTTATACAAGACCATTACGTTACCTTTAACTTTTTGAATATTTTGTTTAATGGATCGTAATATCGATCTTAAATTTCATAGAGATCATTTTTGTCCTTGACACTTTATTTCTAACTGCAACACTTATTGTTTGAAATTGCTAAAACCGCAGGTAGGGACATGTTTTAAGGAAAAAGGGGGGAAAGGGGGGAAGGAGCTGAAATTCGGCTTGGCAACATTCAGAGACGAATTCAGCAGGCTTTTTTTCATCGGAAAAGTCACGTTGCCTAAATGGCTCACAAAATGCCGTTGAAACGGTAAAAGAAGCCTATTTTTTAATTTTCTACCAGTCTAAATTGGTGTGTGTGATTAAAATTTCGTTATTTCTTACTTTTGAGTTCATTTAAAGTCGACTGATTGAATGATTGATTTCGGTTAAAACTAGGTTGTCATCTTAGAATGTTGTCATATTATTATGACACAAATTACGTTTTTTTTATTCTCAAACAAGTGTTTCATACTGTTATTTTGCTAAAATCTGTGGCCTTCACACCTTTTTCGTTTTATTGATAACATTTCATTCAAGAATGTAGCAAAACAGATAAAAATGTCCTTTCATCTATGTTTCCTCTACATTGAATGGCATTAGAAAATGACACACACTACAAATTATCACAGAGCCTTTGATGTGATCTATATCGTCCTAAATCTATTACGATAAGTGCTCTACACTTCGTTAAAGCACTTAGACTAGGTATGTTGTTATCTAGGTAATTTTATCACTAGTAACTATTTTGAATGTAGAATCTTGTTCATTTATTGACGAAAAAAACAGACTAGGTTGCTAACTAAACCATAGATTTTAATAAACTAAACTCACTGTATTATAAATAAATAAATAAATAAGTAATAAGGATATGACAACTTAAAATCCGATTCCAAACCTACACAAACGAATGGGGATGGGACATATCGAGGGTATTCTGGCAGAACCGGATAAGTGCATTTTTTTCAAAAAATTAGTTAAGTACACAGGCATACCTCGTTTTTTTTCTATTTTTTTCTAGCAAAACCGTTTAACTGCACAAGCAACAACAACGGATTTATTGTCTGTGTAGAGCAGTTATCTGACACTATTTGCCTTATCCATACAAGGAAAAAGTTATAAAATGGCTTATGACGATGCTTAAATAATTAAGTGCAGTGATAACAAAATAAACGCATTTACTCTCTTTACCCTTAGAAATATCTATTCATAATGTCAATTTACATTTACAGGTAAACCAATACATTGGACTTTATCCGGTTCTCGCTGTTGAAATAAAACCAATTCTTAGATTTGTTGACAGGCAAAACAGAATAAGTGCCTGATAATGTTGTAATAGCAAAATCAAATATGTACGTGTTATCTAAGTGAATATGTTATCTAAGAACCTATTCAAATATTAAATTATGTAATATTTTGTAATTTAAATCCCTAAAAAAGAAAAAGTTTGCGTCAAGGTAGTGCAGTTATTCTGTTTTACCTGAAATACAGAAATCTGCTGTAAATCTCTGAGATACCTACCTATGGATACCTGGTATACTACTTACTATTGTTCATACTATATTTGACGAGTTTGTGTCAAATTTATTGAAAAAATCTTGTATTTAACACGTCAAAATACAGAATTGTTAAAACTTATCCGTTTTTACCTGTAAATATTTTTGTGAATGACTGATTTATAAAAACATATAAGTAGTAGGTATTTAATTTTTATTATAAGCAATTAATACACAAGACACAAAATAATATTATTATATCGAGGCAAACTCCAGAAAAACTAAACAGAGAAAATCACAAATTTTCGTCCTCTTCATCAACATCTTCAGCGATATTTTTGACTGTCTTCAAACTTTTGAACCAAGGTTCCAGTTCCTCCGGTATTAAGTCCTTTGTTATTAGGTTAACAGGTCCTTTTTCTTTGACTCTGTGATAGGCAATGATTCTAAATAGATCCTTTTCAATTCTTTTGGAAATTCATTACATTCCTTTTGTTTTGTTCATGTAGTTCTGGTCTTCTTAACATCTCTGCTAGCAACGTCTATGTAATTAAAATTTTCACTCATGTCATAGTTGAAGAATTTTTTTTTCTCCTTTTACGAATCTCAGTCGTTTTATTTTAAGCCATTGCACCTTGTTTCCTTCGTTGTCCTTATCTTTGTTATTTATTATCTTAGAAGCCAGATGTTTCAAGTCATAAAACTCATGATACTTGAACTCTTTTGTTTTGTATGGCTCCTTCTTAATTTTCTTGACAATCTTATTATTTTTATTACATATATTTTTCTGCGCCTTGCACGTTGGCATATTGTAATCCAGTCTTGCTTGGAATAAACCGAGGTTTCTTTCTTTTGTGTTTCAATAGCGCTGTGCATAGAATCTGCCTCCATGTATGTATGTCCTGATTCCAGAAACTTTTGCTCAATCATTTTCAGATTTTCAATTTTGTGAACAGCCCACAAAAGCAAAGCAGTCACATATTGATTTCTATTCTGACCTGAGCAAGTATCAGAAAAAAAAACTGATTGTCAAGAAAATTAAGAAGGAGCCATACAAAACAAAAGAGTTCAAGTATCATGAGTTTTATTACTTGAAAGATCTGGCTTCTAAGATAATAAATAACAAAGATAAGGACAACGAAGGAAACAAGGTGCAATGGCTTAAAATAAAACGACTGAGATTCGTAAAAGGAGAAAAAAAATATTCTTCAACTATGACATGAGTGAAAATTTTAATTACATAGACGTTGCTAGCGAACAAAACAAAAGGAATGTAATGAATTTCCAAAAGAATTGAAAAGGATCTATTTAGAATCATTGCCTATCACAGAGGCAAAGAAAAAGGACCTGTTAGACCTAATAAAAAAGGACTTAATACCGGAGGAACTGGAACCTTGGTTCAAAAGTTTGAAGACAGTCAAAAATATCGCTGTAGATGTTGATGAAGAGGACGAAAATTTGTGATTTTCTCTGTTTAGGTTTTCTGGAGTTTGCCTCGATATAATAATATTATTTTGTGTCTTGTGTATTAATTGCTTATAATAAAAATTAAATACCTACTACTTATATGTTTTTATAAATCAGTCATTCACAAAAATATTTACAGGTAAAAACGGATAAGTTTTAACAATTCTGTATTTTGACGTGTTAAATACAAGATTTTTTCAATAAATTTGACACAAACTCGTCAAATATAGTATGAACAATAGTAAGTAGTATACCAGGTATCAATAGGTAGGTTTCTCAGAGATTTACAGCAGATTTCTGTATTTCAGGTAAAACAGAATAACTGCACTACCTTGACGCAATCTTTTTCTTTTTTAGGGATTTTAATTACAAAATATTACATAATTTAATATTTGAATAGGTTCTTAGATAACATATTCATACTACAAGTTAAGTTTTATGAAGATAATATGCTTTACCTTTACACTATGATTTCTCAAAACTTAAATTGCGTTTATCTCCGTTTGTCATATTGTGCACATAGCCGGTTCTGCCAGAATACCCTCGATATATAAAGTTGTCAAAAAATACAGATCAAATTAAAATATTTTTATGTACTTGAACCAATAATATTATTGTTAATTGAAACAAAGTTACTAATACCGTTATTATTATAACAACGAAGTAAAATGACAGTTCCGATGTTACCGCTTATTGGTAGAAAATAAATAGTGATGGGGTCAAGAATGATTTAGTTCATTCTAATGTCTCTTTATAGGATGATATTGATAGAAATGATAAGAGAGCTAGTAATGCTAGTGCATATAGCTTGTTCAAACTGAAATGACACGCCTCACTCATTTAGTTGCGAATAATAAGTAAGAAAAATTAAGCACTTGCAAATATTATTATTAATCGTTTATTGCAGGCATAAAAGCCCATAGAATAAATTACACAGTTCAAACATGTCAACAATAAAATCAAAAGAAAATTCGAATAAATACAAAAATTCAAAAATTATTAAAAAACTCGGAGAACTCACATGGTTTCGTTGCTTAAAGCCCCACATCGCTCCACTGCAGCCTACGAGCACGGGTTCACAATCCGCGCTACACGGCTGTGGAATGAGCTTCCCTGCACCATCAGGGACAGTCCATCACTAAATATCTTTAAAAACCGTCTAAAGAAGCACTATCTTTCATTGTCAATTTAGATATATACTGGTATGTATTAGTGTATTCATACGATATTTATTGTTAAGCTGTATTTATGTAACTGTGTATGTAGTCTATTCCTTAGCAATAGGTTCTTATATGTACCTATGTGTAATAATAATATCTATGTATTATAGGTACCTACTAGAATAGTTTTATTGTACGCGCAATTCTTCCCCTTACCTATCATCTCCGTCTCCTACCCAACATGGTTTGCTGGAAGAAATCTCTTATTAGAGATAAGCTCGCCTTTGTACATTTTTTTTCTATGTTAAGCTATTTTTACTGTCATGTGAGTACAATAAAGAAATTACGAAATTACGAAAAAATATGTTCACTATCACACATATTCACATAGCACAGCAGGGGAAGAAGGACCAGCACCTAGGCTACCCACGCGTATGTAACCTCACCCAGTGCGCCAGCAGCGCCGAGTCCCACCGACCGTCCAGCCAACATGCGAAGAATGGAGTTGGAGCTGCCACGTACGCGAGCTAATAGCGAGGCGCTGCGTTTCCTAATGATCGCGGCAAAGCTGTCGACCCTTGCCTCCGCAAACATGCCTGAGGCCCTGCAGTACCGCCGCAGCCAAATTAACACCCTAAACGCATTGTTGTACTGAAAACGTAGGGCGCTGTATGCCCCCTGCGTATAGTTGACCTATAGGCTACACGTGTAGTAAAACTGGCAGTATGTCCTGAACAATGTTAATTTTGATTCTTTACTACAACGAGCGAACCTGCAAGCCAGCATGTTACAGCGAACAGCCAGCGCCCTACGTTCCCTTTCAATGTCACAGACATCTTTGAGGTCGTCAGTGACCTACTGGCCCAGGTACTTAAACTTCTTAACCCTGTTCAGAGGAGAATTATTAAGGTAGACTGAAGGCTGTTCAGAGCATGTTTTCGTGCCTGGCTTGAAAACCATTAGCTCACTCTTTTTCTCGTTGTACCTGAGCCCATGGGCCTCCGCATAAGACTCACAAATATGCAACAGTGCGCATAGTGCACCGATCGAGGGTATCAGCAACACCATATCGTCGGCATAAGAGATGTTATTAATATTTTGTCCGTCAGTATGACATCCAACTCTAGTGCTGCTAAGTTCCTCAAGTAGGTTATTTACATACAAATTAAAAAGTTTAGGAAAAGTGAGCCCCCCTATCTCACATCACAGTCCAGTCTGTATGCACCAGAGCATGACCCCGCCCACCTGAGACAATTGTTTGGATTATTTTACCAGAATCTTAACAAACGTGTTATTTCTGGCGGTACACTCGTTTCATTCTGCATTTTCGCCTAGAGTATCGTTGGCTCAATCAACCTGACCTTAGACAAATCTAAGAAACATGAAAAAACTTGCGTATTCCTGGCGGTATAGTACTAAACAGTCTGTTTCAGACAGAAGATAGCACTTTCCGTTGAGAGTCCGGGCCGGAACCCGAACTGATGGTCATTCAATGTCAAGTGCCTAGCTAACTGTTTATCAAGCAAACTATCGTTGCCAAAGATATGGGCCTATAGTTATGTCAGAAGCATCTCCCGTTTTATTTTTGACAATAGGAATAACCAGCGTGTACATAAGGTCATTAGGCCAGTAAGAGTGACTTATACACAGGCTAAAAAACATCGCTAGTACCCTACCTAGATGGAACCCAGCATGCTGCAAGTGCTCGATGCTGCAATAGAATACCTCACAAAAAGTGGGCACAATTTGCTTCTGCCACCTCAAATGGCAAAAAGCGTAATGGTTTCAAATTTTCAATATCATATTAAATTCTGACAAATATTTATTACATATTCTGAATGTAAAGAATTTCTCTATTCATTTTCATTCTTTATAGAATGAATGAGAACATCACTATCAGACTGAACATGGCAACTTTATTTCAAGAAGTAAAGTTTGATGTTGTCAGTTTACTTACTCTTTATAGGTTAGAATTAAATATCATTGTGATGTGTGTATGTATAGTATAGTACATACCATTAAATACCTACCATGGACAAAGTCAAAAAATATTTTTGGACATTATTATGATAAATGCGTCATCGTGATAATTGATCAAAGGTCACTGAAACATAATTTCTAGGTATTATTCTGGGTAAATATACCTGTACTATCAAAATAAACGACCTTTCCAATTTTCGATCTTATCTCAAGGCAGATTTTAGATTTTGTTTCTGCATATTTTTACAAGGCACTTAGATAGATTGTCCGATATGTTATTCCCCTTATCGAAGCATCGATTGCTATCGAAACAATGATAAAATCTGCCTTGTAAAAATAATTGTCCACAGATATCTTTATTATTGTTTTTATATGATTATCTTTGATTGGCCTTAGTATAAATTATGATTGAATCGTCGTGTGCCGAAAGATTGTGGTCTTCCACTATTGAAGATGGGCGTGCTTGTGAAAAACATTGTGATCCTCGCGTTAGCGGTGTGCTGTAAGTAAACATTATGATTATAGCTTTAATTCATCTTCATAGAGTCAAGAGTGCCTCTTCACTACTGGAGGTTCAGCTCTCCATTAATTCCTCTCTGTCCTTGCGATTCTACACTGGCCCCTCACGTCAATTCTCTGATGTTCCGGAGCCACGTTTTCATGTTCATACATATTCTTTATTTGCGCAAAGGCGAGCTTATTTCTAAAGATTTCTACCAGCAAACCTAGGCAAGACAGGAAAGATGGTTCTTCCTCCTTCTGCCAGCGCGTCTTCTCCCTTCAACCTTAATACAACCATGCAACCAGATGCAGAACCCAAAACAGTAAGAACCTTTTACTATGCAAGCTTGGCCGCCGGAACCTAATGGGGCGTTTGCCTGTAATCTGGTTTGATGGAAGAAATCTCCCTTTATTGTAAAAAAACAAACCCAGGTCTTGGATGTTTACATGTTATTGATGTCTCTGTTTCTGGTTCCCACGACACAGGGTATCCTAGCGTGGGGCCAGAAGCAATGTTTGTGCCTGTCTGTATGTATATGTTATACAAATACAAAAAAATACAAAAGCTTTATTTCCGTAACAAGCTTAATTATAGGTATTGAGTATGTGAAATCTAAGCTTGATTATGAGTAGGAAAAGTTAATTTTAATTTATAAGGTTATTTAAGTTTGACGTCAAATGCAACGTTACAAAAACGGTAAGTTGTGAAAGTACATTTAAATTAAGGTAAGTATCGGTTAAGTTTAAAAATAAAATAAAAATAAATAATAATAAATATAAAATAATAATAAAAATAAATAATTATGTGTTTGTTTTTGATTTTTATTGTTACTCTTGCTTTTGTGTATAATAATTCTAGTACCATTTTATTTTCTATGCAATAATAAAGAATGTGAATGACACCACATTCACCGTGTGCGGAAAATTTTGAAAAATATCCTCTGTTGCGGCGGTTTGATATGCCTGATAGCTTTGATCTCCATTCATCAGATCCTTGTTTAAGTCACCGGAAAATAATAAGAATCGTCAGTAGATCAATTTACAAATTTTATCCCGTTACTAGATAAACTAAAAATAGTAAACGAGACCGACAGGGTTTAGTTTAGTTTACATGTCAACCTACTACGAATACATTCAAGTTTTAACCAGTTTACCTTTTTACGGTTAGTTTATCAACTTACCAACAAACCTACTGTACAGTTTTTTTTGTCAGTTTATCTTCTAATTGTATAAAATTCGTAAATTGATTTGCTGACGGTTTTGTCTATTTAACGGTAACATTATACACAGTTCCGGCAGTTTGATATGCCTGAATCCTGATCCTTATCCCGATCTATTCCTGTCCTATCCTGCCTATGTTCAACTGTTTTTGTGCTGTTGATTTTGTAAATAAATAATTAGATTTGATCGTCAGTCATCAAATCCTATAAACATAATACCTACCGGTTTAGTTCTAAGATAGCTACCTTATCTGTATTCCTTTGACATCTAGAACAGCTCGTTAGACAGCCTTTGAAATGGTATGCGATTTTAATCATAATTACAATTAAAACTTTAATTTTCTAGCTGTCACTGGCAGCGTGGATAGCGATGATTCCGGGAATATGATCCAAGTTGGCGAGCGAGTTGGAATGTTCAACGAGTACTATGTGTATTCGAGGTAAGTATAATACATGTAAAACAAAATACATAGTGAGGAATCAAAGTGAGATCTTCAGGTGTGGCGATTGGCCGACTCTCCGTCAATTGACTAATTGCCTAAACGCTGGCGATACATGCATCTCTCTGTAGAAAAATGTGTGACGCTATTTTTTATGTTTGCTCAGAAATAAACCTGATCCCAGATATTATTATGAAAAATCACCTTGCAGAACTAACTTCCGCAACCCAACACAAGTGTTGGCGACCAACGAGTCTGTCACACTATCCGACATACTTCCGACAAGGGACACCGTCGTCATAGTGCATGGCGCTGATGCCAGTGCTACGACTTCATTGAATCTGCCTTTGAAGGATGGTAAACTCTCATAAATCATAATTTTCTTTATCTAAGCGAGCTGTCACTATGCGCGTCAGACAGAAGTCTCGCCTAGTTTCTTGTAGTAGTGGTAGCAGTTACTTAGAAGTTCACGAAAACGGTAACTACCCCTGGCCCCTCAGTAATTAATTTTGAGTGTCATTTTAACATCATGATTCATATGTCTTCACCTACCTACCCCCTCTGTTAAAGTTACATTTCTGAGACAAAACAGCTTTTACAGTCTTAAACAATTTCCTTTCAGCATACCTATCAGTCCAAGACTACAACATCATTGTAGTAGATTGGTCTATATTTGCCAATCAGGGCTATGCGTCGGCCTCAGCATCAGTACCCAGGATCGCGGCAGGGCTGGCAGAGTTCATTGAACTGGTAGTAGAAGCTGAGGCAGTTAGCTACGCTACTCTACATATGGTCGGTTTTGGTCTGGGAGCACATGTAGTAGGAATAGCCGGCAGAACCGTATCTGGAACTGTTGCAAGGATCACTGGTAAGAATGAGGAACTGTACATTTTAGTTAGGTACATTTTGAATAATTCTGACCACCTTTGGCCGAGTGCACAAAATCCTGTGTCAGTAGTAGTCAGTACAGTATAATTTGATACGTCATCAGTCAAGCTTTGAGTAAAAGAAAAACTTTGAGCCTACAGTTTTGCATCCAAAATATCTACACAGACCTCTGATACTCGTAATATTTCTAGGGTTGGACCCAGCTGGTAGTGGATGGGACCTAAACTCCCTTCGCTTGAGGTCTTCTGATGCTGACTATGTAGAAGTCATTCACACTGATGGCTTCGGCTCCAGAGCTAATGGCATTGGCGAACCGATTGGACATGTTGACTTCTTTCCAAATGGAGGCAGGTAAGTTAAAATGAGTTTCAGCTATAGCAGGACTTATACGAATGGAGTTGATTGCCTAAGCTGCATTTTCTTCTTATCGTGCTCCTCCAATAAATTGTGTGGCTGGCGGTCAACTCTCCATACTCCTTCCTGTTCTTCTCCAAGCGAACGTGTAATCTCCTAAAATAAACGGCCACATTACATCGAAAGCGGGTCAGGGGCACACATTAATAAAGAGTTAATAGGGGCCAGAACAGAACCAACGTGTATGTATGCCTGTGTCCGCTTGTTTCATTATCGCCTACCTCGATTTCTTTTTCCACCACAAGACGATCTAGTAGCAGTAGTAAATATCAACATGCATAGATAGCTTCACGCCTTTTTCCATACAAAGAAGTAGGGGCTCGTGATCCCACGATTCCTCTATTTGAATACCTAATAGTTAAGTAGATCCAACATTCTCCTCAGCACAAATCAGCCTGGTTGCTCCAACAACTTGTGCAGCCACAACCGGGCCTGGGAGCTATTTGAGTCCAGCATCTTGAGCGACCACCTGATGGGAGCCCGATGTGACACCCTCGCACTCATGTCTTCTAATAGGTGCACTGGACCGCAACTGGCTTTGGGAGGCAACGACTATATGAAGTGGGGGTAAGAATCGCCTTCGTGTTTTCGCGGGAATCCCACTATGATGACACGACACTGTTTACTTCATCGTGGATTCGTCGCTTGTAAATTTTAATGAGGTCTTCCTGTTAGGACTTCACTTTTTGATTTCTATCACGACGGTCGTCCAACGGATAATTAATCGTGTTGTCATAGTGGGTTCAAAGCAAGTATTTTTTTTACCTTTGAAAGTATGGATATAAAAAAGCTTCTTGGCCTATTTGGCAGGTAGAAACGTAAGATGTGAGACCTCAGTTCATTAAATGTTTATCTACACCTTTCCCCAAAAATAAGTAAGTTCGTATGAACTGTGCCACTTTATACGACTTGCAACTGCTATCAAATACAGGGCGACATTGACATTTCGGCTTTGTTTCGCCCTATATTTGATACTACCAGTTGCAAGTCGTATAAACTGGCCAGTTCATACGAAATTACTTACTTTTGGGGAAAGGTGTAGATAAACATTTACTGAACTGAGGTCTCACATCTTTAAACTACGTTCGTACTGGTATTCATTCCAATAGGACAGCTCAAAAAGTTCAACTCAACATCTGCCCCCCTAGACAAAGTAAACGCTAACGCTAGCGAAATGAAACGATAACTTGTTATGTACTTATGCGATTTGACATTTGGCTTCGCTAAGGTGACGTCACGTAGCGATTCCAAATGTCAAATCGCATACATAAGAAGTTATCGTTTCGTTTCGCTATCCTTAGCGTTTAACATTGTCTACAGGCACAGATCTGCTTCTAGTGCATAGAGTATTATGTATTTGCATTCTCAATTTTATTAGTTAAGATAAATATTTTTATTCCTTTCCAGCTCGGGCATCTACCGTCTCGCAACAGCTAGAGTTTTCCCATACTAAATTATAATATTATAATAATAAACAATCATTGATCCAAGCATAATCATAAATTCTGTAAAGTGAAATAAAAGTAAATGTCCCCACCGAGGGGCAAAGGCCTATATCCGGATACGTGTATAACTGAAAAATTATGTTTTATTAAATTTCATTACCGTGTTTTATTTTGTTGTATTTTAAACAATTTATTGTTTCATGCCCATTTCGGAAACATAAGAAAGCCAAGGAACCCTGAGGACAAATGTTTATACCTAAATAAAATAAATTCAAATACCAATAATTTTTATTTCAATTTCGTGCATATTTGTAATTTATGTTGTTGGTGTCCGTGTTTTCATGATCAATTGGAAACGGTATTTGGAAGTAATAAGGAACTATAAATGGCCGTCGCTTAGCAGAAGGCGACCATCGCCAAAAAGTGAGTTTTGAGATACAGCAATTTTAGTGTTATTTCGTCTGTGAAAAATCAACGGAGGCTAAGATTTAAAATGTTATCGTAAAAAGTTCAATACGCTAGCTATAAACCAGAAGCACTTTGATTTATTCTCTTCCACTGGAACATGGCAAAAAATTAAAAGTCAAAGTTTTTGGTCAGTTTCAGCAATATTTAAAAGAATTAATAAAAAAAAGAAAGCGACCAACTTCATGGTCGCATTTTTAAAAGCTTTTATTTAACTTGCACTGTATGTATGTATGTATGTTTGTTTGTGGGTATCACGGTTCGCGTCAAAAATGTCGGCTTGAATTTGACCCACTTCCCGTTATCCGATTGAGCTGAAATTTTGCATACGTATGTAAGTTGGATGACAATGCAATATTTTTTTGACTTGGAGCTGATCTGATGCTGGAGCCGGAAGGTGGCCATGGGAACCCTGTTACCAAACGACGCAATTCTATTGTGTTTGGGCTCATTTGATTTATATTGACAAGTACTTTGATCCTAGAATATTTTGTATGACCTGGAGCTGATCTGATGCTGGAGCCGGAAGGTGGCCATGGGAACCCTGTTACCAAACGACGCAATCCTATTGTGTTTAGGCTGATTTGATTTATATTGACAAGTACTTTGATTCTAGAATATTTTTTTATGACATGGAGCTGATCTGATGCTGGAGCCGGAAGGTGGCCATGGGAACCCTGTTACCAAACGACGCAATCCTATTGTGTTTGGGCTCATTTGATTTATATTGACAAGTACTTTGATCCTAGAATATTTTTTATGACATGGAGCTGATCTGATGCTGGAGCCTGAAGCTGGCCATGGGAACCCTGTTACCAAACGACGCAATCCTATTGTGTTTGGGCTCATTTGATTTATATTGACAAGTACTTTGATCCTAGAATATTTTTTATGACATGGAGCTGATCTGATGCTGGAGCCGGAAGGTGGCCATGGGAACCCTGTTACCAAACGACGCAATCCTATTGTGTTTGGGCTCATTTGATTTATATTGACAAGTACTTTGATCCTAGAATATTTTTTATGACATGGAGCTGATCTGATGCTGGAGCCTGAAGCTGGCCATGGGAACCCTGTTACCAAACGACGCAATCCTATTGTGTTTGGGCTCATTTGATTTATATTGACAAGTACTTTGATCCTAGAATATTTTTTATGACATGGAGCTGATCTGATGCTGGAGCCTGAAGCTGGCCATGGGAACCCTGTTACCAAACGACGCAATCCTATTGTGTTTGGGCTCATTTGATTTATATTGACAAGTACTTTGATCCTAGAATATTTTTTATGACATGGAGCTGATCTGATGCTGGAGCCGGAAGGTGGCCATGGGAACCCTGTTACCAAACGACGCAATCCTATTGTGTTTGGGCTCATTTGATTTATATTGACAAGTACTTTGATCCTAGAATATTTTTTATGACATGGAGCTGATCTGATGCTGGAGCCTGAAGCTGGCCATGGGAACCCTGTTACCAAACGACGCAATCCTATTGTTTTTGGGCCCATTTGATTTATATTGACAAGTACTTTGATCCTAGAATCTTTTTTATGACATGGAGCTGATCTGATGCTGCTGCCTGAAGCTGGCCATGGGAACCCTGTTACCACACGACACAATCCTATTGTGTTTGGGCTCATTTGATTTATATTGACAAGTACTTTGATTCTAGAATATTTTTTTATGACATGGAGCTGATCTGATTGAAATATAGGAAGGTGTTGAAAGATAGATGTCGGTAATCGAAGGCCGTTTATTGGTTATGTGTGTACTTATATACCTATCTTAATGCTAACACAGCACTACGTACATTATGTTGTAGTTCACTCTAACATCTAGCCTATTGCATGTACGACCATACTACACCTCCCCTTTAACTTCCTTCACCCTCGGGGTAGCGAAAGAAAAATAATTTCTCAACAAAGAAATTATTTTTCAAACCTAAATGGTATGATCGTACCTACATTACAATATTACGAAATCCTACTTTACCTAACTGCATTGCATAAAAGTGCAAGGCAGAGCTATTGTAAAAATGCTGACAAGTTTCCTAGTGTTAGATTGCTGTATGCTATTTGACAATTTCTTGAATAAAATAATGACCTAGATAATTGCTAGTTACCTGTCTTGAAATTAAATTTTGAATGAAATAGGTACACTTTATTTTCCTATAAGATACACACACATATTAATAGCTGAAAAACATGTAATTAAACATCAATAATTTCCTGGATAATATCTGTTAAATCAATAAAATAAAATATAACAAATTTATACATTTTTAATTTTGAAAACACATTATAAACTCAAATTCACCTATTAAAACGAATAAACACATCAAAATACTTTTTAATTATTATCTCCTATTCTCATGAAAAAGAAAAGTAATTCATTTTATCCTAAACAAAAAAAAACACAATTTATACATTTTAATTTTGTAAAAATCCTATAAATCGAAACACTTTATATACTGAAAAAAAACGAACAACACATCTAAATATCTGAAACCAAAATATCTTATCGTAATATACTACTATTTTAAATTCTTTATTCTTCAAACTATTACATTTTTATTCTAAAATCATGACATAATATCGAAAAAACATACATAACATAACACAACACAACACAACACAACATGTACAGAGTAATCCTATAATTCATTTCCTAAACTTTAATAATATTTATTAATTTACACAAAAATTATTTTTAACTGAATATTTCCCTGTTTTAAAGTAATTATTACATTTCATAAAGTAATGAACCTGCATTTCTATTTACTCATTAATTTATTTACTTGAAAAGAAAAATTATTACCTACCAAGTGTCACGTAAATTTTTAAATCAATCGAAAAAATTAATAATATATGTATATTAAAATGTGAATGCAATTTACCTGAAATCTTCCTATCGTGGTATCGGTACATTTTCCACATTCATACACATTTTCCAAACACACATTTACACTTTTGGTTTTTAACCCAATTCGAGCATCCTGTAGCTCTCAGTCATCACTCTGATTACTGCCATTATGAACTCTGGGAAGTGAGATCTATCGTAACATTTGGGTGATGAATCCACTTGTTAGTCAAAACTCCTTAACCTTTCATGTCCTCGATCATTCATCATTCTACTCTTTTACACTTTTTCTACTAATGCCTTACTACTTCTAATAATTAAGTCTTCCACCGAGGGCACGACAGTCCACACTATGGTCAAGAACATAATTCTCCTAGGGCTGTAACTCTACACCCTTTATCTACATACATTATACATCCTGTGGGCATGGTCACCCTACACTACATATCATATTTTTCATCTTGTGGGCATGGTCACCCTACACATTGGCATATCAGGCCACCTATTTTGTGCACCTGTATAATAGAGAATAGAGCCGCTACAATTTAAGGCAATGGCCTCCAATCTGTCTGTATGACTAGAAGGAATAGTTCCCTATCTCATATTTCTATTCCTACTATGTACCGATCCATAAACTTTTCTAATTCGAAACACAAAAAAAAATATCATTTACTTATTAATTCATTTACTCTAAATCTCTCTATTCAATTGTCATTAGGTCGTCGGTATTTTCCACTTGACCTAGAAATTCTGCAGTCATTCAACTCGGAATGCATTGTATTAGCAATACCTAACTCGTATGCTATTTTTAACTTTACTTTGATTTTTAAATGATTATGAATTTACCGAATATTTACTCATTGACTGTGACACTAGGTATTACAAAATATGTTAGATAAAACTGTGATTAAAAAAAAAAAAAAAATATGTACGTTCCTAATTCTGCCTGAAATTATTAATTAATTTAACTCACAGTACAACATTCTGTCGAAGTAGGTCGCTCGTTGCTTGTCATCGTCGCGTGGATGGTGATAACGACAGCTGGGCGGACGTGACGCACGTTGATACCGGATATTGCACGAAGATGCACGTAGTTGTCATCTTCTTGAGCTGGACCGGGATAACCCTGGATACCTCTTGATCGAGTCGGGATACCCTGACTCCTCGTCCGGTCGCAGTAAATCTTCAAACGAGACGGGAAACCCCTGAACTCCCCGTCCGGTCGCAGTAAAACTTCATAAAAATCGGGATTCACTCGTACATGTTCATTTTCTTCTATTACGTCGTCTTGTTGTGTTGAACGACGGCGATGTTGACGTCGTTGTTGTGATGCACCGTGTAACATGGGCAATCACCGTTGAAGCGCGTGGTCGTTGTGGTGGTCTTCATGGTCTCCTCTTGGTTTTTTCTTTAAAATCTTCTTACTGCCATTCGGCACAGCACTACCTCGCGAGAAGTAGGCTGGCCTGGCAAGGTCTTCTTCGGAGTAGTCAGTAGATTCTTGTGGCTCAAGGCAAGGTCGCCATGAAATATAGGAAGGTGTTGAAAGATAGATGTCGGTAATCGAAGGCCGTTTATTGGTTATGTGTGTACTTATATACCTATCTTAATGCTAACACAGCACTACGTACATTATGTTGTAGTTCACTCTAACATCTAGCCTATTGCATGTACGACCATACTACATGATGCTGGAGCCGGAAGGTGGCCATGGGAACCCTGTTACCAAACGACGCAATCCTATTGTGTTTGGGCTCATTTGATTTATATTGACAAGTACTTTGATCCTAGAATATTTTTTATGACATGGAGCTGATCTGATGCTCGAGCCTGAAGCTGGCCATGGGAACCCTGTTACCAAACGACGCAATCCTATTGTGTTTGGGCTCATTTGATTTATATTGACAAGTACTTTGATCCTTGAATTGCCTCGCTGTAATGATAAAGACTAAAAAGTTAAAAATAAATTAAAATTAAAAAAAAACATTTTAAACAAAGCTTTTATTTAATGCCCTAAAAAGAAGAAAATAAAATTTCGATTCAATCAAATGCGTTATTTTATTAAATTACACAATTAATACGATATAAAAGCTTGTTGCGGGATTTATCTCCAAGTCTGTGCAATAATTAAGTCTACACAAGTAAATCTCGCAACAAGCTTTTATATCGTATAAATTGTGTAATTTAATAAAATAACGCATTTGATTGAATCGAAATTTTATTTTCTTCTTTTTAGGGCATTAAATAAAAGCTTTGTTTAAAATGTTTTTTTAATTTTTATTTATTATCTTAACCGAGACCATCCATAAAAATATTTATTTAAAAAATAATAGCAGTGGTTGGTAGCGATTTGATAGTAATAATTATTTATGTATGTTGTATAATATTTTCGATGGTTTTCGGCATCGGTTATTTCTAATATCCGTAACCGTAACATTCGGGTAATCAGAGTTGCTGCAACTTGTGAAAAAAAATAAAAAGAGTGGCAGGATGGCAGGATGTAATCGAAATTAGATGGACTCGTACAGTATACATATTTGGCACGGCTTTCAGTTCCTACAAAATTGATATCTCTGTCCATCGATTGCAGGGCCCGAATTCTACTGTTCACAAGCATACCACAAGCCTGGCACAAACTTGAATACGAGGCATTTGGTATTCTACTAAAACCGGAATCGCAATTCACAAGCGCCAGCGTGACGCCAGCCTACTTCGTATTTTACTATCCAAAACGTACTCACGCTGGCGCCAGTTTGACGCCAGCGTACTTTGTTCTACTGTCCAAAGCGTTCTTACGCTAACGCCAGTTTGACGCCAGCGTAAGTACATTTTGGATAGTAGAACGAAGTAGGCTGGCGTCACGCTGGCGCTTGTGAATTGGATTCCGGTTTTAGTAGAATACGAAATGCCTCGTATTCAAGTTTGTGCCAGGCTTGTGGTATGCTTGTGTACAGTAGCATTCGGGCCCAGGTTAAGTGCTCACACGATAATCTGCACTTAGGTTGTAGCATGTTATGCGGGTCTTTTTCTTTGGCATAATAAGAATTATTTTTATGAAATGAATACGAATGGAGGATGCGGAACCTCCATCCACCGGTATTAGGCCAGTGAATCATTTTAGACTGAGGAGAATTGAGACTTTCTTATCTTGCGCGCACTCCAGGTACTACATCCATACAAATGAATAATACGTATTCAAAGTGACCGACAGGGCATACATATTCAGTTTTTAACCTATCTAATCGGGTACTTGTCATGAGCCGCGGGTACTAAGGGTACCCGAATTTGAAAAACCATAAAAATAACGTACTTCTTTATCGCGCTGGGAAAACGTGGGAACATGATAAGAGCAAGCGGGATTCATTTAATCAGTACAAAGCACACCGTAACCATTAGACTCTTTCTTCAGATGGGTGGGACGAAACAAAAAGACTTTCTGTAGTTGAATATTTTTCTTTTTCAGTCCGCTGGAGTTTAAAAGGGATGAATAGATTACTTTACAGCACAGTGACTGTGGTGAGATAAAATACGAGTTGTTTTGAGATGTCTGTTTATTTTATTTTCAGTTTATGTACCTACCCACATATCTAATGGCTGAGAAGTTATTATTCTGAAAACTGAATAAAAAGTAGTAGATATATTTAGTATTTCTAGCATACTAAAAATGAATTTTCTTTAAAACAGCGCTTCGTGCAAAGCAAACCTCAGAATTGGTAACATCAGTTTCGAGATACCAACTTTGAGAGACAACCACTGACAAAATCCAGCCAAGGGCGAGTAGAACACGCACACACACCGCACACCCAATACGGGAGGCATGCCACACACGAGAAAGGCCCTTGTCGTAAAAAAAAAACAATTTATATTGTAGGACAAGAGATATTTTATGTCTCTACGTTAGCCGTGCCGTACGTAAATTGTCCAAGATTGAGACGACCGAGCCTTGTTTAACACGGCAAGTATTCCTCCCGAACGTCGACCCAGAGACAAAGACTGGCATGCTGAGCAGTCTGGGTTCCGCTCAACTCGCATTTTTCTTGTGAAGAAACAACTACTTTGCGGTTTTTGGATGTTTTCCTTTAAAAAAGAAAATGAAAATGAAAATTCACCAAAGTAATATAAAGATGAAAGATACATTGGTACTTTAATTGTGACACAAAGTTCTCTTTCACCATCGAATTCTGTCCCAGTACTGATGGTGACACATTGAATGCCACTCAGCCGGGGTTAATTGCGTTTTAACTAGCGCCTCGCTGCATATCGGCCGGATGCGCTTTCCGTACAACTTCTGATACTGCATGATAGCACCCTGATTCACTGCGGAATGACCTACTGTTATTGATTATAGAGTTAGTTAGTTAGTAGTATTGAGTTAGTTAGTCAGTAGTTTTCTAATACAATGTACATTGTTTAAAGAAATAAAAAACTGAAACTGAAACTGTTACACCCGTATGCTTAATCGTTTCTTCTTCTAATTTACTCTTGAAAACGTTACTCAAGATATTATTATCAAAACGTTACAGTTGAATTATTTAAGAACGGCTTGACATAAAACGAAGTCTGACGAATGAGCTCTCAAGCAAACGACATAATCAGATAAGATGAGATCCTGTAGGTAATCTTCCAACGATATTTTTTGGCTGATGAGTGACGTTTACAAGAAGACGCTACTTCTATACAACTTACACCATTCACAAAATAAAAGGCCCGTTTTGACAGTTCACGCCCATGAAGTTTTAACCCCTAACGCGTAAGTAACAGAAGCGGTTTTCCTAGATGCAACTTGTACGCTTTGCTTGTACGCAACAGTTGACTTTTATTACCTACGCATTAGCGGTTAAAACTTCATGGGCGTGAACTGTTAAAACGGGCCTTTTATTTTGTGAAGAGTTTAATGCAGGTTCGTTTTTCATTGAAGCGAAATTTCACGAAGCATATTTTAACATTCCTAATATTTTACATTCGCGTTATTTAACATAGCGAATTTCGACTTAGCGTTCTTCAATCTTCGCATAATTTATTTCGCTCAATTTATCGATAGCATATTTTTTATCGTATTTTTCATAAGTTGATATAAAATTAAAACTTATTTTTTGTCATCAGCGATACGTAAACTGTCAACCCTGAGTCGGGCGTAACTTTACAAATCAACACCCTGTATTCATATTTTCGCGAAAATTCCATACATTCATTTTATTTATTTTTTGTGCTTAACCTTTATATTATTACTTAGGTACTCTGACAAATAGCAAATACACTTATTTATGACTCAAAGTATCGACTGGTCCCATCCCGCAGCAATGGAACTACGCAGATTTCATCTGAGAACATTAAAATGAAATAGGCTGATAGTCTATAAAAATTTAATATAAATAAAATACCCTGATCTACGACCAACATAAATGTCAACTGGGAAACATGAGTTATACATACTATTAGTATAATATTATAGAATCTGTGGTTATACATATTTAGCGATGAGCTCTTGAGAACTATGGCTCTTGAGGCTTATATTATATTATAACTATAACCCTTGAGATACTTTACTGAGGGAAGTATTTTTGATTTCAAGCATTATGTTTCACTGGCGTTTATCGTGGCGTAAGAGTATCAGTAGGTACTCTTACCCGACATGTACCCGAGTTGACCTTATGTATTATGCTGCTTGCTTGTTATTAGCTTTTAGTCTGCAATAATTATGATGTTATTAAATAGTTAAGATAGCTGTAAGCTTCCCTAAAATTGTAAAATAAAATAAAATAAAATAAATGTAGTTTTCCATGTTCAGCTAAAGATACCATACTATTATGATAAGATATACTAAGGTTCTATTTTGTATCCGTATGAATAAAGGTCTTGCAGACTATACGAGGTCTGTATGTTTATAGGGATGACGTCACTGCACCCCATTTCGTGCGCTCATTAAAATATCAATTCAGTGTAGCGTGAAAATAATGAAGATCCGGCCCTAAGACGGCCCTTCAAAGCGAATAATCATCAGTTGAGACGAGAGAGTAGACTACTCGAGTTGTGATAGGTAGAATTGAATACTGGATTCGTTTGAAGACCTTGTGAGTATCAAAAATATTCTTATCCATTTTATGGGTAATAAAAACAAGAGTAGTACTAACAAGCGTCCGATTAGTGTACTCATATTTATATTTGCTATAATATATTTTTCACTTCTCATGCTCGTAAAGTTCGTCTTTGTGTTGGGTATAGGCTGCATAAAGTCACATTTTATGCACTCGTGCATAAAGTAAAATCTTCGTCTAAATCTCAGACTGTGAAAAAGGTTGTCAGGTAAACAGCCACACACACCCATGCTAAGTGTCACTGCCATGTTTAAAAAAAATTGGCGCGAAGTACTTAGGTATTTTTTCTTTGCATTTTGCAACTGTTTTTGCAATATTGCTGTTTAATTTCCTCACAATCGAAGTGAAAAGCAGAGTGTATAACTCGTACATAAAACCCATTTTACCTTTGACTTGACTATTCACCCGGGTAAAATGGTGCATTTTATGCACTTGTTGTATAATCTACTATTTTTAGGTCGACTAGCTAAAAACCGAGTAAGGTACGCATACACTCGGGTAAACTTTGGAAACTCCGTATTAACTTGTATGAGATGATGTCTTAGAGCAGCAGTATGGCCACATTATACATAAATTGTATTTGTGTGTATTCTTACAGTGAATAAATGGATTATCTATCTATCTATCTATCTAAATTAAGATTCGATTGAGTTACAGAAAATTATGAAGACAACGTCAGTACCTACTCAGATCTCAGAAGAGTGGTGCGAATAAAGGTGCCCAATTGTTACTGGAGATATTGACTACTTTACAAGAAACGAGTACATAGAGCTTTATAACCATTTCTTGTAAAGTACCTAGTCAATATCCAGTACAAAACATGATTATTTACCTATTTGGTACCTAAGATTAGGAATTCGAGTTGAGTTCTACAGAATTCTATCCAACCAAGGAGCTCTTCCCCAAGAACCATTTTAGAGCACTGTGCGACACTAAAATTAATATCGCCGTAAGTGTTCATAACTGTTCGCTAACGTCTAACGAAGATATAACGTAGCCGCCTGTAGCTCCTCGTATAATGAAGATTTACGTACTCCCGTGTCCTGGTAGTGCACGTATGTTGTTTGTGGAGTCTTCTAGGTAAATTTTAAGGTAGTTTGTAGTTGAGAGTGATTCCAAAATACGGTATTTTAAAGGTCAAACGAGATCTAGATTTAGATACTTAGATACTTTTTAGGACTGTCAAAGCAGTTAATGCAATTATTATGATTTAACGCCTGCGAAACTCAATCGGTAATGTTGCCTTCTGGAGTTCCACAGGCGCTACACTATAAAGAAGAAATCAAAGTAGTCCCTGTCAAAATCCACTGAACATCGTATCCAGTTCTATTCCGTCAATGAGAGAAGACGCCTGCTAGAAGAGAAAGTACCAAAATAATAAGTTAATAAATCCCAAATTCGGGTGCAGGTGTGTATGTGTTTTTGATGAATATTTGGATACAAGTAGAAATAAATAAAATCATGGTTATAATTTTTTTATAATTTATTCAATATTTCGTCTGATGACGTAAATCTCGTCATTACTTCATTAGTATCTTTCAGGTAATTACTAGGCATTTAATTTTAATACAATACGTACCATTTATAAAAGCAAAACCATAATTATGTATATTTTTGGATAATCGTTTTTTTTATATTCTATACCTGGAACTTTACTAATTGTATGATGATTGATTTATTTGTGTAAAATATTCGTAATTATTTAAAACAATTCATACAAATATCCAGTCCTATCTTGGGGTCATGGTTTCTTTGGCGATAGTCATAGAGTTATTTACAATTTGAATATCTAGTTTGTCTACTTAGGAATAGTACCGTCTTATAAAAGTACAAAACTTTACATAATCTATCTAAACACCTTAACCTAGTATATTTACAAAAAACCGGCCAAGTGCGAGTCGGACTCGCGCACGAAGGGTTCCGTTCCATTTTATATAAAAACGGCAAAAAAAACATGTCTGTTGTATGGGAGCCCTCTTTCACATTTATTATAATCTATTTTTAGGGTTCCTTACCCGAAGAATGCAAAACTGTCTGTCCGTCTGTCCGTCTGTCCGTCTGTCCGTCTCTGTCCGTCTGTCCGTCTGTCCGTCTGTCCGTCTGTCCGTCTGTCTGTCTGTCCGTCTGTCCGTCTGTCCGTCTGTCCGTCTGTCCGTCTGTCCGTCTATCCATCTGTCCGTCTGTCCGTCTGTCCGTCTGTCTGTCTGTCCGTCTGTCCGTCTGTCCGTCTGTCTGTCTGTCCGTCTATCCGTCTGTCCGTCTCAAACTTGGCTGGTTATTTAGTTTTTTTTTATAGCGGCAACAGAAATACATCATCTGTGAAAATTTAAACTGTCTAGCTATGACGGTTCATTCATGAGATACATCCTGCAGTGCTACCATGAGGCACGCCACTCACCTCAGTCGCGCATTTTGTCGCAATTTAATGTCAAAATCAATGCTCGCAAGTATGGAGAAACGTCATTGAGTCACGAAATGTGACATAAAATTGTGTTATAATGCGCGACTGGGGTGAGTGGCGTGCCTCATGGTAGCCCCCCGCTGGTGACAGACAGACAGACGGACAGCGGAAGCTTAGTAATAGGGTCCCGTTTGGCACCCTTCGGGTACGGAACGCTATAAACATATTTTAAATTTTTAATATCTTCCAAAAACATCATAAAAATATATCATTCCTATTAGTACAAAAAATTCTACTCAACTATTACGTGACATTTATTTTCACCAACGATGTAATAAATTACACATTTTTCAAACAATACATTCACAATAAATCTCAATTTCCTTAATGCACAGATAATAAGTCAAACGTTCAGATTCATTCCTCTAACATGTTGAAAATTTACATTTTGGTTTACCAAAATTCTAAATATTTAACGGAGCTATACTCCTTCTAAGTCCCTGTACGCTTAGCATAGCACTTTTTACTCTCTCTCGATGTCAAGAGAGACATCGACCATCTCCCGCATCGCGTTGAGAGCGAGACACGTCGAGACATCTCGGGCTCGACAGAGAAAACGACATTTGTGCATAGACAAGGACCTTTCTCGAGCGTGGCATACTAAGCGCACTGATCTAGTAACACACGCAAGAGTTGCACTCTTTGCAGTATACGACAGGTTAAGCTCGACCAGCCTGCAACTTAGAATTGACTAATATAACATTTGTGTACAAATCTAGCTATAGGCGCCACCTAAACCATTGGATTAACTCGACTGTTAAAAAGTCTTGTTGAATTTCACATTCGCTATGAAGACTCCAGTTTGCTTTGACTAGAGCTCGGCGAGGTTTCTGTGGTCGTTGTTCCTTCGGTTCTCGCATTGTCACTCAACACTGGGCGGGCTGGAACAAAAAACAATACCAGTTAAAACATGATTCGCTGAAGAAACATACCATGACGCCTTTACCTTTGTGGCGAGCAACTGGCATCGCCAGTTGCATTCGTAAAACTTTATTGCGCAAAAAAAATACATTGCACCAGGGAGCACTTATCCAGTGGAGAGCGCATAGATACATTTTCCTTTGAAACACAACTCACCAATTTACGGGCGGTGGGGGACGAGGTACGAAACTGTCTGGCGGCCCGTCATCGTACATAGGTTGCGTATGCGAACGTTTGTTGAATATAACAAACGTTTGGCGAGCCGCATTCCCCCGCAGGCGCAGTCAATTGGATATATAGTCTCTGCATTGCGCCCACGTTTATCCAACAAGCTACCAAACCTTTACCTTTACCTTTACCTTAACTCCATTTAAATCAATACTTTTATTCATAGATTCATACCGATCGGGCTTAAATGGTGGCAATGACTGCGGTAGCAGAGAGCGGCGGCGGTGGCATGCTATTCCGAACCCCGCACAGAGAAGTCTCACGCCATACAAATGTCACAACACACAGGAACCTACTCAGTTATGCGCTATGCATATAAATTGGTTCTTGGATGTTTATTTGTCTGTGACGTCGCGTCGTCGTCGCTGTTTATGGTACCCAAAACACAGGGTTTCCTAACGTCGAACTAGAAGCGTTGCATGTGCCTGTATGAATACATATGAAATCCATCAATCAATTTTTACTTCTTGCTATTTTATTGTGTGTTTATTTCTTTAAAAAATCTTTATACTCGAATTAGCAATAGACCCTTATGTTATGACTGTAACTTTCCGTATTTTTTGTACTTGCCATTGTTTACCTTTTGACGTGACAACGTCTTATAAATTGGTTTGCCGGGTGACACTTCAAGAAACTGCGTTACGCTCCGCTCACGTTATGCGCTCACAATGAGAGCGAGTGAGAGGCACGCGTCCCTTCCACTCGGGCATGGTTAGCCCGCCTAAGAGCGAGAGAGACAGACATAAAAAGTGAAAGGCACGCGTCCCTTCCACTCGAGCACAGTTATAAATAAATGTTTTAAATTGTTACTATTATTTCATCCTTCTTCCTACTATACGAATGAATATTCACATTAAAATTATTTTACCACTCAAAGTCGTTGTCACGTAAAACTTACGCCCGTATACCGACTTTACAGGCAACCAATTTTTTTTGCTAAGAGTTTCTTCACCTCTATACCATTGTGATTTCGTTCCCCAACGGCACGAATGCCGAGTACACTCCGACGTCCAAATAAAAGTTCAAGGAACAGTAACGAACTCATCCAGTTACATCTTCTGGCATTCTTCCTTGTCTTTTTCACGTCGTAGGGACCTGAGTCGTACTGAATTTCTGTAGCCTGTACCTGAATAAAAGCATAAAAGCTACTTACCGACTAGTCTGAGCAGAATCTTCTCAATTCCATGGATCGGTGACTCGAACGTCAGACAAAGCAAGAGAGCCGCAAAGAATGTCAAACATATGTGGGCGATTGCATTTGCAGCCTGGAACAAGACATTTTAGTATTTCTTTATTGCAAATAATAGGGTCCGTTGGTTTCTGTGCAGGGCTGTGGGTAGGAATTGTAACCAAGGATGTCCAAAGGCAGGTAGGTATGTCTGCTTTTGCTCCTGCTCACTAGTGTTTTAGAGGTTTAATTAAAAGGTTACGGCTTTGAAAAGTGGTCCTTTTAGACCTAGTAAGAAGGCACAGAAGTAAATAAGTAACCTCATAATGAGCTTGAAAGTCACGCCAGAGTGGCGCCATTGTAACATCATAACTTGTAATTTTCAAAAGTAGTTTGGAACTTTCAAAATTGGAGTCTGATTTGTTTGTTGTTGTATTGATCAAGTACACTAACCACAGAAAAGAAGGTTATATGAAGAGGGTGCCGTAGCTGCCCCACGTAGTAAAGTTCAATGACCCCGTTGACGAGGTAGGCGCAGTACGTCAATCGAGACATTGGCACCCAGAACTTGTAGGTCAGAAGTTTGCTGAATACTCCTGGAATAAATAAATAGGGATGATCAGTTCTTGTCACCCCTTAGCAAGGGTATGGGTTCAGACTTCCAGTGGTCCGATCTTGGGTTGGAATCTCAACAGTTGTGATAGCTCTGTTGATCATATTGCTGCTCAGGTACATCCTCTTTGATAATAAAGATGAGTGAGTGAGTGACTCGATGAGTATAAAAAACAGGAAGTGCTATACTTTCTAAAACATTGTAGAGCTCAGCTCCAAGTTTTCGGTAAAGTTAGCAAGTAAAGTATTTAGGGACACCTTTTGATGAGGTGGGACGCCCGCTGAACACAGGCCGGTGATCGCTCCTCTATTGTGACCATTTCACCCAAAGGGAGGGACACCTTTTAGTAAGCTAAGTTACTCAACGTGATCTCTGTACACCCTGTAGGACATGTCATGAAGTATAAAGTGAACTCTATGTTCCATGGAGGTTCAAGGCAAATTGTACATAATTAATTAATTACACACAACAAACACAACTTTAATGACAATTGAGACAATACTGATGTTTTGTACTAGCGTAGTGTTTGGCATAACCCCCTCCCCCCTAAACAGGTCACGTAGTTTGGGCACGTTCCCTTATGGGAGATAATTATTTTTTGATCAAACGTACCTCCATTCCCAGTAGCACACGCTATCACCAGCCACCCATTCGCGATTCCCCACGCCAGCTTATGCAGCGATATGTACGCCGCCGCTTCAATGGTGCTGTACTGGTACCAGGGCTGGTAGAACACGGTGACAGAGAAGGTGGTGACGGTGCCAAGGATGATGCTGGTGGTCCACGCGAAGGCTTTGAGCAGACGGGAGAATTCGTAGCTGATGATGGAAATAAAAGAGCAATGTTAGATAAATTCAGAATGGAATATTTACTGTTTTAACGAGTGCATGAGTGGTACAGGAGGGGTGTGGGGTGGTGAGTCAGTATGGAGCCAGATTGTGGAGTCGCAAAATTATTTAATGATACCCTTTATAGATCTCCGTGGTCTAGTGGGTTTTGTGCTTGCTTCTCACGCAGGAGATGCAGTTTCGAATCCCAGTGCTGACCATGTATCAATGAGAAAATTAATTTATCTTAAGTACCGTGAGTACACGAATAGTCTAACGGTGATGGAAAACATCGTGAGGAAACCTTTATTGTTCTGTGCCTGTACCTCTAGCTGTTACAAGAGAAGGACAGGACAGGAAGATAGAGAGAGAAATACAAGCTGCAGCAACAAATTACAAGTCAGATTGCATCGTGAGTAGAGACCTTAATAAAGGCCAAGTTAGCCACTTTCACTAACGAGGTGTTAAAGTACGGCTGCAAGGCCTATGTCGCTCATCAAAAAGGCAAAACACAAGGAACCTTTTTGAAAACCAACTTTGACAGATAAGCACTCCAACAACACCAGCGCTATCATAGATTAGAATGTATATCCGCCTTGAGCTTTAGCTGCCGCTGCATAGATAGGTGTACATAAGTACATTAACTGTACCACTTACTTCTCTGTCTGCACTCTATGCAGCACGTACGCAGTTATTAACCCCATAAAGTATGGCGTCATCTTCATGTGTGTCTTTACATACGCTTCAATGAAGTAGAAGTTAGACACTATGTCGGTGAACTCCCTGAAACAAAACGTTGATCTGAATATTGGACTTCTTTTGAATATTCTAGAAGTCCTTGAAGGGGTGAAAACTAATATAATACATAGGTATTGTGTTTCATGAATATTATTTTTTCTCCAAAAATATGACTTTTATGGCTGAAAGCTGTCCAAATAAAGTGCAACTCTTTCCACACTCATTGAGCATTACCATAACAAAAGGCTGCGCCGTATTATATTTTGATACTCAGTCAAACTTTCAACTGACAGTTGAGCATCAGAGTTTTAAATTCTACTACTTTAAATTTTATGATAATCCGGAGCGAGACCATCGTCATTGTAAAAATAAATCCGATTGTGCTTTAAACCCTGCAAACGCTGCAGCGCGGAAATCCTCCTACAAATCTGTATTGCATAATTGGCTGCTTGTACTGGAATAATTTGGTCGAGAGCAAATGCAATAGGGTATTGTTTTGCTTAGTTTGTATAAAACTTCAAGCTGATTCAGATTATTATTCAGATACATTCGTCAGTTTGTTAGTTTTGAAACCCGCACATTTGTAATATTCTTCATTTGGTCAGCTAAATGTAAGTAACTTTGCATGTATGAGTAAGTTCATTCAAATGTGATTTTACAGGGTCAGGATTGGAGTACATGGTGTGGTAAAAAAGAGAGCTGTACCCTGCTGTGCGATGCCATGCTACTGTGGACAAAATGTGGACTTGTTGATTGATTGATTAATTTATATGTAATAGTTCCTCAAAGAGAAAATGTGTACACAAGTCACTTACTTGGCATAAAACAATAATGTGGGATCCAATCGGTCCCTGAAAGTTATCCACGCTGGTATGATCAGGGACAAGAATGTCCCAAACCCGAGGAGTATGGGGCCGACTCTTCGCCAGTGCCATAAGGAATATATGAAGATTGGTGCCAGGAAGAACAACTGGGTGTCCACCGAAAGGTACCACGATTGGAACATGCACTGAAACAAAATACCAATGTTAAAAATAATCATCGTCATCATCATCATCAGGGAACTCACTGTCGAGTAATAAGGGCCTCCCGTGTACATGCCGTTCCGTTCAAATCGGTTCTGTGCAACCCAAGTTTAATGTTTTCCTGCTATCTTCGCTTTGTCATTGTTATAAAGATACGTAGAATAATTTATACTCGATACAATCTGTCCTTTGACTGCGGCAAATTTCGAAGCAAGATCAAGAATGGGATGAAAATGTACATGCGTAATGTTATGTATTTTTTTTTGTTTCAAAAAGTCTTGGCTAGGTACCACATAGCACTCAGAGACATCAAACAAATTCTTACAGAAATTTAAAATGTAACAGTATTGAATGTACCTTGCCCTTTCGGACAAAAGACGCAATTCCCATACCCACTTACCATCTTATCCGTATTGACGTAGTTGTTGATATACAGGATGTTGGCCCACCACGAGGCCATACACCTTTCTTGTTCCAACTGCATCCGGTCTTCCCACAGCGGACCCTCTCCGATCTTCGGGAGCCATGTCATGTAGAACAGGATCACGACCAAGTAGGCTGGTGTTACCCTGGGAAGAAAAAATAGTTGCGTTTGTGACATTTAACTTGATCGATTCTCTGCCTCTGACATTAATTCTACCAATCTATCCAGTCTCCTGAACCCACTGTTGAGTAAATGCCTCCTCTTCATTACGCCATTTAAAGCAGTCCTGTGCCTTACTGATCCACTTTTGCCCGGCAGTCTCAGAGATGTCTTTAGATGATGGGTGTTCTGCCTTTCCCTTGGCCACCATTCCGGTACCGCCTCGGTCCATCAGCCATCATCCCTCCAAACAGTTTTTCTCGACCGACATTGTGCGAGATAGTATGAGATATGAAAATGTGGCGTTATTTATAACGTCATTTTTTTAAACACGAAAACACAACCCAACTAGATTCCAAGAAAAGCTTTACACCCTAGTATAATAAGTATATCCAGTCCAGTTACTAGTTTTACGATTCACTATTCAAAAATGCAGAATTATCTACCTGCGCCTTTAATTTACTATTATGTTTTTGCCCCATGCTTGGTTTAGCTCATATTTATTGCCCGGGTAATGCTGATATCAAAAGACGACAGTACCAATCTTACCTGATGTATCTAAAGATCAGTATAGGTATAATGTTGAGCCTCCCCTTCCGTTTGTCCAGCTCTATGAGGAGAAGGCGACAGAAGAGGAATGCACTTAGCATTAGGAACGTGTCGACTAGAAGAGCGTTGTTCAGCATGAACGCATTTGCTGGATGGCGCACCAGCTGAAAAGATAGAAAGTTACATTTGCGTTATCATCATGAATACGAGCCACGCTTTTTTATACGGTACATTTATTTCCACATGTAACCAGTTATTAAAACTATATTCTGTGACAGCCCATGGTGAATGAAGGTTTCTGCGCGGCGACTTCATAATCAATAGACTGGTAAAAAAATACAAAAATTACAAAAATGCCGTTGAACTTGAAAATGTAATTATAAAAAACCAATTAATATAAAATCTACAAATTAAAGTTACTACTTTGGTGTTTGGTTTCAAGTTACAACCGATACGATGTGTTGTGTTGCCTCTCACATAGTGGACATCCTATATCAAGGTAATCCAGCAATGTTATGTTATTTGGTTGTATCATAGTGATTGACTTCATAGTGTTCATACAAAGCTCTCAGTAGTAAATTTAAAAAAGCTAACGGTTTTTGACAAACATTTTTAAAAGCAACAAGTGTACGTTAATTAAACCCAAGATAATAAAAATATATTTTTGCATGCGAACTAAAACTGGTATTTCTTTTAATAACGTCAAGGATTGGTTTTTCTTTTTATAGACTTCTGCCGAAAACAGGTCTTTACCTAATTCAAAGCAATTTAAATAGAGCAACCAACTGAATAATTTATTCTTAACAATTTTTTTTCGCAAAAACGTAAGATTGATTTTGTTTGTTATGTTATGTTATGTTTTAACTAAAAACAACTTATAATATAATAGTTACTCACCCGATCCCAAGCCTCTGCATCCATGACGGGCCCACTCGCAATAAACAAGCAAGCGTGGCCGGCCAGTATGAACACCATTGTTATTGTCTTGATACCCGCTATACATTCTAATCCCAGACCGTTGTGCTGCTTAGTGGAAAGAATCTTCCTCATGTTGTGAATGACGGAGAAGGAGACGATGAGGTCCCTTGCGATGCTGGTCTTCCTGTTGCCCCAGTGCGAGGAAATGAGATCGTAGAAGGTGCTGAGGATTAGCACTGTGACGAAGAGAAGGATCAGGGATCTGTGGACCAAATATAATAATAAAGTATATAACACAATATAATTCATATATTTTAATTTTGAAGGCGATGGGCTAGCACCCTGTCACGTAGGGGTATTCGATAACTCATGGTCATGGCAAAAGGTGTGACGATGTTTGACATAATTATTATGATAATATTCTTCTGATGATATTCAACATAACATGGCGAATTGCTATAGTTGTTTTGTTTCATTAAAATTATTATGAAAATTCCTCTTATTGTTTTTTAGGACTCAGGTTTCGATAGGTCAATATGCTTGTTATTGAGGTTATTTAGAGTTCATCTATAATCCGAATTTGCATAGCGATAGATTATTTTACAAATTGGGCCGTTTCGGATGCGTTGTTGTTGTTGTTTTGTTTCATTCAGCTTTTCGGTATATTTGCTTTGTATTAAGTAGAACATGCGCGCAATCACTTTTTTTCATTAGGTACTTATTGACTGCGCAATAGGTTTCGAACGGCCAACCGGGTTAGTCGAAAAATCTTCTTATCACTCTAGTTTCTGCACGATTTAGTTATAAAAGATCATTCAAGTAACTTAAGTTGGAATATTAAGTAATTATCGATATTTCAACTTAAGTTACTGAATGTTTCAAACAAAACAAACAAAAGGAAGTTGTAACACGTTTTTATTCGGAGCTTCTTCTCACACTATTAAATTATCATATTTTTTTTTAAGTCAAGATCGATAACTTGTCTTGTACGATAAGTGTAGCACGTCACTATTTGCCAATAAAGTATGTATAGTAATAAGTTTTCTCTATACATTTCACCGTCGCAAAATACGGTACATCATAGGAATGTTTTGCGATGACAGCAGCTGTCATCGATCAAGCTATGCTGGACCTCCAAACCGTAGGAAACAGCACATTAAGAGACCGGTGACCGCGTGAATTTCCCATACAAACGTAATACAAAAATGATATGAATTTGAGAAATAGTTTAACGTATTTAGAATGTTAATCGGATTTATACACTGTTTAGGCAGGTTCCTGGTCTGTATACCAGGGTTCCTCTTCAACCAATTTAAAAATATTTTTATTAACAGATTTGAACTACCTATCAAATTCAAATCATTTTTTATTACGTTTGTATGGTAAATTCACGCGGTCACCGGTCTCTTAAGCGGTAAAATTAAATGGCACACACTCTTTCAGCACACATTAAGTTTTTTGTTGCTGCTCAGTATAACAAAACTATTGGCAATTTTCTTTCTTTCCCCAACAATATTCTTGAAATAACATTCTTCGAAATTCTAAGAAAAATCAGCAGCTGCCAATAAAACACGTACGTGCCCGGTAAACAAAATGGTTTACGCAAAATCTGTCAAAGAACACGCCAATATTAAGATGTTGCTTGAGCCAATAGTAATATTTCGTATACTTCTACTCATAAAATTCCCATGTGATAAGAAGTCGTAAATTATCAACATCATAAATGTCCCGTGCCCGCGAGTCATCGGGTGATGGGGTATGATATAATCTGGGTCTTGAGTCTGCTATGAAACAATAAAAACAATGAAATCATTTCATTTCATTTCATAAATTCCTCTGACACAAAACGGTAATGAAATGATAAGTTCTGAACGTAGACTCGTCAGATCCTCTGTCACCCTACTGAAAAATGGGGTGACGATATGTGTCTTTGTGTCCAAACTCAACTATCATTGCACGAATGCTTTGTGTATTGTTTCATAAAATTAATTTAGTATAGCATCTTGCTCAGCTCAGCAAACCCACAAAATAATGGAGAACCCAAAAACACGATCCATCATCATACGTCACGTTGTTATTAATTCTCTACCAAGTTACATCTTCACAGAATATCTAGAACAGTAGCTTTTGTTTCCAGGGCATAACGTTCTGTATTGTTTACAGAAAGCAGACACAATATAATGATTGACTTGCCTTGATTGAGATGCATGATAAATTGATAATGGTAGATTACTAACTTGCAAATATTGTTATTGAGAAAGCTAACCTAAAAGTATCTATTACTTGCATATTTTCTTTCATTACAATAAGGCTATAATAATGATCTTCAAAAACACTAGATATACATTTTACCTACGCATTCTCAAACATTATTGGTTTTGAGTAGGTGTTAATTGGCAATGAAAAAAAATATCTCTGTAGGTACCTATATTACAGTTGTTCACATTAATAGTATATTTGCCCGGCTCCTCAAATACACTTGGAATGGATTCTCAAATATCAGTACATTCTTATCTTACAGGCCTCTTTGCTAATAGAATATTTTTAAGAAACTCATAATAAACGGTCGAATGCGAGTAGGACTCGTGCAACAAGGGTTCTGCGAACGCACTTGAGATTGTTACCTCATATATCTGAACTTAACTATTAAATGTCATATTTATCCTTTTCTTTGCCATCGAAGTCTTGTATATTACCTGAAGGAGCTCAGGATACCATGATATGAGTAAGATCGGGGGAAATAGGTTGGAAATAGGTTTGTGATTTGTCTTGATCCATTCGGGCAATACACTTGCGGTGAAACGAGCAAACTTTAATGTTTAAAAATCTCACATCACGCACAGACAATGTGTCGACACTGCAAGGTTCCTTGAATGTACTGAGCTATTACACTCAACACACCATTTAACATTACATCTATAGACGATCACATACAACTGTACCACCTCAGTAACCCTAAAAAGAAAGCCATAGGGTACAAAACTGGCTTAGTGAAGAAATGTTATTCAAATATTCATACTGGTCTCTTTGAAGATAAAGTGCCGTAGAGTTGTATTACTATTCCGAATTGAAATTCGCAATGCCTGCGGCACGGAGAGGCTGATTTGATTTCAACTCGTGTTGCTAAGATTTGAGTAAAGATATCCATATGCTAGGGTTACATCATTTTCTGCCGCTAGAATAGCGTTTTTTTGGACTTAGGAATTTCCCACTTTCGGCGAATCTCATTTTGAATTCAAGTTAATGCTAGTTAAATGCGAGAAAATAATTGCGAGTCAAGTCGTACCATAATCCCTTGCATCCTGCTCTACATTTTAATATAAACCAATTGTTGCAGTATAGGTCTCTCATCTGAGTTGCACAAACGCTCATACACCTATGATTGTCATTTGTTTCTGATGCTAAGGATATGCTAAGATTTTGTTTTGTGCAACTGCTGGGTTACTATTCACAATATACCCAAGTTAAAGCAGTTTCATCTTTCGACATCAAATGTCCTGGATGAGCACGACTTTTTTATATTGCCAACAAAACTGTCACACCTTTCCCCAATACGAGTTGAATATTTCTTAAAAAGATCTTTTCAAGTTTACTAGAGTAATCGCACACCTTTTTGCAAGTCAATTGGACGGTTTATATTGAATAGTAGTGTCGTGGACATTACCTTTTTAGCAAAGTGAGTAACGGAACCATATATGGCGTCCTTCACTTTTCTACGATATTATCGTCCACTATACTACAATTAAATCAGCCAACGCCGTCTCACTCCGAAGATATTTGGTCAACTTTCAGTCAACTTACATATTCGGTCGCTGATAAACTCTACTTACAAATAAGCCAACAACTGCTTTCCACGATATTTTGTTCTGTTTTTTCATAGGTTTTAAACTTTATCTCGATGTGGGTAGTTTAATTGCTAGGAACGGGACATCAACCTATTGCCGTGTCAACTTACGAATTCGGTCTACTTACAAATAAGCCACGTCCAAGTTCGTCACGCTGAGCGGCCGGCGCGTATAGCAGTCCCGCTCCGTGACGTCCACGGTCGTGGTGTTGCCGACTGTCTGCGAGAGGACATCGCTGACGAACCGCGCCACCGCCGCGGCCTGGCAGGCTGAGGGCACGCACACCGCCCAGCGGAGCGCCCCGCCACGCCCGGTGCGGATCTGGAACATAGCAACAATGGTTAAAATACAGGCTCATCTATCATCTGTGGTGATGCGGTTGAAGCTGTGCTGCCTAAGCGATAGGTCCCGGGTCCGAATCCCGACTGGGGAGGAAGAAAATAAACAGGTCGTGGATGTTTGCATGTTTGTGGCGTTGCTGTTTCTTTCGACGCAGCGTATGCTAGTTTGGGGCCAGAAGCAATGTATGTGCCTATATGTAAATATATTGTATTGTATATTTCCTTGTCATCTTTTCAGGTGCTGATTGCAGCTGCTGCTGTGTTTTTTGACAGTCACATTTTTAGGGTTCCGTACCCGAAGGGTTGCCACCTTTGCTCTGTCCGTCTGTCCGTTTGGCTGTCTGTCCGTCAGCGGGCTCTCACGAACCGTAATAGGTAGAGAGTTGAAAGTTTCACATAATGTGTTTATCTGTTGCCGCTCGCTATAGCAAGAAATACTAAAATTGTCTGCCCATCTGTCACCAGGCTGTATCTCATGAACCGTGATAGTTAAACAGTTGTCACAGATAATGTATTTCTGTTGCCGCTATAACAACAAATACTATAAAAACAGAATAATATAAATATATAAGGGAACTCCCACAACAGATATGATTTTTTGCCGTTTTAATAAATAATGGTACGAAACCCTTTGTGCGCGAGTCCGACTTGCACTTGGCCGGTTTTTTCTGTATTATGCTGTTCGTCGTGTTTCCTCAATATTGTATAATGCCATATAATATGGAACATAGGCAAAGGGAGCAGTGTTCCTCCCAATAATATATTTCGTCATCCTTGCTAAAAGTTTATTGGGATGGGATAGGAAAAGTTGTAAGACAGGTAAGGTCAGAAGGTTCCTTCGATAACGGATTGGTGTAGCCTGCACCGAATATCTTTGCAGCGAATAATCTTGCGGATGGATTTTCGGAGCTGACAGCGCGAAATCGATCATATTAAATAATGCAGGTGAACATGCAGCCTAATATCACTCTCCTAAGGTAAATCACACATTTCCCAAACCAAATTAATTTAAAACAATGTTCAAACTACGTGATCGATAGGGTCACTAACTCGAGAAGTCGAGAATAGGCAAACACTTTTAAGAGAAAAAAAGTTAGACATAAAATAAATATTGAATTACCTAAATACTTGTTCATAACAAACTTTAAAAAAAAATATTCGCTTCACTGTTTTTAATATTAGTCTTTAGATCACTAATGCATGCATCCACGTAGGTTCAAGTACTAATTGAGATACACTTTTTGGACTTTATACCTACTTACCATTACGAGTACATGCGTCATAGAGCCCAAAACGGATTTACGATATCATTGAGTATATCTAGAGGTTACAAATCCAAAACGAGCTATATTCATATATTCATATTCATTTATTCAATGCATATATGTGGTACATAGCGTAGCTTATAGCGTCATGCCTTTTTCCATACGGGGAGGCAGAGGTGCGATGCACCAACGACAACATTCCACATTTAATTTATTGGAAATTACCCTAATACTTGTATTATTTTGTGTAATAATCTTTTATAGTATAGTTGTATTGTATTATTGTTTTTATGTTATGTTGTTATTGTGTTTTAGTTTTAAAATATTCAAATATTATGTAATAATCGTGAATGAATAATAATATAATAAATGAAATTAAAATGACTGGTTTGTTATCACTACTCAATTTTGCGTGACATGGGGCTAGCCCATCGCTTCCATACGTATAAAGGTTTCCTCAGATGATATGGCATCACCGTCACCGATAGAACGTGACTTAAGGTGCTTAGGTTGATTCTGGGCACGCCATTTAATCAATGACGTTAAACATATTATCTGACTTCGAAAACTAAAAAAAATGTGTAAATACTAACTACATAAATGTGTAAAATATTTGTATGCCTCATGGCTCAACATAGAGAGACATAATATTAATAATACCACCTAAATGTATACCAACATACCTATGTTCCACAAATAAATGATTTGATTTGAAACGTTATTCTACAGGGAGATATTTAATGCTGACCATATATTGGGGAATGATAGTACCCATCATTATGAAGAACTTTCCCCAAGGAACATTATGGTCGCAAACGAAAAAAAATTTTGGGTCTCCCATATTAACATGAACTCAGCTGATCGGGGCAATGAACTGAGGGACGAAATTTATTTTTTCATTTGCGACTATGTTTCTTAGGGAAAGTTGTTCTAAATGATGGTTCAGTTCAGTTCAAAATTTTTATTGACCATAAAATCATACATATTACTTAGTCAACGTCAATATAATATTAATATTTTTGTATACTACCGCCCGTTCGGAAGTTGTGGGCTTAGGGATGGAGCAAAGAAGGGCAAGAAACCTCCCCCGTACCTCTTTTAAAATATCAGGGCCTTAAAAATACAATGTTATGTATTTCTACTTAAGTCTATTGTACTTACGAGGATAGACGTACTGACTCAGTCCATCGCCCCTCTTTGGATTTCTGTGCGCTGAGATGGTAAAGACCATGCAGTTTTGTCATCTAAATATTCTTTTACACTGTAATAAGACTTCTTCAATAGGCCGTTTTGACATAGTTTTTGAACCTCCTTTCTGGTAGGTCCGTTGCTTCATTAGGTATTTTATTATAAAAACTAACACATACTCCCATAAAAGAGTGAGCAACCTTACTGAGTCTGAACGCGGGCATAGCAATCTTATTTCTATTTCTAGTGCTAATACTATGATTATGACCTAAAGTCTTAAATAAACCTATGTTTTTTCTGGTATACATGATATTTTCATAAATGTATTGACAGGTAACAGTAAGTATATTGATATTTTTGAATTTGTCCCTTAGTGATTGCCTAGCATCTAGTTGATAGATAGCCCGAATGGCCCTTTTTTGTAAGACAAATATTGTGTTTATATCTGCCGCTCTCCCCCAAAGCAGTATTCCGTAAGACATAATACTATGGAAATAACTAAAGTAAACCAATCTGGCAGTTCCTACATCTGTGATGTGTCTGATTTGCCTGACCGCATAAGCAGCTGAGCTAAGTCTTCGTGAGAGACTAGTTACATGAGGACCCCATTGAAGTTTCGAGTCTATAGTGATTCCAAGGAAAATTGTTTCTTCAACGAGGTCTAGTCTTTCCGTTCCTATGCACTCGTGTCCACCTGCCGCACATTCGGTAAACAGAATTTGATACATTTTGTCTTCTTCGAGTTTAATAAAAGGTTGTTTACATTAAACCAACTTAACACATGAGAGAGCGTACTATTTGCATCGTCTAGAATTTCTTGTTGTCTTTTCACCTTAAAGATAATGGATGTGTCATCAGCAAATAGTACAATCTGAGTCATTTTCTCCACCATATACGGCAGGTCATTCACGTAAACTAAGAAAAGGAACGGACCCAGAATAGAGCCTTGGGGGACACCAATATTCATATGCGTTCCGGTAGACTTATTTCTATTTATATCTACTTTTAGTACTCTGTCTCCAAGATATGATTCCATTAATTTTAAAGCATTGTCTTTAATACCATAGTGTTGCAGTTTGAGCAGAAGGGTTTGATGATCCACACAGTCAAAGGCCTTGGAAAGATCACAGAATACACCAACAGCATCCTGTGATCCCTCCCACGCACTATAGATGTGTTGTACTAGTGCTACTCCGGCGTCAGTTGTTGATCTGCCTTTAGTGAAACTAAATTGTTTTTTGTGGAGTAGCCCTGATGCGTTAAAGTGAGATTGTAGTTGATTCAGTATCACCTTTTCAAACATTTTGCTCAACACTGGCAAAACAGATACAGGTCTGAAGTTCGCAGGGTCTTCCTTGCTACCGGATTTGAAAAGTGGTACTATCATTCCCCAAAATATGGTAAGCTAATTAAATGTCACCCTGTATTAGTGACATAACGGATTGCATTATATGGCCGTATAATGCAATCCATTTCCATGAGAATGTCACACCTGCTAATTCCAGATCAGTCATTTAAAGCTGGCATGTTCACATTACTCACTAATGCAATTTAACTATACAGTTTGTTCAAAAATCGAAATAGGTAAACAATCACATTAAATAAACAAGAGTAAAAGCAAAAAAAAACTATCTCCTTCATACTCATAAACTCATAACTTTGAACACGTGTGAGAGAGACAGGAAGACTATTCTTGATGCCCATGCTACTACACAAGCGAAACGTGTAAATGTGTTGAACGTGCCAGCTTTTGATTATGTCTGATATATCTAATTAACAGCGCCTGCGGGGGAATGCGGCTCGCCAGACGTTTGTTGTATTCAACAAACGTTCGCATACGCAACCTATGTACGATGACGGGCCGCCAGACAGTTTCGCAGCGGCTGACCAATCACAGCTCTCTTACCTCGTCCCCCGCCCCGCTCGTAAATTGGTGAGTTGTGTTTCAAAGCAAAATGTATCTATGCGCTCTCCACTGGATAAGTGCTCCCTGGTCTGATCTGTATTTATAAGTCGCTCTCAGCTCTCAGAGCTATCTCAGGCACCTGAGAATCACAGATGATGACAGACCAAAAATGACCAAGTCTCTTGTAATTTTCTCACCTTTTTCGAAGCTTCCGCCTCAGGCCATAATATAGTAGCCAAACAGTACTGGCCCTCGACCCTAGGTCCGCTGTCACTGGTTTCATCGATGGTCACACACTCGTCGAAGTTGCCCATATGGTAGGACGACCCGAACAGAAGACCCTGGGGTGATTTGGCTGATGCGTCGAACACTGTCAGAGAAACGAGAAGATTTATAAAATATATGCTTTCTCCAGCTACGACGAAGGGATAGCAGCCGATCACGACCAAAACTAATATTGTTTATACAATTGCTAATGCCTGCCTCTTCTGCCACGCACCGGATGGGAAATTACTTGACAAATATCTGCTTAGTAGTATGTAGTAGTTACAGTATTCCTTGGTCATTAGTACCGTTGACCACTTTTTCAGAAACTGGGTTTAAACTCATAGCTTTGTTAAAACGCTGGTTTAAACAAGATGCTGAGAGACAACAAAGACCACAGATCCATCCAATAAAACTACCTCCGCGCAAGATAAGTAATAATAAGCTTTAAGTATATTAGTGATAAAGATCATTAGGAATCGACTGAAACTAAGAAACAATTGCTATTCTTAACAGACTCCCGCAAGGACTGGACCATTTTCCGCAACATAAGTTTGTACATCCAATTTGTACAGTGTGTCTATAATGAAAATGCAGATAATGTTGTGTTACCAAAAATCTTTTCCGGATTGAAAAACAAAACCAATAGTAGATCGTAAACGTCACGCCTTTTCACACATACGCGGTGGCAAAAGCACAGTAACAATAACCGCATCAGAAATAAACCCTCATAATCCCTTTAATTTTACTAAGCTTTCGCTCAGATTCTAGAAGAGCGATCAAATGTAACTGACAATTAATTTCATCTCAAACTTATTTTAGCTAACCACCTTGCGCTTATTTGAATTAATCTTCAATTAAATCGCCTGTACATTGTGCCAGTCTTTCAGAATCGGGAGGTACTGTTACACCCTTTACATGACTGCCCTAGTCGTAATTGTAAATAATGGCAATTGTTCGCAATTAAGTTCTTGTTACACAAATAACAATCGATTGCATTGTTATGAAGGTGCATTGCATAATTATAATAATGTTTAAGTATATCACTTGTACTCCTAACAAACCATTTGTAGATAACCCTCCTTAGTATACACGGAATTACAGTATTTTTTCTTCACATTTATTTATACTTTACTGCAAAAATTCAAAATAACATATATTAATTGAAAATCATGTTCAAATGCGAGGTTATCTCTAATTTGAGTTTTCTTCCAGTTTATTGTTTTGTATATATATGTATTGTATTTTATGAATATTGACCGTACCTTGAATTTATCTTAATAACCATAAAAATACAACGATACCTATCCTTAGCAAGGTTTGCATAATTAACTGTGGTTCTATAAAATCATACTAAGTAATTCGCATTTTGTTTTATTTTACAAAATAGCTTTAGATCTAAGTTATATTGCTAACAAAGTGAGCAAATGGCTAAACTTGGACAAACAACTTGGACCAATTTGATATTGTTGATGTTCCAACGATGATGAAAGTGGACGAACCAAACTGGGACTAAATTATTCTGACTTACTTATAACTGCATGACTTTCATAAAATAAAATAAAATGTTTTTATACTCATAATCATGAATGGTAGTTTGACTAAAATACTTTTTGTAAGGAAAACTGCTTCTGACAAGTTCAAAGAGGAAGTCCAATTCAGAATTCTGTGCGGTCTTTCATCGTTTTCTCAACACTGAAGTAATTTCCTAACAGAATCTATTAATCTTTTCAATTCCATATTCAATTGCTACTTATATACCTTATTTTATAACATGGCTCTTGATAAAACCACATTACGAGATGATCATCTTTTTGAAGTAAAACTTCTTGGGGCACGGGGGTAAAATTTATTTAACCTCTCAACTGTGGGTTATTCATATATTTGCTTTTCAATTGCTACTAGCCGGGTGCTATCACGAGTGGCTAAGAAATGTAACGGAAATTGGAATCGGTGACGTCAGGGTCGGCTGAAGACTTTTAAAACCGCAACTATTTTCAATACGGTTTTTAACTAATCAGATAAGATAATAATACATTCGTACAATAAAGAATGTTAATTAGTGAGAGAAAAACCTGATGAAACGTTAACAAATAAAAATTATTTTAAGCATTCTTCCACGAGTTCTTGATTTCCGGTATGGCCAAGATGGCGCCGCCGCCGCCGCCGCCGCTGGCTGGGATAAACAAAACCAGTGACGTGACCAAAAACTACTTCGTTCAACCTCTTTGTTGGAACCGGAACTTATGTTTGACAGCTGTGCGATGCGATCCATACAGTTTGTAAGAAAAGAGTTTCATCAATGTCACACGGGTCGATATGGATTTCTAAAACAAGCAAAGCAATGCATACATTTGAGCGAGACGGCTTAAAGACGTGAGGTCAGATGGTATATAATCTGAGCGAGATGCAAATAGTAGTGACACTATTGAATGAGTTAAGTATATCACCACGAGCGCGACAAATTGTAGATAAGGAATGGTGGGAAATAAATGACATGACGTATTAAAAGTAAGTACAAGTATAAAATAATTTCAAATAATCGGACGTCTGAAACTTAAAAGTAACTTGAAGCAGAGATTGGATCTCAAAATTGGAAATTTAAATCTCTTTTAGTATAGGTAGGTATAGGTGTATAGTATAGGTACCACTTAATGATCTAGCTACAGAAGTTTTACTTCTAACACGTGTACGGTGCTACACGCGTATCTTTTTTTTATCTGTAACTTGTGCGTGTTTGTAATCATAGTCCTAGGCCTAGTAAACTATGATACAGACACAGATAGCTTTATGCCTTTTCCCATAGTAGGGTGAGACAGAGGACACTGCATGTCAACCTGACTTTTACTACCTAGCTAATAAAGCGAATACAATGTATTTTGCCAACACCCCTTAGAGCCTTATCTAATCAATCACACTAGCGAATTGCGGCGAGTTGAAAGCGGGGCGAGTGCGCGGCGAATTCGCCGCGAGTTCGCAACGTATTGGCGGCTTACTCACCGCGAACAGCCCTGTCGACGACATTTTGTAAACTAAAACGTTGGTGATTGATAATAATGGCTCAAGTTATTTTTTAAGGACATTCAATATCGTCCCATTATATGGGATCAAACAAAGAGGGAGTACAGTGATCGTTTTAACAAAAACAAGAATGGGAAAAGGTTCGCCATGTTATCCTTTGGAATTCATTCTGGCACTGAAACCCGCGGCGAATTTGCCACGCACACGTTGCGAACTCGCGGCGAACTCGCTGCGTATCGCTTCCTCACATTGAACTCGCTCGCAAACTCGCAACTCGCTGGTGTGATGATAAGGCTCTACTAGTACGACTCCATTCAAAGTATAGAGTTTACAAAGTAATTTAGAGATTTCTTTAACTAGTCTTCGAAGTCAAGTCTTAATAAAGTCAAATATAAGAGTCAGAGAATCGATGGTCAAAGTAGAGATAGGAAACACACACACGGGCCACAATCCACAACAACTACACTGAGAAAAAAATATTGTCAATCCAACAATAAAACGTAAACGCTATACAACCCACATAGGAACTTTGCCTTTGACTCAACGTTTTTATTGTCGCCAGTTTATTGTCGTTATAACAACATTCCTTAACAACTTTAACCATTGTTGGAAATACAAGTTACAGTGACAATGTTTCCAACGTTGTCATAGAGTCAAAACATACATTGTGAGTCACAGATCTAAAATTGACACTCTAACAACATAAGTATTGTCTGGGTAACAGCAGAGCTGTGTCAGTGTAGCAATGTGTTCGGCCGAACATTGTGAGACGCTATCCTAATGTTGTCACTCTCACAACATAAATATTGTGTAGGTAACAGCAGAGCTGTGTCAGTATAGCAATGTGTTTGGCTCAACATTGTGAGACATGACCCTAATGTTGTCACTGTAACAACAGAAATATTGCTAATTTAACAGCTTAGTTGTGTCAGTGTAGCCATGTGTTCGGCCGAACATTGTGAAGCACGAACCTAATGTTGTTATTTAAGCAATGTTTCCTGAACTAAACTTTGTCGTCGTATTTATTCTCAGATAGAACTTTGTTTTTCTATTTACTTTACTTTGTAAGGTTGGCAAACTACTTGTTAATGTGCTAGCAAACTAAATATTGCTGTCATGGCAACAGTACGTTGTTAAGTTAACAACTCTTTTGCACAGCATTTAGTTAGCTATTCCAACAAACTAGTTGTTGCTACCCTATCAATGGTCGCTCTTCCTTCAGGCCGTGCTTTTAAACTGTTGCGTACAGGCAGCATCAGATATATCTATATCTAAGCATTAAAGCTGATATATATATACCTGAAGCTGACTGTACACAGTTGAAGTACACGGCATGAAGGGCAAGTGACAATTGATAAGATAGCAACAACTGGTTTGCTAGAATAGATAGCTAAATGTTATGATAAAAAGTTGTTACAAACTTAACAACATACTGTAGCTGTAACAAAAATAATTATAAGCACACATAATTTCCGAACATCAAAAATTAGTCTGCCCTCTACCTAAAAAATGGGTAAAAATATTGAATAAAAGATTTACTTAGTTAGACGATCATGTTCATTTATTAAATCATTCCAATAATGTTCAGAAAGAAAGCCGTTCCTTGTTCGTAATCGTGCCAGAAAGCCGTTCCTTGTTTCCTCCCTAGTCAGCCTCTACAATTTCTTTTTAACGTCCCGGTGACGGTGTGCATCTGACGTAGGAGAGCGACGATCGCCAGTAGTGCAGCTACATTTGCTTGTTCTTCACCAGCTGTAAAATAAATACAGACTCAATTATTTTATCTAGCCTCCCTCCAGTATTATTAATATTGTCTTGTTTTTCATAATAAATATAACCCTACATCTGTTGATAATGCAGTCTTGTCCATAATCTAATACTTAAGATTTATTTTTTGTCTCAATAGTTTCTAAGATAATGTAGGGGAAGTGGTAAATTTTCATCTTTTTTCATAAATAACTTTAAAACAGTGGATATCTTGTGGCTGATATGATGATTTTACACAATTATTTGGTCAAAAAGTTTACTTACCAGAAGCTAATTCCAGCAGCTCTAATATTGTTCGGTCAGATGTACTGGATTCTGCCTTCTCGGTGACAGCCCCTCAGCTGAAAGTAATTTAGACAAAAATAATTAGTTTTTATTTCTGGCAACATGAAGGTTTTATACCTACTACATGTACCCCTCAAGTTATGTGGTACCACAGATACTATAATAATATTATGTGGTACCTAGCAGGCCGGTGATTTGGTTTGTCGCAGAAATAGCCAACAACGACTGCACCAGACACTTCAGCCCTTGATATAAGAATATGACATATGCTAGCTTTTAAAAAAATTACAAGGGCTTCACGACACTCTGACCCTGAAATTTCTAAATTTTGTCGATTGCTTTCTGTTTGCAAGATACCTAAGTAATCAGCGTACTGAACGCCCTGCCCAAGTACTAGTACCTATGTACCCTACTTACCGACGCCATCACGGAAATCAAAGTAATACCCTAAGTACAGATAGGTAAATACTTACCTAACATAGTCTCCATCAAGTGTGGCAGCCCGGCACCCACTAAGAACATCTCCATTTTATTTTATACACTCAACTCACTCCCCTGCGTGGTGGAATCAACACGGTGCACATTGATTCGCAATCGGCAGACGACTGATGGCTCACGGCACGGCGCGGCGTGCTGCGTGCGCGCGCCTTGGTTGCTGTGACAAGGTCAAACCTCCCCCCCTGCAAGTCCTTCGTACCCCGCCCCGCGGCATGTTGTCGAGTTCTTTATGTATAATTTGCCGATACGTCGATAACAAATTAAACGTTAACAGGTTCTTTAACTTTAAGTTTGTCAAATTCAAAGTTATGTTCTCACAACAACAAAGATATTGTCAAGTTCTTTACATTAAACTTTGTTAGCCTCTAACAATGTTTTCCTTTAATGGCTTCTCAAAGTATTGCTGTCATGGTAACAATAAAGTTTAGATAAATTTAATTTGACAAAAGTCAAGTTGTGTGTGGCTCAAAAATGAGTCTCACAATAAAAACATTGCGTCTGTAGATAAATGAACTTATGAGCTTTAACAAAATATTTTGTCCCACAAACAATAAAAAATCGACAACGCTAAAATTGACCTTTGTGAGCCAAAATTTTTCTCAGTGTACGCTAAGCTACAAAACACCGCCCCCAACCTATTTCCTAGGTTTCATAACTCGCGGCCGGTGTTTGTAGCTGTGGCTGTGCTGTGGCTGTGGCTTGGCTATGGCGAGGAACTTTATAAACTGTAGGTTTCCGCTATTCCCTCAGTTTATCAACACGATCTAACAGGCACATCAGTAGTCAGCGGCCATTTTCGTGCGACCTTGCTGCCGTCGCGAATGCCTAAACAGCCCGCATTCGGGACCTCACGCAGACAATATATTCAGCTCACGACATCCATGTCTAGCACACAATAGAGGTGATTTTACAATGGCAGTGTAGCAGAAAAGGGTGTGGGTGGCTAGCATTCCCAATGCGCGTGGTATTGACCCAAATTATGTAACAGACACAACATAATTGAGATTTCTTCGGCGTCGAGTGTGATTCAAAAATCATTGTTTCGTACGTTCGTTCGATCAACAGTAAAGTTAACACAGCTATCCTCCCAAAAGGGGTAGGTCTGGAGCTGAAGAATGACAGTCATTTCATTTCATTTCTACTTTATTGCACACAGTATTACATAATAACATTTTAGTAAAAGCCATGTTGGGTAGAGGCGCGTCCTACTACCGCATATTTACACAAACAAGCAATTTGAAAATAAAGTAGTGGAGCGCGTCATTTTAGTTTAGAGAAGCGCTAATTTATATACTCATTTAGTTTGAAGCACTACGTTTGCAGAAGTTCAGCATTCCGGATACCTAATTATTACTTTTTGGTTAGCAACAGAACGCACGTGCTTGCTAATAAAATATGCTGTTTCTGTGTTCGGCCCCGAATACTGATCGCCGAATATATTGTTATGAGTTACAGTTTTTAATATGCTAAGTGTCGATCGAAGAGCGGATGTCATAGAACGTTCTGGAAGCTTTGGGTCGGAGCCAAGAGGTGTTGCTGGTTTATGAGAGCGGTGTGCTCTTTTATATTCCGCGGAACAAAGACATTTTCTGTATTGACCCATTTAAGGCGAAATATTTACAGTAAAGTCAGCATCAGATATATGTGAGCACGCCAGATACTCAAATAACGTCTAACGTCATAAATACCCAGAAATATCTATGTCGGCGGCCGATCGTAGAATTGGGCACATCATGATGTGCCTCGTCATTTCATGATATGGCCAAGCCATTACTGGGCATATCATATCATGATATGGCGGGTTTTAACGAATGTCTTTTTAAGCATTTTTATTCAGCACTACGTGATGACAAACGAACACGAGGACTATTCGGGGGCTTCGCTGCGCTCGCCCCCTTTATTCTTCACCTAAGCTACCGCAGTGTAGAGATTTCATCGTTTCAAATATTTCGGTTTGCTGGAAGAAATCTCTTTTTAGAGATAAACTCGCCTTTGTACATATCTTTCTGTAAATGCTACATGTTTTCTATGTTTTTTGTGCAATAAAGTATAAATGAAATAAATGAAATGATCAGCCGCCGACATCTACACAGCGAAAGTATCGAATCAAAATTCCATGTTCAGACTGCATCCACTCTTCTGCGCGCGGAAAGAGGCGGAAACTAATTTGACAGATAGACGTAGGCATTTTGTCGTTCTATGGTATTGCCAATAAAAATACTGACAGTACCATAGAATGACTCGCACGCTACCGTCAAGCCACCCTTCATTATTATCAGGTGCATTATAAATAATCCTCGATTCACTTTACACAGAGGTTGAGACTATTTTGACACTTTCCCTGTGTTATAGTTATATCGATATAACTTTATTATCCTCATGGTGTCAGTGTAGCGTGCGCATTTTACTTGAGCAGTCATTTCTTCATTCGACCATTTGACGTTTTGTCGAGACGCCGCGCCGCCGAAGTGACTTCCTAACTAGGAAGTCCACTGGTAATAAATTAATAGAAATAGCTGCTGTGTGACTCAGTCGCCGTGGAATAGAATTCTAATTTAATAGATCAATACTATAGTCGGGCTTGGTTAGCCTTAGCATTGAACCTGTCATCAGATTCTGACCAAGGGTCTTGCGCAAGAGATTACCACAGCGATGACAGTGGAGGAAGACAGCCTTACTCCGTGAATCATAATTAATATATGTGAACCCAGCTTTGCTCGGCGGTTGGTGGCGCAAACACAATAAAATTTTACATTCACATATTCATCATAAATCAATATGCTGCTCTGTTTTGAAACAGCTGCAAACGAGAAGCAAGCAAGGAGGATGAATAGCATATTATGAATTTAGATTCGACCTCATTTTAACGAAACTTTTTGTGTGATTTCTTCGAGAACACCCGCCAAAAAGTGTCACGTGATATGAAGAGAACGCAATGAGAAACTAAATTTTTGATTGCCATTGGAATTTATGCCTTATTTTGATTTTACTAAAGTGAAATTTCCAATCCTGCTGAGAAAAGCATGAAATCTCGGAAATACGTGATTTTTCAATTATGAAAACTACAGCGCCTTTTTCTAGAACTCAAAACACATATCGTCGAACAACAAACATATGTGACGTCGTCTATAATCTCATACAGCATTAAAAATAGTTACGTCACCATTTCATATTAGCCTGTTTGACTGGTAGTTAATTATTGTGTTATACTTAGCTTTTAATTGCGCGTGAGTTATTTAATATGTTGCTTATTCAGTGCTGTTTATACTAACCAGCGCCATCAGGGATTGTATAGGTAATAGTCCATCTCACAACATTTTTAAAAGTCGCGTAACTATGCACTATTTTGTCTTCCTACTCTAATGTGGTTTTTAGTATCTATGCATATAATGTATGTCCATTCCATATCCTAATGTTTATTGTTTTATTATATACTATCTTACTACTAAAAACAATTAAATTAAAAAAAAACCTTGCAGTTACCGCCGCCGCCGTCGAGTGGCAGGGTGCCCAACATGCTGGCACCATTACCTCGCTGTATCGCTAGGCTAATTCGCTGAGCGAGGTAGGTGCCAGCTCTAGAATCACCCGACGACGCTTCGACGAGTCTCTTTGCAACCTCTATCCATTGAATCTGATCTGATAAAGTCTGGCAAATAATGTTTATCCCGAATACATGAAACAAGATAATAATCTGATTAAAGGCCAATTACATGAAACAAGATAAATAATTACTAGTGACATTTGCATACGAACAACCCAATAAAATCTTCTGCAGATTTATCGTCGACAATTTCTGAACAAGAATAACGCGCTAGATAGAACTAGTCTTAATTTTAAAATTACAGAGTTTATTACGTACGAATAGTCTAATAGATCTAATAACCTTTTACAAATGTCGCGAACTGGTTTGATTGTATATGTCTGTGTATTTTTCGGTCTCTTTTATTTATGTTTTCAAGCAATTACATATATAATTCGGGCAGTGAGGAAATAATTTAAGACACTACCTGCCAAATACAACAACACACTATCCGTATTCTAGTCATTTCCTGCACTCGATTTACCCTCGACTCTACCTAACTCTAGAGATTATTTTCAAAAATTACATTTGAATTAAATTCTTTGAGGACCCCTTTACATACACCAAGTCGAGGCGCAATTATCCTAATTATTATACAGGCATACGGGTGTTAGACCTATACGCTATTTTACAGCTAGTCAAAATAGATACTTTTAGGAACTGTCAAAATGAAAATTTCGTACGTTATTTCTATGAACTACTAACCAAATGACGTCATCATTAAACACTTGACTTTTTTACACAAAATTGGCCTTATAAAATACAATAGCTAGAAATATACAATTCGGTGTCAAGCCATTTTACATAATGCTTCTACTTCAAACATATTTCTAGATTTATTTGACGTTGCCGTTCTCTCATTCCTCAGATAGCGTTTATTCTGACTGTTTATCAAAAGTGTCAAAAAAAAGGTATCTGACTGTTTATCCGACTCTTGAGAGACCCGGGCAGTAAAATGCCGTTTTACCCGTAGACATTCTGTTTTGACTCATCAGGAAAATCGAGTTATCTCATTACCCCAGGGTTATCTATCTTAGCGCCTTCGTACTAAGGTGCATGTCTGGGCATCTTCGCGTGATGCAAGCCACGACGTCAATGGCATGGCATCCGCGGAAGAGGAAATACTCTTGAGGAAAACTTTATAGAAATAGCTCTTTCATTTAACTATCTGCAAGACATAGAAACTGCTCTTATCATTGAACTACGAGTACCTACTCGTACCTATGTATCAACTTTGTACTGTGATAATAATCGCACTTGAAGTATCGTCTATTTTATTGTGCACCTGTTACCGCTCAGCTCAGTCCCTCATGCAAATGGTACAGTATAATTTCTCATTTTCTATCGATTGAACCAACAACAACGACGACATCATAGCGTCACGCCTTTTCCCATACGGGGTGGCAGAGGCACAACTGTGCCCACTTTCAGCCAATGAACCCCCAGGACGATTGAGAGGTGTTAAGTGTGAAGTATCTGTCTGTTGGACTCTAGCGCTTTAATACTTAGTCGAATTTTGATGCAGTCTTTCGTCAATGTGGTAGACCTCGCTGCGATCGATGGTTCTGTTAGGCTATGTTTTAATAAAATCTGTCCAGGGTTTCTAAAATTACAAATATGTTAGACAAATAGACTGAACCGACCACACCGCACCGTCACCGACTCGCCAATGATGTACCCGATGATATTTTGGCGCTTGAGTGACATTTACAGGGGGCGCCACGTCTACGCAATTTAATGCAACGAACCTGTCATCAACACAGACCTTTCATTCCTCATTGGTCATCAAGCGTTTGTTCTACTTGCCACCGCGCCAAAAGATCGTTGGAAAGCTAACGAAAGTAAACTCTTCACAAAATAAAAGACCCGTTTTGACAGTTCTCGCCCATGAAGTTTTAACCCCTAATGCGTAATAAAAGCCAACTGTTGCGTACAAGCAAAGCGTACAAGTTGTACCTAAAAACCGCTTCTATTACCACGCGTTAGGGGTTAAAACTTCATGGGCGTGAACTGTCAAAACATAACCTAACCGAGTTTCATGGTGGTACCTACGCAGTCTTATGCGCCACCAAGTTGCCTAGATATTGCCGATTTCACAAAACTATCCGGCATCTAAACGTGATGAAATGTGGGTATTTATTGATAGACGCAACACCGTTATTGGTGTAATATCAACTTAATAGCTGCTAAACGCAGGAAACCCTAGGCTACTTTCTAGTTTTTTATGCAGCAATTTAAGACATTATTTAGATTTATATATTTTATGTAGTTATTAACTGGGTTGCCGACACATAATATATAGCAATAGTTCGCCATTGTTCGGTCGTTCGAGCGGTGTCCTTCTGCGAGTGAATATCTGAACTATTATATCATGAATGACCAAAAAAAAAAATGTATCGGTAAAAGCTCAAAACTTTGATTCCTCTCGAGAATGTGTAGGTTCTATGTTTATGGTCTACTGAGAATGTAATGAAGGCAGTTAACGAAACAGTGACCACCAGTGAACCAGAAACAGTGACATCACAAACATGTAAACATCCAAGAACTGGAGTTTTTTTTGACCTCTCGCATGGTAGGCAGATGCCCCACAGAGGTCGTCGATAAGTTATCTGGTAAACTCTACTCTACTTCTTTAACTCATCATTATTCATTACTATAAATATAAAGTTATCTTATCCTATCGCTACAGAGTTAGTTCTGTGCAAGTTTATTTTGCATTGTGGCAAACCGACTGGAGAATACCACCAAACGCCCTGAAGAGAATGAGTATTCCATAAACCAGGGTATTTTAAGTTAGATAATAAAATACAAAGTTCAATTTTGTCTGCTTTGCAAAGTACGTCATAAAGTCGGGTCTGATGCAGACTGGGAGTCAAATAATGCCGGTTGTTGAAAGCGATTCGGGAATATTACTTTGTTATTTGACATCGTCTTGTTTTAAAGAAGTTTTGTTTCAACATACGAGAGAAAGACAGCTACAGGGAGGGGGGCGCTTGGACTGGCCCTCCTCATTGCGTTGCAGGTTGTACTTGTTTTAGATTGTAATTTGTTTCTGATGCTAAGGTTCTAAAATTTCAAATTGGTTTTTTTCTACTCAGGGTTAGTCGTTGATAGTTCCAAAACTTGTTCTTATATCAAGGCGTCTTATATCATTCAATTTGGACTAAATTTTTGAAGTAGAGGTGTTAATCAGCCAGCAGTCAGTGACAGCTCTGAAAGCTATATCTTAAGCCCATTAAAATGATAGATTTGGTATGGCGACAGCTCTAGCTCTGGCTCTATCTAAGACAACTCTAAAGTTCACCTGCACATAATTTTTATGTTGTAATATTTTTTCTTATTTTTTGTGTACAAATTATGAATTATTATGAACTCTCAGTGTGGTTTATTACGACTAGCTTATGAGTCAAGTCTATAACGACATGCATTTATCTGAATACAAAGGTCACTGACATAACATACCCTGTCCTCGATGCTTGCTTACTTAAGTACGAGTGCGTACTGCTTATCCCAACTACTGAACTTGTGCTGCAAGTCTGAAAACTAAACTAAGGCCACCTAACAAGGGCTGAGGGATTTCAAGGTGTCAGTCTTATTAGTTACTTACTTACAGTACAGTTATTTATTTCAGATCTTTGGTTGGTCTTTAGGTACTTCCATGATTTATTACTTACTGAAAACATACGAATTATTAATAATAACCTATCCTCTACAGAAACTTAAGCATCTCGATTAAAAAAGTTAGATAAAAGTTTGAAATCGATTGCCATTATTAATCATTTCATGATTTTTAATGTATTGTTTTTTTAGGCTCTTAGACAAATTTTGTACATGTAATTATAGATGCATTTTGCATTGCATAGTTACGGTGACTATCCGACTCCGGTCGAGACTTCACATAGGCTATAGCTTCCTGGATACCAATGAGATTAAATTGATTAATAAAGCTCCAAATCGTAATTCGATAAGCTACCAGCAGAATCACAGGAGCTGTGCTGCAAATGCATCGATTTAGGAGGTTAAACCAGTGTACACTGCTTCCCTATTTGTTGTTTTGCTCTGTCGCTTAACGCTGTGAGTAAAAAGGTACAGTAGTATCACGCATATAAATTCACTAGACAAAATGTCTGTATTTAAAACAGTGCTACAGGTATTCAATTAATCTGTCTCGAGGCTCTATATGTATTTTAGGGAATTTTGGTACCCATCATTGTGAATAACTTTCCCCAAGAAACAGGCGAAAACTTGAAACAAGATGAGTTGAAGACCCTGTTACAGCAAAGGAATATAACTTTCTGTATTACTTTTTTTATGGTGTTGATAGTGTTTTAGTTTATTTAATTTCGTTTATTAATGTTCTTTCTAGAAATTATTAGATTGATCGTTTGGCATATAACAGAGTTCCCATGGCCACCTTCCGGCTCCAGCATCAGATCAGCACCATGACATAAAAATATTTGTGGACCAAAGTATTTGTCAAGACGAATAGAACGAGTCCAAATGATGATGATGGTTTTGCGATGTTTTATTACAGAGTTCCCATGTCCACCTTCCGTCTTCATCATCAGATCAGCTCCAAGTCAAAGAAATATTGCATTGTCATCCAATTTACATATGTATACAAAATTTCAGCTTAATCAGATAACGGGAAGTGGGTCAAATTCAACCGAACAGATTTGACGCGAACATACATACTGACATACATACATACATACAATACATACATACATACATACACATATAGTGCAAGTTAAATAAAAGCTTTTAAAAATAGTTCGCGATTTTCAATCATATGACTTGGTAATAAAAATCAAAACCTATGAAATAGAAATCAAATAAAGATGGCGCCAGTGCCACGCTTGAGAGAAAAAAGTAAAAAAGTCATTCAAGGGCGATATTAAGCACCCTGCGACTAAACCTTTGAACCTGCCATCGAATATTGCAATCCAAGATAATTATCGTTGCATTCAGAAACGCTGGCACGTTGCAGCATCTAAGAAGCTGGCGTATAAAATTATATGCTTCAGTATAGTGATTGATAAACTGGTTTGTTTAGTTTACTGGCATATTTGTGCTTGTGCGTGCTTGGTTCACATCACACCCTTTCTTTGAGAGTAAGAGTTATATCAAGTATCAAGACTGTCCTAATACTTTTACTTTTATTTAAGTTTATGTTATGGTGGTACTAGACAATAATGATACAGTGATTATTTTAGTGTAGATTTATCTACAGACTTAAGAAGAAATTACGTAATACTTACTTTAAGCTAAGCTTTAAGCAAATAGAGAAAATACATTACATTTACTATTCAGCGGAACTTGCAAGCATAATATGAGTAAATAACACAACTCGTCATTCAGGTAGGTATGCTAGAACATCGTTAATATGTTACCCACTCGGGTAGGAATACAATTCTTGAAAATTCATAGTGAAAATGTGGAAAATTATGTCTCTGATCCTTTCTGTCACATGCTGGCATTTTACGTTCTTGTTTCTGACTTACGGGAGTACAAGTAATTCTATCTAATAATTTCTAGAAAGAACGAATTTAAATGTAAATTGGATGACAATGCAATATTTTTCTAACTTGGAGCTCATCTGATGATGGAGACGGAAGGTGGCCATGGGAACTCTGTCATAAAACATCTCAAAACCATCATGTTTGGGCTCGTTCTATTCGTCTTGACAAATACTTTGGTCCACAAATATTTTTATGACATGGTGCGGATCTGATGCTGGAGCCGGAAGGTGGCCATGGGAACTCTGTTATATGCCAAACGACGCAATCCTATCGTTTTTGGGCTAATTTGATTTGTCTTGACAAGTACTTTGATCCTAGAATTATTTTTATGATGTGGAGCTGATCTGATGCTAGAGCCGGTAGGTGGCCGTGGGAGCTCTTGAAGGAACACTATCTTTCTCTACCTTAATATACCTTAGTATCTATTTATATATTATATTTTGTTTTTTGTTTTTATCTGTATTTATGTATTTATTAGTAAGTAGTCTATTATTTTAATATTTATTGTTGTGCACTTATGTAGGTCTACCTTTTATTAAATTATCCTCTCCATCCTAGGTTTGCTGGAAGAGATCTCTTATTAGAGATAAGCTCGCCTTTGTACATGTTTTTTTCTAATATTAAGTGTCTGTATTATGTTTTCTGTGCAATAAAGTATAAAGTATAAAGCTCTGTTACCAAACGACGCAACCCTATCGTGTTTGAGCTCATTTTATTCGTCTCGACAAGCACTCTAATTCTAGATTAGATGTTTGTCCTGTCATAATAAAGACTAAAATGTTAAAAATAAATCAAAAGTAACAAAATATTTTTAAATAAAGCTTTCATTTAATGCCCTAAAAGGAAGAAAATAAAATTTCAATTAAATCAAATGCGTCATTTTATAACATTACACAATTTATACGATAACAAAAGCTTGTCGCGAGATTGGTTGTGCAGATTTAATTAGGTAGGCACTTGTAGATAAACTTGTGTAGATAAATCCCGCAACAAGCTTTTATATCGTAAACTGTGTAATGTAATAAAATGACGCATTTGATTGTATTGAAATTTTATTTTCTTCTTTTTAGGGCATTAAACAAAAGCTTAATTTAAAAAAAAATACTTTTATTTTCAATTCAATTCAATTCTTCATTGCACACAATAATTTAAACAGTTACATTAAAAGGAAACACATGTACTAAGGCGCGCTTATCTCTAAAAAGATATCCCTTCCAGCAAACCAGGCGTGAAAGGAAAAATTATATAATGAAAGGGTAGGCAGTGCACAATAACAAGTTTAAATAAAATATAAACGAAAAATTTAAATAATTTAATAATTATATAATTTATTACAACCACCCACAATATAAGTTGCTATTTCATCTAGAACCATCAATCAAGAGAGCGCTTCGAGATCTAGAGCATTCAGGTACACTCCGCACAAACGAGATTCGGGTCAAACCCGGTGCTAACCACGTATAATGAGTTAGGTAATTCATCTAATGAGATGGATAAGGAAACCCTAGCACCTTGTCGCGCAAAAAGGAGTATCAAAAACTGTTTAAATGTGGGCACAACTCTGCCTGGCCACCCCGTGACGCTATGTTTAGAATAATTCAAGTAAGAATACACTCAACTCTATGAGAATCTATTATTTTAATATTTATCGTTGTGCACTTATGTAGGTCTACCTTTTATTAAATTATCCTCTCCATCCTAGGTTTGCTGGAAGAGATCTCTTATTAGAGATAAGCTCGCCTTTGTACATGTTTTTTCTAATATTAAGTGTCTGTATTATGTTTTATGTGCAATAAAGTATAAGTAAGTATGAATCAAGGCGAACTCGGATTCAGCAATAACACGCAAGTATCTAATTGCTAGAAACTAGGGCTAACCTACTAATCGGCTCTATAATACGAGTAACAGAGCTGTGTATTGCGCAATCGACTGAGTTGTAGTTATCTAGGCATCTGGTTTCAAATCCACTATAGGACTGGCTTGCAGCTGCGCTGAATAGAGGAGGCGCAGTAATGAAATAATGACATCACAACAAGTGTGAGGTTGTTGTTGTTGTAAATAGGCAAAGAGCCGGCCGGTGGTCAACCTGCCTTATGACCAGGAGCCTAATGCTGCTCTGAGAATTTCACTTATATTTCATTACTATTCCATTGCAAACACCCAAAATGGCGTCATTTGGTATTCTCCTAAATTATTATCCTCCTTGATTGGGTGTTTGCAATGGAATAGTAATGAAATAGTAATGAAATATAAGTGAAATTCTCAGAGCAGCATTAGGGCCCTGCTCTTGAAGCGCGTCGCCACCTTGCTTTGAAGTGACATGCTTCATAATATCATTTCTTGTGTTTGGCCTGTGAATGGCCCCCTTTTGACAAAGACTACGGCTCTTGGCAGCGCCGAAAGCAGAATACGAGGAACAAATAAAAAATTCAGACCATTTTATGACTTCAGAGCCCGCCGTTGTATGTTGATGAAAATGAATAGGAATAAACCTCATTGAAATTAAACCTCCGCAGACGAGAGGTTAAGTTACAGTAGCTTCTCAATACACAGTCTTGTGTAGAGCAAAACCCGTTGGAGCATTAACCCCTCGACTACCTACAGAGCAGCAAGTTGAAGCCCATTCTAGCACTTACCACCCGGAACAAAGCTTACGTCTAAACTCTTTTAAATCTTACTAAAATCTTTTAAATTCCTAACTTAAGTATTTTTGATTGGAAAGGTTTTCTGATTTGCAAATACCTACTTGCTGTACCTAATGTAAAATAACTTACACATACAGTCACAATTGTGCCCACTTTTAGTCAGTTATTCAACAATTAATGTAATGTAACTTTGTTCTGTAACATACAAGTTTTTGACCTGCCCAAATATAAACTTAGGCAGTTTTATTTAAATCGCAGTCTGAAATAACTTTTGCTTAGTGGTCTACCGTATAATAAAACCGGTTTATTTATTATTAGAACATCCTTTTATATTTTCGCTCACGGACGATTTGACGTCAGAGATGGTTTGAGTACGAAAACTAATAATATGTATTTAGGCTTAGAATAAAGTATTTAGGTATTTTCCACTAGACCTTTTATTGATTGAGCTGATGAAATAACTTGATTTGCTTTTTTTAATAACTGATGGTAGATTTTTCAGATTACGTCTATCTGACCGATGACCGACCTCTTAGGTAACCCACAAAACATCTAATTTATGCAAATTTATCTTTTAAACTATTTTATTATCTTCGAAAACTATTAATTGAACATTTGTTTGTGTCCTTCAGAAAAAAGGGTAGTAACAATGTGTTTGTAAAGTATTGAACTATTAAAAACAGTTTTGAATAATATCCCTAGTTTCTGTGTGCCTTTTGGCATAGGCCTCCTCCAACCGTTTGTGTCCTTTACTGGCACTTTAAATTGATTCCATCGGCGAGATTGCAAAAACAACATAAATGGCGTCATGGCTTTTTGGAAAATCCATATGACGGGCACAGACATAATTTGTGTCTAAAACAGGTTGATTGATAAAACAGATTATGATGTTTTGATCAAATAGGCATGCATAACTTATAAAGTTATCACAAAATAATGAAAATAGCAAAAAATGCGGCCAAGATTCTTAAGTTAAGATGACTTTGGGGTATATAAAAAATGGTTAAATAACAAGTAAAAACAATATGAAGATAATTCAATAACTAAACAAACATTGCAAATATTTTGCTCCAAACACATTATATTTTACTTACCTATAGTTAGTTCGTACAATTCTTCTTGGATAGAATATACTGTGCATGCTGGCAGCGAAAAATTGAATTAATTTTTATACCGCCCCCTATTGTACTGGTCATAGCATACATTGACGGATCCCGCGCATCAATGCCAAAGCCAACAGCGCCCTCAGCCAGTAGGACTTTTGACTTAGCCATGGTTTTTGTATTTACTCATAATATCACGTTCATCTTGGTTTTGATATGTCAACAAAACGTTCGGCAGTTCGATTTTACTTTTAGTCCGATAGTAAATAAACTAAGTGACTTTAGCGGACAATATTTACACTTGCCATATAGGTATACATACTTATATGTAGAGTAGATCTTGTTTATGCCAGCGGGCGGACTACTTCCTCTTCCTCAGTAATAAAGACAAGTTTGTCACACCAACCGACACAATAAACCAATTAAAGAACTTAGATGTTTATGTAAATGGTTTCAATTTGGTCATTATTGGCAACAATGCCTATCTGATTTCGTATTTTGGTAGGTAATAACCTTGTCAATTTTGACTAGGTTCCTTTTGACAAAAATGGAGTAATAAAGAGCAGAGCAGTCTAAAAAGAATTATGTCGACGGATGTAAGGTTAAATTTTTGAAAGTTAAGCCAAGTTCAACAAAGGTGACCCTAGACAGAATAACAATATTTGGACTAGAATCATGTATTACTAGTTAGTGATGGGTTTAATTAAAAATATATATTTTAAAATACATACCTACTTACCCCGTGAAAATACATAATGAAATGAATGAATATGTATACTATACTAATGTAGAGTACGAAGTGATCGTAATATTCAATTATCATCATCATCAATCACTAATGTATAACAAGCCAGTTGTGTTTTGTTTTTGAAAATAAATTTTGAAAAAACTGCATAGATATTAGATACTTAAAGCATGCTTTTTTTCTTTATTGTTGGTAACTTTATTCTCATACCCAAAATAAAGGTAATTCTGTAAATCTACTGGGGTTAATGATGCTAAAAATAAATTGAAATGTGTCCAATGTGACGTCAAGAACATCCTAAAAACATCTTAAGTGTATTTTTATGCAAAAAATAATAATTGATGTGAAGTCTGCCGGATTTGCGCAAAACATCTTTGTTTATAAATAAGTTTTTATAAGGCAAAACATGAGTAGGTTTTTTTATTGTGTTAATGACTTAGCGGCTTAATTTAACCACGTGTTTGACTAATTTATAATATTATGTATGTAAGTAAGCGGTTACTAAGAAGAATATGTTATAGCTTCGTTTTGTAAGATCAATGTAAAAGTCTTTGATGAAACCGAAAGTTACGGAAAGTTAGTTAATTGAAATTTATTAAAAATTTCCTAAATGCACGTTTCAGTTACATCAATTCGATAAACGTACCTGGTGGCCTGACCAGATCAAATGGTGAAGCTTCATTTCATTCAATTAATTTCAAAACGCCAACTTTGGGTACCAAACCTTTCTTAACCTACGTAACTGGGTATAAAGAGTGGCCTAACTGCGGTGGATCAAAATATTATCCAGTCAATTTTAGGTTATCTTTGTAGGTAATTGTTTTTTTGTGTGGCGGCTGGCGGTTACTGAGTCCTCGGAAAGTCTAGTGATAAAAAATCAAATATTATATACTTAGTAGAGTATGTACCTGCATCATTTGCATACAGGTATAATTTCTTGCTGTCGAGAGTCGGCTAAGGGTATTAAGAGATTGTTTTGATATAGCCAGACATGTAATGTAGAGTACCGTACAGTAATAAAAAATAAATGTAAGTATTCCAAGTACTTACTTCGCAAGGCCCATCGCTTGTTCATGAGCAGTCCATCGAGAAATCTATATCCCTGCTCCCTGCAGATTCGGTCCTCCACATTGGCGATAGCACTCGTCAGAGATAGGAGGTCACTGGCCAGGACCACTGAAGAGGCATACGCTGGAGACTCCTCAATAGTAGGAATATTAGCTGGAGGAAGCCCTCTATCCCCACTGTGCCCTGTGTCATCATAATGGGTTATCGCACCATCTTCTCTAAGCTTGGTCAGCACCTGAGCTTCAACAGTCTCATTAACCAAACTCCTCAATTTCGACACCAAATTTTTGTCCAAATCGTCCAAATTAATCGTCTTATTGGAATTGATGATAGCAGAAAGTCGATTCAGGACTCGCTTGTCGATATTCGTGTTGTTTAGAATGTTTTTGTAGTCTGATTTGTCTGCGGTGGCCGAAGCGCACACGATCAGTACGATCCCGATTGCGAGGATCATCTCGAGACGTGCGCATGCGCCACTTTGAAACACTGAACTGACTCGCGACAAAGCCTTCGGCCGTAAACGTAATATCGCTGACCAGACAACTATAGACCCTGATTTAACTCTCACAACTACGCAAAAAAGGTTTGGTGTCACGTTCTAACGTTCTGAGTCCTCTAGAGGAAAACCACATGGCAATCCGTGGAGACATGAATCAGGTACTGCTTGGGATTCCATGTCCATTGCATTATTGTAATAATCTCTTTGTTTTAAAGGCGGTGGAAGTTTATATTTAATTCTTATTTTTCTAGAAAAAGACCATTCGCCTATTGTGCCGAACATGTGCCAAATACCATGTAAAAATTAGCAGGGTAAAATGATATAAGTATGTAGGTATATGGATTTGAATTCGGCAATGTTTGCGGTAGATAAATGCCTGATGCCTACTTTACTTATTATACACTTTATAAGGAAGTCGCCAAGTGTAATTTACGTCAGAAACGAACAGTGTAACACCACAATAATAATTCTGTATCTTTTTAAGTATCTGCATATTATTACATACAAGGAGGAAACTTACTATTTACGCACAAAATAAATGGCATTGTTCAATCAAACAAAGAACAAGTTTTTCGTAATAGTTTTATTTCAGGGATTAAAAAGCGCTATCTGCCATATCTGTAGTACTGCCCGCCTGTACTCGTGTTTCTTTGTCCGTTTGAGGTCCATTCCCATTCTTCATTATCCTGATCATTGTCGTTGGTGTACATCGTGTGTGTCGTGGAGTGTCTCCGGGGTACGTAGTCTGGTTCTCTGTCAGCCCAAAAGTCATCTTCTCCGCCTTGTTCTTCTTCTATTACTTCAAGTTCATCGTCTTCTAAAGGGTTTTGTTCGTCAATATCTTCTGCCTCTATGTCTTCCGGTTCTTCATCTTCTTCTTCTTCCAAGATTTCTTCCAAGCCCTCGTCTTTTTCTCTTTGTATTTCATACTCTACTTCTGCTTCCGGAATTTCTTCTAGAACTTCATGGTGTGCTACGAGATGTTGTCGGCTTCTTGTTTGTGGAACGATGATTTCTTCCGCTTCCTCTTCATCTTTATCTTCTTGTGCCTGTTGCACTTTCCCATTTTCTTCTATTTGTGTTTCTTGAGTATCTGTCGGTTCAGTCTCAATCTCCTCTTGTGAATCAGATTTGGATGAGAAGGAAATGTATTTATGGAGCGACTGCATCGGTATTACGAAGGTTAGAGTTAAAACCACCGCAGATATGAATACCGCTGATATCTCTTGGAAATCAATCTGCAACAACGGAAACATTCAAAATTATAACAAGATGGCGGCTTGGCTTGAAGACTTGATTTCGAAGGATCTAATTTCAGTCAACGAGATGCAAATCACGCTATCTTTTTTGTTCTAAAGGAATAAAACCGAAGTGCAGTTATCGAAACTTATAAAATACTCAAAAAAATTGAGTACTTATAAGAACTTTCTCATCTAACGACGTTATCTACGTTACCAGAAGGAATGGTTAGTCAACAAGTCATAGACTTGATATAGTTATAATTATAAAGAAGAGATTGTAGGTACCTACTCAGCAAAAATCCTGCCTACTTCTTTAAAAAAAACCATTCTACAATAATGTATTTATAATAATAATAATAATTTTGTTTATTTCAGAATATGTTAAAGTTAAATTAAAATATATTTAAATTCAGTCAGATACACTAGTTAGACATAGACATAGATAAAGACATCGTTTATTATTAATATTTGTATGTCTACTGAAAAATACTTACAAGTGACATCATGGTAAACTCGGTTGAACTCCGTATCGTGGCAGCTTTCGTGTAGAAGACAATGAACTGGATGAGATAGAGAGCGTAGGAGAGACGGCTGATGAGGGCCAGAGGTCTGCTGCACAGGAAACCCGATAAGAATTCTGCGGGTAAAAAATATATGTTCAATTCAATTCAAATCAATTCATTTATTTTCAGTTGTAACCTTAACCGTTACAAAGGCGGTAAAATAGTATATTTTACTTATCTAAATCTTGCATTCGTCGTTCTGTCATTCTCTTACATTAACATCAAGTAAACATCAAGCATTTTAAACACATGATTTTTACTTTTCCTACTTATTTTATTATGTATGCTTCGTGAATATCTAAACTTTATAATAATTTTCCAGAAAATGTAATCTTCTTGTTTTTATCACGATGGGTAAAAACCATAAATAACCATAACCATAAATAATCACTCGTATTAAAGCATCGTAAATGCAAGTTGCATTGACGTTGTTTTTAGCGTGATATAATCATGACCGCAACATTCTAACTAGATTATATTAGCTTGTTATAAAATATAATCCAATAAATACTAGTACCTTGGATTATTACCTTCATCATCAATATTGCAAAACTACCAGTCGCACATTTACCATAATTGCTTTGACAACCGAGATACAGTGTTTTCACTAGTTCGGTTGTCACTGATCCCTCCTATTTTACGAAAAATGTTCCTAATTAAGTACCTCCTTATTTTAGTAAGTAGAACCTGTGTTAACAATGTTATCTGTCAATAAACAATTTCATTTCATTTCATTTCAATTACCCAATACTAGCGTCACGCCTTTTCCCATATGGGGAGTCAGAGGCACAACTGTGCCCACTTTTAGCCAGTAGTACCTATTCCATTTTGCGTGACATGGGGCTAGCCCATCGCCACAGCTATGGAGTAATGAAGGCCTTTACAATCTTAGTTATCTCACCAGAATGGCCATTATGCACCACATAGATGACCCACGCTACAGCCAGCGCAGACGCCACCGGCGCAAGCGCAGCGTACTGCGCAGCATCGGCCGCGCTGTAGCGGTACGTCAGGTAGCCTGCGTCGAGGCCTGACCAGAGCACTAGGCACCAGAGGGCGCCACTGCCCAGCCAACCAAGGATGAGCACCAACTGAAATCACCATCACTAAACAACTCGTATCCAGGTAAAGGCTTGTGCCTCTCGGGGTCATCGACATTTATATTATACAACCCTCTCGTATATAAACAGTGCTCAGTTATACTGGGAGACAAAAACTGCCGACTTTATAGTAATTCACCAAGGTAAGTAGCAATGAATACCTACATGGCAGTGGTGCCATTTTTTTCACCTATAACAATTTAGTCCAGCCAAATCACGATCATCGCTATCCAAAGTTTTGTTTTTAGGGTTCCGTACCCGAAGGGTGCTAAACAGGACCCTATTGCTGAGACTTCGCTGTCTGTCCGTCCGTCCGTCCGTCCGTCTGTCTGTCACCAGGCTGTATCTCATGAACTGTGGTAGCTAAACAGTTGAAATTTTCACATATGATGTATTTCTGTTGCCGCTATAACAACAAATACTAAAAATCAAAAGAAATTTAATATTAAGGGGGGCTCCCATACAACAAACCTGATTATTTTTTTTGCTCATTTTTGCTCGATATTGATAATGGTAGCAGGTAGACGCTAATGTTCACAATATATTGAGTACTTAAAAAATAAATAATTAAATTAAAATTAAATTAATATTTAGGGTGGGCTCCCATACATATTTTTTTTTTGCGGTTTTTTATAGATAATGGTACGGAACCCTTCGTGCGCGAGTCCGACTCGCACTTGGCCGGTTATTTTTAGTTTGAAAGTGATGAAATCAAGTCTAAGCATAGAGAAGTTGCTTTTGTTCGATATGTTACAAGCGCATATCTGTGTGTGTGCCATCGCCTGTGTATGTAGATTTTATTATCACGTGTACATATTTTTGTACATGGCCACCTAAATAAATAAACCTTTACCAATTCACGTAATGTCAAATAAACGGTCAAGTGCGAGTAGGACTCGCGCACCAAGAGTTCCGATCACACTTGTAGATTGTTATCTCGTAACTGGTGTAAATTGTAATTAAGTTTCTACATAAAAAAAAAGTTTGATGTCATCCAATCTAACCAAATTTTTGCAGAAGGACAGAAATTTGCAGTTTTCAGATTTTCCCTTTACTGGTGCAAAGACCTTTTTGGTGCCAAATTTCATGATTTAGGTCAAAAGGAAAGGTTTTTAGTACATTACTATGAAAATCCATCAATTTTACAGCGTAAACGTTTGATTGCGTTGATCTAGAAGGTTGATTTTTTCACAGATCTAAATGAATACAGACAAAATAAAAATAAAAATTATTATTTAAATAAAATGAAATTTATTATTTAAATATAAATTTAAAAAGGTCTTAACAGACAGGTACAGACGTACAGACAGACGACGGGCAGACGGACAACGAAGTGATCCTAAGGATTTCTGTTTTTTCCTTTTAAGGATCGGAACTCTAAAAACAATAAATAATAAAACACACGAATTTTACCTGTCAAAATAGACCTTACGTCAGAAAATTTTAGCAATACGCTAATTTTTAAAAATACCGTCATTGTTTTTCGCCATGTGATGTGCCAAGTTGCCCAAGTCGTACATACTTTAGATAGGTACAAATTTTTACTTCTTTTGTCGGAAAATTAAATCTAAAAACAACTACATGGTGGAGTATTAGATATTTTATAATTATAACCTAAAATATTTGATTGCTATTTAAAATCTTCAAATGTTTGTATGACGGAGATACGATTTACGATACATTACATTGCTAACTAGATGATTCCAGAATGATTATAACTACGTCTCAATCATTCGTGTAGGCTTCACGTCAATTGTGCATTTCAGTTAACTTGCCCAAATGAAGAAGTATTTTCATAAAATAAAAAGTATTTTCATTCTATCTTCAGATACGATATTGGCATTCAAAATGGGCTACATATGTACCCCGCGCGACCGTTATAGGAGTCAATTAGGGCGCGCCTACTCTTGCTAATTTGTGTTACCTACACATTTTTATATGCTAACTCTACGCTACGAAGTTGTAACTTTACACCCAATTGTACTAACCTTATTGTGTCGAGTTGGCTTCTGTAGAGCCATACCCAGGCACAAGCCGATGAGGTAAGGAGTGCTGCGATGAAATGAGGATGTATAGCTCATCTTCGCCGTGCGATACAGCTGGCTGATGCTGGATAAAAAAAAAACGCATTTTCGTCAGAAACAACTGAAGCATTATTTAACTCTTGTTTTGTACATGGTTGTAAAGTAAGCATCAATTTGAATGTAGTTTTTTTTAAAACAGTGCCTGTATTCGTAATAGAGGGCATGATTGTGATCATATGACCAGCAAAATACAAGATGCCATCGCCTAACAAAACTCTAATAATTGAAACAAAAAATATAATTAAAAAAAATAACAACTTCCACAAACCCTATTTGATTTTTGAGTTTAATACAAACAATAACAATATTTCACCCCGTATTTCACCCGCTTGGGGAATGAACTTTGTCTCCCCTCTTAGCTACATAAGGACCAAACCCAAACCCCTAGATCTCTTAGCAGAGATAAGCTCGCCTTTGTACACTATTTTTGTATTACTGTTTTTTTTTTTCAATGCCTGTGTGCAATAAAGAAATTATGAATTATGAACCCCTGTACAAAGTTTCATGGCTCTAGGTCCAACGGTTTAGGCTATGCGTTGCCCGTCAGCCACGCATAGTAGATTGTATCTGTACCTAGTATTCAGCAGTTCTGGTGGCCATGTGTGGTCTTCATCATCAGTTCCGCATCACAATATTAAGCTTACCATGAGTAAATGCACGAGTTATTATGAAAAACACAAAAATCACTATAGGTCTGCCTATAATATTTGAAGAGTTCCCTCGATTTCTCCAGGAACCCATCATCAGATCCTGACCCTGGTGTCAATGGGACCAATAGGCTTGTGGCCTGTCAAGTCAAAATAGATACTTTTTATGAACTGTCAAAACTGAACTTTTGTTCCTGAGTTCTATGAAAAAACAACAGAATGATGTCATCTAAAAGTGCCATCAAATCCTGTCTTTTTTGCACAAAATTGACTTTATAAAATATATCTGCTGGAAATATACAATTCTGAGAATGTCAAGCCATTTTGTACATAATGCTTCAACTAAAGGCTTGTTTCTAGATTTATTGGATTACCTTGGCCACAAGCCTATTGGAGGTAAACCAAAACAAAAAATAATAATTTCCAAATTGGTCCATCCGTCTAGGCGCAATCAGTGTACATACATTAAAAAAAACCCGACAGCGAATTGCAATGCAAACCTCCTCCTTTTGTGAAGTCGGTTAAAAAGGCTTTCGATGTTTGTGAATCGAAAATTCTTATTGAAATATCCACCATTCTAACGAAATACCAATAAATTAGCAACAAAAGAGTAAAATATGTCGATTGCCATCCCAAACCAACTCTTCTATCACCCGGTTTCCAAATGCCATGTTGCAATTGGTATAAATAATTTGATTTCTTTTAACCATTTTTTGGAAATACACATTGAATGAAAATATTTTGTATACTTCGGTCGGTCTCTATATTTGGAACAAAAAAAACATACATAATAATAATCTGGATCTCTTATACAGGTGGTCAATGATTGTCCATGATAATGAATAATGATAATGAAGCCCTTTATTTCCAAATTTAGTTAAGTTTGCTTAAATAACATGAAATTATTTCATTTTAGTACAAAAATCATTCCTATTTTAAATTAATTTATTAATATTGCATGCAAATTATATAGAAACAATTAAGATTAATTTATTAATAATTAATTTCACATTTTAATTGTATTTATGTTTGACTTGTATTTATGCTTTAATTGTATTTATGTTTTAATTGTATTTATGTTTTAATTGTATTTATGTTTTAATTGTATGATATTATAATTAGTATTTATTTACATATATGTATTTGTTTATTATTGGGACACCCATTTTCGGGTGAAGGCCTCCTCCATCTGTCTCCATAGTGCTCTATCTTGCGCCACTCTAGGCCAGGTAACTCCCCCGCCTACTTCCTCGATGTCGTCTCGCCAGCGCTGCCGAGGGCGCCCTCTTGGTCTCTTGTCCTCGCGCGGGTACCAGTGTAGGACTCGCTCTGTCCATCGACCGTCTGTCATCCGAGCCACGTGTCCTGCCCATCTCCACTTGAGCTGACAGGCGAGTTTTGCTGCATCAACCAGTTTTGTTTTTTGTCTTATATCACTGTTTCTCTGTCTGTCTCTTAATTTGATGTTTAGAATACTTCTTTCAGCTGATCTCTGGAATACTTGTACCTTCTTGATGATGTTCTGTGTCAAGACCCAATTTTGACAACCGTAGAGTAGAGTGGGAAGTATTGTAGTGTCCATCGCCTTTTTCTTAAGTCTCATCGGTATCTTGGCTTTAAAGATATATTTTAGAGACCAGTATTTGGTCCAGGCAATCTTTATTCTTCGCTCTACTTCTTTTAGCGTTGGATTTTGGAACGTTATATGTCCATGTCGTTATTGTCCATGAATCATCAAGTTATTATCCTGATCAGCCGGTCAAAACTGGTTCTACTTAGTATTTTTGGGAAAATGAGGAATGTTGTCTTCGGCTTGATTTTCGCATTCAACAGCTCTATAAAAATAGATAGCATACGATGCCATTATAGCAAACTTGACTTATCTTAATAATTTAAGTAAGAGTTTTATGTCATTGGAACGAAACATAAAAAAGTATAACAAACCAAATTCGCAAGGCAGTGGAAAGGCTTCGGATATGCTCAGTTACTAACTAACTTTATTAATATAGAGACGGCACAACAAGCACCCTTCCACTTATAATATTTGAAAAAAAAAAATCTTATTCCCTTCCTTTGACAGGTGATACTGTTCATTGAGTGGCAGGCAACATGCAGACTTCGCTGAGATTTTGTAAGATAAGTCTGCACTTAGGTTAAGGCATAAGGTGTGTGTATGTTTATACGAAAATTGAGGGACTTAGGGACAGTAGTATCCACACTAACATAACGTTCACCCAGCGAAAACAAATTATCGGCCGCCGCCGCCGCCATAGGCGCCGAGCAAGCTTCCTATTCATACTAAGGAGGATTGAGGAAGATGCGACTTGCTACCGCGCGCGTAGCTTATCTCGCCTACGGCCGAGGGTACTAATATCTCTTCTGTGCCCGAGGGCAGACTCGCGCATGCTCGCGCGTCAAGCAAATTAAAAGACGTCGTCGTCGCCTGCGTCTGGGTTGCTTACAGTTCTTTTTTTTGCTACATGGATGTTTTGGCACTTAGATGACACTGACAGGGGGGCGCCACGGCAACATTGATCGATTGATTGATTGGATTGATTGCGTTAGTTCCGACCCTGGCCACGTGCCAAAACATCCATGTAGCACTGTACATCGCCTGCGTCCCAGCATACACATTATTCCAACGATCTTTTGGCGCGCGGTGACAGGGTGGAACAAATGTAATCGATGGAACCCTATAATTGGCTTTATCTCGTAAGTCTTTATATTAACATTTTTTGTAAGATAAATGCTGTTGGCTTCCTGAATAAATAAATAAATAAATAAATGCTTGATGACCAAGGAATGAAATATCTGTGTTGATGACAGGCTGTTAAGACGATTGTCCAGCAAAACGCCCATCTTTAAAAAGTTATTCCAGCAGTTTGAGATACTTCCTGAATCCAGAAAAAATATATGTTATAAAACCGTAAAAAATTTTGTGTTTGAAAACGTCATAATGCCATTGGAAACTATATGAAAAAAAAACAAACAGTTTTTTTTTACCTACCTAAAACGAGTTATTCCAGGAGTTCTAAAAGAAACGCTGGTATGGTTCTTATGTGTAAAAATTGGTAATGAAAAAGTAAAAAAAGTAAATGTAGCCAATTAATGTCCCCACCGAGGGGCACAGGCCATTACCCGGGGATCCGAGTAAGATTGAGCCATACTCTACCACGCTGGCTCAGTGCGGGTTGGTGGAGGGATTTTACGACTACTACATACTACGAAGTAGTGATAGTAGCCGGGACCTACAGCTTAACGTGCCATCCGAAACACGGATGGTAATGAAAATATAAAAAAAGTGTTTAAAATTTTCGAAATCATCAGCGGTTTTAATGTAATTTGCAAAAAATACACTTTTTTGCACTTTTTGCGCGGAAGTAAGTGTCCCGCTGCAGTTTACGCCATTATATACTTTATTTTATTTTATTTCTTTTGTAATTTGTGAAAATTTCAACCACCACAAATCCAAATGCTATCGTTGCTAATTTTAGCGATAACAGGCGCCTTAACGTTACTCATCACAGCCAAAAGATCGTTGTAAAACCATACGCTCAGACTAGCAGTGGCTTACAGTTTATTCCTTTTCTTGCCAACTTTTTCAGCCTATCTGGATTCTACTGGCAGTGGCAACACTAACCTGACTCCATGGTAGACGATCATAGTAAGTCTATGCTCGATGGTCGCAGTGTATCTGGCGTAGGCGGCACTAGCGATCATTCCTGGAATCAGGATCCTGGACATCACCGGCTTGATCTGCTGGACCCACACAAGGATACTGCCCAGGACCGTCAGCTGCATGTCCAAGGCTAGTTGGTGCGTTTGTGGGGCGCACTGGAAGAGAAGACATCAAATGTTAAACGTAACACAAAAAACGGTAAAAAAAATGCGGCAAATCCACACTTTAGTAATTTATTTTTAATTTCTTCAGTTAATTTCTGGAAGTGATTTCCCTCCACAGTCCTGGACCAAATAACTTTGCCATTACTGAAAAAGTTCCTATTTTATTCCGAAGCTGAAGCTTGGTGAGCTATATGCTGCTGCTATATCTAAAAGATCTGTTTCAATTACTAATGTCATATTCAATAAGCACACGTTTTATAATTTCTCTATTTTCGTGTATTTTTCCGCATGGTGGTCCCTGTTTGTTGGAGCTCAAGCTGAAGAACATAAAGCAAACTTGTATCCCTTTTCAGGAATCACGCCACTCACCATTTCCTCAAATCCGAAGTAGTTCTGCACATAAAGAAGGTTCCACCACCAGCCCTCCTGGCAGATCTCTGCATTCTTGGTGATGAGGCCTCCCCACCGAGGACCAGTAGACAGGTTGTCCCACACGAAGGCGTAGAATAGCACCACGGCTAAAAGGGCTGGAGTCAGTCTGTCGGATAGAGTAGGACCGTGTAGTGATTGTACCCGACAGGGCAAAGCCAAAAGGTTATGATGTGGACCGGTATGTATCCATGAAGTATGTACTATGTATCCAAGAACATCTAATAGTGTATCAGATTTTGACAAATGAGGTACCTATCGTTAGGAGCTTCTTACTCGTCCGCCGGTCTTTAGGGCCTCCTCAGAAAGGCATGAACTCATGAATGAGTTCGGTCGGGCCCTTTTGTTGGGTATCAATTAAAGGGCTTAATTAGCATATAACAAATGTATTTATATAATATTTGTATTTGTATATATTAATAGATTAATGAAAAAATCGGGTTTCTTGGAACCGCCTCCGCTCCGCAGCCTGCACCACACTGCTACACTATCGCAAACCCCTATTCAGTAAAATGCTATTTATTGTAACAATACTCGGAGGAATCAGAGGCAATAAGGCATCACTTTATTTACGCAGAATGCCGGTTATAAACAGAACTCTTGGAAACATTTATAATTCTGATAAATGACAAAGACTTTATCACCTAATAATTATTGAAATATAATTTTATGTGAAGAATTTTAAAAATTAGTTTTTATGTCATATCATTTTCCCTACCAAATATCCAATTACGATACAAAAGCAGAGCTGAGTAGTTTTTCAGAATTAAATAACCATAGACTTAAAAATATATATTGTTAGGTAAATAACGATGAAGCAGCTTTACTGTGCTAATTGTATTACTAAACATTAAATAAACCACTGCTGAATAATGGATTAAAACAAATACTGATTAGCGATTATTAGACCTCCAATAAAGCTTGATTACGTATCGGTAGGTTGATGTTAAAATGTACTCAAGTGTTGATGTCATTACCGTAGCAAGATGTCAAACGTGGCGTGGGGTAGCACTGATATGGGATTTGACAAAATTAATTCCCCAGGGTGGGGGGGGGATAAGGGGTTAGTTTGTATTAAACTCAATCTAATCAAATAGGGTTTGTGGAAGTCGGTTTTTTCTAAAGTTTTCTTTTTGTTTCAATTATAAGTCAAAATGGTAGTGATACTTTAATAAGGATATAATAAATCATATCTACATACTTTCAAAAGTGGGCACTTGAGGCCTAAATTACTATGGCCGATGGGCATTCTCCTTTTCACAGAATATTACGTAATTATTCTGTTTCTGAGAGTAGACTCTCTATTAGTCGTCCCACGATCTTTTGGCACTTGAGTGACATTTGAGGTGAGGTCCCGGGTTCGAATCCCGGCTGGGGACAAAAAAAAAACCAGGTCTTGGATGTTTACATGTTTGTGATGTCGCTGTTCCTGGTTCCCACGACACAGGGTATCCTAGAGTGGGGCCAGAAGCCATGTATGTGCCTGTATGTAAATGCTTATTTATTATTATTATTTACAGGGGGGGCGCTTGTTCTATGCAACGTAACGAAACTGTCTTCAAGTGTTAGCTCCACGGTGGAGTTGCACTGGAGCCTCCACCTCGTGCCAAAATATTGTTGGAAAACTGCAGTAGGTTATTGAAAACAGACGTACAGAGCTGCCAAGTTATCTGTGAATTGTCAGAATTTAGAATTACGAATTGCCAAATACGGCATACTAGAAAGCCACTAGCGACACCCGTCATTTCACAGTTAAGTTGGCAGGTCTGTACAGTGCCTCCTTCATGTATGCCATACCAACTAAACAGCATACACCAGAGACTATATATACAATTGACTGCGCCTGCGGGGCATGCGGCTCGCCAAACGTTTGTTGTATTCAACAAAAGTTCGCATACGCAACCTATGTACGATGACGGGCCGCCACGCCAGACAGTTTCGTAGCGGCTGACCAATCACAGCTCTCTTACCGCGTCCCCCGCCGCCCGTAAATTGGTGAGCTGTGTTTCAAAGGAAAATGTATCTATGCGCTCTCCACTGGATAAGTGCTCCCTGGCATACACTAACTAACAACTGACAGCCTAACGTCCGGTTTCAATAGATAGAATGGTTTGACCGTTCTCTAAATAACTTGGTGGCGCTGTAAGCCGCTAACCTCAAGTATCTGGACAGCAGCCGCTTGGGGGCGCCCGTGTCGGCGTCGGCGGAGATGCGGTGAGCTAGCAGAGTGCCGCTCAGTAGCAGGAAGCAGTCGGTGTACTGCCAGCCGGAGCGACTCCACGACCAGAGCATGGAGCTCGCTTCCTGAATCAACATAACATAACATCCTGAGCTGCATGAAACGATTCTTATAGGTACCTACCCTGATTTGGCCGAAACGATTTGAAATGTTGTCGACTTACTGATTTAATGGCGAGAATCTCATGGGATTGTCATTTTTAGGGTTCCAATCCTTAAAAGGAAAAAAAAGGAAACCTTATAGGATCACTTTGTTGTCCGTCTGTCTGTCTGTCTGTCTGTCCGTCTGTCACGACCCCTTTTCTCAGGAACACGTGGAGGTATCATGTTGAAATTAATATCGATTACTCAAGTTTATGGTCCCTTGGAGCTGTGAAAAAATTAAACTTCTATGTCCACGCAATCAAAAGATACCGCGATATTATGTCACAATTTTGCTGAATTTGTATGAACTCGCGTGGAACTCGCAAGGGAATCAAAACCTAGAGGGTACTTCCCGTTGACCTAGAATCATGAAATTTGGCACGAAGCAATGTCTTATAGCACTAGTAAAGGGAAAAAACTGAAAACTGCAAATTTCTGTCTTCCTAAAAAAATATTCAATTTGGTTTACATGGATGACATCACACTTTAGTTTTGTAGGTGGAAACCTAATAGCACGTGTTACGCTCTCCAAGTGTGATCGGAACCCTCGGTGCGCGAGTCCTGCTCGCACTTGGCCGGTTATTTTCTAATGAATGCATGGGATTATGTTAACAAAGTTCCGTGCAACTCAGGGATAGTGACATAATACTCCCATACGGGGTGGCAGGGGCAAAGTAAACAAGTACCTAGAGATGAGAGTCTATTTAGGGATTGAATTAACTTTCTACATCCTCCATCATGGAAAATATGTAGGCGACGCAATGGAATGTCAAATGTCAAAAGTTTATGAAATTAATGAATAGAGAATATAGCAAAATAAATTGGACTACCTGGGCAAAATAGATACTTATTTCGGAAGTTTCGGAACCGTCGAAACGGTAATTCTTTTCATGAGTTCCTGGGACACTATGGTCCCAAACTCTTAGTTAAGTACTGTTTAGCTAAAAAATGTTTTTGAATGCAAGTGCTGGAATTTGATAATTCTGATTCTGTTGTTTTTTAATCTTTTTCAGATGTCTTTGTTCAAAATTTTCTATCCAATAAACTCAATCATTTTCAGCTCGTTTTATCCAGTCAAAGCCAATACCCTAACTTTATGTGACGCCTGTTCAATTTGTGTTGGCAAATAATGACACAGCGAGCGAGCGCCGCACGTTTGCCGGCAGGCGTTGCCTCTATGTCTCGTGTCAAGCTGTTTATTAAGCCCGTAAAGTGTGCAATAAAGTGTTCATTTTCCGTTGAGTTTTTGACCTTTTTCATAAACTAAAATAACTGTGCAACAGCAGCTCCCAGTTACACAGAAAAATCACGCTCAGCCAGTCAGAATGACATGTATTTAATTTAACACTGCTACTAAAGTATTCTGAATCTGCAATCACCTAACCCCGACATCTATAGATGATTCATGTGTCAACTGTTAATCGTTTTAAAATGCATACCACATCTATAGGTAGGTAGGTAGTACAAAAAGATCTAATCGCATTCCTAGCAAGACTAATCTTGACCTATACAACTCATTAGTTATTACAAAGTAGCTACTGGCTCTGTAGCAACACATCATTTGGCATGATTAGTAAGATGAATCACAAAAATTGCTCAGACCTGTCTACAGGTCAGACAATAAGATTGTCTCCTATTTAAACGTCACAGAATTTCGAAAGTGATTCGTTTGCCCAGGCGCACGCTCCCGGGCACTTTTGGACATTTGCCAGGGATATTATTGCAGTTCAGACTAAATACACTGGTGTCAAGGTAAAATAGACTTGTGTCAATGTTAGCACACGCACGGGCGAATTTTGCGTGTTTCAGTATAGTCCATTCTGAAAAATGCTTCTAATACGCTTTTTCCATACAGGTTGGAACGAATATGCATATCGATAATAATATGAAAAATAAAATCTGGATGATTATGAATTTGTGTGTTGCGCTGTTGTGCAATGGATGCATAATTATATTTGTATATGCTGCCTCGTAGGATTAACCACGACGTAAGTAGAAACTACAACAACACACTTTTTTACTTTCAGCCCCAACATACCTAGACAGCAGACACCACTATTTTTAAGCCTGATATGTACCATTTTTCCATTAATAAATACTATTTACTTTACTTACTTACCTCAGTAGCCTTCAGCCGATTGCTGTATGGAGTATTAGCGACCACAGCCAGGAACTTATGCGCGACCAGCAACGCCATAGTAGCCAGCGCCCTTACGCCGTGCACGCAGGATATTTCGTCCGTCGACGCAGGCGCAACGAGCTTACCCACCGAGGAGTACAGGGAGAAGTTGTTGAGAAATCCACCTGGAGATGGCAAACATTTTTTCACTTATACTTTATTGCACAAAAACATAAAAAACACGTAAAATTTACAGAAAGGCGAGCTCATGTCTAAAAAGAGATTTCTTCCAGCAAACCAAGGCATGACAGAAAAAAACAGATAAAGATAGGGAGTCTTCATTTTATATCTATCGTTCTAAGTGATAGGAAAACGTCGTGAGGAAACTACTACTACCACAGATTAATAAAGAGTTCTACTAGTAAGAGGCGATGGGCTAGCCCCCTGTCACGCCAAATAGTATATTGAAGAAGTGTGTATAAGTGGGCACGAATGCGCCCCTAGGCTGTCACCCCATATGGGCAATGGCGTGACGCTATGTCTTGTCATGTTGTATTCAAGCTATCTATATCCAGCCTATACTGCACCCACCGTTAAGTAATGGCATCCTCTTTACGTCAACATATTAGCACACTACAGCGTGTTTTCGTATGACAAACTATTATTGGCGTAATTTTAAATTGCCTTTGGAGGACAAGTTTCACGCCTATACTAACCCATTTATCGCACTACTGGGCCAACTGATCCACTGTTGCCCTGCAGTTTTGGAGAGATTACTCGACAATCGAGGGTGGTCTGTCTCTAGGTCTACATGCGTCCCTTCTTTAGCCACCATTCCGTCACCATCTTTGTTCCTCTTCCGCGCCTCTCCGATTGGATTCCCTTTGCCGTCGTGGGAACTAAACTGTGACGTCAGCATCTCCAGTCTCTTTCTCTTTTGAAGCTGAGTTTTGAAGTATTATCGTTTAGCGTGAATTGAAGTTTGACTAATCAAAGCGCGATTATTTTTAGGAGCTACCATCTAAAGCTAGTTTCATTGATGAAACGGAGTATTACCGTATTGATGATCGAGATATGCATGCCAACATCCAAGATCCGAGAATCTACCCCGTGACAATTCGCTCGTGAGCAGATCTTGGTTTCTCGCCAGAAATATTATCGATATTTGAAAAGTTAAAAGTAAGGCAATAACTAGCGTTTTGGCCGCGACCGTGAATTTGACCCTTTAGTCGATAGACAATCGATCAATGAGACCTCGGGAATCGACTGTAATCACGCTTTATATCGTAATTTATGTAAATCGTCTGTGTCATCGACATTGATCGGTAACTACTAACTAGGCTAAGGTCGCTGAAAGAATTGTAAATAAACAGAAAACAATAAAATAGGTTGTCGTGTGATTTTGAAGTACATAGCCCTAGCAGAGAACTTATCGCGCTCAGCGGCTGGTCAAGTGTCAAGTTATGCTCGTTTTAAGGGTTCCGTACCGAAAAAGGAACCTTTATAGGATCACTTCGTTGTTCCTAGTCGGGGGTATAGTTACGCCTCTTTCACCCTGTATGGGAAAAGGCGTGACGCTAAGTTTGTTTGTTTTGTTTCGTTGTTCGTCCGACCGTCCTTCTGATAATTCAAGGCCGTTTTCCAAAGTTTAATGTAAAATAAATTACTCAGCTTGCTGGCCTAAACTTCCACAAAAAACTGAGCTGAGCGGACCGAGGTTGCATACAAAAAACTCTTTCTCAGTGGAAGTTCCAGTCTTTCTCAGTGGAAAGCCGGTAATATGGTCCCTTCTTAAGTCAATGTCAACGAAATTTAAAACAAAACAAACCAATACAGTAATTATGTGTGGAATCACCGGTACGCGAGTCTGATTCGCACTTGCCTGTTTCCTTTTTCTGAACTGCACTGCATGGCTTTGTTCGACCTGACTGTCCCTTTCGCACGTGACGTGTAATCATTCGGTTATTGCCCTCGCTTATCGCATGTCCATCCGCCTACCTCCATGTTCCGTGAAGAATACCCAACCATACAACATAACATAACAACAACATAACCGAAAATTATATGCATATTGTCACAGGAAAACCTACGACGCTCATCGCTCCAATGCCTCCAATGTTAGATAGAAAGTAGTCGAATTCAGCTATAGAAATATACTCTTTAAAAAATTGTCTACCGATTACGGTTGTAAAGATACAGCTCTATCTGAGTTTCACGAAACAACAACTGAAACAAATGAATATCCTATGAGATTCTCGCGATTAAATTAGTTAAGTGACAACTTACAAAATAGTTTTGTGAAACTCAGGGACACACAGGCGGAAATTCATAAGACAGACCATAGAGTCAAAGACATTCATTGGTCCAGTTAGAACCCTCAAATAGAGATGTAGACTTATTGTACGAGTAGTCTAGGCTCGTGTTCGAATCCCGGCTAGGAAAAAATACCCCCCAAGTCTTGGAAATGTGTGGTATGATATATGACGTCGCTTTTTCCAGTTCCCACGATATATTGTATCTTTGTGTGGGCCCAGAAGCAATGTATATGCCTGTGAATGTACCTAAACGTTTATCTTTATTACCACTTTACCTGAAGATTTCTTTTCCTCTGCCTCTTCTTTCACTTCTTCTTCCTTGCCATTCTGGTCACACTCCGCCTGGTCGTCAGCATCTTCTGAACTTTTCTCTTCCTTCTCCTCTGATGTCTCTCTCTTTCCGAAGTAATCCAGCGCAGTTGCCAAAACAACCAGAAACACGACGAGGCCATAGAGCGACCTGTAAAAAAAGCCCAGCGTTTCAAAATACCAATATTTGTCTCCAAAATCGACAGACATCGTTCTGCAAATGCTAATTTGGTACGGTACCAACGCCAATTTATTATTGAAAACATGTTTTTTTTCGAGTTTTGGGCTGTTCCCATTGTGTTTTACTGCATACCTTTCTTGACTGCACCTTACTATTATGATTAGATCTTACTTAATTCCCTGCATCTTGGGGACTCAAACTTAAATTCAAATACCTTTATTTCTGTAGATATTTACAAATATAATTAGAACACATAATTTTTGCCACCGTCCTGGGAGAGAAAAAGCAAATAAACTCTCATAGATTGATTTAAGAAGCACACCTACTATTCCAATTGTTTTGGTACCACTTATATCCTTATCCATGCTTGTATTGCGAGAGGAACCCCTTCCCAACCCCTTGAAATATATGTACATGTTTCTGTAGGACACTTTTTAATCGTGTACAGGATGGCCCTGATACGGGCGGGCACGTGTATACACATAATAATTAGCAGCCGTAGCTAGGTCTGCTATCAAGGTTCTTAATCAACAATGCATTGCTGTGCCCTGTCGATTGCACAATACCGATGTGGTAATTGGGAATTGTATGACAACAAGTAAACCTCACTTAAGTTGAGAGCGTCTCATCAATATCAGCATCTCCATGGAAATGGTGCAAATTATTGCCAACATCGTGTCAAGTAACACGAACTTACGAAAATTACCATTTCAGCTTGCATACGAGTAATGTAAGAAATGCCTTCATACCAGGGATCGGATCGAAGATGTGAATTTACCTAAAGTTTGTAGTCGGACATAACAAGGAGCAGTTACAACCACTTGAGTTGAACCGGTTTGAATTTAACCTGTTAAATTTCGGGTTTTTGTCTAACCAGTTAATTTATGTTTTTATTAGTTTTACAAGTTCCTTACATTTGAAACACCAAACTATAAACTGCTGATTCCCAAAAAATCATAACTTTTTAATTTTCAATTTTTCGTAAAAATTACTGAGTATTGTACTTTACATCATTCAAGCGAGGTAAACAAAACATTCATACAGATTGTAATTGAAAGTTGCAGTCATTTTTTCAACTCAACTCAAGTGGTTGTAACTTCTCCTTGTCATGTCCTACTACAAACATTAGGTAAATTCACACCTTCGATCCGATCATGCTGCTTGATACTAAATTCGGCCCAAATAATGCCGTTTCTTACCGTTCTACACTCTCGCCGAGTGGTCTCGTGATGTCTCGGGCGAGGGCTCTCGCCCGAGAGGCCTGCTACGAGAGGTACCCTCTACACTCTCACCGCTTCTAGTGCAATGCTCTCGGGCTCCTCGTGAGACATGCCGAGACCCTTTGACTCGGGCCCAAAAACCGCCCGGAGCGAGAGCAGGCGACACATCACGTACACCCCGAGCGCGGCGAGAGGTACCCTCTACATTCTCCGTCTCGGCATGCCTCGTGTTGTCTCGGCGAGAGTGTAGAACGGCCATTACAGTTTATAAGAGTCTCCGCTGAGGAACACAATCTACGTCAATCTGCTGCTCACTGCACTGCACTAGCGAAAGACAGTGGCAGCCTGGGCCTCAAGTCCTGTACCGCTACAGCCTCCCAGTGGTGTACGATTGCTTCAAAAATACAGAAAATGACACAATCGGTAGTCTGGTAAACAAAAATCAAGCCGCCTTCGACGCTACTGGCTTCTCAATAGCATTGGCGTGGCAAATTGGAAGTCCCGTGTGCTAATGGCTCCACGGTGGCTGTGGCATGGCAGTGGCTGTCAAAATTGATATTCTGCAGCAATACGTATGCCGAAAACCAAAGACAAACCTATCGATCGATCGATTATAGAGGAAAGTGGCAAAGTAATCTGTGGTGGAGGGTGTGTTTGTGTCTGTGTGTCATTGTTAGAGCCAGTTGATATTCTTTTGATATTCTATTGAATGTAACAGTGGACTAACACGGCTGGAAACTAATAGCCATTGTATAGCCGTATTATATCGATTGCGTGGCGATGGCTTGAAACTTTAGAGACTTGACACCCTGGTCTTTGAATGCCAATAAGAACTGTGTTTATAACTTACATCATTAAATTAAATACTCACAGTGTCATCAACGTTGGCGGCTCCATCCAATCCTCCCACCACTCGTCCCCATCGTCCGTATGGCAGTCATCCTCATCCACCTTCACCCTGATGGTCAGGCCGCTGGTATGTTGGTAGTGCTTGAGTGCGTCCTTGAGTGCGATCTCCACATCCTCGGGCTCACATGCCGAGGGTACGCAGACGCCCCAGCTTAGGGTGGAGAAGCGCGGGACGAAGTGACCTGGCTACAGCAAGGGCTAAGTTACCTCAGTTAGAGCAAGGTGCACCAAATATTATAGTCAACTGTTTGTAGGACAATGAACGGAGCGGGTGTCACTGAGAGGAGAGGCCCCTCAGAGGCCCAATGGCCAAAGTGGGATGAGTTTTGAAATCTAACTATGTGAAAAGAAGAGTTAAGATACGAAATATCATCAGATCCCTAAATAGTTGTATTCGCCTGTAGTGATACAAGTACAAAATTACAGGCGATGAAATATTTATTTATTTATTTCAATGTCTGAAAAAAATATAGGTACATCGCTGGCAGGTATTCGCGGTGAGTACATAGCAAAGTCAACAGACAAAAACTCACATCGTCAATCCGACTCTTGATAACATTCCTGGCTTGCGCCAGATGCACCGGAACCTCCAGCTCTGGATGTTCTGCCTTCACATCCACCAGCACAAGACAGTACTGGCCCTGGACTTTAACCACGCTTCCGGATTCCAGTTGCACTCGCGCACGTGAGCCCAGGCACTGGTCAAAGTCTCCAAGCTGGATGCCATTGCCTTGAAGCAGTCCCGAGGGAATCTTCGCTGTGGCGTCGAGCACTGTAATAATGGATGCATTAACGTTTTGTTACTACATGTACGTCGAAGCCCCGGGGAGTGCTTGCACGCGAGACGGTTACAAGGCCGTATGGCTCTTTCCAGAGTCTAGGCAATTGTTGGTTTGCTTACAGTCATTTTTCGGTTTTCAATGGCAATGGCAATCCTAGGTTAACATCAAAGTAGCCGTATACTACATGAATGACTGATCTACATAACATTATACAACGTAGCAAACAACAAACGTTTTCAAAGTTGTAAGTAGTTTGAGCCTTATAAATAGAGAAGTGTAATTTGTCGTGTGCTATTTATGTGTATTAATTATCATTATAACCAAATCATCACAGGAAATATCCCAGAAATTAGTCAATAATAAATTACAATTACAAGCTGTAGGTCCCGGCTACTATCACTACTTCATAGTATGTAGTAGTCGTAAAATCCCCTCCACCAACCCGCACTGAGCCAGCGTGGTGGAGTATGGCTCAATCTAAATCGGATCCGAGTAAAGGCCTGTGCCCCTCGGTGGGGACATTAATGGGCTACATTTACTTTTTTTACTTTAATTACAATTAGTTGAAAGTGGCAACTGGGTGGAGAAAACAAATTGCACTGGGGCACACACAACCTACGTATTTGTCTGAGGGTGCTATTCTATTCCACCAATCGATCGACGTCGATCAACGGCCGTCGCTCGACGGTCGATCTGTTGCAGTTAGTTGGTTAAATTAGACACTTAACTAACACCCTAGACCGTTAATTAAAGATTGACATTTAACCAAGTCACTAAAGTTCTGTCAGACAAGTGAGTGAACGAAACGTTTAACGAATTGTCTAAACGTTCCTAGGCAACAAGACGCATTTCAACTTTGGTAGGGTAATAAGCAACCAATTCGGTTTTGTGAAACTACAAGAGGTCGCCTCGCTCCGCTCCGCTTCGCTCGACTCCAGCTGGTTCATAAAGTTATGATATAACCTAACACAACCTATCTTTAGTATTGGCACAGAAAGTGACCTAAAGCAACCAATTTGGTTTTGTGAAACTACTGATCGTGAAATAATCATGGCGGAATCGAAAACATGTTTACAATAGGATTGTGGTCAAGGTAATCCAATAAATCTAGGAACAAGTCTTAAGTTGAAGCATTATGATGTACAAAATGGCTTGACATTCTCAAAATTGTATATTTCGAGCAGATATATTTTATAAAGTCAATTTTGTGCAAAAAAAAGACAGCATGTGATGGCACTTTTACATGACGTCATTCTGATGTTATTTCATAAAACTCAGGAACAAAAGTTCCGTTTTGACAGTTCATAAAAAGTATTTATTTTGACTTGACAGACCACAAGCCTATTGCACCAAAATCAAATTTGAAACAAAAATCCACCGAACACAACAAACCAACATTGCACAACGTTTGCCAAAAAGATAGACTCTGAAAGTAATCAGCTGTTGTCGTGACGCCATCTTGTTTTAACCAACACGCTGGCTTTCAGTAAGACAGATTGTTAAACGTTTTCGACGATGCTTTATTTAAATCAAAATGCTAGTGACTTGGTTAAATGTCGTTCTTTAATTAACGGTCTAGGGTGTTAGTTAAGTGTCTGATTTAACCTTCTAACTGCAACAGATCGACAACGTCGACTGATCCATTCTACCGTCGATCGATTGATGTGATAGAAATTAGTATCATATAAACTGTCGATCGACGTCGAATATTCCATTCTGCCATCGATCGACGGCATCGATCGCCGTCGATCGATTGGTGTAAGAGAAACTGTCCATCAACGTCGACTGTTCCATTCTACCGTATATCGACGGTAATATGAATAGCACCCTGAGTATGATTAGCATTCACCCTCGAACCCCGTTGTCAATTTGTCAACAACAACGCTCATAGTTTTTAGTCTAACTAAATTAATAGTCGTGGCGGGGATTTTACATTCGTTGTATTTCTATCCTATCTGTTGTTTTGAAATCGTTGAATCACTGCCAAAATAATTAAAAAGTTCCCGACTCTAAAACGGATAATCTCGCTCAAAATTAATGATTAGCAAGCGCTTATACATTTGCGTAGGTATCCTTAGATGATACACAGTATTACAAAAGGTTGTGTATGATCTTAAAAAGACTGAGCCATCTGGTATAAAACATGCAACCATATTAGCAAAGTATGTATCTGTAGATACGGATACTAGGGTTGTATTGTGTGTGTTAGTTTACTATTGTAACATTGCATCATCATTACCCTATCTCAGCATTTTGCGACAACGACGTCATACCAATTTAGGAAATGACTTCCAATGCAAGTCTTACAGATTGCAATATCTGACTCAAATGAATATTATTAGGAAAGTACAACTTACTATTAAGAGCCCATAATTTGGTCCCACGTAGTTGCCTGAGAAGGATCTGGCCGTGCCTCCGGCATTCAGGATTGTGTATCCGTGAGAAATTAGGTGCAAATGTTGGGAAAAACGCGTAGAAATCTTCGAATTCACTCGACAGGAGGTTTCTTCTCAGCAATGCGTCGTTAACAGTCTTCATGTAACTTTCACTTCTCTTCTCGATTTCTTCACTGTCTACAAGCATTTCAGCTGATGAGTCTGCTTTTTTAGTGTGATCTTTCTTGTGATCCTTTTTCTCACTGCTATCTTTAGATTCTTTAGACTGTGGCTTTTTATCATCTGTTTTGGTATTTGCGCTTACCTTACTACTTTTATCATCATGTTTACCGTCTTTTTTAGCGGAATCTGATTTCTTTTGATCAACTTTAACTTCAGAATGAACAGATTTACTTTTTTCTTTACTTGACTCTTTTGATTTCTTACTTTTATCATCGTCGTCGTCATCGTCATCATCGTCGTCGTCGTCTCCATCATCATCAACCTTAACAATTTTTTTCGTCTTAACAAGATCTTTTTGTTTCATAGCTTCCGGTTTTGCTTTTGGTTCTGCAATTTTTGGCGATGTATCAGGCTTCTGGCTTTTAAAAGGATGATCCTGGACCATTTTCTTGGATTTTTCTTCATGGTGGTCTTGTTTATTTTCTTTTTTAGGTGCATCAGCTTTTTTTCTTTCTGTTTTCGCCTTTGCTTTTTTCACTTGCTTATCATCATCATCATCGTCATCATCGTCACTATCATCATCATCGTCGTCATCGTCATCAACATCATGTTTTGATTGCTCGACATTTTTTTTTGGAGCTAATTTTTGTGCTGATGCTTGTTTCCTTTCAGATTTTGGAGCATCCATTACTTTTTTTGGATGCTGATCTTTGGTGGGACTTGGTTTACTTTGGGCATTCTTTGCTTGATCTATTTCTTTCTGTTTTTTCTTTTTCTTGTCCACGTCATCGTCGTCATCCTCATCATCATTATCAGGCTTACTTACTTTTTTTTGAGGAGTTCTTTTTTCATCAGGTGTTAATTTAGAATTTGATGTTGATTTAGGTTGAGTTTTTCCGGAAGTTTTCTTAACAGATTTGGGTTGGTCGTCGTCGTCATCATCGTCATCATCATCGTCATCATCATTATCATCATCATCCTTGATTTGAACCAAATTTGTGTTCCTTTTAGATTCCGTTTGTATTTCATAACTTCCTTTCACTTGTTTTGAACTTGACATACGCTTCGTTTGACTTTGTTTACTTATTAATGGTCTCGAGTCAAAATCATCATCGTCATCATCGTCATCATCATCATCATCATCATCACCTACGCTAAACATTGGTTTTGAAATAGGTTTCATTTCAGCTTTGTTTTGATTGAGTATTTGTTGTTTTTCACGCACTGCTTTTTTCATCTCCTCCACGGAGCGATGTCCACTTTCACCCTTAACATAATGTAGTTTTTGTAACTTATTCACATCACTTACACCATCACAGTCATCACATGTTTCTCGTCGGTCCGTTCTGAACTTTTCGTAGGGCACTTTCGGCAGATCGCGTACTCGGAATGCGGTGATTACTGTCGCTAGGATAGGTAGGGAGATCACTAGAATGAAGAAGAGAGTCCGGTATTGTAGCGCCATTTCGCTGGCGCCAAACACTCACGGCGCCATCTCCGGGTCGACTGACTGACTATCAACAAATACCCTCAAACTTATTTCCAACGACACCAGGAATAGTTTCGGGACATATCTCATTCAGCCGGACGCAATTTCCATTGATGCTTATAAGGTTCCCAAATAGTACTCGTGGAATTTTGTATGACGCAGGGAGAGTGTAAAGGAGTGGTTGAGACTAGAGACTAGTTGCCACGCGAGGGTACAGCTGATGGCAAGACTCCAGAAGCTTAGGCCAGCCAAACGATGTATGAACTATTCTCGGTCGTCATTGGTCTTAGTAGGTGGTTATAGGGTATAGTTTGGGCTGCAGTAGCGCTTTGTGTAAGCTTGTAGGATAGTGGGAGTGTTAAAAATAGGGCTGCCGAGGCGATTGGCCGGCTCACGCGTCGAATGTATGACGAGATGGATGCGATTGCGCTGCATTTGTTGTGACAATGATGGTATCAAAACTTTAATTAATTTAGTTGAAGAAAGTTATGAAATTGGACAATAATTGGCAGCCAGGTCTTTAATAAGCCAAAATACTTCAAATTATTAGAAATCAAATTGCATATCTTGAGATTCCGGTAGTGAATCTGTTGATGAAGTTGCTACATTATTATTTTTTTGTTTAAAAGTCGTTGGCGCCTTTTTACCAATAAAAATGATCCCTGAGAATCTAATCAAACCATGGTTTGGCTAAAATGTGTGTACCTATTACTTGTTGCAATACTTGTGAGCAGATATAATTATCAAATATAATTTTGATGATTTTATCAACATTTTTAATTAATAAATTGATTTGTGATTCATTTGTTTAAATTGATCTAGTAAACTAATGTTTATTGCTCAGTTGTTTAGTTAGCATTAAAAGTTTCAACAAATAAGCATACATATATCTTAGGCCAATAAACATATCAGCCAGATAAACTCTTTCTCTTTCGGCCGTTCCACACGAGTTATTCAGATTCCAAGTAAATGCCATTTTATTTGTAGGAATAATAAGCTCGATAATCAGTTAATCACGCTTTATATGGATACTAAACCTGAATAAGACATATGGCCCCATTTCGTAAAGACTTTTCTCATGTCACAGAAGCAGAAGAGATAATAGTACTACGTAGGTACTCATGTTTCAGATCGCTTTGTTCAAGATAACAAAACGCTCCCCCCTTCGAATATTGAGTCACTAAAACAAACTCCGAAATACTTTTTTTTATTATTGTACAGAATCAAAACTCTAGAAACTTGAAACAAGTCTTCAGGTTTTCAAATACTTATTATACCTACCTAGTTGCCGCCGGTTTAAGCAAACTAGAAATGATTGTCGCAAACACGTCGCAAACTTGCTAATTTAACTCGGTGAAGAACACCGCTGCGAGCTTGCCTTTGTACATTCCTTCTCTGTATATTTTTGTGTTTTGTCTTTTATGTGCAATAAATATACGAAATATACGAACTATTGTTATATACTTATATGAGACGTGTCGGCGAACCAGTTACGGTAAAAGGTGCTTTGATAAAACTACCTTTTTCGTTATCACGGTGATAAGAGGTTACGTCATTTCAAGACTCAGCCAACCGGCCAGGGTCATTGACCCATGTTGGTTAACTTCTATTCTAAGGTCATGGCGGTTTCACAGAGTAGAGTTTTTCAAACTCAACAGGATCTCGTGTTTGCCATTTGTCGATACAATTTTTTGAACGAATAGATGACATGGTTGATACCCATTAATTAAAATGCTCATATCTATAACGAGTACATAGGCGGACCCACTTGCTTTCGATTACTCTTCAATAGGTATCATTTCTAACGCGGCGACACGCCGCCGCCCCGCCGCGCGCTGATGACGGAAGGGGGGGCGGCAAAAGTCAAATCGCATAGAGTTATTTGGATAGTTGGTGGTTTTCCCACGAAAACTTTTTTTTTTAAATGAACTCCCTTATTTTTTTTAATTTAATATTAATAATATTCTTTTTTATTGCACACAAACAGTTACATAGGACAATAAAAAACATAGAAAACGTGTACAAAGGCGAGCTTATCTCTAATAAGAGATCTCTTCCAGCAAACCAATAAGGGTGAGACAGGTGGATTGCTGAGTAGGGGTAGACACATGTGTACAATACATATAATTAGGTATTACGTACAAATCAATAGACTGCATAAAATAGTGCATACTTTATAAATAAATATGAAATATATTTACATAATAATACTACCTATAATTCTATAAAGAAAGGTAATGCTTATTTTTATTTATTTTTTGGTAATAGTTTATCGTGCAATCAGTCTTTGACTATGAGCAGATTTTTTGAGTGATGGTGTTATGTAGAGATCAAACTCCCTTATAGGGAAGATTCTGCAATGACTTCTGAGATTACGGTAGTGCCCCAGCAAAGTTGAACCAGGCACTGCCGATGCCGCCGTACCAATCGTATCATACGAACGAACCTAACATCCTTAGGGCCGATGTCACCAACAATCCCTATCTTTTAGGGGCCCCTAATTTTTTTTTAGGGGCCACCAAGTGGTTGCTTCGCTTTGACCTAAGTTCAAGGGTCATCTAGGCTCCTAGGGGACCCCCTAAATTTAAGGGTCCGACCTTTGGAATAATCGCTAGACAGCCCTAACTGTTGGTGAAGTCGAACGCTGTGGATGCCAATTAGACCATTCTCGACTCCTCTATTTTCTATGGTATACAAATCGACTTAGGGCTGCTACCATATCTCACCTACAGGTTCATCTTGATGTATTGACCTATAGGTTTTTCTAGTTATGTCGCTAGACAGATCTCTGAGACACAATAGCAAACAATATATAATTTATAAATATACACAGACTTTATAAGTTCCTTTACAGATTTACAGAATACTTGCATCATGACGATTTAATATTTGCCTTAAAGGTACTAATTTTAGTAATATTTCCCTTGAGGCTACCAATTTGCCTGCAGCATACATAAACAGTATAGGTATACGTACAATATGCATAAGAATTAAACTTTTATCTCGTGTCATGGATGTTGATATTATATATTTCCTGTTGAAGAAGACATACTTAGTAATTATAATAATTTGTAGTTATAGCATACAAAACCCATAAACAAACAGGTACGAAAGGCGAATATTATTTTGTCTTTAGACTAGTATATAAATAGATATCAACGTGTAAATGAATTAACGCAAAATGAGAAACTAATTTGTCAGTGACATCATTCTGAGCAACGGATTTGATTAGAGCAACTTTACTACCTACTTCCCAGTACATTTTGGCCTGAGTGGGTCAGCTGATTTGTATGGAGAAGTGAAAAATAATGTTGCTCTGATCAAATCGGTTTCATAATGAAAGTTGCTCAGATTTATGTCACTAACAAAGTGGTTTCTCAGTTTGCGTTAATTCATTTACACCTTGTATAAAAACCGGCCAAGTGCGAGTCGGACTCGCGCATGAAGGGTTCCGTACTTGGAGGAACGCGGCCTTTCCTACAAAGGTTCCGTACCATTGTCTATAAAAACGGCAAATAATAATGTCTGTTGTATGGGAGCCCCCTTTAATATTTATTATAATCTGTTTTTTTTAGTATTTGTTGTTATAGTGGCAACAGATACATCATCAGTGAAAATTTCAACTGTCTAGCTATACGGTTCATGAGATACAGCCTGATGACAGACGGACAGACGGACAGAGGAAGCGGAGGCTTAGTAATAGGGTTTAGCACCCTAAAAAACAGCAAACAAAAAAGAAATTTAGGGGAAAAAACGTGAAATCTGTTGGTTTATCTAATTCACATACCTTACCTACGCTTATATCATAATTATCAAATCATACCTGCCCTCTGCTCTGAACCCGCAAAAAAATGGGGGAAATAACACTGTTTCGCTAAAATTATGAAGATTACAAAAAATGGGTTTTTCTATTGAAACTTCGATAGTTAGTGTGGATATAATAATTTTAGTTTAAATTAGCCCTTTACCATATATGTAAATCATTACGTAAATTCGGAAACCAGTAGCAACTAAATCCTTGTTAGGAGGAAGTTCTAATGAACAGGGTCAATAACAAGGTAAGACAAAAGAGGTATGATCTAATAGGTGAGGTTGCAGATATTATACTTACGCGACTATGCATCGATCGTCATCATTATGAATGATCCCAAGCAATCAAGACCAATTTGGTCATCATACGCCAAGTACACCTTCCAATGTTTTTGCTTCCTCACCTTAACACCAGTGTTGCCAATTCAGCGACTTAATCGATATAGATGGCGACTTTTGCTCACCCCGACAAAAGAGTTTATCCACATACATACTCTCATGTCATAAAGTTTGAATTACAAACTTGAAATCGAATTCATAATGACTTACTTTATAAACGCAATACAGTAATCTTTTTTTTTTAATAATATAACTACTTCTCGAACAAAACTAATGTTATTATTAAACTTTTTTTCCACGACGATACAGTTCTACTTTTTTTGGGAAAGGCAAGGGTCTTGAAACCATACAGCCAAGGTGTTTATAGTCTGTATCGTTGGAAAGTTTTTTTTAACTATAGCTGACAACTAAACAGCCACTCATGTTTGATAAGTACCTACTTGGAGGCAGGAAGATTTAAACAAAGAGGTTCATTGATCTGAGGTTTGATACTGTGACCCATGCTTCGCGCATGCGCTGTTATATACTGGGTTTTGGCGGCAACAAAAAGTCAACGTGACGTGACAACGTTTTGTTGTGTCTTAGCCTCGTCTTAGCACATTTGGAAATATTGTTTTGTTTTAACTTTGATTTTTGTAGGAGAGACACTTAGGTATGAGAGTAGATAAAGTAGTGTATGAAACTGCACATAACTAGGCATCAAAACTATCGTGGGATACTATTAAAAACCTCGCCTATGGCTCCGGTTTTAAACACCCACTCGTGTTTTAATGCCCCTCAATAATGCAACAGTTTCATAAACTACTATAATAATAAAGTATATAGCCCGTTAATGTCCCCACCAAGGGGCACTGGCCTTTACTCGGACACGCGTAAAGTTGAGCCAAACTCCACCACGCTGGCTCAGTGCGGGTTCATGGAGGGATGTCGGGCTAGTGGCCAATCCTACTGTCATACATAACGTATCAAGCGGCCTCATCAAGGGCCTCTGACACAGCTTTACGAGTACTACCACCGATTAGCGATAGAAGCCGCGGGATATCCGAAACACGGAAGCGCCCGAAACATATGCCACATAGAAACGGGTCACCCATCCAATACCCGTGTTGGAGATATGTTGCTTAACCCGCACGATCGTTACCGATGTGCAGACGCCGTTCGGCAACAGACGCTTCAATCAAGACGCGTATCAAACTGCCTCATCAAGGGCCTCTGACACAGCTTTACGAGTACTACCACCGATTAGCGATAGAAGCCGCGGGATATCCGAACCACGGAAGCGCCCGAAACATATGCCACATAGAAACGGGTCACCCATCCAATACCCGTGTTGGAGAGATGTTGCTTAACCCGCACGATCGTTACCGATGTGCAGACGCTGTTCGGCAACAGACGCTTCGACAAAAAGAGTAAGCGACAAAAAATACCTATGTATGACTTTTCTGGCGAATTTAAGGGTGTTAATTAAAACATCTTCAGGCAGTTATTAACATATTAACACGACGCTTTTTGTTTGTATTTTTCTTTTATATTTGTCTGTAGGGTACCGTACCCGAAGGGTGCCAAACGGGACCCTATTACTGAGACTTCGCTGTCCGTCTGTCCGTCCGTCCGTCCGTCCGTCCGTCCGTCCGTCCTGTCTGTCACCGGGTCCGTCTGCACGAACCGTAATAGCTAGAAAGCTGAAATTTTCACAGAATGTGTATATCTGTTGCCGCACCAACCACAAATACTGAAATACGAGAGATATTGCAAATTAAAGGGGGCCCCGATACAAGAGACGTGTTTAGATACACTTACGCATTTCAAAATGGAGATCTTGACTGAAACTGTTTATTTATTGTCATAGCAACCATGTCATAGACACATATACTACACATTTAAATATGATAGCATATTTCGCGTCAACCTATATGGTTGTGGTTAGCCGGTGCGGTATGATGTAGACTCTCAATCCGGAGGTCATCGGTTCAAATCTCGTGAAGGCATAAACTTTTTAAATTTTCTTTTTGTTTATTTTTTATTGTTTTGAGTGCTTTTGATTTGTTGTACGATGGTACGGTACCCTTCGTGTGCGATACCGACCCGCACTTAACCGATTAATTATGAAGTGGTAAAAAAAGATGATTATAGAGTAAAACTGGTAGGTAGATACTTACAAATAATTCTTAGTCCTGAAGACATCAAACTAAAATAACGGCTGTACCTAAATAGTTTGTTCAGATGCCTCAACTGAAGATAATATTTATAATATGTACATTAATTCCTGGACATATTACAGCGTAGTTTGTATACATTAAAAACTTCAAAAATTCTAAGTTTTATTTAATAGTTTGTTTGTCAAGTATCAACAAAAGTTACAAAAAACAACAAAATGCATCTCAAGTCTCAAGAGGTTGGTAGCACAAGAAGAATGCAGTTCTCCTGGGATGGGCAAAGAAAATAATGGCGAGCTAACATACATAGTAGGTACAAGGATAGAATAGCAACAGGTTTCAGGGACACAGAGACTATTATATCCAATTGACTGCGCCTGCGGGGGAATGCGGCTCGCCAAACGTTTGTTGGATTCAACAAACGTTCGCATATGCAACCTATGTACGGTCGCCTGCGTCTAAAAGTATACGGGCGGTCATATTAACGAGTGAATCCCGCATAAACTGCTTGTATACTTTTAGGCGCAGGCGACCGTACGATGACGGGCCGCCACAGCCAGACAGTTTCGCAGCGGCTGACCAATCACAGATCTCTTACGTCGTCCCCCGCCGCCCGTAAATTGGTGAGTGAGTTGTGTTTCAAAGGAAAATGTATCTATGCGCTCTCCACTGGATAAGTGCTCCCTGCAGGGACATCACCGCATCAAGGATGGATAAGGTCAATGACCAGGAATAGACCCCTTAATGGTGGCCTTGAAATAACCAGGGCCAGTTTTATGCAATTCGATGAACTCCATGGGTGATTTCATTAAAGTACTATCTTCTTCTTCTTCTACTTCTATTTCTAAAGCATACTTTTTTCTCTGTCGCTAGACAATCAGACATTTGCCTCCCCAAACAACATAAAAAACAATATACTTTCTAACTAGCGTCATTTACCTAGAAAAGCAGAAAAACCACGCTAAAATTTTGGAAAAGATCTCCCATTTTTAACCGACTTCCCAAAGGAGGAGGTTTACAATTCGTCCGGATGTTTGTTTTTTATTTTATTTTTTATTTTTTATGTATGTTCCCCGATAGCGCCTAAACGGGTGGACCGATTTGGAAAATTATTTTTTTGTTTGAAAGGGTTTACCTTCCCATTGGTCCCATTGACACCAGGTCAGGATCTGATGATGGAATCCTGGAGAAATCGAGGGAACTCTTCAAATATTATAGGCAGACCTATAGTGATTTTTGTGTTTTTCATAATAACTCGTGCAAATGCACATGGTAAGCATAATATTGTGATGCTGAACTGCTGATGAAGACCACATATGGCCACCAGATCTGCTCAATACTAGGTACAAATACAATGCGTGGCTGACGGGCAGGCAACGCATAGCCTAAACCGGTGGACCTAGAGCCATGAAACTTTGTACAGGGGTTCCTGAGTAGCGTGGGGTAGCACTGATATGGGATTTGACAAAATTAATTCCCCAAGAGGGGGGGGGGGGATAAGGGGTTACAGTTTGTATTAAACTCAATCTAATCAAATAGGGTTTGTGGAAGTCGGTTTTTTCTAAAGTTTACTTTTTGTTTCAATTATTTCAAATACTTTTTTTTGGGTCCATACAATGGCTTCTAAAGATTTAGAAGGTTACAAAAAATCTGCAATCCATTGGATTATAAAATCCACGACTTGTATTAAATAAGCTAAAATACTTATGTCAGCACAAAACTCGTTCTTATCAAACGCCGCGCCCCCAAATTGATACTTTGTTCAAAATGACTCACAGGTCGAGTTATTTTAATTATTTGATTAATTTGACCAGACAGCAAGAAAGCATAACAATATTTTAGTGGGTTAGAGAGGGTCTTTCGTGGTCATCACCCAGATTCAAAACGAACTCCTATACTACAATAGTTGTGTCGATGTCGAAGTAAATTATTAATTTTAACACTATACTCTTATAGCGGCCATTCTACTTCTAATTATGCGACTTTTCGTGAACAAAAGATTTCCTTTGGCAGGATTGATCTGTAGGTCCAAAGGATGGATTTAAGAAGTGGAGCCATCTGGAATTCTGATGCAGGGGAACGAGGGAGAGGGGCAAAATTTGTATGGACAAAAATAAGTACTTGACCTATGAAGCTGTAATTTGGCGGGCAGGTAGTTTAAAGATCCAGGACGCAAGTTCAGTATTTGATTTCAAAGATCTGCCTCCACAAGGGGCAAAAAAGGGGCCAAACTTTATATAAATACAAAAAATAACTTTACCTATGAAGCTAATTAAAATTTGGCAGGTAGGTAGTTAAAAGATCCAGAACGTAGGTCCATTTTGTTTCGTAATTCTACTCCCCCCCCCCCTCTTACTTAACTTATTAACTTTTTTACAACAATTATTGGCTTTCTGTATTAAAGTGTCCCTTAATAAGTTTAAAAATAGAATCTCCATATTTATTTTACACGAAAACGATACCAAACACGCTATATAAACTTTAACCCCTTGTTTAAGCCTCTTGTAGAGGCAAATCTTAAAAAAATACTGAACTTACGTCCCGGATCTATAAGTAGTTATAATACCTACCTGCCAAATTACAGCTTCCTACGCACAGACTTCAATATGTTCCTACGTCTGGTTTTTTTTTGTATTTTGCACAAACTTTAGCTCCCTTTTTGCCTTTTGTGGGGGCAAATCTTTATAAATAATTACTGAACTTACGTCCTGGTTAGACTTCTTAGGTTAAACTTCTTGCTTGCCAAATTACAGCTTCTTATGTCAAATATTTTATTTTTGCCCATAAAAACTTTGCCCCTCCCCCTCTTGCCCCTGCATCACAATCTACAGATCAATCCTGAAAAAGGACATCTTTTGTATATGTAACCCCGAATATTTCGTACATATACTTGTCGTTTTCTCTTATAGGTACGTGCGGTTTGCAATTTTCTTGTGACCGTTGTAATTGTACATTTTAATTAGGCTCCCTAATGAATGTTTTGATACTTGACGTCATCGTAAGTAATTAATTAACGATAAAGAAATAATTATGTGTATCATTCAAGTTATTTCAATACAATTTTCATAATAATTTCATAATTTCTTTATTGCCCAAATAACAGTATGATATAAAGTGTACAATGGCGAGCTTATCTCTAAAAAGAGATCTCTTCGAGCAAACCACGAGAGAGGTTGATAGCAATAGCTGATACAACAAGATACAACTCCGCTAAAACCTCTAAATTAAACTTTAAACGTGAATTGAAGCTACTTTAACATTACAACGATGTTCCTATCTTGCTGTGTATTTTTAAACAGAATTTACGAGATAATTTATGATAATTTTCTTTTCAAAATGGCTTAATCTGGGAAGTACGGCTTTAGGAGCACAAAGGAATAAGTGAGGCAGTCAATTATAGTTATTTACTCAAAAGAAGATTACTTTATGACTTCTCATCATTGCATAAAGCGCTTCCTACTTGTAATATGAACCGGACCCAAGGGCAACTTAGAGGCGAGGCTCTCCTCTGTGCTGCTTTTTGCATTCCATATATGGGAAATGATGGGCTTCAAATTACTATTTTATATTTTTCTTTGTGCTGTGAACTTTCTTTTGTTTTATTTTTTTATTGTTGGCGATAAACGTTTTAACCCTACTTATGTATGTAAGTAGTATGTACCATGTATGTACGTTACGAATGTATGTAGGTGTAGAAAAGTAAAAAAAAAAATAACCAGTATGTATGTATATTTTTGTCAAGCGCGATATTTTAGTTTTTGATGTTATTTGGCATGATTCTCCGTGCAATAAAGAAATTATGAAATTATGATTCTCGCGCCTTCGGTATAGGTACGGATATCGAGACCTATATTTTCAAATTCCCATACAAAATCACTCGATATAGGTGTACTTAGATATCATATATCTAATGCGCGAGATACCATACCAATTGAAAATCATTATCGCCAGATGATACTGAAAGAGTTCTAAAGTCTTCACAAAATAAAAGGCCCGTTTTGATAGTTCACGCCCATGAAGTTTTAACCCCTAATGCGTAGGTAGGCAATAAAAACCAAATGTTGCGTACAAGCAAAGCGTACAAGTTGCACCTAGGAAAACCGCTTCTACTACCTACGCGTTAAGGGTTAAAACTTCATGGGCGTGAACTGTCAAAACAGGCCTTTTATTTTGTGAATGATGTAGTTAGACGCATTTTCAGCACACCAAGTGGGTAGTTTAATTATCAACCAGACAGGTCAAAAGTCCACGTTCAATACCATCCATTGTATTCCCACCCAAATCTGAACCTTACGAAATATCTTGTACAGTCTATTGTTCCGAAAACTCAAAGCCGAAGGGTTACCCGTTCAAGTATGATTCTGAAGATGTCGCGGCTGCTGTTCTTCGGTGTTCGCGAGTTTATAGCGACCCCTGCGCCGGCGCACGTACCTCATTGTTAGCGACACCATGGCTGCGCGCGCTTGCGTGCTCGCCCTCTTCATAGCCGCGGCCGGCGCGACCCGCGAGTGCCTAGAACTAACATTGCCTCAAAACGCGATACTCAATCGAACTCTTTTCAATGGAACTTTTTTCTTGAACAACAGTGTGGACTCGAGTGCCAGGTACAATGTGCTGCGGTTGTGGGACCGATTCCCGAAAGTTGTGGTGCCGGCTAATGGGACGACGGAGCGCTGCAGAAGAGATAGTCAGCTGTACCTCGATAGCCTGGACAGACTGGAGCTATGGGCGTTGAAAAGTAGGTTACTCTTTTTGGACCTTCGACTGCTTTGAATAAGGTTGTCTGGGCATTACCCTAGCCTATATATGATAACAATGTCTTATCTTGATAAAATTATGTTATATCATATCATCACATAACTTGATAAAATTAGTGGTTATTTAGGTCTATTTAATACCTATATAGAAGTGTGTTCTGGGGTACCTAATCTCGTCCATTTATGGTGCTTATACACGAAAAGGTTCCCATAAAAATGCATATCAGATTCGATACAGGAATATCTAAATTAATATTACTTATAGGTCTGTTGTGGTTTTCGTATAAGTCTTTGTAGATCGATTTTAACATACATAATTTAACTTATATAAACAGAGGCAAATAAATATAATATAATTTATATATATTTTATTTTTTAAGTAAAATATAATGTTTCTATGATACATACCCATCGAATTGGGCCTAGCCTGTAATGATAGGTATAAGTGGAAAATAAATGAAATGAAATGAAAAATAAAATGTTGCAATTCCCTTGAAGTGCAATATTGTTAGATCTAGATGCAAGCCTGTAAATAATTGCAATGAGACGGTAATCTAAAAAGAGTAAAAAAAATTAGCAAAAATTATTGCAATTTTATTTCCGGTTACACTTTTATTCATTTGGAATTACCTAATTTACATTCTTTAGGTTATGTTAGTGTCATAAGACCGGTTAGAGTTGTTTCATTTGCAGAAGTTATTAGCACCTATGCAATTTGGTATCAATGTAGAAAATGTAGAAATGGTAGAAAAAGATATTGTATTAAATAATATATGCAAATAGAATTTATACAGAATGAGATAATTATTCTTCATTATATAATAATAATAATACCCTTCTTTTTTATCTCCAATATGTTTCATTTAAAATATGCATTTGGTGTAACAATACAAAAACAAAGTAAATGAAACATCTAACAGTTGTCGCTATGAAAAAGAAGAAAAAATATTATATTAAACAGTTTTCTACCCTTTCGTCGACACATCTTATTTATCTATTGTTCTCCATTGCTCGTTTGTTCCACCGGTGTGCTTCTGAGAGTGAACCAGTTAACTTTGATTACGTTCTTTTCTTTTTGTTGAAAAGTTTATGTTTATTTTCGTTAGATTAATGTAAATGGCAAATGTCTTTCCCTAATATCCATATCTTAGAACAATACCCCTCTAACAGGATTAGATTATTTATTTGTGAGGATTCCTAATAAAACTCATTCATAAATCAAGGTCAAAATACATGAAATTAAAAGAACAATATAATTTTAACTGCCGATGATGCCGCATGCAAGCACGCTACTTGGTGCATCGGTATGCTTGCTCTTGCTTGAAGTACAAACTTATCAAATTAATCACCGTATATTAAGGCTGGGTACCTACACTGAAAGTATAGGAACCCAAATTTTAATAATTGAAACAAAAATTAAAACTTAAAAAAACCGACTCCACAAACCCTATTTGATTAAAACCAAGCAAATGTCAAGTGCTTTTTTTACATAGGTATGTATATTGTTTTATATTTTTATGTGTTTTTTTATGGATGAACAGTTTATATACCTACTTACGTAAAAAAAATATATAACTAAACTATAACTTTTTGAGTTTAATACAAAACAGTAATCCCCCTATTCCCCCCCCCCCTCCCGCCCCATCAGGATTGATTCAAATCCCATCTCAGTGCTACCCTACGCTACATAAGGAACCCCTAAGTTTCATGGCTCTAGGTCCACCGGTTTCGGTCATGCGTTGCCCGTCAGCCACGCATAGTAGATTGTATTTGTACCTAGTGCCTACCTTTGAGCATTTCTGGTGGCCATGTGTGGTCTTCATCATCAGTTCCACATCACAATATTATGCTTTTCATTATGAGTAAATTCACGAGTTATTATGAAAAACACAAAAAACACTATAGGTAAAAATCACTATTATATTTGAAGAGTTCCCTTGATTTCTCCAGGATCCCATCATCAGATCTTGACCTGGTGTCAATGGGACCAATTAACCAAGGTAAACCCTTTCAAAAAAAAACCAAATCAGTCCATCCGTATAGGCCTTAGGCGCAATATGACATACATTAAAAAAAATATAATATATCCCGACGAATTGTATACCTCCTCCTTTTGTGAAGTCGGTTAAAAAGGCTAATAGTCGATCTATAGAGGACTGACTAACATACAAACGTTGGTCGAAATGTGCAAAATCCGAAAAAATCGGTTAAGTGCGGGTCGGTATCGCACACGAAGGGTACCGTACCATCGTACAACAAATCAAAAGCACTCAAAACAATAAAAAATAAACAAAAAGAAAATTTAAAAAGACCTCCGGATTGAGAGTCTACATCATACCGCACCGGCTAACCACAACCATGTGGGTTGACGCGAAATATGCTATCATATTTAAATGTGTAGTATATGTGTCTATGACATGGTTGCTATGACAATAAATAAACAGTTTCAGTCAAGATCTCCATTTTGAAATGCGTAAGTGTATCTAAACACGTCTCTTGTATCTCTCGTATTTCAGTATTTGTGGTTGGTGCGGCAACAGATATACACATTCTGTGAAAATTTCAGCTTTCTAGCTATTACGGTTCGTGCAGACGGACCCGGTGACAGACAGGACGGACGGACGGACGGACGGACGGACGGACAGACGGACAGCGAAGTCTCAGTAATAGGGTCCCGTTTGGCACCCTTCGGGAACGGTACCCTAAAAAAACAAAGAGTTTGATTAAAATATCGGGAGACTTTTCTATCGAGCAAAAATAAGATTGAATTGATTATGCAAATTACGATTAAAAGTTAGTGAATGCGTTTTGTCAGCTCTAAAGTAACCAACAGAATTAATACTCATTATTTTGCGTAACTTGTGATTCATATAATAATATCATTATGTTTTGGGCTAATACGCCGCCTTAAGCTGAATCAGAAATGCCAGAAGTACCTACACCGACATATAATTATATATGTATTTAATGTACTCATGGGATAATTTTTTTCAACGTGTCTTATACGTGTCGATACTCAGAAATATTTTTTTAACTTTAATTCGAGAACATAATTATATGTGTACCAAAGTACCTACTACCTACCTAGCATATAATACAATAATCTGTGATCTTAGATAGATAGACAACAGAATAAGTTTGACAGAATATATACTTCAGAAGATAATTATGTATGTTTTCGTTCTTTCGCAAACAAACAAGTGATATGATATGAATGGGGAAGACCCAGAGTTTCATCGAATCTGAGGGAAGGTTTGATAGCTTTCTATGGCAATCAGAGGTTTTCCGGCCGGCCATCATCTCTAGAATCTTATCTGTAGAATTGAGGGATGTCGCCACCATCTACTCCGACTAAACAGCATATATACACTAAAACAACTGACAGCAAAGTGACGTTTTCAAAGTGACTTCAGTAGTTTCCGCTTTGGCAGTTCTACAAATTAGATGATGGCACTTAAAGGTGGAAACTGACCAACGTTACGAGGTGTAATGTAACATTCGCATCGAGCATGTTGAGCATCGAGCAGGAACAGTTTACGCTCGTTGCTCGCTGGTTTCCCCGTAATACTACGTACTGACTGCATGAGCATGAATGCTCGCTGTATAACATGTAATGCTCGCTGTGTTACATGTAACGTAAGGTTGGTCAGTTTCCAGCTTAAAGACTGTAGCCCCGTCTACGTAAAATTAATTTGACAGTTTTCTTCTCGATTATAATATGCGGATTGAGTTTGTCCTCAAACTGCACGTGTCCCCCGAATATGGCTAACGAGCAGAAAACCACAAAACGTATTATAATACCTTGTCATCAAAATAGCTTAATTGTGCAACAAATAAACCACGTGTCTTGGAGAAATTAACCTAACCGGTTTAGTTAGTTATTAGTTTTAATTTAATATAATATTTAAATTTTAACTTCAATACGTGCTCGAAAAAATTAGTTTGATTTATTTTTCATATTACATCAATAAGATCAAATTAAAATATTACACAAAACAAAGGAAGATATATGCACATAATTCACCAAGTTAAAACTTTAAAAAAACCGACTTCATGATCTTCTACTTACCCCCAGTTTCTGAGACGCTGATCATGCGCCGTCCTGTCCGCGTCGAATGCGAATGACGTCAGTTCACAATATTACACAAAAAAAAACGAAATCGGTCCTCACAGACAGAATTCATCTGCACCACATGTCACAGAAAGGCAAAAATATGTAATTTTGGATACCTGGATGATAGTATTTTCTATGTAGAAACCTAAATACTTGACCGATTCCTGATTTTCAAGAAATGGGACGAACCTGAAGGTCCATTCTTTCATATGTAAAACAATTTTTGAAATCGGTTAAAAAATGATACCAATTTCAAGGTAACACACATTAAAATAATCGAAACAAAAAGTAAACTTTAGAAAAAACCGACTTCCACAAACCCTATTTGATTACATTGGGTTTATTCAAACTGTAACCCCTTATTCCCCCCCCCCCTTGGGGAATTAATTTTGAGAAATCCCATCTCAGTGCTACCCCACGCTACTAAGGAACCTCTGTACAAAATTTCATTGGTCTAGGTTTATGCTATGCGTTGCCTGCCCGTCAGCCACGCATTGTATTTGTACCTAGTATTGAGCAGTTCTGGTGGCCATCAGCAGTTCCGCATCACAATATTATGCTTACCGTGAGTATATGCACGAGTTATTACTAAAAACTGAAAAATCACTATAGGTCTGCCTATAATATTTGAAGAGTTCCCTCGATTTCTCCAGGATCCCATCATCAGATCCTGACCTGGTGTCAATGAGACCAATGGGAAGGTAAACCCTTTCACACAAAAAAATAATTTTCCAAATCAATCCGTCTAGGCGCTATCGGGGCACATACATAAAATATAAAAATAAAACATCCGGACGAATTGTAAACCTCCTCCTTTGGGAAGTCGGTTAAAAAATATACAATAAGAATAACACAACCGAATTGATAACCCCCTCCTTTTTTGAAGTCGGTTAATAAGCGAGCTCATCTCTTGTCTTACTTGTCCTTTTCTTTTTTGGATTCTTTCTGAAAAGCTGCATATCGGGTCATCGGGTTGTCCCCGGGTTATCCCCCATACTCAAATCAACCGAATAACTTTTTCCTTACATTAAACGTCTACTTGACTTAAATTACGTCCATTTAGCTGTGGATTAGAGTTGCGAATGTAGTAGCTTCAGTACTTCATGAAGTGTGTGGAAGCTATATTTATCAATAGTATTCCTGACAGGCTGATGATGATTGACGAACCACTCATAAGTACTTACGTTACTTCGCCCTAAATGGGCTTTCATTTTACACCGCCAATAAGACAATTACAGGTAAAGTCTAGCCTGCTCAAGGCTAACTGCATAATTAAATGTGGCTTCTTCAGAAAATAATACAGCATCTCGTGTTCTGCATCCCATCACGGACATAGTTGGACCTGTTGAACTCTGTCTCACTCAACCTTGACTTGTCAGCTTATAGGCTGTGGACCTTTAATTTATCTCAGGTGTGAAAAAAATATGAAGCCATTGGAAGCCACACACTTAGAGGAAAAAAGTCTCCTGCCCTCAATAGGATTTATCGTTAAGCAATATTGGGATATACTAAAATATGTATGAGCCTTTGGGAATTACCTATCACTTTTCCACAATATTCAGTCGGTTTTGTTGAAGTGAATAAGTGGCGTTTTTGGGCCTGTAGGAATTGGAAATAAATCAACTAACTAACTATATTTCTTCCCGTGCATATTGCTAAAAAGTTATTCGAGACATTTTCACCGGTATTAGCACAAGTTGCATAATCTGTATTTATTTGCTTCTGTTCTGTCAAAGGTCAATGACATGCTGCATTGTCAAGTCTGCGCTAAAAATTGTAAATCACAAACTATGTTTAAAATAATTTGTGTAAAATAGGTACTTGATGAGTATGATGTTGTGTAACTTGGGTAAGTGAGGTTGTTATTAGGTTGATGTTATTTACTTGAATGGAAGTTATTTTTCTTGAGATTATCGTCATTATCATTGTTCGTAGACTTCGTAGTCCGAACCAAGTCGGACCACACACAATGCAACTGAAGTAGCTTGTTATTATAAGTATTTTTTTATACATAATCCCAATGTACAGTGTTGAACTAATATTAGGAAGGTTGTAAACCTATTGCCGTATAAATTGTTATTGTTCATTAAAGTGTAGGTAAAGTGGTCATTATGATCCATTTAGTACAATATCGAAAACATTAATATTCGTACAAGGTCATATTTGAAGATCGGGGAGGTCATGACGAACCTTTTGATACTAATAGAGTTACGTAAGGATATTGAACAATCAGATTTGTATAGCGGGTGTGATGGAGTCTTTGTCAGACGGGGACTCCCAAGAAAGTCCTACAAAGAACAAATTGGCGATTTGTTAGTCAAGGGCCAAATAAGAAGGACGCGTAACAGGCGAGCTTGCATGAAGAGGATTGTAATCTCATATGAATATTGAGGAAGATGCATGCCAGGATTGTTACAAGTGGAGATCTTTAGTCACTGTCTACCTCGTCAAAAACGCGTGAATACATATATAATATGTTGTATGAGAGTTAAGCGAGCTACACACGACATGATATCGGTGGCGATCTAGGGTGTAAAAAGTTGATAATCTGGAGCCGCCTGCTGTGTGAGCTAGTAGTGGTGTGCTCACACACAGGAGGAGGCTCCAGTTTATCACCTTTTTACATCCTAGATCGCCACCGATATCACGTCGTGTGTAGTCCGCTTTAACAGTACAGTACTATGTACAATAAGTACATAGTATAGGTACTGTTAAGACCCTATCTCTCTGCAGACTGAGGATAGATAGGTTATTGAAAACGGCCGCTAACAACATAAATACAGCATCCCTCCTTTTGTCATGTTGATGGTGCAATTTAGGTAGGTACCTATACTACAGAATAAGAACGTGATGCGTGCGATTAACCTGCCTATCATCACAAAATACTTACTATTTAATCTACCACAAACTTCCGAGTTAGCAATGTGGTTAAATTATTGTGACTGTCATTGAAATGTCTACTAAGTGGTCGTTAAGTATCCAACCAATAAATACTACACAGCTATTAATAGGCCATTTCTCTTTTTGGAGCCGCTAGAAATATCTAATTTGGACATGATGGTAGGTGTCTGGCCAATAGGACTTTGCCGTTATTCTAGGTTAGGCTATAAATAACGACAATCTTCCTATGTTTTATTAGGTATATTATAAAAATTCAAGGTCGTTAAAACGTTGATCCTGATTTTGTGGGTTCGATCGCGGATTTACAACCAAAATATTTTTACGTCCAGCAAATCAGAAGTTACATTCGGGTCACTATTCGGTTCTTTGCCCTTTTCGGTTTCGGTTTTTGTCTGTTTTTTTTTGAGTGCATTTTACAGGGATACAATATGTAGATTATGCAGTTATGTGTTATCCCAGAATTAACTACCGAAAATATAGGAGTAAATCAAGGAAAACCATTTACACTTTTATTGAAATATTGAAAATGAAATCAAATACATTTTTATACAAACTATTTACATGACCTTCGAATTAATTGTCTCCCTAGAAAAATCGCGTAGAGATTTAGTGGTTTTTGGGTTTAGAAGGAAAATTACAACTGACACCAATTTATTTAACCTAGATACATATTAATTTATCACAAATCCAAACGGAACAGCACTTAACCTTAATAGCAAATCGTTCAAGAATTCATTTGTGTTTGTTGAAATCAAGTTCAGGGACAATCTCATTACAAAATTGCTAAATACTTATTGAGTAAAAGACTAATCGTTTATTTACAATCATACGGCAACTAATTAAGTTAGTGCATCAAAAGTGACTAAATAAATATCCAATTTAAATAAAATGCGAGTAGTAATCGCGCACTTGGTTCCGTCCAAAAACCGACTTCAAAAAAGGAGGGGGTTATCAATTTGGTTGTATTATTATTATTATAGAACTTTTTTTATTTTATGTTTGTTACATCGAAACTGGGACTATTTATGAACCGATCTCTTTCTTTGTTCGAAAGGGGAGCCCAATAGTTTGGTCCCATTTAAAAAAAAAACAAGAATCTGTTCTGTAGTTAGGTTTCTACGTGAAGTGAACGTGAAGTTTGTTTTTTTTACCTGGATGACATTAAACATCCAGCATTTTTGGTGTTTTTGTTTTATAGTCATTGTCACGAGATAAATCCTGGCTGTTAGGATCGTATATTTGTTTATATTATGTAATACGTATGGACTTCACTGTCAGGACTTCAGGAGACAGATTTCGAAGGCTCGTTTTCGAGTGTATAGACGACATTTGTGTACCGAGCGGGAGGACTAAGTAATGGATCACAAAATCGTTTTTTTTTTAGTTTTTAACTTGGTGAATTATTGTGGAGCAACTGCAGCTATTTGACTTTGCTTTCTGTCTTTCATGACTAACGAGATTGAGTCTCTTGCGATTGCGAGTACTGATATGTTTAAATTATTGCTTTTACCTAGAAGATTGTTTTTTTAACCGACTTCCCAAAGGAGGAGGTTTACAATTCGTCCGGATGTTTGTTTTTTTTTATGTATGTTCCCCGATAGCGCCTAGACGGATGGACCGATTTGGAAAATTATTTTTTTGTTTGAAAGGGTTTACCTTCCCATTGGTCCCATTGACACCAGGTCAGGATCTGATGATGGGATCCTGGAGAAATCGAGGGAACTCTTCAAATATTATAGGCAGACCTGTAGTGATTTTTGTGTTTTTCATAATAACTCATGCAAATGCACATGGTAAGCATAATATTGTGATGCGGAACTGCTGATGAAGACCACATATGGCCACCAGATCTGCTCCATACTAGGTACAAATACAATGCGTGGCTGACGGGCAGGCAACGCATAGCCTAAACCGGTGGACCTAGAGCCATGAAACTTTGTACAGAGGTTCCTTAGTATCGTGGGGTAGCACTGAGATGGGATTTGACAAAATTAAGTCCCCAAGGTGGGGGGGGGATAAGGGGTTACAGTTTGTATTAAACTCGATCTAATCAAATAGGGTTTGTGGAAGTCGGTTTTTTCTAAAGTTTACTTTTTGTTTCAATTATTCACTAGACGGCTGTCTAGATCTGTCCCGTAGTTACTTCCGGATTTACTTTTTACTCCCAGAGTGACTTTTTAATGGGTACCTAATTTACTTATACCTATGTTAGCCCCAGCGCGCTCAGGTCACCATCTTGGGTCATCAATCATCATCCTGACTGCACATTCCAGTTTCTCCATTCACCGGTCACATAATTCACTGCAACATTAGTTAATAAATTCGGGTTATCTAAACACGTTTGCAATATTACGATTGGCTGGAGGCTGCATACTGGTTTGTTAAGAGTGGCTTCAGGTCAATACCTTAACCTTCACCCCGTACGCACATGGGAATACTTAAAGACAACTCGATTTTGATACGTATAGATAATTTTATAAATAAGAAAACAATAAATTACAGAAAGATAATTCGTAAAGATTTTTATTATTATCTGAGTGGCCAGATGTTAGAAAGCTATCTATAAGCATAAGAATTGTAACATATAATGTCAACGGTCTCCGATATCTAACCTACATAATTGAAACAAAAAGTAAACTTTAGAAAAAACCGACTTCCACAAACCCTATTTGATTAGATTGAGTTTAATACAAACTGTAACCCCTTATTCCCCCCCCCCCTTGGGGAATTAATTTTGAGAAATCCCATCTCAGTGCTACCCCATGCTACTAAGGAACCTCTGTACAAAATTTCATTGGTCTAGGTTTATGCTATGCGTTGCCTGCCCGTCAGCCACGCATTGTATTTGTACCTAGTATTGAGCAGTTCTGGTGACTATATGTGGTCTTCATCAGCAGTTCCGCATCACAATATTATGCTTACCATGTGCATTTGCACGAGTTATTATGAAAAACACAAAATTCACTATAGGTTTGCCTATAATATTTGAAGAGTTCCCTCAATTTCTCCAGGATCCCATCATCAGCACCTGACCTGGTGTCAATGGGACCAATGAGAAGGTAAACCCTTACAAACAAAAAAATAATTTTCTAAATCGGTCCATCCGTCTAGGCGCTATCGGGGCACATACATAAAAAAAACCGGACGAATTGTAAACCTCCTCCTTTGGGAAGTCGGTTAAAAAGTACCTACAAAACTAGTCCAAAATTCGACGTCCTGATTTAGATTTGCAACAACTCTCACACCCGATTTGGTTGAAATATAATAAATTAACTGAACTGGGTATACCGTTATTTGACCGAGCCTCTAAAATAGTGGCCAAGTGCGAGTCGGACTCGCCCATGAAGGGTTCCGTAGTAGCAACCCTATTACGGAACCCTAAAAACTATATCTGCGCAGGCTGAGCAACAATATCTGCTCTATTCTCCTTATTATGCCTATCGCAATAAGATCTCATGATAAGTAATTTTTGCCGGTAGTTTTATAGCCCATTTAGTGAAATTTGGCATTTATCTGGTTTACGTCGGAGTAATTTACTACCTGTCTGAAGTGACCTTTTGCATACAAATTAGGTTCATCTTTCTCTCTAAGGTGTTCCCCAAATCTGTAAAGTTTTATTATCATTCTAACTGTGTCTTCAGATAAATGTATCTTAGAATGCGGTTATTTTTATGGGTTTTTTTGGTTTCTTAGAATGTTATGAATCATGTGTTGCTGTGCTGGCCAGTATTTGCGTACCTTACAGTGTACTCTCGCCGGCCCGGGCTCCGCCGACCCCGCAGCCGGCAACACCGCCCCCGCCACCGGCACCACGGGGGGCTGTCCCAAACGCGTACGAAAACCCCCAGTTAAATTCGAAATACAATAAGTAAAATATAATTATAACTATTTAAGTATACGTAGTTATATATATGCGTAACTGCAATACTATTGTTCTTTTCTTTTCTTTGCAGAGAAATATCGTGCAATTGCATTAATAGTTCATAAATACTTAGGTTAAGGTTAAAATTAAGGGTGAGGGTGTAATGTCCGGTATTCGTATATACTTCTGTCTTGCAATAAACGCGGTATAGAAAGTACGTGTCTCGCTTCATTACATGTAATAAATCACATATTTCTCAGTCATCAAGTATTTAATAAATGGGGGAATAAAGGGGTGGCCTTAAGAGCCTCTCACAAACTGCACCCGCCGCGGCTTCGGCCTTTATGGGAAAACACTTGGGTTTTAAATAGATACACTATGATAAATTATTTTGTAGTACATATGGCAATAAGTATTGTATGTACCTACATACACCAGCACTCCCCTATTCTGCCTCCATCGCATCTACCGGTCACCCCGTATGCGAACATACCTGGGTTACGCAATGTTATTACCGTTGTTCGTATAGCACAGAGACTATATATCCAATTGACTGCGCCTGCGGGGGAACGCGCTCGCCAAACTTTGTTGTATTCAACAAACGTTCGCCATACGCAACCTATTACGATGACGGGCCGCCAGACAGTTTCGCAGCGGCTGACCAATCACAGCTCTCTTACCTCGTCCCCCGCCGCCCGTAAATTGGTGAGGTTTCTTTTAAAAGAAAATGTATCTATGCGCTCTCCACTGGATCAGTGCTCCCTGGTATAGCAGTAGGTACCTAAGTATTGTATGTACAGCAGCCACACTTGCCTATTCTGCCTTCATCCCATCCACCGGTCAGCGGTCAGTCAAGTGGCAGTGACATGCCACTGACCGCGTCACGCACTATTCCATTCCGCTCACGCCAATGTCACGTCTCGTCTTTGGGCCACGGCCCGTGACAGGCTTCGCTAATCTCTCATGAGGAAAAGGGATGATTGCAGCGGCATTTTGGGCCCGAGTTAACGATAAACTCAAGTATAATTTTACAAATTCATTTACCGTCTTATTAATAAACACATTAAAAACAATAGGTAGTAAGTAAATTTACTCCAAGCATTAAAGCCAGTTTAACGAATTTCAATAATAAACGTGGTGTAAGGAATGAGTAGCTTTTATCCAGGGAGCACTTATCCAGTGGAGAGCGCATAGATACATTTTCCTTTGAAACACAACTCACCAATTTACGGGCGGCGGCGGGGGACCAGGTAAGAGAGCTGTGATTGGTCAGCCGCTGCGAAACTGTCTGGCGGCCCGTCATCGTACATAGGTTGCGTATGCGAACGTTTGTTGAATACAACAAACGTTTGGCGAGCCGCATTCCCCCGCAGGCGCAGTCAATTGGATATTTCTGAAAGTATCTCATTCTGAGTTCAACCTGAGAGTCACTAGTCTCAGAATAAGGAAGTAATAACAACAGAGTAGTGTTTTTATTAATAAGACGGATGGAGTCCTAAAATACTGAATAAACGCTGTATAATAAAAGGGTGTGTCGCTCTTATTAGGACAAATTGTGTTTTAATTACCTTATACCCTTTTGTAGTATAGAGTGAATGAATTTGATTCAGCCAACTCTGGGGAAGTACCTTAGTCACGCTAGTTGGACGCTTCAGTAGTTAGATGAATAATACCTATATTATTATAAATATAGGTATACGTAGATAATCTACAAGCAGTGCTTAACAAAAGAAGTATAATACATACGTGCTCTAATCTACAAAGCGAGGAAGCTAGTCTAATCTAAAAACAGGCAAATAAATCAGCGCATACATACAGGTTGAAATTAAATTAGCCGACCATATTTTGAGGAATGATAGTACCCATCATTGTGAACAACTTTCCCTATGAAACATATGGTCGCAAATGAAAAAAAATGTCGTCCCCCAGTACATTGCCCCGATCAGCTGATTTCAAGTTACTATGAGAGACCCAAAAAAATTTCGTTTGCGACCATATGTTCCTTGGTGAAAGTTCTTCATAATTATGGGTACTATCATTCCCCGAAATATGGTCAGCTAATTAAATGTCACCCCTGTATAAGTACATGAAGATTTTTAATTCATTCGACTAGTAGTACTCATCATTTTGTATAATAATTAACCACCGTAATACATTATTGTTACACAATCACACGGGAATAAATTATCGCATTATTAGGTCACAACACAAGTAAGCAAAAGCGTATTTCCTTACGATATTACGTTACGTACACAATCGCGGAGAACGTTTCGATTACGACCACGACCGACAGTTACCTTTACTACCGAGTAATGTAACGAGTACGACTCAATGTTAAGGTCATGGTGCATGGCCATATAATCACGCTCACGTCTTCAAGCGTCTTCACCATAACAAAGAAATGTTGGCTTGATTTAAGACGGCGATTTAGGCAGAAACCGCTTAGCAAAACACAAATCGCTCGGAATGACGAGTGTTATTTGCGATATGTTTTTTCACTAGCTTGTTTATCGCGAGTGTCAGCGTGACTTCGCTTTCCCATAAACGTAACTTTATTAATTTTGCTCGATAGACAAGTCTCCTGAAGTTGCCAGAAAATCTGTCTGTTACAATGTTTTATTTTAAAATTTCGCACCGCATCTGAATGTGTATTCTTGTTATTTATCTAATCATTATATTTAAGGATGACATTCCAAGTTTTGATTGCCTAGGGCCCGCCCTTAAGGCTTACTTACACCCCGTAAGCTTACGGCTCGTTTCCTAGGCGCTATTCAAAGGTTACGATTAGCTAAAAGAGCAATTAACTCATTTCGACTTCATCTTATTTCACGACGACGACGACGTGAAACTACGAGATTGTAGGTAAAAGCCCATTTAAATCTATTTCGATTTAGGTCGAGTCGAGGCAACGGCAGTATAATATCTCATCTTACTAACTCATCTATGAAAACCACCTATTCCAAAGAAAACCATTGATTTCAGTACAATTTTTCATACGGTTATGGAAGACATTAAACACCACATAAAATATATTGTATTAATTTGGAATTTCAAATGACTTTCTTCTTTATCATTCCGAGTAAAAATGCAAAGGCTATTGTTGTCACAGAGTCCATTTTTTAGGGTTCCGTACCCGAAGGGTGCCAAACGGGACCCTATTACTGAGACTTCGTTGTCCGTCCGTCCGTCTGTCTGTCTGTCTGTCTGTCTGTCTGTCTGTCTGTCTGTCTGTCTGTCTGTCTGTCTGTCTGTCTGTCTGTCTGTCTGTCTGTCTGTCACCAGGCTGTATCTCATGAACTGTGGTAGCTAGACAGTTGCAATTTTCACAGATGATGTATTTCTGTTGCCGCTATAACAATAACAACTAAAAAACTAAAGAAATGTAATATTAACGGGGGCTCTCATACAACTAACGTGTTTTTTTTTGCGGTTTTTTATAGTACGGAACCCTTCGTGCGCGAGTCCGCCTCGCACTTGGCCGGTTATTTTTACATCATCAGATGGAGGTTGTTTCCAGCCAGTATTTATATTATCTTTGGTTGTTTCGTTCGAGTTTTTCTTTGCCTGCACGTTTTTTCTTTAGAAATATTTCCCGATATCTTTAAAAAATGTTTATAAAAGAACAAAATTCTAACAGTATCTCATGAATAAAAAATCTATCATAAGTCTAAGATTTTTCTTGTGAACAGACGTTACAAATCCGTTCGAGATATTCGTTAGTATGGAGAATTGCCGGTGTTCTTTATTGGAGGAAACAACTATACGTCGACGGGTACATCATACGGGTGTCAGAGTATTAGTTTAGGTTCGACGCATTCTAGCGGTTCCTATTAACCGTAATTCTGAATGAGGATATATCTGACCAAATTAATGATGTTTTCTTGAGTCGTAGGTGTTTTTCTGTGACGTCATTTCATATAGCCGGAACATAAGTGGCACATGATGATTGACATGACGATGATGGGCATGACGATGATGATTGCTTAGTCATTGGGGTCATAGATCGTATAGCGGAAAGATGATGAGAAACGGTCCGACAATCAGTTCCTAGGTGCATTGTTTTAGAATATTCTCTAATAAAAACGGTCGTGTTCACTTGAGATCTGGATCATGACTTCATTACAGCGCTTTTAAGGCAATTAGAATGTTTCTGGGACAGTTTCCCTAAAAATCCAATAGAGGACTCTGAAAGTGAACAGATTTTTAGAATATCCTATTATCTGTGGTAGTTGTCAATGTCAGCTCTGTAATTGTTTTACTGCTCTGTGGTTCTTGTAACAAAAACCACAGAGCAGAGAAACAATCAGAGTCGCGTTCTGTGTCTCTGTTCTCTGTTTCACTGCTCTGTGGTTCTTGCTACAAGAACCACAGAGCAGTGAAACAATTAGAAAGCTGACTTTGACAATTACCACAGAGTACAGGATATTCTAGAAATCTGTTCACTTTCAGAGTCCTCTGTTGGATTTTTAGGGAAACTGTCCCAGAAACAATCTAATTGCTTCCCAGTGAGGTCTCAATGTCTCGACCCGGTAGAACATGAAACCTTAGTTTTGAACCACTGAAGCGTTGCAGGGAAGTCTTTTACCAATAAATGAAACCCGCATTAAAATCCGTCCAAACGTTACACCCTTGCTTCTAGTATATTCGTGATAAAAATGCAGTGGAGTCATCACTGTCCGGCGGACTAGCCACGCCCCGTAACCAATCAAATCGTTTCCAATTATCAAGCCAAGTTCACAATGACCATTTGAAGGCAAACTTTCGAACGCGACGGTTGTGTCCTGCCCTGTGAGTGTGTGTTAACAGATTTAAATTTTAATTTCACTGCATTCTTATCACGAATAGACTGTAGTCGTTCCCTCCAACCGATTTACCCTTGACTCAAACTCGAGAGATTGTTGTCAAAAATTGCAACGCGAACTCTTTTGATGCCTTAACATATGATGACCTAGTCAAGGGTTGACATCCCCTACAAACGAGCTATAAAACACATGGGTTGCCATATAAAATGTAATTTTGTCTAATAGTAGATTACTACTCGTATTTTGATAAAAACGGCACTTTATAATTGAATTTATTGGTGGTTCAACAGATAAAAATCGGATTATTTGCCTGATATAACAAACATACCTCAAATAAAATCGTGTGGATAAATATTTCATCAAGATTGCTTAGTAGATTTTATGATCATATTGCACTGGTAGCCCTTCAGATGTGACTTGATGTTGTAGGTGGGTTTACAGGGCGGCGCCAGTTCTACGCAACTTAATGTCAAAAAGCGGTGTAGTTTCACCTGTCACCGCAAGCCAAAATATTGTTGGAAAGCGCATCTCCAATAGACAATGACACGTGTTACTTTAAAACTTTTACTTTTGTATACTTTTTGGCACTGAATTAGAAATACAGGTATATAGATTACTTAGACGACCTCTGTGCCGCAGCGCTTGCGCATCTGCCTACCATGCAAGAGGTCCTGGGTTGGAATCCGGGCTGGGGACAAAAAAAAAAGCCCAGGTCTTGGATGTTTACATGTTTGTGATGTCGCTGTTTCTGGTTTCCAAGACACAGGGTATCCTAGTGTGGGGCCAGAAGCAATGTATGTGTCTGTAAAAAAAAATAGATAGACAGAGCCACCACAATAACGAGAGAACGGACAGAGCGGAACTAATGAAGCCACTATGAAAACGTCACTTCAGCTGTCAGTTGTGTAGTGTACTTCAGGTCAATGAAACTCTTTGCTGTTCAGTTGGCGTAGATGGTAGGGCCCCGCTCCATTCTCTTGTTAACTTGTCATTTCTTTTGTTAACTGTGTTTAGTTTAGCAAACCTTAATGATTTACATAGTGTTCAATTGTTTCAGTGTTCGACGCCACAGCGAAGCCTCCTTCCGGTATACTGAGCGGAAACGCAAACCAGTATGGCGACTTCGACGAGTGTCTGAGCGTAGATGGCGCTGTACGGGGCAAGTACTGCCTTGCCTCATTAGAAGTCACCCTGGCTGGTGACAAGGCCATGGACCATTTGGACGGGCTGGTCCATAGTGGGCATTACCTGAGGAGCAATATTACTGATGTGAGTATTCATTGCATGAGGCGATAGATTTAACTATACTTATGGATAATTTTGATCCAATGACTTTCCACATAGCGGTAAAAGCGACAGTTTAGTTTTTCTCTATCCTTTATAAATAAAGGCTCCAATACACTACGGGAAAAGTTTCCCCCCAAAATGTCGCTGCATGCATCGCGTGACGCTGCGGCCTGAAAACAAGTGTCCAGGGGCCCGATGCTGCTCTGAGAAACGCACTTATATTGGATCGCTATCGCATCTAAAACACCCAAAATGGCGTCATTACGCTTTGCTTGCAATCTATTTACGATCTATTTGCGATTCTTTAGGAGCATACCAAATGACGCCATTTTGGGTGTTTTAGATGCGATAGCGATCCAATATAAGTGCGTTTCTCAGAGCAGCATCGGGCCCCTGTATCATGCTTGCGGCGATATCGAGGTGCTCCTAAACGGGCCATATTTTCACTGCAATATATGGCCGGCAACAATTGTTGTCTTTCTCTAACATGTGAGTGAGAGTTTCCGGCCACATATTGCAGCAACACCTGGCCCGTTTAGGAGCACCATAATTATGCCCCGAAACATGCCAACCATGCAACATAATTATGGTGCTCAAAACGGGCCAGGTTTTGCTTCAATATGTAGCCGGCTATTTAGGTGTCCCTCTCTAGTAAAATGTCGCGGGGCATGTTTCGGTACGCAACGTTGCAGCGATACGTTGAGATACAATTTGTGCCTAGTGTATCTGAGTCTTAAACATTCTGCCGAGGCGAAAAATTTACAGTAGACAATGTCAAACTCAAAAGGAAGTAGTAGCAATAGAAATGCCTTAATATGTATGATGAGTGGGTAGTTATACTAATAAAAATATATGTCAAATTAAATTAGACCGACGTCATCATCAAAATCGTTGATTAATAGGCTTGTGGCCTGTCAGGTCAAAATAGATACTTTTTATGAACTGTCAAAACGGAACTTTTGTTCATGAGTAATAACGGAGTTTTGTTCATGAAATAACAACAGAATGACGTCATGTATAAGTGCCATCAAATGCTGTCTTTTTTTCACAAAATTGACTTTATAAAATATATCTGCTGGAAATATAGAATTCTGAGAATGTCAAGCCATTTTGTACATAATGCTTCAACTTAAGACTTTTTCCTAGATTTATTGGATTACCTTGGCCACAAGCCTATTCTAGCCATTATTTAGAACGGGCCTCCTTCGTAACATACTAAGCTAAGACTATACAATACAAGGTGTAAATGAATTAACGAAAAAATGAGAAACTACTTTGTTAGGGACATCATACTTCTGAGTAAAAAATCATAACGTATACTTACCGAGCCATCATCTTTTCTGTAGAACGGCCAAAGCGGAAACTACTGACGCCGCCACTATGAAAACGTCACTTCGCTATCAGTTTGTATCGTAGACAGAGAAAGGAATAGACGGAGTGCATGCGTACACCTTTGAGATGGAGATAGAAGTTGGTTCTCAAGTTTTTGGAGATTTTTCAACTTCGATTTTAGGGTTTTTTATTGGGTTATAAATAATAATAGTAGTTTATGAAACTGTTGCATAATGAGGATTAAAACACGAGTGGGGGTTTAAAAACCGAGCCGCAGGCGAGCATTTAAGCATTTAAAACAATAAAACAAAAATAAAATAATGTCCACGAGGATTTGAACCCAGGAGTTCCAGATTGCGCGACCAACATCATACCGGTCGGTGGTGGTGCCACCACGATTATGTGGTAAGCCGCAAAATTCACGTTCATATTGAATAGTGATATGATTTGGTTATATCGCAGGGCACGTATATTGTATCCCCTTGAATGTGGATTGAGGACAATCTCGCGTACAAAAAATATATGTGGCAGGATTATTTGATAAGTCGAGTGTTCGCGAAAATTCTAGGGATTTTGCGAAAACACTAACCTAACCTAACCCAATTTTCGCGAAACTTCGACTAATCAAATAATCCTGTCACATACACAAAAGTAGTAGTAGTGCGTAGTTCATTATTTGTTTCTGAGCGGCAATAGAAATACTTGTGTGGAAATTTCAACTCTCTACTCTACCTATTATGGTTCACTTCACAGAGCCCGCTGACTGCGAGAGTGAAGCCTAGGGTCCCGTTTGGCACCCTTCTGGTAGGGATCCCTAAAAGAGACATTCAAACAACGACAATGACTGAGTTTGTCGCTTTTAGTTATTTCTGTTTCCTAATGATAATACAGCAATAACAATTATATCGCGACAGTAAAAACCTGAATGACGACGTGGTACAAATTCTGTAACAAAACATATTACGAGTACCTCGGTAATTTACTTTAATAACGGCAGTACCAAATCATCAAGGACCTGCGCTACTTATACCTCATCTGAAATTGTGTCACGTTCCCCTCTTGTTTTTAGCAAAAGAATAACAAAGTATTTAACTAACTGTACGACGACATCAAGCTTGATTCTGCTTGGTACTTTGACCATACAATAAAATATACATACACAAATACAATTTGACCATTATTCTAAAAAAAGTTCCCCATTAACACTAAGCTGTACTTCTGACTAAATGATGTAAGTATATATTGATGATGCGATCTATGATATTCGGATTCGGATGCAAAAACTGACTACGCAACGCAAAGTATTTAATTGGCCAATTCTGTTTGAGAACCATAAAAGATGGCTTCGCACTTAGATGTATAAATTTCCATTAAGACGATTCTAAATACCTTAAATGTCCATCTTTAAAAAAATATTCCAGCAGAATGAGACACTTCCTGAATCCAAAAAATATATATTATATAACTGTCACTTGGCTAAAAATGTAGTGTTTGAAAACATCACAATGCCATTGGAAACTATATGAAAAAAAACTAATGGTTGTTTTTTTTACCTTAACCGAGTTATTCCAGGAGTTCTACAAGGAACGGTGCATATTTCTAAAAATTGGTAACCCAAATATCAAAAAATTTAGTGTCAAATTTTAGAAATCATCAGCGGTTTTTAGTAACTTGCAAAAATTTTGCACTTTTCGCACTTGTCGAGCTGCAGTTTACGCCATTATATACTTTATTTTATCATATTTCTTTTACAATTTGTGAAAATTTCAACCACCACAAATCCAGTTACTAATTTTGAGGATTATAGGCGCCTTAACTTAAGTGATACTTACCTGGAGGTGCAGGATAATATAAACGATACTTACCTGGAGGTGCAGGATAATATAAACGATACTTACCTGGAGGTGCAGGATAATATAAACGATACTTACCTGGAGGTGCAGGATAATATAAACGATACTTACCTGGAGGTGCAGGATAATATAAACGATACTTACCTGGAGGTGCAGGATAATATAAACGATACTTACCTGGAGGTGCAGGATAATATAAACGATACTTACCTGGAGGTGCAGGATAATATAAACGATACTTACCTGGAGGGGCAGGATAATATAAACGATACTTACCTGGAGGTGCAGGATAATATAAACGGCTTTTGGATGCTAGATTTTTATATCTATGAGTACCTATTACTTTATAATTACTCGTACTTGTAAAACAATTGCAAAAAGGCTATTGCATAACTTTTCTCGTGGAATGCAAAATAAAAATGATACTTCAATATAAAATGATACTTCAATATAAATTGATGAGATTGTGCATTTGGATTGACACAAGGTCATTGCCCCAAATTCAAAAGTTCGGGTAGCACTTTTTATTTACATTAAAGTAACTGAACTTATAACCGGTTTCAAAAAATGAGGGGGTTCGAAATTTTGTTACCTCAAACCTGGTATAGACCATCCAAATGCAAAAATTGTTTTAATTGACCTTCAGTTCGGTCCTGTTTTTACGGGAAAAAAACGTTATCTTGAAAACGAAATTTCGTATTATTGCTATCCTGTGACTGTGACCTTCATGTGATTCTAAAAAACACAACAAAACACGTGCAACTTAAATAAGTTTAGGGTTCCGTACCCAATGGAAGGAAACCAAAGGGGTCTTTATTACTAAGCTAACATTTTAACCGATTGTGTATCTGTTGCTGCTACAGCTGCAAATACCTATACTACAGACCTACCAAGTTTTCTGTTAAATGTCAGAATTCAGAACTACGACCGCCATCTTTGAAATGCCATTCTAAGCTCGGACGCAATTACCAAATATGGCAATACTAGAAAGCCACTACTAGCGACACCCGTCAGTTCACATTATAAGTTCGGCAAATCTGTACACGCAATTTTATAAATTAAAAACAATGAGGTAGCCACATTTTATTTTTGTAAGATGGTACGGAACCCTTCGTGTGAGTCCGACCCGAACTCGATGTCAGGGCATCAATTATTATTTATGTATGATATGATCTGTCGGCGCCATATCTTTGAATTGACCATAATATCATGAAATTGCCAACCGTGAAATATCATGAAACGATGAAATCTTTTAGGTAAAACACTGCGTGCGGTAGCTTAGGTGAAGACTAAAGGGGGTGAGCGCAGTGAAGCTTCGTGTTAGTTTGACATACATATAACACAAAACACATCACGTAGTGCTGAATTAAAAGAAAGGTTTTCTTTAAAACCCGTCATATCATATGACTACTATACATTTGTATCAAGCCAATTATGTTTTTTTTTCGCAAAACATTATGCTTTCTTTGCCACTAATTATTTGTCGAATTCGACAAGTGGCGGAGATTCGTCTTTCAATAGGCGAAGGACCAATTGCGAAGGACCTTTGCCTATTGAAAGACGAAGCTCCGCCCCTTGGTCGAATACGCATTGAGAGTCCAATGGGAATCGTCCTCCTGGAAGTATCTTCGCACACAGTATTCCTATGCCGTAAACCAAACAGACAACCGCCGACTCAATAATTTATTATATCAGAGCATCTCCGCCGAGTATTTATCGTCATTCATCAAGGCCTGCGTTCGTTATTATTCCGCCAGTACCTCAGCTATCTACTTTGTCAACTTATTTGGTGTCTGAGCTGATTTTGAATCACAATTGTCATTGTGCGATTGACAATAGCCCTTGACTAGACGGTACTGACCAAAGGCGGGCGTCCTCTGAAAATGTACAAAGAATGCTTTGATATCATCGTCTTTGAATAGAGACGGAGGAATCGCATTATGGTGCTGAAAGAAGCATATTTTTCGTACATATTTTTCTTTTGTGTCTTTGTTGATTGTAGCTGTAGTCGGTTGTTCAGGGTATTTTTGATAGGTATCATAAAACATAATTCAATATTTTATCACTAAACAGTTTATATGCAGTTCAGTTATTTCACGATTAGAGTATTTCTCGAAGGTTAAAAACACTTACGTCCAGTTTTAATAACCTATCTATCCACAATCTGCAGATAGATAGGGTCAAATTTGACATAAGTTCCATAGCGCAACTGTCAAATCTAACTCTAGTAATGTGAAAACCATGGATAGATAGATTATTGAAACTGGACGTTAGAGAAGTTTCTTGTCTGCCAAACGTGTAAAAAACTTAGTGCCAATCATATGCCAATTAAAAATAATTTAGGAATTCAATTGATTGTATACGTATTGCCCCTAGATAGAGGCAATGAACGCTCTGAAAAGAGTTTTTATAGATTAAATCAAAGGTGAGGCTTCATACTTTTTATCTTTACGAATTACGAATCATATTTTTTTGTTCCTTGGTCAATACCATGATCAGGATTTAGTGGGAATAACCAACGACATTAAATGCATGGCGTATAATATGCGTGCTATAGCACGATGAGGTAGGTATCTGTTCATCTTTATTCTTCGCTCATTTGTAGTCTTCATTAATCTTCATGAATGTACCAGCGGATCTTTATTATTTATTTACGGTTTTACCCATCGAGCCCTGGGATCACAGAATTATAATTAGTTACATTACGTAGTCTCGTAGATAATGGTCTCACATTGTAATTATAACCGCCGGCCTGCGTATCATAATGACACCTTTTGTAAGAAAGTCTTGTCATATTGCAGTAATCCAAAATACTTACTGCTTAGAAATAAAATAACCCTGCATCGATTTCAAAACGGTAAAATCCTACTGATATTTTCAAAAAAGGTTGCTATGTCCTACCAGTCCTACAGGATCAGAAATAGATCGCACAGCAATATTCAACATTCAACTTTATGTACTGTACATATCTGCACACGATATTATTTCGCTTTGGCTCAAGAACTGGAGGGACATCGCTCAGGAACTCAGGACAGGATCGGATAGAGTGGAAGAGTGGGAGAGAGGCTTGCTCACTCAGTAGTCAGACATTATTAGGCTCGAAATAATAAAGCGTCCGTCTGTCGGTCACCAGGCTGTATCTCATGAACCTTGGTAGCCAGACAGTTGAAATTTTCACAGATGATGTATTTCTGTTGCCGCTATAACAACAAATAAAAATCAAATGAAATTTAATATTAAGGGGGGCTCCCATACAACAAACGTGATTTTTTTGCTTATTTTTGCTCGATATTGGTAATGGTAGCAGGTAGACGCTTAAAATGTTCACAATATATTGAGTATATTATTTACTTAAAAAATAAATAATTAAATTAATATTTAGGGGAGGGGGGGCTCCCATACATTTATTTTTTTGCGGTTTTTTATAGATAATGGTACGGAAGTTTACGGAACCCTTCGTGCGCGAGTCCGACTCGCACTTGGCCGGTTATTTAATATTTGAAGCTAAATTATCCTTTCGACATTGACATGATACTCATATCATGTCAATGTCAAAAGGATAACATCATAAATCAAGCAATTCGTTCCATTGACAGATAATTTATCTTTACCTACAGATGGGCCACCGTGTTCCAAGGTTCTCCAGTATACTCTGGGGCGTCTGCATCCCGAGCTCATGCAGCAGCTATGACCTTGAGGAAGAGCTATCCCATCGCCTCTATGACCTTGGGGTGACCGTGAAAGTCCACAACACCATGTGCTCAGTGAAGAACGTCGTCAGGCCATACTCGTTTGGCAAAGCGCTTTCTATGTAAGTACCACACACAACTGTACACTTGATATAGCGAAAATATTTCTAGTATTTCCCTCATGGCTGATCGATAGCCGAATACAGTAATATTCATTGATTTCCGTTTAGTGCTTGTTCCATTCCAAATATACGAAGCCTCACAGAATGTTTGCTACAAATGACACCGACCGACGTGGGTGGGTGCAGGCCTAAACGGAGATGGCTGGATGACTTCGACAAGTTTCTAAAAAGGTGGCTGGAAAGAGAACACTTTTCTTTGTCCCTTTTACTTACTCCGAGGGGAGCCCGCCAGTGGGATTTATATCTGGGTACTTCCACCCCATGAAGCATTGACAAAAAGACACCAATAACACCTGACTATAATATATGTCGTATGTATTTTGTTTCAGAGCATTTTTCCTGGGAATAATTTTACTGCTAAGTTTGGGAACTCTACTCGACGATGGCGGTGAAGCGATGACGAATTTCGAGAAACTTCTAAACGCATTCTCTCTTAAAAGGAACTTCAGAAAACTGTTTGACGCAAATGATTCACAAACTAGAATAAAGGGTGTGGATGCCTTCAGAGGAATCAATGCCATCGCCCTTTTGGTTGCCCATAAATCGATGGCGATTGCTCACAATACTTATGTGAATAAAAGGAGACTTGCCGAGGTAATATTTATTGATTTGCTAGTTTTAAAGGCATCGCGCTCGGTCCAGAAGAATCACGGTAAGGCATTAAAATAGTTTTGCAATGGCTGGAAAGCTGGACGGGACAATTGTTACTGGTACTTCCCATAACGTTGTTCACATATTGTTAGGTACTATCCTCAGGTCTTGGATGTTTACATGTTTGTGATGTCGCTGTTCCTGGTTCCCAAGACACAGGGTATCCTAGTGTGCGGCCAGAAGCAGTGTATGTACCTGTATGTCAAGTTCATGTTTATTAAGCAAAGTGTGTCTCTTGTTCATGTTTCAATTATTCCTCCCTTGCCAGGTCTTCGGTATGCACTGGGCAGTACTGGGACGTTCGGCGATCCTCTATACCGATAGTTTCCTTTATCTGAGCGGATTTCTGAACGCACATAACCTGCTACAAGAGCTTGAAAGGAAGGGCACTATCGATGTCAAAGGCAGGCTTATTTCCAGGTGGTTCAGGTAAGACTCAGAAATCATTGGGGTCGTCAAGTAAAGGCACATTCTTTTACCAGATTAATTCAATTTGCAATCAAAACTGGCTAATTGAAAGTGAAAATTAATTAATGACTAGCAGGCAGATAAATGCACCTTAACCTAAAGTTAAACCAAACATAACGTTATTGCCCGAAAATAATAAACTACAATGCGGTTCAACGTAATAAATACATCTTTGCATCTGCCACCCCTAGGTGTGACGCTATGTCTTCTTCTTCAGGTGCCTCTCTACTACTGGAGGTTGGCGGTCAGCTCTTTATACTCCTCTCTATTCTTCGCTAAGCATATCAACTGTCCTACGCTGGCCACTCCAGTCTATGTCTACATCATAATACTTTTAGAGTTTTATTCTTTCTCGTCATGTTCTTCTTTCAACCAGCTCTATTCCCCAGGCTGTTCCCGTTGTTCCTGAGCATCATGTTATTCTGCACCTACGTGCTGCCTGACGTGAACAACGGCCCCCAGTGGAATTTGGTGGTGGAGGAACACGGTAGAGTCTGCGAGAAGAACATGTGGAAGAGCTTCCTGTTTATCCACAACTACTTCGGATTTGAGGATATGGTGAGTGTGAAATTCTTTGGAAATAGGTGTCACATTGTCGAAACGCTGCTGGACAGGTCGTCGTTGATTTGTTCCAGAATGTAAAGAGAGATTCAAGAGCGTTATTCCCAAGATGGGTACATATTGCTAGGCACAGCACAATGACCAAGGTTTTTTTAATAAGTGAGATAGTAGTCTCAGAGTTTATGTGGCTCTTGGAAATGGATAAGATTTCTTATTTGATAATTTAATTAAATACACAAATTATTTTTCCATGATGCTGAGGTACGATCCTCCAAGCGTAAAATAGTCATGCTAAAGTTTCTAAGCCCCTTATCAAGAACCTTGTCTCAAATCCAGAATACACCGAATGTGGAAAAGACAATAGATATCTAGATTGGTTCGATGAGCCAGATCCCACACAGTTACATTGCATTGTATAATGCGTACAATGTGTCACCTACATAATTGACATCATAACACATACGAGATCTTGATCATTGCAAAAGTGAAATGGTTGTCGATAATTATTGGTTTCTTGTTAGCTCTGCAACTGTAGAAACCCACGAGTATACATTAGTACAAATACTACTTATCGTAAAGTAAGTAAGTAAGTAAGTAAGTAAGTAGTATCAGTAAGGCCGTGTTGCTCTATGTATCAGTATGATATCCCTAATAATGCGATAAAGTTTGATTACCTATATTTTTAACTCCCGACCAAATAGGAAGAGTTTTATAAGTTTGAAGCAAGCCTCTGTCTGTCTATGTGTGCCTGTACATGGCGCCCTATCGGTCAAACGGGTAGGTAAACTATGTGTTGATGCTAAAGTTTGTGTTGCGTGGTGCTTCAGTGGCACTTGCAGTAGTTGGTCAGAGCCGTTTGTTCCGTTCACCCTTAGACTGTGTTTACCCCGGGATCCTGCAAATTATTTTATTTGGTTTTTCATAGGGTTTGAACTTATTACCAAGACCTGAGGTTGAAAATCAGGCCATGGATTTAAGGGTAGATGATTGAGTGGATAAATTAGATCCTGTGTATGTGTGGCCTCAGCTCTCAACGTTCTTATATACTGCAGGATGATATCACCATCGTCATCTCAATCTGTCATCTCTCAGCAGGGGTATAGGGCTCTCCCTCTGTACAGATTTCTATTTTTCCGATCTTGGGTCATCTGCTCCAGCTCCACCCATTTTGAGCTTACAATGGCAGCCTCTTTCTCCGTTGAACCTATTGAACATCGCCACGTTGTTTAGGGTCGCCCCTAAACCTAAACTTTCTTCCGTCTCCCCTTTGATACAAGATGATACACTTTTTCTGTGTATTTATTTATCCTGTGTGACTGTTTGTGTGCAATAAAGAAATTATGAATTGTGAATTATGATATGCATAACCCAAAACTCTCTTCCACCTTCCAGTGCCTAACCCACACGCACCAGATCGGCATGGACATGCAGCTCTACGTCGCCACATTACCCCTGATGCTGCTGCTCTGGAAGTCGCGCACCCTGGGCTGGACCCTGGCGATTGGCGTGGCAGCAGCCTCGACTGTCCTCCGCTACCTGGCTGTATACTGGCACGATATCAGTATGGTCGTGTATTACGGCATCTCGTGAGTACATCTGACTGGTTGTTTTGAAAAAGCTGTTGGTCCAGTAATTTGGGAGCATAGAAACAGCTGCTGGTTACAGTTACAAGAGCCCTTTGTATAAATCAAATACATTGCCTTTGCCTCATAGTGACATGATGTCGGAATGAGGTTACGTTGGATCATATTCTGTACTAGCGTATTCTATAGCATCTTAGCGTCACGCTTCTTCCCATTCCCCCAGTGATATAGGCATAAATGCTTTCAAATTTAGCCAGATATACGATACTTTTTGTCTTATTAAACTAATGTACCCTATTTAGCTGTACTTTTTATGTATATTTTTTTTAAGGCAAAATAAACTATTTCTATTTCTATTTCTACTCCATTTTGCGTAACATAAGCCGAAAGTTTCCCATTTACATCAGTATGCATCATATGACATGTCAAGATCTCGTTGTAAAAATGATTGATCTAATCCAAACCCAAGTTTGAGGGTACAAATATCGACGAAACGTTTCGATGCCCATGCGCTTTGCTTCGCTCGTCTTGTGCCAAATTTATTTTCATTCATGAAACGTTTCTTTATCTTTCAGGGTACAAAAGCTCTTAGACGCGGCAAAATACTGCTACATTCTGCCGACCCACCGAGCGACTATTTACCTAATAGGAGTCTTCATGGCGTACATCTATAGATCGAAGAGGATAAACTACAAACTCTCCAGTGTAAGATTTTAATACATCGGGGGGCACGGCAGTGCCCCCGCCAAGTCGAGCGCGAAGCAAACACTGCCGTACCATCCTTTACTGGAACCATTTATTTACTTGAACATTATGTAGTTGTAGATAATACAGCATGTAAATTCTTTGATTCCTAACGATTCAGCTTTATAAAGATAACATTTTTGGGCTCCAAAAACAGTCTTGACTTCCAATATTGTGATACCTGCAACGACAGAAAACCTTTGAGATAATTAGTATATTGACTATAGATAACAGAACAAAAGATCCGGTCTTTTGTGGACGTTGGACGAGCCAATGGTTAATTAAATTAATAAGAAATCAATTACATATTTTGAACCAATCGATCGGACTCGAATTGAAATCGATTGAAATCAATGGTCACCATCGTCATCAATCAATCAGCTGCGAAGGTCAATCGATATCCAAAATACAAGCTGGTGCGTACGGCCGCGCGGCGTAGGCGCTTAATGCGAATTTAATGTTTCTCAAAAAAATATACTTATAGATTTCCGCATATCAAATACTTATTTTTGCAAAACTCGTGTATCGTAAAATTAATATCGTAATAAAAAAATAGTGTAGCCGGTATCCTTGCAACATTTGCAATTATGATGAGTAGGTTTAGGCACATTTTTGCACACAAATGATGATGTTCCATTTGATTCCATTTGAGCGTTTTCCATCGAAATAAATTTAAGTCGAGATCGTTTTCGACGGATTTAGGCCGTATCAAAACCGATATCTCGACTGGGGAGATAATCTCGATAGCGCGAGAATCGGGGGCCTGTTCTAACTTTTTAACTTTTCTGAGTTGCTCGAAACAAATTTGAAATTAAGGCATTAGAAACAAATGACAACTATATGGGATTCTCGCCATTGAATTAGGTAAGTGACAACTTAAATTTCAAAATCGTTTCGTGCAACTCGGGAATAGAAGGGTAATTATTTGGTGCCATTTAAACTTAAACGCCATGTAGGTCACCGCTGACCTCTCCCTGCCTAAAAATCTATAAGAAATAAACTAGATATTTTATTTCTTTCCAGTCGCAAACCACGCTTCTCTGGTCCTTCTGCGCAGTAGTGGCCGTGTTGACACTGGCCAGTCCTTACAAGATGGGTCTTCCTGGCTATGAGTATGAGCACCTACCCGCCGCCGTGTTTGCAGCGCTCTCGCCCATTCTGTGGGGTCTTTTTATGTGTGTGGCGCACTGGGCGATATGCAATGGCTATGCTGGTGAGCAAAGAGACCAATTTACACGTGTCGCAGCAAGTTTCTTGGGCTGCGACCTCTTTCTATTTAAGGGGCCTCACGAATAAATTAGGGGTGCTTTTATCATGTGTATTTCAGGAAATACTCGACTAATCGTAATCAATTTCTAGTATATGTAATTTGACTATATAATCTAGGGTTTTCAAGAAGGAAAACGTGTTTGGATAAAAATTTCTCGATAGAAAATAAATCCAAAGTCAACCCCTTTTTTCAATATTTTTTCCTATTATACCGCAGTAGCAGTAAATATGATTTTTCTATTAATTGAAATATGTGGGTAATCGTTGTTACTAGCGATTTCATGAATGAAATGTAATTCCCTGGAATAGCTTATTTTTTATGTTTTTTTTTCCGTTTTGGCGCTTACGTTGATTCAGATTAGGCGCGAGCGCACAATTGCCATCCCACTTATTCCTGTTCCCGAGTTATATTTGCTTCTCACTTCCGCAATCTTCGTTGACCTTGGTTTGTAATTATTCGTACCTCGCCTTAACCCCTACTTACCTAATGCGAGAAAGAGTTTTCTCTTTATTGGTGCTAAAAGTCCTTGCGTGCCATAAATCATGATTCTAGATCAATGGGAAGCACTTACCCTTAAAGTTTTGCGATTATCAATAAAATTCAGCAGGACGACCGTATCTTTTCAGTGCGTTGACATAGAGATTAGATATTTCACAGCTCTACAGGAACTACAGACTTGAGTAATTGATATTAATTTCAACTTGAAACCTCCACGCGTTCTTGCTACCCTAACACCGTCCTTTCTTGGGCATTGATTCGCCTGCTTCATCAGCCTAATCTCGCCCCCACTTCACAGGCTACGGCACAGCGTTCGTCGAGGCGCGGTTCTTCAAGTTCTTCAACAAAATCGCGTATGGCGTCTACCTCACCCAGTTCCCAATATTCTTCTACCACGTCGGCATTCAAAGGCATGCTGGCCACTACACGGCCATGGAGCTGGTAAGTGACCTATTTAGACAGCCAGCGTCAGATATATGTGAGCTAAAATTATACATCTCTATCAAGGGTCTGTCCACTATATGCCCACCAAAAGTTCTACCTTATGGCTTGGTAATAAAGCCTAATTAATTAAAAGGAGTATCAAAATCAGTAACGTTAACAAAACGTGTTGGTGCGTTCGTTAGGGTTGTTACGTTTTTTTAAATAAAATAAAAGTTACTAACCTATGACGTGACTATATCACTTCTCAATCTACAATGCAAAAAAAAGCTTTACTTCAAAAATTCCGCATGCTTACGCTTTCCATATTGCGTGACAGGGAGGCTACCCAATACTACCCCTGCCAGCCATTGCCAGCCATGTGAAACAAGCCATTAATGTCAAACATATTTTGTCTACAGGTCAACGTGCCAGAGACGCTAATTATAATACTCATGTCAATAGCGACGACTGTTACCATCGAGATGCCTTTCAACGAAGTGTACAGGATATATTTTGGTAAGTCAGAACATGAAAATTACCTTAATTATCACTATAATTACCAATGATAAAAATTGTCGTAATATACGATATGAAATACTTACAGTCCAATAGGCCTGAAAGATGCGTTTGTGTGAGTGAGTACTTTTATCCGTAGGTAAAGATGTAAAGACATAAGACTTCGACGAAATGTGAGACCTTCTACGTTAGCAGTCTTCCAACGATCTTTTGAGGCGTAAGTGACGTTTATAGGGGGGTGCCACTTCTACGCAACGAACCTGTCATCAACACATACCTATACCTTTCATTCCTCATTGGTAATGGAGCGTTAGTTCCACTTGTCACCGCGCGCCACAAAGATCGTTGCAAAGCATTACTAGCGTAGTAACGCAGTATAGTAGCTCAATGTTGGAAAGCTGTCTAATGTATGCTTGGCCCTGTGTACCCGCACAATCGCAGTTCTCAAGTCTCGCCGTCTAGACTGTAGATTAGAGTTCGAATATAGCTTTTAAAAATTTGCCCCAGTTGCAGTGGCTTAATTCTGTATCTCCAACAAAGTCCTCTTTTCTCTTCTCATCAAAATGCGAGAGAGAGAGAGAGAGAGAGAGAGAGAGAGAGAGATAGAGAGAGACTAGTCACTTGGCATGATTCTCGCGCATTGGATATACGATATCTACACCTATATCGAGTGATTATGTACGGGAATCTGTCAAAATAGGTCTCGATATCCGTATATCGACACATGCCAACATGCCAACTGCCCCTCAGTGGGGAAATAAATCGGCAACGTATATTTATTTAAATTGTTACTTTTTTATTTCCAGGAAAAACACAGACGAAAATAAAGGACAAATAAAACTCATGACTGTGAAGGAATCTGTATTATATTAAAGGTATTATTTAAGTGAAAATTTAGCCAAACATCACGATTTTTGTATGTATTTTTAACTATTTTATACTTGACTTTAGCCATAAGATTGAATAAGTTATTAATTAATAAAAAGTGATCAATGATAAGAATTAATTGTAATGATCGGTGTTGTTTTTTTTTTCTTTCATTTAGCGAGTTCGATTCAGAAATAAGGTTTGCAACTTCTTGCAAATAAACATAAGAAAATAAACAAAAAGAACCTACTGTGTAGACGTCATCGGTTTGAAGTCTGAATTTTCTCTAAATCCCTGCATTCTTTATATTCATTCAGGTATTCAGTCTTCAACCAAGGAAAACTATCTACATCCGTCACCTAACCTTAAAAAAAACGATCTCGAAGTGCAAGCCACAATAAAATTATTATAAATTCTATCTAAATTTAATTTAATAACTAATTGTCTTTTCAGAGTTCAAATAATACTTCACTTCACAAACACACTAGCAAGCATCTAACTAGTGTTTTTATTCTAAGGCCCGGTCTCTCAAGAGACGGATAAACAGTCAGATAACTTTATTTGACACTTCATGTACGTGTGCAATGTCAAATGCCTCAGAAAAACAGTTCGATAAACACTATCTGAGGATCGGCACTTAGTCTCATTATCAGTCTCACCTTGGAATTGAGGATGTCCCTCCACTAACACAACTCACTCCCATTTCTGTCCAGTTTCCAAAATGTCTTCCTAAATGTCTCTACACCATCAATGATCTACTTCGTCCAGCATATTACTCATGAGAGAAGATGTCTATGGGGAGCTGCTTCTATCAACTGCTGTAGACCTTGATGAACATGTCCTTCCAATAATCCTGAACTCCTTTGACTATGCAGTTTGACAGAGTGACTGACTCTGAAGCCGCAGCCTACTCCTGTCAGCTCTTTCCCTGGTCATCATCCTTGCACCCTTTAGAGCCTGGCTGGCACTGGCACCGAACCCGCCCTTCGAAGTCCCTGATCAGCCAGGACCCGTGTTCACAGGGACCCTGGGTGTGGAGCAGGTGGCATGCTCCTTCGAAGATTGCTGCTCCTCGCTTTGAAGTACAAGCTGTTACCTGAAAGGAGAGTAGGCAGTGGGTTAAGTAAATCCTCTTCGGAAGATACTATAGACGTCATCATATTTGCAGTTGGGATCTCAGGATGACATCTGCATTCAAGACTTTTACCCAGTTTCCTGGGCGCTGATTCCGTCATTTTGAATAATAGCGGCTCGTGATTGGCTGTAGCTGATTTAACCAACCTGTTAACTTTAATCAGCGCCTAGGAAACCGGGCATTTATGTTCTAAGAAACAACTAAAGGCAAGAACTGAACCACGTACGAAATATGCGGAATCAATAATCTAGGGTTAATGTTTGGTTAAGTAAAGTATTGACATTCATATTATATCATTCATTCATTTACATACATACATACATTGCTCATTATCCCACACTAGGATACCGTATTCTGAGAACCAGAAACAGTGACGTCAAAAACAAGTAAACACGGGCTTTCTTTTTCTTCCTTCCCAGCCGGGATTAGAACCCGAGACCACTCGCTGGGAAAGCACAGACTCAACCGCAATACAACCGAAATCGTCAATTTCAATTATCATCATCAACATCATCCGCATCATTATTCCGCCCACTGCCCACTAACTGGTGCTTCCTCCTTTTGGCCAACTTATCCGGTTTTGTACCAATCGAATCCAGGTTTTCCCCGATAAATATCATCAAACCATTTATGCTGGTCGACCCTCACTTCAGGTCAGTCAGTCAGTTTCAGGTCGTTGTAGTCTTATCCACAATTGAAAAACTCCACGCACCTCCCGCCTAGCACACGATCCCCCTCCACACACGCAGACGCCATTGTGGCTGAGGCCATCCAGCGCTGGTCGCGCGTCGAAGTCGAAGGCCACCACCTCGCCGACGGGACAGGGCTCGGCCGCGCCGGGCCGGTAGCAGCGGCGGCGCTGCGGCACGTAGAGACGGCCGCGGGAACAGGGCACCTGGAGTATTGGGGATTTTAATGTCTTTATTTCTGTAGATATTGACAAATGTACCTATAACACGTCATTTTCTTGCCTCTTCTTAAAAGTAAGACCATTGAGGGAGAAGAGGGCGAAAAAACTCCCAACAAACCTCTTGCTCTACGGCTGAAAATTAATGGTCCTCTGGGGAGCTGGCGGGCATGGAGTTGTTAATGGCTAACAACTATCCAATGTCAGGTGATTTTGTAAGTTTCACTGTACTTGGACAGAAATAGCAGCGGGTCATGGTAAAATCGAACCCGTTGTCTTATTATGTTGGGAGCGTTTGCCTTATTATGACATGAAGTCGTCATGGGTCTACTCCTACTCGGCAATCCACCTGTCTCATCCTTATTTGTTTTGCTGGAAGAGATCTCTTATTAGAGATAAGCTCGCCTTTGTACACGTTTTCTATGTTTTATATTGTCTTTTGTAACTGTTTGTGTGCAATAAAGAAATTATGAATTATGAATTAAGTCGGAATGAGGATTGGTCGAGGTGGGTAATGTCCTGTATCTGGACAGTTTCATTTTCGAGAACCTGGTAAATGTGTTTATTTGTTGCTCATTGGGTAGTGCTAAGCATAGCCCTGCACAACCCCTTGGGTTGTCCCAGAGGGACCGAGCCGGGCTGTATGATCCAAGAAAGTAAACGGAGCAGGATCGACATCGATACAGATTATATTAACGACATGTGCATGGCGAATTTATTCTAAATTGTCATAGTCACACCATCCTCACCTTAGTACATCTCCCCCCTCTAGAGATCATCTCATCCTGCTCACACGGCCCCCTGGTATAAAGCCGATAACAGGCCCCATCATTAGCCCTTGCGTGAAAGGCCTTGCAAGCGCAGTCCGCACGGGACCGCTGTGGGGCCACCTCGGTGATGGTGAAGGTGTGGCCTTTGGGACAGGGGCCGAGGGTGTCTGCCGAATCAAAGAAAGTTTTAGTTACATCTTAGATATGGAGAAACTGGATTAGATAAGGGATGAGAAACGGGACTGTAAAGATTGTCAACAAGGGTGTCAACAATTGACTGGCAGATGGATTACTTTTGAGACTTCTTTGACCATTATTTCAGTACAGAATCATAACTATTAAGAGGAAAGCAATGAAGACACCTATAACTAAGACATAATAAATATGGTCTCTACGAAACCACCATCTCCATGAGAAAGACACAACATAGATCAAATTCTAGCCAATAAAAACCGACAGCATTACCTAATTCATAGCAAGATCCAGTCCCATTGTGATGGTGCGGGAGATGGGGCTCACATCCACACTTTCCCCCGGGTAGGAATAGCTGGCCATTATCGCAGGGTCCTCGGGTGTAGTGTGCGTAGCAGCCACCGTCGCCTGGCCAGTAGTGGGGACTGCTGGCTGAGCACTGGAATAGGTAGGACCAAGGTACAGGTAAGGAAGGTATCGTGTAGAGTGTTGGCGGCAATCTACGCTACTTCATTTTGGTTTATCAGTTTTTTTCTGATCAATGAAATTGTTTCTTTGTTTTTGTTTTTCAAAGTTCTTTAGTAGGTAACACAATTACATATTACATTAGATAAACACCCAGTGTACATTGATCCTAGGCTAAACAGGCATTATAAATAAAAATATTTTCAGGTAGTTACTTATTTACCTATTAAAACTGTTGGCATAATGGAAAATACGGAGACAATGAATATAATGCTTTGGTAATTGCTTACCTCCTACCAGAGTATAGATACTTATTATTTTGCGGGCTTTGTAACACTCCACATTCTTGTTGCATCACACGTACCTACTTACTACTAAGTAAGTCGAGTTACTAGCATAGGATACCTAGGTACTTACATATGCAACTCGACGGTTAGGATTTTTAATATTACGATAAGTATATTACTTTATCATACCAAAATGAGATGCGATCAATGAAAACGATGTGCTGATTTCCCGCTAAAACTTAAGTGTTACGCCTTTTTAGACCTTAGAGCAAGAGATTAAGTTCTGCGAAGTCTACTTTTCAGTGTTATACTCGCTCGATCATGACACAATATGTCTATGCCCCTGTCTGTCCTATGGTCCTACGCTACTTTTCATTCTATCTCACTCCCACGAAGGGGGTTGCATCCCAAACTGACATGTGTCAGGATCAAATTCTCTCAGCGGCTAGACTATAAAAGGGCTGCATAGATCATAGATGCATGCTTGCTGCGCTAATAATATTGATTTTCACTTGATTGACTCCACTCTGAGTATATTTTGTACTAGCTCGTCCGTCCAAAGTCCACGGCCCGCGATTTTCAAACTACCCACATCGTAATAAAGTTCAAAACCTATGAAAAAACAAAACATAAGAACTGGATATTTTCGTCCATTGGTTGCACGTTACCGATTAATACCTACTGCTTTTGAATTGTCTGAACATTTATTTATTCATTTATTCAGGAAGCCAACAGCATATGAACATGGACATGGACACAACGGTGCCTCTGACACCTTGTATGGAAAAAACCTATGATTGATTTGGTTTTTGAAAAACACTCACGGAACAATTAGCCAGTCCATCGCCGCCCTGATCCAAGATGGCGCCCGGGTAGCAGGGGCCCTGACTCAGTCGGTAGTAGCAGCGGCCGTCAGCCGGCCAATAGAGCAAGGTCTGGTCAGCACATTGCGGCGGCCTTAGGCACATGCCTTGACGCTCCCTGGAATACGTGAGGGGCATTTGATTAGTATAAGCAGCGCTTTAGATTAGAGTAAATTGGAGGTCTTTACTCATCAGTGACGATGCAATGGGTATCCCAAATGCACTGTACTTGGACACTGGACACTGGACACTGCACTGAATATAGCAGCGGGTCATGGTAAAATCGAACCCGTTGACTTGGGAGCGTTTGCCTCATTATGACATGAAGTCGGCAATCCATCTGTCTCATCCTTATTTGGTTTGCTGGAAGAGATCTCTTATTAGAGATAAGCTCGCCTTTGTACACGTTTTCTATGTTTTATATTGTCTTTTGTAACTGTTTAATTAAGAGGATGATAAAACTGATTTAGCATTGGGTGGCGGGGAGAGGATATGGATAATTTTGAGTTAGATAGTTGCGAAAAATGTGTATCTACTTTGTACGTAATACAAGAACTAGGTACTCAGTTTGTATGAGTACAATGTGCAAATGGGTTCTTGTCGCTGTATAGTAAACATTTTACGCAATGCCTAGCGAGATTTTTGGAGGTGATGCGTCAGGGGTATTCCGTCAAAAAACTTTTTGATTGCACATGTTGAAATAAGAATCGTTTCATGAAGCCTTGAATTATTTTGGTCACACTTTCTTCAATGTCCTTAGTCGGGTTTTATATGAGAGGATTTGGCTTGCACAAGAAATAAAGTGAAACCATGACGCACATACTCTTGCATGTGGACGTGCGACAATGACTGTGTTCTATTCAACGACGAAGGTGTTTTTGAGTGATCTACGTCTATAGTTATCTTGTATTCCATCAGTTCTTCGCTAATCAAGTCACATATTCTGTTCTATATGTATAGTCTTATTAACCTAAGGAGTGGGCTGACTCTAACTTAACACAAATCAAAAACAATGTAAACTTAGTAGCAACCTTTCCCCCTTCTGTCTTCCCAAAATTCCTTCTTCATCCAAACTGTCTTCGTCCAAATTACAGAAAATTTATCTAATTTATGTCGCAGTTAGTTAGTTAAATCAGTAGTTTCACAGAACAGAATTGGTTGCTTATTACCCTACCAAAGTTTAAATGCGTCTTGTTGCCTAGGAACGTTTAGACAACTTGCTAAACGTTTCGTTCACTCATTTGTCTGACGGAACTTTAGCGACTTGGTTAAATCTCGGTCTTTAAATAACGGTCTAGGGTGTTAGTTAAGTGTCTGATTCAACCAACAAAACTGCGACATTTATATAAACTCGCACAACTCGTTCTACGTGGGCACAATTGTGTCTCTACCCGTATGAGAAAAAGCGTGACGCTGTGTTATGTTTAAATCTCTCTCTAATCTGCATAGGGTTTTAGTAAAAGTAAGTCCTAAAAACTTACCCCTTCTTATTAAAAGACTCTTCAACGGGTGCAAAGTACTCCCCGGCCCTGCAGGGTCCTCGTTCAAACAGCTTGTGGCATGTGGTGGTGTGGGGTAGCTGCGCTGTGCCAGGAGGACACTTGCACTCGGCGACAGTCCTACCCCCCCATCGGCCGGGGCTCAGCTCCTGCGTGTCGGGGCAGGGATGGCCTTTCTGGAATTGGGTGAAAATAAACCATTAATATTTAACATAGCGTCACGCCTTTTTCCGTACATGGCGGCAGAGGCACAACTGTGCCCACTTTTAGCCAGTTTTCCATTACTCCATTTTGCGTGCTTTCCCATTGCAGCAGCAAAGGAAATGTGGAAGTTCCTTCTTGATGTTTCCATGCACCGTCAAGACTACCCGTGCAGCCGTGTACGATATTTTCCACTCATTCATACGTTAATTAGAGAGTATGAGAAAGACATAATACCACTACAACTTTATTTAAATCCTATACAACCTCCATCTGAGGGCCCCATAACTTGAGTCATAAGGCTTTCCGAACACCTCTTTGATAGTAATGAGGGTATTAATCATTTAACTGTGAATATTATCCGTCCATTAGCCGTGGAGACAATTGATCATGTGTGCAATACTCCATTTGTAACTGTAAATAATATCCATATGTAATCGGGTCAGCTGTCATAATACCGACCGACTCATCCTTTTACAATGTCACATATTTAACATTATCCGTATCGATACTTGTACAAACCCGCAAACACTTTCCGGACATACCGAAAAAAGCCCGAAGTCTAACCATCTGTGGTCATATCATATTAAAATAATCATCAACAGTCATAATATTTCTACACCGCACTTTCCCACGAAATCTGCATACCTAGTTGCGAAAACTGCATAAAAACCGATGCCTATAGCTGCTTATTACTGATTGCCTGCGTTTTCTATCGAGCCGTTATTGCATTGCACACTTTGCATGTTTTTTTTCCCCCACGGACGGGACATGAATCCCCATACCTCTTGCTATTATGTAGAAGCAAGCAAATGATCTGAAAAATAAGGAAATCGCGTCATTTCAGACGGTCATTGTTATTCTCGTAATAACTGTAATAATAAGCCAAGAAAATAATTAGGTGTTGTGTCTAAGATGTATTTGATAATAATCTGACTATTTAGTTGCATAAACTTGCATAACAATGGTTTGCAATAAAATCTCTCACATACCTGAACATCCTAAGTAGGTCGAATAGCAACTGAAACGTAGCCCAAATATTTTAATTGTTTATTAAATCTTGATCTAATTAAATGGTAACAAAATCTTGATAGGGTAACTATGCCATTTGACGGCAAGAATGACCTCGAACATTAGCTGATTTTGTTGAACATCCCTTTGAGTTCATCTTGCCGATATTAATCGGTTAAGTAGTCTAACTTTACATGCTTGCTGATGTGATAGACACATTTACTAAATAAGTAGTATATGTGGCATCTCGTTCCTATGCTATCTTGTCACATAATCACATAGTACAGTACCCCAAGATTGACGCGAAACATTTACTGTATATGTCGTTGTGTAATAGTGACCCATGACCCTGACTTCGCAGTTCGCACACGTAACTGCATACAGCCCATATACGGCTCATTACTTTAGGTAATATATTAAAACCACCAAACCACAGATTACTAAATAGTTAGTACGTAACAGATACTTCACTCAGTAGGAAATTTCCAATACCTACTGCTATAATAGCCAACTCCGTCGCGTCAGCAACCGCTGCATGCTAAAATGTGCCTAAATGCTCAAGCGTACAGTTGTGATCGCCTCGCACAGCGCGATCTCACACTAATCGCAGGGCTGGCAGACATCGCAGATACTCGTACGATACGAACACAGTTCAAAACGTGCGTGCGCTTGGCTTGCGACAACCATACTGACGTTGGGCGCCGGGCCATAGCCGGGCAGACCGAGAGCTCGGGCGGGCGGTAGGTAATTATAGCGCGCGAGTACATTCAGTGACGGAGGCCTGACCAAACTAAAAGCTTGAGTAAAGTGCATATTTTTACCGTCCGTGTTTTCGTAGCAAAAGAGCGCCAGCATGAGTTTTGAGTGTCAGTTAGATTAGATGAGTTGGCCGTTCGGCATTAGGGCCAGAGGAATGTCACCCTTGATTATGTGACTTCGCTGAGAGTCCCATTTAGGGATTACGGCTCTAGTTTTCTTGTTACTCGATGTACCGGTTTCATTTTTCTGAGAAATCTCTTCAATTGCCTAATCACTTACTTCCTGGGACAGTGTGGTCACGTACCATAGAGATAGATATCACACCAGTTAACTCTATTATTTATATAACAGACATAGAAAATAATGTATAATTGTACTGACAATGACAAGTACAGTACATGCGGTTCAGAAAAATTGTTACAAAGTTATCGAAAAAGTCAATTTGAGACATTAGAGTTAGATACTCTATAATCTTCAGCTCATGTACCTATGTATTTAAGTTACGTCGGGTCAGATTAATCTGAAGATCAGGAAGTGTTGTAATGTAAAACAGAACTGACGGATATCACTTTGTATATTAGACTCCCCTCATTACTTAGTATATATTTATCTATGTACAGTGAGCATCAGATATATGTGAGCACGCAAGATACTTAGATGCTTAAAATCTTAAATAATCCTAAATTAGTAAGGCTGGTGGACTGTATAATAGGATAAGACTGGTTTAGTAATGAAGAAGCTGCTGTATAATGATATTTTTACAATGCAAATAAAATAATAAGGAAAACAAGGACATGAGCGTAGGACGTGAAGAAGGCTAATAACAAAATTTTAATGTGTCCGTCGAATGTGCTGTCTTGATGATATTTTCCTATATTTTCTCTCTATTTTCTTCTACCGCCGCCGGGCAGGCACACCGGGCGGACGCAAGGAGGCGGTATACGAGTACAACCGGAAGTGTCAAAGTTTTGTTAACATCCTCTGCGTAAAATACATATGTTCATGATCAACATGTGACATCAATATTATTACTTTTCCCGAGATAACGTATCCCTTTTACATCATCCGAGCTCAGGAAAGAGGTTTTGCAGCTGTCAAAAGAGTCCATGAAAGTTCGCGTTTTCAAAGCCGGGCAATGAAAACTAGAAACCGTTCCATTTTCAAATTTATTACACACTCTAATGGTTAAATGGTTCATGTCATGACGAAGATCCTACCACAGACTACCACTCACTATGCTTGACAGTGTGGCGATACGTACGACTAATCTACATTTAAAAACCAGCATGCATAGACATCTGCAGCCGCATTCGTTCGAAGTCCTTCCGTTTAATCCTCGCTCGAATTATTTAAAGTATTATGCTTACCTCGGGGTGTAAGTAGCTGTTTCACCCTCGAACTATATTCGCCCTCGCTCGCTTCGCTCGCTCTGGCGTCTAGATATCTCGGGTCTCGTCCTAAGCGCCCTTTGCGAGCTGCGCTCGCACGGGCTCCAAATTGGACCTTCGTCCGAAATAGCTCTCTTTCACCCCTTGTGTAACAAACTACTATTCTTTTTCCCTAAAAAAGAACAAAACATCACCACTGGAGTAGCATGATTATAATGTCCATCAAACTTAGTGGTCGTTCGTGCCGGGGCCTAAGGTCGTCAGAACATGTAAAACATGTCGAAGGAATCTCACACGTGGGAAACCAAACCAGTTGAAAGTATTTGTTTGTCGTTACGTAACAGCTGACTGTGACCTCACACGGTGTCACTGTTCCATGCATGCGTAACTGTGCTTTGATGAAGGGCTGCCCTCGTGAGTCTTATTAACTGCGTGTTAAGGATTATAGAGGTAGTGTTTGTTTTGGTGGACGGATAGATGTCGCATCTTTAGGAAAGTTGTATAACGTTCAACACCGAAGTAGGAAGACCAGGAGGCCGATTCTCACCCATTAGACTCTCAATGCGTATTAGAGAAAAGGGAGGAGCTTTGTCTTTCAATAGGCAAAGGTCCAAGACGTCGTCCTCCCACTTGTCTAATTCGACAAATGACATTGGGAAGTTTCTGACCCAAAACCTGAATTTTGCGAACACGAATGAAACCTGTGGTAGTTGTTAGATAATACATATAACGTCCTTTAAAACTGTGCAATTATTTTTTTCTATCTCATGGGAATGCTGAAAAAATTACGTTTATGTGATGAATTTCGAAAGCTATGTTAGTATATTCTGATACGTTTGTATGAAACGGTTGGGCCATTATATTTTTCCCATTACCCACAATAATGCGCTTTAGTCCTTATCAAGTACATGTCTAAGTCTGTATAATAAATAAGCCATTATTCATATCTTTACGCCGCGCCGCCGCGCCGCCGTGGGGTAATTTTTCCATAGTAATGTTCCCAATGTTCTTTGCTATAGAAATGAGAATTGGCCTCCAGGCAAACTTGGAAGATCTTCGGAAAATCGTCTATGGCATATATGTAGAAGCTCTTGATCAGTCGGAGTTCATGTGGTGCGCAGCGCGATTAGTAGTAAAGCTGTAGCTATAGACTAATGAGGTAACCTGGTTTAATAAACTGGATACGACTTGTAGATAAGATAGTACACAGGAAACTGGACACATCCTGACAGAGGACCTCAGAGACGACTGTGATATTGAACGAGAAAGGAGGGCTCTCTCAGTCAGATGCAACATGCTTGCACGTAGATTCCACAGGTGTAACCAGGAGGTTAAAGTCACACTTTTCAGAGCATATTGTCAAAACCTATACACATGCCACCTGTGGATCAACTACACGAGAAAAGCGTACAGTAAACTGAGGATACAATACAACTATGCATTCCGCATCCTCCTCAGGAGGCCGCGATTCTGTAGTGCGTCAAGCATGTTCGCGGACGCGAGAGGCCCCGACTTCTTTGCTGTCCTGAGCTCCAGAATAGCTTCCGCGTGGGAGAGACTGAGAAGCACGGGAAATGCAATCTTGCGTGCTGTATGTGACGATATTTGCAGTCCATTGCACAATCACTGGCTCTCTGGGCATAGGAGTGCTAACCACAAATGAGCTTTTTATTTTATTTTATTTTTGTACTTAATTAAGAAAGTCATCTCCACCTAGTTAAATCACAAATAATGTTATTAATGTTCAGGCTGAATTTTTAATTTTTTACTTTACAATTTTATGGTTTTAATTTTATTTAATTTTAATTTTATCGTGTGACTGTGTAATGTACTGTTAATCTGGGGGCGCGGCAGCGCCCCCAAGCCAAGTCGAGCAAAAAGCAAAACATACGGGCGCAGCAGTAACATCCTTTACAGGAAGCCATTCAGAGCATATTTGACCTACCTGTTACTCCGTTGTGGATAAAGATAGAAACCTGAATTCCCGGCGGCTAAAAGGCACCATGTCATAAGACATATTCTCAAAATTTCAATAAATTTGAACCAGTAGAGTTGAAGGTACAGCAATTCAAAGTTCCTCAATTTTGACACTCACTGACTCACTGATTCACGATCATAAAAACTCTAAAGGTTACTTCTAGCGAACCCACAAGCTTAAAATTTTGAGCATGGTTAGAGTTTAGCCTGCAAAGCCAAGGAAAACTCAAACATTGCGCAATTTTAGCCCCAATTTCATAATATATTAATTATCAATAAGCTCAGTACACGACTACTTCGATTCATCGCTATTCCCCATTAGATGTCGCTAGTCGCTATGTGTATCTTGAATCGCGGTATGGTTTGGTTCCAGCTATGATTTAAATAACCGGCCAAGTGCGAGTCGGACTCGCGCACGAAGGGTTCCGTGCCATTATCTATAAAAAACCGCAAAAAAATGTATGGGAGCCCCCCTAAATATTAATTTAATTTTAATTTAATTATTTACTTTTTAAATAAATAATATACTCAATATATTGTGAACACTTTAAGCGTCTACCTGCTACCATTATCAATATCGAGCAAAAATGAGCAAAAAAATCACGTTTGTTGTATGGGAGCCCCCCTTAATATTAAATTTCTTTTGATTTTTAGGGTTCCGTACCCGAAGGGTGCCAAACGGGACCCTATTACTGAGACTTCGCTGTCCGTCCGTCCGTCCGTCCGTCCGTCCGTCCGTCCGTCCGTCCGTCCGTCCGTCCGTCTGTCACCGGGTCCGCCTGCACGAACCGTAATAGCTAGAAAGCTGAAATTTTCACAGAATGTGTATATCTGTTGCCGCACCAACCACAAATACTGAAATACGAGAGATATTACAAATTGAAAGTGGTCTCGGTACAAGATACGTCTTCACAACACGCTTGAAAAGTTTATACCAAGGCCATTTTGTTTTGGTAGGTAAGCCTTCTTTTAATGAAACTAAATTTAAATGATATGGCAATGTCGTCCCCGGACTTCTACAAAGACTTTAAATATTAATTGATGAATTACGACGTCTCTATTTAGTCTGTAGAACTTTTAGAAAATAATTATAAAATTAATAGTTTTTAATTACTTTTGTTTTCATACAAATCTCAGAGCTCAGAAATTATTTTTTTCCTTTTGGCCACTTCAAGTTTGGCTGCCAGTGATGTTTTAATTAAATACTCTTTGGTGCGTTGAAATGATGTTTTGCAGTCTGCATGACATTGACATAATGAGTGAGTGAACCTCATTGTACGGAAATTGTAGATGGGTGTCTCACGTTTTCCAGTAGGAGTAGGTTGTAGACAGTGCTGCTTACGGCGGCGTTTAGTAGGTACTAAAGGCCCTAAAAGCGCGGCAAGCTTTGAATCTATTCAAATGTTATTTTTCAACTAGCTACAAAGTTATTCTGACATAAGATGATAATTTGAACAAAACTTTTTGGGTATTTCATGAAAAATACAGTTACAGATCACACATATACAGGGTGGAACAAACGAATGGGCCCTGGAGGGAAAGTACCTTAAAATCTCAAGATATCCGTCCGTCCGTCTGTCTGTCACCAGGCCGTATCTCATGAACCGTGGTAGCTAGACAGTTGATATTTTCACAGATGACGTATTTCTGTTCCCGCTATAACAACAAATACTAAAAACAAAATAAATTTAATATAAAGGGGGCTCCCATACAATTAACGTGTTTTTTTGCGGTTTTTTTAACCGACTTCCCAAAGGAGGAGGTTTACAATTCGTATTCGATAGCGCCTAAACGGATGGACCGATTTGGAAAATTAGACCGATTAGACCTATAGTGATTTTTGTGTTTTTCATAATAACTAGTGCAAATGCACATGGTAAGCATAATATTGTGATGCGGAACTGCTGATGAAGACCACATATGGCCACCAGATCTGCTCAATACTAGGTACAAATACAATGCGTGGCTGACGGGCAGGCAACGCATAGCCTAAACCGATGGACCTAGAGCCATGAAACTTTGTACAGGGGTTCCTTAGTAGCGTGGGGTAGCACTGATATGGGATTTGACAAAATTAATTCCCCTGGGGGGGGGGGGATAAGGGGTTACAGTTTGTATTAAACTCAATCTAATCAAATAGGGTTTGTGGAAGTCGGTTTTTTCTAAAGTTTACTTTTTGTTTCAATTATATAGATAATGGTATGGAACCCTTCGTGCGCGAGTCTGACTCGCACTTGGCCGGTTTTATTAGTATTTGTTGTTATAGCGGCAACAGAAATACATCATCTGTGAAAATTTCAACTGTCTAGCTACCACGGTTCATGAGATACAGCCTGGTGACAGACGGACGGACGGACGGACAGACGGACAGCGAAGTCTCAGTAATAGGGTCCCGTTTGGCACCCTTCGGGTACGGAACCCTAATAAAGCGGTTACAATATTGTCTAATATCGCTATTCCCCATTAGATGTCGCTAGGTGTGTATCGCGGTATGGTTTGGTTTGAGGTGTGATTTATATTTATATAATTCACCGCCCAGACTTGTCACAAATCGTAACATCAAAGCCACAGAGAAGAGCCCATAGAGATAGGGAGTGGGCTTTGAGAAAGTCGGTAGCTAACGCACAAGAAATAGTACCCGAAAAGAAAAAAAGGAAAGTTACTTACAAAAAGAAATGAGATCCCAACAAAACATGCATATGCATATACAAAAACGCCAGTCTCGCAGCCTGCGCAGTTTATTCTACCGTAAAAAGTTGTGAGATCTAATTTTAAACCAAGTCGGTTAATTTAACCAGTATCTGTGTATGGTAGAATCTTTCCAACAACTTTATTATCGTATACTGTTAAGTACCTACCTAATTAGTTAACTAATAACATTTATAGTGATCGGATCAATATAAGACATCTTTATTTCTTCAATAATAATTAGAATAACTTGGCAATCGCGCTCAACTGACCACTCTATAGCACCCAGAGCACAAATGAATATTATTACTCAACACAACATATCTCTAAATAAAGATAAACTTAACTAATAAGAAAACAACGAATTATTTCGGAGCGAGAGCAATAGGTACATTACGTTGCACACACGGTCCTATAGTCGACAACTTTTCTACGTGCGATTGCCAAGTCATTCTAATTATTATTGAAGAAATAAAGATGTCTTATATTGATCCGATCACTATAAATGTTATTAGTTAACTAATTAGGTAGGTACTTAACAGTATACGATAATAAAGTTGTTGGAAAGATTCTACCATACACAGATACTGGTTAAATTAACCGAGCACAAATGAATATTATTACTCAACACAACATATCTCTAAATAAAGATAAACTTAACTAATAAGAAAACAACGAATTATTTCGGAGCGAGAGCAATAGGTACATTACGTTGCACACACGGTCCTATAGTCGACAACTTTTCTACGTGCGATTGCCAAGTCATTCTAATTATTATTGAAGAAATAAAGATGTCTTATATTGATCCGATCACTATAAATGTTATTAGTTAACTAATTAGGTAGGTACTTAACAGTATACGATAATAAAGTTGTTGGAAAGATTCTACCATACACAGATACTGGTTAAATTAACCGACTTGGTTTAAAATTAGATCTCACAACTTTTTACGGTAGAATAAACTGCGCAGGCTGCGAGACTGGCGTTTTTGTATATGCATATGCATGTTTTGTTGGGATTATTATTATTACTGTGTTTTTTACTATGGGTACCTTACCTGAAATAAACGTTTTATTTATTTATTATTATTATTTATTAAAGTACTTAGTCGCCTCCAAGTTTACCGTGTCCGAAAGGTCATACATTCAAATTCCAATTCTAAAAATTCAAAATTAGTTTATTTCAGTAAGCACAGCAGCACGGGTCGTGGGACACCCCTTTTAAGTTAATAAAAACCTGAGTTAGGGGAGACCGCTCATTCCACATTGGAGATACAGTAGCACATTTAAAATTGTAATCAAAAGGGGTAATCTGCTCGTAAATCATTCAACTGTAGCATAAACTGACACATTCAGAGCACTCCACTCCACTATTTACAACTGATACTGTAATTTGAGTAACTGAGCCAATGCACAAATTATCACAAAAACATCAACACTACTTTATTAACTGTGTGGATTTTGTATTTATAATTGTATTTCAATACTTTCAATATGCTAATTCAACCATTTTGGTTGCAATCGCTCGCATAATAACTTGATCGATTCGTCACGGTCTCTCTTTAAAGGTGATAAAAATGCATTATCGTCTGTTGGTCCAACCGGTACGCATGCTGATGAATGACTTTTACTGAATCGTCCTTGGATACGCAAAATTGGTGCCCTGACGTGACCCAGTAACCTTCAACTAGATTCTGGCTCTGTATCTACTTGTTGGCAATACATGCAGTGCTCGTGTAGAAACATTTTAACAGCTCGCCTTTGTATATGAATTTTGTGTAGGTACCTACGTAATGATTTACTAAATCCTGTTCTATTGTGTGCAATAAAGAAATACAAGTTACAAAAAACCGGTCAAGTGCGCGTTTATATCAACGCGTGGACGTATCAAGCTGAAATTTATATCGAGTACGAACGAGTTTTGTAGGCTCGGGATTGGACTATCCAGTCTCGTAATTGGCTGAGATTACCAAGCCTGAATATTATTTTGTAGGTTGTGGTGTGGGGAGGGAAATATTATTTGCCTTTCTTACCAGACCATTTCTGCAAAAGGAACAGTTAAAAATTACCTCACGGTACCAACCTTATAAATAGTGTAGCACTTTCCATCAGCCGGCCAGTACAGCATCAGCCAGCCCCTCGGATGAGCAGCACACGGGTTCCGCCTCACATCCGCCCAAGGCGGCGGCAGCACTGCTGCATGGGTCCCACAGAACATAGCGGTCAGCCATACCCAGACGGCCATTTTGAAAATAGTCCGATTACACATTTGCCGCGAAAAAAAACGCGGCAACCGCTCTTCTTTTACATGTCACTTGTGTAACACATCTTTTGTTTCATTCCACCCACTGTTTCACAGGTACAGCTATAAAATTTATTTATTCACCGTAAATGGTGTTCTTTTGTTTTGTTATTGCGGAGTGCTATCAGTCAAAGAATTCTTAGGCAAAAAAATCGTATTATTTATAATTTAGAACAAAAATTACGTCATCAAGATTTATTCAACACCTCATCCTACCTCGTCTTTATCTTTAGATAAGTAAATAATCCTGTAATTGTACTACTCCTAAATATAAATACTCCTACAAGCAATAAATAAGAGTATTATGGAAGCAACTATGATGAGACCACGGAAGTATCGGCTCTACCATTATTATACTACAGGGATAGCATGCTTTCATAAATAACGCCATAATATAATATGTAGATTGTGTGTTCCTGGAAAGTAACAAGATGCTACTACTTCTGAAGCAGACTAGACATCATCACATCTGCACTCCTATCTTAATACCTAACGGAACTATATTGCCAAAAAATGGCCCCACACGATGTTGATGACGAAATGGACTACAATTATTAACCTAGATTAGATACGTCACGACTCACGATTACGTGTAGGCTTAGCGAGATATAGACGATTATTTGGTATGACCGGGGCACAGCGATGAAATTATACAGGTTACTTATCAGAGCATGGTCGACCATTAGTCTCTTTTATTTGGATGGTTAATAGTACCTAATTAATTGCAATAAAGTATGTTCTGGGTTTCAGACAGGCCTATCACTTGAAAAATGAAGATGAATAGCATCTTCTGCGCAGGGGATACTATACTAAAAACTTTCAAAGAAAAACGACAGGATGTGATATTTCACTTCCACTTTACAAAATGCATTCGCATAGGTACCACATGTGTACATTACATACAAAATGTCATACGTCATAGGTACGAAAGGATCAAACAATTTGTGTGAAGCAAGGAAGCACAATCTCACGGGAATATGATTGGCAACCTATCCCTCCGCAATCGATTTCCTAAGAGCAAAAAGAAAATAACGACCACCTAGTACGACACATATGACTATGCAACTATTAGCAACAACAATTAATACAGTAAGTACTCAACAGTATTGGTTTTTGCGACCTATCTCACGAGGTTCCTAACGGTTGGCGTAACTGCACTAGGAAAGCCTCAATGTGGCACAAAAACTAAAACAACTCGACCATGTTAAACTGCTTTGCACAACAAACGAAGATGAGACTGGACTAGATTGAGATAAGACTTTTTAATTCGATCATGTGGCCACAAAAAATACTTATTGAGAGTTAATAGGTACTTCCATCAGATAGACGGTGGTAATTTTTTATGAGTGTTTTGTAAATTAACTGTACCGTCCAACTGTAATTTGAGGAGCCGTTTGTTTGGGAGAAAAGAACCTGTAGTTTATCAACAGTTTCCTCTAGATTTAGTAAAAGAATCGGTTTGTTGAACAAAATTGGAGACAGTTTGAAAACGTGTTACTAAATTATAAAAAATGCTTTGTTGCAAGCAGACAATCTATTAAACGGGTCTTGCAAAAGATATTCCAAAAGATCTTCGAAAAATTTATAACATTATTATAACATACTCGTAACATGACATTTACATACAAGCACATCATTTGCAACGGATGCTATGCGCTTCAATAATATAACGATGATATGGTTAGCTAAGATTGATAAATAGGATCATTGTTCAAGAAATCCCCTTTGACCAAGTTTAACCCTCGACTGTCAAGGCTGTTCTCTTTTCCCGAATCCCTACTTCTTGTTGCAGAAGGACGAGATTTCGCTCCTGCTTCTTTGTTTAATGCATTTTAGTATGTTAATTTACTGTACATTGTATATATCATGAGTAAAGCTTAGTAAAGCCACAGATGTGTGAATGATAACACCAACTGAAGGAAGTAGTCTCAGACAAACAGGCATGAAGTAACAGTGAGTGATGGCCCTGATGGCCCAACACACTACCGACAAGTTATGAGAATCGAGGAGGGTACGCAGATTCAAACACAATGAACATAGATTTTTCGCACTGCGAATCTCAAATTCCACACTACACCCAAATCATCAACTATCTACCGATTAGAGTGAAAAATAAGCCTTGGTGAATAGCCTCTTGTGTGTACGTGCTTAGACACGAACGGTACGGACTTCTTGAGGTCATCGCAGAGGAGAAAAGACCCGCTGGCAGAATGGACGGGAGTGGCCAGAGTAGAAAAGCTAACGTGCTTGGCGAAGAACAGAGATGAATATGGAGGACTGACCGCTAACCTCCAGAAGAGGAGAGGCACTCTAAGAAGAAGAAAAAGCCTTGTTGAGATGCGAGGAAACCTTCAAAACTAGCTGCAGCGATCTTCTCCTGTCTCAACGTCTCCTGCCTGTCTCAACTGGAGACGTCCATAAGAAGTTTGATTTTTTTTAAAGAGTGTTATCGAGACGTGGTGGACGTACTTGTACCCCAACCTCGCCGCATTGGAAAAGGTGTGACGCTAAACAGTGTACATTATACACACACACACACACACACCCTCACACCCTCACACACACACACACACCCTCACGCACACACACACGCACACATACAGAGACATTCTTACTTTTAAGTACATATAGAAAATTGATCGTAATGATGGCTAATATCATTCCCCAAAATGTGGTCAGCTATAACTATTAAATAACATTTCTAAATGTTTGTTTTGTTAAACTAAACAATAAGATGGTGATTGTAAATAGTGATGGCTAGTATCCTGCGTTAAGTGTGCCGCATATTTTCCCTCCGTTGATGATGCATTGTCCGACTCTATCTTAGTACAGTACAGTAGTTTTTCAATTTCCGGTAGTAAAAGACATATTTTGTTGGAATCTGAAGAAAAAATTTTAACGTTAAGATACAAGTTGCAAAACAATAGTTGGATAATCTGCTTCTGCAACAGCACGGGTCGCATGCAAAAAAAAAAGAGATAAGTAAAGATAAGCTAATTGGTAGTTTTCTAAGTCTAAGGTATGCCCATTTTGGATGAATACCTTCATGAAAGGAACCATGTGGGGATGCTGGGATGTTTTCTGGAGGACGATTGTTCAAGTAAACTTAAGTGTAATTAACTAAAATAAACGGTCAAGTGCGAGTAGGACTCGCGCACCAAGGGTTCCGATCACTTGGAGAGCTTAACATGTGTTCCAGGTTTCCACATAAAAAACTAAAGTATGATGTCATCCATGTAAATCAAATTAAATATTTGAAATGAAATGAAATATATTTTTATTGTGTTGTTTCTTATTTCCTAATTATAATTGTGGCTCTAACTCCCAAACTAGGGCGACCTGGAGGCCATACGGAACATACATAGTTTAGGATTTATTTAAATAGGCGGTTTTCTGATTTTTCCCTTTACTTGTGCTATAAGACCTTGCCTTGCGGGAGTCATTTGCGATTGAAAATCCAACAATTTTACAGCATAAACGGTCGTATCGTTCGATTGCGGTGACCTAAAAGGTTGATTTTTTTCACAACTTTATGCAACCACAGACTTAACTTAACAATTGATATACATTTCAGCTTGATACGTCCATGCGTTCTTGATATAAAGGTTTTGACACACGGACAGACAGACAGACGGACGGACGGACGGACATCAAAGTGATCCTATAAGGGTTCCTTTTTAGGGTTCCGATCATTAAAAGGAAAAAAGGAACCTTATAGGATCACTTTGTTGTCCGTCTGTCTGTCTGTCTGTCTGTCTGCCTGTCTGTCCGTCTGTCACGACCCCTTTTCTCAGGAACGCGTAGAGGTATCATGTTGATATTAATATCGATTACTTAAGTCTGTGGTCCCTTGGAGCTGTGAAAAAATTAAACTTCTAGGTCCACGCAATCAAAAGATACCGCGATATTATGTCATAATTTTGCTGTATTTGTATGAACTCGCGTGAAACTCGCAAGGGAATTAATACCTATAGGGTAGTTCCGGTTGGCCTAGGGTCATGAAATTTGGAATGAAGGAAGGTCTTATAGCAAATAGCACTAGTAAAGGGAAAACTCCGAAAACTGTAAATTTCTGTCTTTATAAAAAAATATTCAATTTTGTTTAAATGGATGAATTCACACTTTAGTTTTTTATGTGGAAACCTAATAATTACACGTGTTACGCTCTCCAGGTGTGATCGGAATCCTTGGTGCGCGAGTCCTACTCGCAATTGGCCGGTTATTTTCTATTAAGGAACGGAACCCTAAAAACAAACCTTACAATGCTGCTTACAGAAAATATCTGACAAAATTCTATTTTTAATTTCTTCCAAATTAGGGATTGATAATTACAACTTATCAATTCTTTAGACAAACTTCTGAACAAAACTTTTATGCATAAATAAAATTAGTGTGTCTTTAATTGATCAAAATAATTAAATCGTTCATATAAAATATCACTGTGGATTATACAAAAATAATGGCACAAAAAACCGTAAAAAGGCGGGAAGCACATGTGTTTCGCGCGCAAAGTAAAAGAAAGAACAGAAAAAAAAAACAAAAGAAAAACCGTAAAAAAGTCGGCGTAAGAAAAGAACACGTGTATTTCGCGCGCGAACTAAAAGCGCCTTGCGTCCGTTTAGGAACGGACCCCGGCTGATACTGCCTTGTTTCTGAGATTCCTCCTTCTCTGAATTTTCGTAATCTTTTCGCTCTACTATCTCGAAAGTTGAGGTAAGTACACCCAAGCACGCAAGATTTTGATAGAGGTATTGAGTGATTCTGTGTCCAAGACTTAGTTCACGCAGTATCTTGTTGACAGAGTAAGCTCGTATTGGTTTGAGCTTTTAGCTGCTTGGCTGGAGTTTGGTTGCAATTAGCATCTTTGCCAAGCACTCGAGTTAGACTGCACGGGATTATTTGCATCGCGCTTTTGATATTATGTAAAGTAATTAGGTATTATTGTGATTGTTATAGGAGGTAACTTATGCCCACAGCGTCGAAAGGCGTCAACACTATAATTAGGTATCTCAATAACTTGACAAATCCTTAGAAAGTCGTATTGTGTTATCAAAGTGTGTCTATAAATAAGTGATTCCAATTAACCATTGTTAGATAAAGGTGAGTTCACCTAGACTCGCATACCGCATACTCTGGTAGGTAATTGTTTATCTTGCTGTCCTCATATATCTTGTAAATAATTGTTGAGTTTACTAATCTACTAATCAATCAAATCATTAGGTAATTGTACTATTCTATGGTATGTTATGTACTTATCGAATAAAAAAGACAACTTGATAGGTAGCCGTTTTTAATAGTCAACGGTTGATCTGCGTGTTAGATTTAAGAAATTAAGTAATAAAATAAATAAAGTAATGGTACTTAGTACATTATTTAGTAATTATAACTTAATTTAAGATGCCTAACATGTACAATGTTAGAGTTATGGACTGTTTCAAAGAAGAGTACCTAAGTTACAATTTAATGTAGGTTTCATCTGTTCGGATGATGAACTGAAACTAGGTTCTGTCTATGTCGAACCAACATAATTTTTGACTCCACTTGTTCACTTTATTTTTACATCCAAACCATGTAGACATGAGACAATTTACCGCCAGACCACGCGACTTTAGTCGTACGTAGCACGTATCTAGGTAATAGACTTCGGCCACCATACTTATCGCATCGCACCAACTGTCATTACATGGTGATGTAATGTTACCATGGTGTTATCTAGTGCTGGGATTTTGAGGCAAGAATCGAGGCACGCGATTTTGTATTTAAACTTGTGATGAAAGATGAATTTGGGTGATGTGGGAATTAGGTGACTTACATAAATTATGTTTGGCCAATTTTGGAAGCAAAGGGCTTTTTAATACGCCCTCTCCGTCACCGTCACCCTTCAAGAAGTTTTATGTACATGCATGCATACATACATACATACATACATACAATCTGCCTGTTTAGTTTCTATTCGTTTCGTTTCTATTTATAAAATCAGGCACTTGAGATAGCGTTTAGAGCTGAGAGTGGTTTAATGATACGGGCCAAAAAAATAATAACTTAGATCCTTTATTGCTCGATTTCGATCGATCTTTTTCATTGATAGCCATTACCCGATTATCAACCCATCACTTGCGTTGCAGTCATGCCCATGTCTCGACTGAGTCCCGTTAAAGGTTGATCGACCTTTACTCGGCGATCATGAAAAAAAACTGTTGCACGACGGCCCTAACGGGGCCTTTATGATCTTGGTTAGGCTTTGGCTGGTAGTCAGACGTCGGACCTTTTTCTCTGGTTTTATAAACGATTTTTTGGATCACCAGTAGTTTCGAAGAGCTGTATTTTCTGGTCCAACGTGAGTGTAACTTTACCTCTGCCACTTTATTCTATTACTTAAGTATTTCGTTTTTAAATATAAAATCGCATAATCGTTTTTTTTGCCATTTTTTGATGTCTTATTTTCTGAAAATTTTAAATCATTTCCACTCAAAATCACGAGCACTTCTCAGAGCCTGATAGGAGAAAAAAAGTGTCCCAACATTATTTTTCCCATTTTGTTACCATTTTCCATATCATTTGTATGGTGGTAACAAAATTTTGAGAGGAAATGATTTCGTTTCAGAAAATAAGTCATAAAAAAGATAAGGCTCCACCAGGTACACACATTTCGTTAGAGTGGCGCGCCTAGTGAATTGCATGTTGTCTAGGGGGCTGCTGTCTCTGGACCATGAAAGTACTTTTATAGTACTTCTATGAGTCTAGGTCGTAAATAGGTGTTTTACTATTATTATGTAATAGAACGCTCGTAAAATAATCACCTAATTACTACTACATAACCAAATGATGTTTGTATACATGCAAATGTGTGCGTAAACTTTGCTAGGGCTAGTGGCGCGGCAAATGCAGCGATATTAAGTATACGCGTGTCGTCACTCGTCAGGCGTTCAGCCCTGTCTATTGATCCTTTAACCAATCCTTTGACGCCAGGGGTGGGATGCGGTATCTTAATCAGCGCGGGGAAGGGAGTGGCCTTTCTGTACGGAGTACTATTATCTCTTCTGTGGTAATAGTTAACACGCGCATAATATACATATAGGCCTTCGGGGTGATAGCATTATGCAAGAGTCATCACAACACAAGCGTAGCATTTGGTATGTAAATGCTTCTAGCGGTAAGTATTAAACAGCGTATAGCTGCCCCAATAATGGTAATTTTATTAGAACGTTCATATCATGGCTCAAGTACCTATTAAAAACTGGCAGAAAGCGCATAGCTAAAGACGACGACGACGACCTTTGTGGCATTGCGGTCGAGGCTGTGCTCCCAAAGCTCCCGGGTTCGAATCCCGGCTAGGGAGTAAGAAAAAAATTGATCAAGTGCGGATCAGACTCGCACACGAAGGCTTCCGCACCATCGAGGGCTGTGCCTTAAGCGGCAATACATTTAGCCTCGTTGTCAGTCGTCTTGCTATTAAAAAATATCAGGCGCTATGTATTGTATTGAAAATTAAAATTGACTTAATACCTACTATTTAATTCTAAACACCCTTTTTGCGTGTATTTGTTGTTGTTGCGGCAATAGAAATACGCATTCTGTAAAACATTTCAACTCTCTAGCTATAAAGATTCGTGCTTTAGGACCCGATGACGGACAGACGAACGGACAGACAGACAGCGGAGCCTTAGTGATAGGGTCCCGTTTGGCACCCTTCGGGTACGGAACTCTGATAAACAGGTCTTGGATGTTTGCATGTTAGTGACGTCGCTGTTTCTGGTTCCCCGAGACGACAGGGGCCAGAAGCAATGTACATAGGTGACTGTTTCTAAATTATATTATTACCTATTACTTATTTTAGGCTTGAGAAATGTAATGGATGGATGTCTCGTAAGAGAATTGTACTGTAACGCCTGCGAAAGTCCTTATGGCAACAAAAAACAATTCGGTACAGTACAATAATAATTTAATTACGGTCCAACCGAACTTAAATCGCTATGTCAAATCGCAAAGCTATTAGTTTTATGTATGTGATAGATTGTTCATAAAGGATACCCCACATGTTCTAGGTTTTATCCCTAGTGGTATTCAAAAGTAAGTACTAAATTTAGTCCTCATTACACCTCGATATAAAATCAGAGCGCACGAGCTCGCGTGACTTAGGTAAATTAGTAATCGATCGAAACTACGCTACGGAACGGACCATAACGTACTTATGATAAATTTATCTATCTCATTGGTACATGGTCAGCACCGGGATTCGAACCTGCATCTCTTGCGTGAGAGGCAAGCATGAAACGCACTATACTAGACCACGGAGCTCTATACATAATCTGACAAAAACTGAGTTTTTCTAACAAGAGCATGACACAATATGTACTTATTCTTGGCATTGCCAGCTCGGCGTAATGTCCGCGCCTTGAATGTTAAGTAGCAACAATGCATTTTTCCTTTATGTAACCTACTACCGTGGTCCGAGAGATCTCTATGATACAATTACCTAATTCGGATGGTAGGCGGAACACAATTTGATAATCGTGACGAGATTTTATAGCAGGCACGCGTACTTGTTTAGTAATGTCTTATCTTTACCCGACTGGCGATAATTGATAGAGATTTTTATCAAAATTAATTAAACAAGCGGATCAATTCACTGTCCAAAATACTACTCGTAATTGTTGTAATAATAGATACTCACCTACTTGGTAGCTGGCTTGGCTATATTCCACACCTATAAAAATATATAACAATCCTATTAACATTCATTGTAATAAGTACTATTGTTTATCTCTCCAATGCAATGGGCAATTTGCTGGGCACTGTACACAAACATTTACAAATAAATACAGGGTGACATTAAATTAGCTGACCATATTTTGGGGAATGATAGTACCTACCCATCATATGAACATACAAGATACATAACATAATACATAAATTCGAAAATGAAAAAAAAAAATCAACCCTCAGTACATTGCCCCGATCAGCTGATTTTAAGTTACTATGGGAGACCCAAAAATTTTTTTCATTGCGAGTATTCTACAGAGTGACATTTAATTAGCTGACCATATTTTGGGGAATGATAGTACCCATCATTATAAACAACTTTCCCCATGAAACATATAGTCGCAAACGGAAAAATTTTTTCGTCCCCCATTACATTGCCCCGATCAGCTGATTTCAAGTTACTATGGCAGACCCAAAAAAATATTTCGTTTGCGACCCTAATGTTCCTTGGGGAAAGTTCTTCATAATGATGGGTACAATCATTCCCCAAAATATGGTCAGCTAATTAAATGTCACCCTGTATGTATGTATGTTTCTTGGGGAAAGTTGTTCATAATGATGGGTACTATCATTCCCCAGGTCAGCTAATTTAATGTCACCCTGTATAGGTAAATTAAGTACACACACAAACAAAAATAATATATTTACGGAACCACCAGATTACTTATTTACTAACCTGCGTGTTAATGCTTTGAGTTGCGAGTTGCGAACTTGCGAATGTAGGTAATAAAATAATAATTGTAACTAGGTAAATTAAATACGTGTAGGTACCTAACTCGACAAGTTTCATCTCAAGTTTCGTTCGCGCGTAAACCTATATAATATCAGTTTCCGGCAGCGTTTCAAAATTACCTTACCAGGTGTGGTTGTGTTTGTTAATTCCAAAGAAGCTTTGCTTAAGCGATTTTCCACCGGCCACCGCCGGCACTGAGGGGTTACTTACATCAACTCTTAATAGCAGGACCTAAATAGAATGAAAAACTGGTAAATATGTTCTAATATTACTTTACATTATGTTATTTTACAAATCACATAATGATTTGAGCGTTTTAATTTCACATAAGGTAAAATTACGATATCCCCAAACGAGCAGGCCGGTTTCATGGCGGCGGCCAGTTACAAATAATAATTCGAATACAAATAGTTACGTTACGAGTTTACGACAGGTAGGCAGTAATAATAGCTATCGTAGCATCTTTAAGATATCATTCTATTTTGAGACTATAGAGTGAACTAAATCATTCTTTTACCCATCACTATTTATTATTTTTTCACCAGAAAGTGGCAACATCGGACCTGTCAACGCCCTCCCTTTGTTTATCAATTAGACTAATATAGTTAAGTATAATAATTTATAACTCTTACTTTGGTACTCACTAAACCGGTGCCGCCGGGCCGGATGGAAAACGCCTAATAGTCTGTTGCTCGTCTGTTGTCTGTCTGCAATGATAATGTATACTTTATCAAGAAATGCTAGACAATAAATGATGGCAACATTTGAAGACTTGGATTGAGTTACTATTACTTACTCAGGTAGAGTAGGTAATTTTCGCACTGACAAGTGCGATTTCTCACCCTGGTTCAGCGTAGTTAAAAAATTGGTTGCCTGTAAAGTCGGTATACGGGCGAAAGTTTTACGTGACAACGACTTTGAGTGGTAAAATAATTTTAATGTGAATAATTCATTCGTATAGTAGGAAGAAGGATGAAATAATAGTAACAATTTAAAACATTTATTTATACAAAGAATTATATTTAAAACATTACGCGCGCGCCTTTCACTTTTTATGTCTGTCTCTCTCGCTCTCAGGCGGGCTAACCATGCCCGAGTGGAAGGGACGCGTGCCTCTCACTCGCTCTCATTGTGAGCGCATAACGTGAGCGGAGCGTAACGCAGTTTCTTGAAGTGTCACCCGGCAAACCAATTTATAAGACGTTGTCACGTCAAAATGTAACCTTGCCAAAGTGTACGTGCGTGTGGGATGTGGGCTCACTTTGAAACTTGAAATGGATAGACACATCACAATTTAGATTTTGAAACATACTCTACACATGTCATGTCATTTTTTGACAGCTGTATGTGTTTGCTTGCGCTCTGCCTGCCTGCCTGCGCTTGCTTTGCTGCGCCTAAACGAAACGAACTCTTATTATATTTTTCGTTACTTCTATGATATTTACTAAGTTATAACTACGAAAATGGATCTCAATAGATCGAAGAACGCTTCCGAAGGAATTGCAGTAAGTATTCAAAGCTTCCAGCTACTTCTTTCCCACGAGTTCTAACGATTACAACCTTGATTACCTTGATTGGGAAGTTTGAGGGTCAACGTTAGTTAGTCATCAGCATCACATCCCTTCAAAGGTTTTTCTGTTGCCCCATTAGTATTCTTCTTATTTCGCCAACGGTCTCCGTTGCTGATTTACCTGATAATTTCGTTGGTGAATCAAGTTGGGATTACGTTAAAAAACTGAATAACAGATTGAAAAACTGCCTTAGCGTGGGCACAAATTGTGCCTCTGCCACTCCTTATGGGACAATGCGTGACGCCATGCTGTAATTAATTTACAGGTTAATCATACTAAACTGTTTCCCTCCAGCCAATAGGCATAACTGCTGTCACCGAGAATGTGCTCAACAACCAGCCTGAGTCCCGCTATGAATGTCCCGTGTGCCTCAACTGGCTCCGGGACCCCGTCATCACCACCTGTGGCCATCGGTTCTGTAAGAGCTGTATCACTTCCTGGTTGCAGTAAGTTATGTTGTATTTGTAGTCTAGCTGCTAAGAGAATGTGATCCAGACACATGTCAGTTTGAGATGCAATCCCCTCTGTGGGAGTGAGATAGAGTGAAAAGTAGCGCATGCAATGAATGAATTAAGAAAAAGACTTACTTTTTAGTTTTACCATTTGAAGGAAAATAAATATTATTGATGATGAACATCAAAATTATGCATTTTATGGGGCTTTTAATTATATGGGGACATATTTTCACTGCAAAATGTGGCCGGCAACTATTGGTGTCTTTCTCTACATGTATTTATAAGTTTTATTTATATTAGCTGTTGCTATCAGTAAATCAGTATGTTAAATATTTAGGCTAAGTGCAATGACCTGGATGCGATAATGATGTGTTTGTTTAGCTTGTTTTATACTTATGTGATTTCTAAATCACATTATGTGTTTTCATAATACATATAGTACTTACTATGTCTTGAGTGACCGGTGACCAGCTATAGGCTGACCTTTTTGACAAATTTTCATCCAGAAATTATTGGATTGCAGTTTTAAATAATGTACTTACTGACTTGTATTAATATTTCAGGAACAGTGGACATTGTCCCATCGACAATATAAACCTGGCGATGAAGGTGGATATATTCCCGGACAACTATACCAGAAGAGAAATATTAGAGCAAAGGATGACTTGCCCCTTTTCAACTAAAGGTGTGTATTTTAAAGCTAACAACCTGTAACAGTTTATTGCTGAAACCAGGGAAGTTAGTGGTGCAGGTTTTTTGTTTATTGAAACAAAAAACTTTTTGTAAAATAACTGCAACTGCCACCTATGAACATTGAAATAAGACTACCTCTGTGGGTTTGCGGTCTAGTATACTTCTCTTCGGTTTGAAACCCGGCTTGAAGGGAAGAAAGAAATCCCCAGCTCTTGGATGTTTATATGTTTGTGATGTTGCTGCTTCTGGGTCCATCAACCTAGTTCAAGTAGTAGTTAGAAAACGACGATATCCTAGTGTGGGCACAGATTAATAATGTGTGGGCTAGAAGCAGAGTATGTGCTGTATGTTAAACAACTTGTGCAATAAAGAATTACAAATTATGAACATTTGGAATGTCATAAATAAAATATTAATAATAAGAAAATCTTCATCTTTTCTCAGGCTGCACAGCAAAAGTTGCACCCTTAGACCTGGACGCCCACATAGCTACCTGCGAGTTCAACGAACCGGAGGCTTCCTCGCAATCAACTCGAGTCCCGTGCTCTTTCCAGGGGCTCGGGTGTAAGGAGACATTTGAGAGCCAAGAAGAGCTGAACAAGCATGTTCAGGATGGCATACAGAGTCATATGAGTGTGAGTTTCTTCTTAGGCTGCTTTTCCACAATGTGCGAGGGAAATGTGTCGTGCGAGGATGTCTAGCTGTGCTGTGAAAATGTGTAGGGGTTTCCACCAAAGCTGTGCGAGGAAAATGTGTTGTACGAGGATGTGTAGCGGATCTGTGAAATGTGTCGGCGGGGGGCGCGGTGTAGTGGCAGCGGAGCAGTATGTATGACGCAAACCTCGCAAAACATTCCTCGCAAAACATCCCTCGCAACACATCCCTCGCAACACATTCCTGGAACACATCTCTCGCTTGTTTTGTACATACAAAAACCTCGCTCCACTAAGCCTTTTCCACCAGAGCTGTGCTGAGCGAGGCAAGGTAAATGAAGCGATTCTATTGGTTCTTGAAAGACATATTCCTCGCTACGCATCCTCGCATATCTCTGGTGGAAAACCAGCAGGCCCAACATAATAAACTGATCTCAGTGCAGTGAGCTTTGACAGACTTCACATGATGACACCCTTATTTCGATATAGCTGAGACATCTCTCAGAGCTGAGTTTGGTTGCGATTACAACTGTTTTTTGAAGGATTTGGATGTATCTAATTGCAATTTCGGGTCGCAATACCTACCAGAGATCAAATTACAGGTTTTCCTAACACCTTCCAAAAGTTTTTGAAATAGATTTGTTCCCACTTTGATTTAGCAATGGAGTATTGAATCACTGGCTAAAAGTGGGCATAGTTGTGCCTCTGCCACCCTGCATGGGAAAAAGCGTGTATGTTCATGTTGTTGATTTAGCAACAAAACTGTCTATTATTCCAGTACCTCTTGAACGCTTACTCCGAAATGCGGATCAACAACGACATATCCAACGCCAGCATGGACGCAAAGGAGCAGGAGGCCATGTTGCTATGGGAGGCCCCTGACAAGGGCGAGGGACCCAGTACGGCACCCCCTATGAATAACGCCAATGCTTTGATAAGGTAACCTTCTCGTTGACAAATCTTATCTATCTATTGTTCTCCATTTTTAGGGTTCCGATCCTTAAAAGGAAAAAAAGGAACCCCTATAGGATCACTTTGTTGTCCGTCTGTCTGTCTGTCTGTCACGACCCCTTTTCTAAGGAACGCGTGGAGGTATCATGTTGAAATTAATATCGATTACTCAGATCTATGGTCCCTTGGAGCTGTGAAAAAATTAAACTTCTAGGTCCACGCAATCAAAAGATACTGTGATATTATGTCATATTTTACTGATTTTGTATGAACTCTCGTGGAACTCGCAAGGGAATCAAAACCTATAGGGTACTTCCGGCTGGCCTAGGGTCATGAAATTTGGAATGAAGGAAGGTCTTATAGCACAAGTAAAGAAAAAAGCTGAAAACTGCTAATTTCTGTCTTTCTAAAAAAATATTCAATTTGGCTTGCATGGATGACATCACACTTTAGTTTTTTATGTGGAAACCTAATTACACGAGTTACGCTCTCCAAGTGTGATCGGAACCCTTGGTGCGCGAGTCCTACTCGCACTTGGCCGGTTATTCGACCGGTGTGCTTCTGAGAGTGAACCAGTAAAGAAAAACATTATAAAGTGCAAACAGCCAAGAGCTCTATTTTTCATTCGCTCGTGTGATATATGACTTGCGCAACGAGTGGTTCTGTTCTGACCAATCGTTGCAGAGCGAATTGAATATAACGAACGAAAATCGGTAGAAAAGAGCGCTCGTTTGCAAAAGAGCGATTTAGAAATAGAGCTCCAGATCAAGAAGAAATCTTATCATCTAAAATACTGACTAGGCTGGAGTAGGTGGCTTAAGAGCTGGCTGTAAATTGATCAAGTTAGTATTTCGGTTAGGTAACCTAACATATACAAATCGATTGCTTTATTATTAGCATATCAAAGCATAGATGTCCGTATGTCTGGATTTGAGAGGGAGTTCAATCCAACCAACACAGTGATTGCGATTTTAAACCCTAGCCGCTAGGGTATATATCTACCTATAAGTTCTTACCCACAATACAATTAATCGTTGACCCGAACGAGGGCGACATAGTAATGTTTTTGTTCTAAGACCTCAATAAAAAACAGATAAAAAAGTCTAGAAATTAAGTAATGGCAACGTAAGAGACATTTTAGTGAACTACTGTGTGTTTTGAGTGACAAACCAAATAATGTCATTAAATAACACACGCAGTAGTCCGCAAGCAGTAAGTTCCTGTGCGTAAACGTAGATGTATCATTCCAGATCACTATACGAACGAGTGGTCATCCTCGAACAACGCAACCGAGAGCAGGACATCGTCATAGCGAACATATCAAAACAACTCTCCGCATTTGGCATGGCCAAGCGAAAACAGAACCACGATATGATCCTTCGATACTGTATGGGCAACTACGTATGGAGGGTTGACAACTTCAAGAATCGGCTGGACGCGATGTTGAGAGACCATTCGAAGATGCTGTACAGCCCTGGGTTTTATACCTCGCCTAATGGATACAGGTATGCAGTGGTTGGTTATTTGATTTACATGGTACTTGCCTGGTTGATATCTGATGATTGATTCTTGGTACGGAAAGTTTAATAGTTTATTTATTTCCTCAGAAAGAAAGGTACAATATTCTACTTAAATTGCTTATACTAGGAAAGGTTATTCTTATTGACATACAAGTTCTAAAGCTGAGTTTAAGTAGAGGTATACACGTTGGAGTCCGAACTAGTGTTGCCATTGTATCTCAGACTCCAGCGTCTTCCCACCACTAGGGGGCTTGATGTTAGATGATTAAAATTTAACAAATTTTGTAAGTGTTCAATAAGTCTAGTAGTAGGTAATACAAGTGTTTTTTTTTGTGTTTAACTGTCTGTTCAATACATACCGGTTCCCGGATAGCCGGCGCCGCATGCATGTTCGCTTTCATAAGTACCGACCGGCGTAATTTGCCGGGCAGTTAGTCGTCTGAATGTGTTACCAGTTAGCCGGCATCGGCTACCCGGCAACCGGTACGTATGAAATTGCCACCAAGTACTGTCACGGACGCCGACAAACCGCCTCGCGGGCACAAACAGAGTTTAAACTGTGTAGAAGCCTTTAGACCCAACGTCTGAGGTCCCGTTTGTCACCCACAGTTGTCAACGTTTACTATAATCTATTCGGTAGTGGATCAAAGTGATTTGACAGGTCGAGTGATCCCCGTTTTTGCCGAAAAACAAATTAGATTATAGTCTCAGCTTAGCTTAGAGTCGTTTTAATAACTGTACCACGTGATCCCCAGTTGTGCAGGGTTCATCACGTGACATTGGCGAAATTATTGTAGCAACACACGATAGAAGCCACAGATCAAAAACTTAATAGTGTTGTGACAAAAAAATCGAGAGCATTCGTTCAGTGAATGATTGCTTGTTTACTTTATTGTCGAAGTTATTTCTAAAGCCTTAATAGATGCTACAATATTATAGTATGCCTTACTAATGTCTATTTATTGTAGGTGTACACGAAAAATGCGACATTTAAGGGAATTTCAACTATAGGTGTCACGAAAATTTCGATGTTCTTTGTCGAAGGTCGACCCGTGTAAATAAGCCTGGGTATAACCGGTTTGCGCGTTAATTAGTGTTCTTAAGCTGCCCCATTAGCAAAAATGTGAAATAAGTGTAAACTATTAATTCATCTGACTGTTTTAGTTTTATTACTTTAATCGATTCCAAAATACATGTCACTATGATTCAGAAGCGAGCAACATTATTTCGCTAAGTGACATTTCGACCTGTCAAATCACTTTGATCAATTACCGAATAGGGTATCACTTGTGGCATATCTCCCTAAAGTAAGTAAGCATTTATTTGCATGAATATAGGTATAGGTACATCAGGTATTTCATAATGTCACATAAAATGTTTCACTATATTCTGCCATGCAGACGTGCAAATGTTAAGTATTATTTACAAGTACAACACATATCATAAAATTTAAATTAAGTTCATTTCTAAAAATGTACCCATCCCCCAGATTCTGTATCCGCCTAAACGTCTCGCCCACGAATCCGCTCTGCTTCGCTCTACACCTCCACCTGATGCGCACCCCGCACGACGAGTGCCTCGAGTGGCCGTTCAACGGTCGCATCAGCCTCGCCGCCGTGAACCAGCTGGACGCGGACGCCACGCAGCGCGACACAATGATGAGCAACTGCACGCTGCAGGCCTTCCGGTTAGTGTATCCGTGCTTAGAAGCAACTTGACAACTAACCTAAAACTTCATAAAATCCACTTATAAACATGTTGGATGTTACCAAAACAATCGGAAGTATATAAGTTACTCTATGGTATCTACGGCCGGCTATACGCGCCAGTCGGTCTTTGTCACATGGTTGTCGCTCGGCTCTCGGTGCGCGGGCTAGCCGCGTGGAAAAAATGTCGCCGAAAACAACTGAGTGCGATTCGCAACCCTGCGTGATCGGCATCGTGTCAGCGGTGTCTAATGGAATATGAACGCTCGTGTCATACGTTAAGTTTCAATTTCGCATGCGAGCAATGCAGTATAGAAAAATATTTTTTTGCACCTTAACTTGGGAGTGAACCTTCTGTATGTAGTACTATTACCTAGTTATTTTGTGCTATTACTATAGTCCCTTCCCTTGCGGTCCCTTCCATTTCCGGTCCCTTCCATTTCCTTGCCTTCTTCTCTTCCGTCCCTTCCCTTATTTATTGTGTCGGGGGTATTTTACATTTTAATCGTTTGGCTCGCGGGCCAAACTAACAATAGCGTACAATAGACGTACGAGGGTCTTTATCGGTTTGTGAATATGTGTCGTCGCTAACTCTAATACGATCATCTCTTAGATAAGCTCGCCTTTGTACACTTTTACTATGTATTTTTGGCCTGTGTCATTTTTCGTGTGCAAGAGCTATAAAGAAATTATGTCCCAATTGGTGTCCGCGAGGCGAGGACCAGCCGACCGCGTAGCGGTTGGTCCAAGCCGAGCGGTAGCCAATACCTAATACGAGAAATATTTGTATGTAACTGCACCAGTTTTCGATAAAAATTTCAATATAGGGGTTTTTGGGGGTAAAAAATCGATCGAGCTAGGTCTCGAACTGAAAAAAAACGCGTATTTCCGAGTTTTCATGCTTTTCTCATTGCCGCGCAATAGGATTGGCAATTTCACTTTAGCACAATGAATATAAGGCATAAATTCCAATGACAATCAAAAAGTAAGTTAACTCATTGCTACCTCAGATCACGTGACACTTTTTGGCGCGTCTTCGGAAAATTCACACAAAAAGGTTTCGTTCAAATAAGGTCGAATCTAAGTTCATCATCTGCTATTCAACCTTGTTGCTTGCTATTAAGCAAACAGGCACTTTGTTTTCCTCGTGAGTGTTAGGCACAGAATTTAATCTTTTAGCTTACACGTAGTGTCGGCTCGGTAACCAGATATTGTATTATGAAATGTCTTCTTTCCCACAGTCGGCCCACGGCGGAGATTTGCCTGCGCGGTTTCGGCTACACGGAGTATGCCGTCATCTCGGACATAGTACGGAACGGGTTCATAAAGGACGACACTCTTATCATACGCGTCGTTGTCAAGTGCGTATGACGTTAGTTTTACGTATGGGTTGACCTCACAACAGGCGCTTGTGGGATCCGTGACTAACCGGGGGTTACCGAGACGCTGTTCAAAGGTATTGGCTATTCGTTTTATTCAAAATAGCGGCACGTGATTGGCTGCATTTAGTTACCTTACTTTGATCAGCGTCTCGGTTGTAAGTGCAATTAGCTAGAATATTAGTTAGCGCTTAACTCGGTCATCTTTGACAACTCCATATCCCCCAATCGGTATCCGTGAGGCGAGGACCAGCCGCGCAGCGGTTGGTCCGAGCCGAGCGGTAGGCAATACAGTAATACGAGGAATATTTGTATGTAACGATATATGTTTTGTGTTCTAGAAAATGGCGCTGTAGTTTTCGATGAATTTTGCAATATAGGGGTTTTTTGGGGGTAAAAAATCGATCGAGACCTAGTCATAACTGAAAAATCGCGTATTTCAAAGTTTTCATGCTTTTCTCATTGCCGCGCAATAGGTTTGGTAATTTCACTTTAGTACAATGAAAATGAGGCATAAATTCCAATGACAATCAAAAAGTAAATTAACTCATTGCGACCTCAGATCACGTGACAATTTTTGGCGCGTCTTGCGAAAATTCACACAAAAAGGTTTCGTTCAAATAAGGTCGAATCTAAGTTCATCATCTTGCTTGCTGTCAAGCAGGATGATGAACAGGCACTTTGTTTTCCTCGCGAGTGTTAGACACAGAATGCTACACACTACGTGTAGGCTGAAAGATTGAATATCTGAGCCTAAAACTCAGGAGGAAAACAAAATGCCTGTTTGCTTCTCGTTTGCAGCTGTTCAAAAACAGAGCAGCATATTAATCGATGTTAATGCAGTCTGATGATATGAATATAATGTTTTATTGTGTTTGTACCACCAACCGCAGAGCAAAGCTCCGGTAACCAGATATTGTAAGCTTTATCCTAGGAGTGAGATGTTACTGTTTGTAATGTGTTACTTTCTTTGGCCTCCTTTTTCTTCCCATGTGGCCGAAAAGAACAAGCTGAACTCATAGAATTCGAGCTATACAGGGTGTAACAGAAAGGTGTAGTCATATTTTAGGGGGTTGTTAGGGACATCATTCTGAGCAACTTTTACTATGAAAACGATTTGATCAGAGCAACTTTAATTTTCACTTCTCTATACAAATCAGCTGACCGCCCGGACCAAAATGTATGGAGCAATGAAAAATAAAGTTGCTCTGATCAAATCGGTTTCATAGTGAAAGTTGCTCAGAACGGTCTCTCTAACAACCCCCTAAAATATGACTACACCTTTCTGTTACACCCTGTATGTATTTTAAAGACTTTACCTATACTACTCGTAAAACAAGTAAGTTTGCCATCATTGCTCAGATGAAGGAGATCACCAGATGAATAAAGCTAGACAGCTAGAATGGGCTGCCTTCGGTAACTGGAAGACGTCGTAAGATCACGAATCCCAAATATGGTTAAACATTCCAGATAAAGTATTTAGTTACATTAATATCTACAATGTCAATACGGTGTCCCAAAGGTACATATAGGATTTGTCATGTACGATCAACCCCCTTATTTTTAATTTCGTAATTTCTTTATTATACTCACATGACAGTAAAAATAGCTTAACATAGAAAAATTTGTACAACGGTGAGCTTATCTCTAATAAGAGATTTCTTCGAGCAAACCATGTTGGGTAGGAGACGGAGATGATAGGTAAGGGGAAGAATTGCGCGTACAATAAAACTATTCTAGTACCTATAATACATAGATATTATTATTACACATTAGCTAACTCAGTGATGATCACTCAATGATGATCCGGAAAAATTAAGAAGCTGTTGGTGTCGTTCAATTATCGTGTAACCAAAGGATATCAAAATAGGTCGGCTAATATTATCCGACTCCCCACTGAGTTAGCGAATAAGGGGGCTGTAACGCGGTTAGCTGGGCCGGTGTGAATATTCAATTAGTACGGCCTACATAGGCCGGCCCAACTAATTGTGTTGCAACTGTACTTGTACTGGGCCCGAATTCTACTGTACACAAGCATACCACAAGCCTGGCACAAGCTTCAATACGACGCATTTGGTATTCTACTAAAACCGGAATCGCAATTCACAAGCGCCAGCCTGACGCCAGCCGTCCGACAGTAGAATACGAAGTAGGCTGGCGCTTGTGAATTGCGATTCCGGTTTTAGTAGAATACCAAATGCGTCGTATTGAAGCTTGTGCCAGGCTTGTGGTATGCTTGTGTACAGTAGAATTCGGGCCCCGGTCACCTGTACCTGCACTTGGGACACATTATACTTAGGTGCCTACAGTTTAAAAAATACGTATTAAAATAAGTATTATGGAATTGCAATATATCCGTCCATTTTGTGGTATTTTAAACCTAGGTTAAGATCATACTTAAAGTTTATATTTATATCAAAGTCATGCATTTTATACAAATCATTGAGCAAAGTTTTTAGAGAATACGTTTTATTATCTAGGTACCTACATTGTTAACTGTTTTCATATATTTGTTAAATTATGAATTAAAGTTAAATAAAGTTTATTGAAAGAAAGAACACAAGTATATTATTTATGAACTCATTTTTATTGGATGCATACGCTAACAAAATAATGTAGTCCACTTATAAACTAGGTTTTATCCTAAACTCTTAAGAAAATATAGGAATATATTTACGACACAGAAATGGTAGAAATATTTAATCAGGCTAATTAATAATTATTGAGATATCACTACAAAATCGCATTCCATCAACAGATGATATTTCAAGTCAATGTAACTAACTCAAGTAGTCTGTAAGATTGACCTTTTATGGCCTACGCACACTGGCACGGCATGGCAAGGGATTTTAAGTTTTTACCAATGGATATTCAAACGTATCCCTATAGAAATAAGACAAATTGATCGGCATTATTTTAAACCATAGAAATTTATGTCTTATTTCTATATCGATACGTTTGAATGTCCATTGGTAAATAGTTGCCATGCCGTTCCGGTCTGTGTAGGCCTTTAGATAGGCTTGCGTCCAAGGTCATCCAATAAATCTAGGAACAAGTCTTAAGTTGAAGCATTATGTACAAAATGGCTTGACATTATCAGAATTGTATAATTCCAGCAGATATATTTTATAAAGTCAATTTTGTGCAAAAAAAAAAGACAGCATTTGACGGCACTTTTACATGACGTCACTCTGTCGTTATTTTATAGAACCACAGGGTGCTCGTCCCATACAAATTATAATTAGTAAAAAAGGGATGGCGTGAGGAGCAAGATTTGTACTTAAAACGCCATGGTTTCAGTTAACATACTTTTAGGTAGCGCTAATCTTAGAATAAATCCTATATATCTTAGCGCCATCTCGTGGTATTTGCAATTTTTCGATGGTGCGGCACCAAGTGATAAATAGCCTCCAACTAAAGAAGCTTCCGTAGCATCTCAGTTTACGCCGGATTCATATTTTGGTTTAGGTGGTCTATCTGTATTGGTATAATATTATAGTATCTGTGATAGAACTCAAAACCTCAGCTCAACAACGTTCCGTTTTGACAGTTCATAAAGAGCATCTATTTTGACTAGCAGGACGCAAGCCTAGTTTCGTCTACGCCTGTGAACGCAAGTTCGATCCTACAGTCTTCCGAGAAAATTTCGGTTGAAGAGTGCCGTTTTAAATAAAAACATCCGCTCGCCGCCTGTTCTTGGGCCCGTGGGTGGAGTAAAAGAACAGACTGTGAGCGGATTGCTTATTGTAATAAACTGTATTTCTATTTAACTCCAGTTTCCGTCAAGTTGGCTGTGGTAGTCTGAAACGCAGTTAGCTGGGCCGGCCTGCATACTTATTGCCCTCTTATTCATAAAACGTGAAAGAGGAAGACATCTTAGGGTTAAGCCAGACGAGCGTAATTTTGTGAGTCGTAAGTCGCAGAATTTCGGACGGGTAATTCGGTTTCATACTAAACTACAACTCATTTTGCGATGCCCGTGTGAACGAAATAGGAGTTTTGTATGAAACCGAATGCAGCAGAAAATACGCGACCGAAATTCTGCGACTCACAAAATTACGCTCGTCTGGCTTCACCCTTATTCATAAAACTTATCAAGCCTTTGATAACTATTATGTGTTTAGTCCCTTTCTCACAAACATATTTCAATGTAAATGAGGAAGACAAACTAATTTTTAACGGCAATTTAGCTATAATAGGTTTATTGGACGTTTATGAATAAGAGCGTTAGTATGTAGACCGGCCCAGCTAAAGGCGTTGAGTTCTGTACACAACTGTAAATTGTTACCAAAAGAATGGGCAAAGCAATAACCAGTAACTAAGCTAGCTTTTGAAACGTAACCTGGCTAAACTGGATACTTAACGGGGATATGGGAATTTAAAGCTAAATCGAACTGTAGAAACCAATTTCGATACTAGATTTGGGTAACAAATCAGTCCGTTACAGTTATTTTAATGAATTGAAAAATACAGCCCAGTACAACAAATTTTTGAAAAGTACACCTGTGAACAAGCAAAGAAAATGGTTCAAACATGTTGTTTGAATAAGCAATCTACATACATATAACTAGTTATTTAAATCACTATGTACCCTTATCTATCACATCCAACCATCACATATATTTTGCTTCCCTTGAAATTACTATTACATTGACTATTTATGGCAAAAAGTAACATTCATCAAACTTTTAGTTGTGACAAACACGACAAATAATATTTATTATAAAACAGCCTCTGCTACCCCGTACGGGGAAAGGCGTGACGCTATGTTAAGTTATAAAACAGTAACCAATTACGATGCTGTTTCTGTGAAACTTGTTGCAACTAGCTATTAGGTACCTAATAATAACTTAAACTAAATTGTTAACCTAAATTAAACAAATACAAACATAAACCTCAAATAAAATAAACATTAATAACCATCTCATTCCATTATTTCTCGCATGGTACTCAATTGTCAACTTTATATGGCAAAGAAGAAAAATACAAAGTCAAAACATTATAATTTTCTGCGTTATGTAGGTACGTCAACCGATAATTAATTTCAGAATTGATTAAGGTCCATTTACACCAAAAACACTAATTGTGATTAGCGCGTTAATCGCAATTAAATTTGACACATTTCATACATTTTGACAGCTGCTAAATAGAATTTAAGTTTTTGGTGCAAATGGCTACTTACCTGACATTTGTAAATGATAACATATTTCGTGGCTAAATCAATGATGTTAAGATAAAACCAGAAATCATTTTGATGTTATATAAACGAAGACTACTGCTATTTCGAATCGAGCAGTAAAAAATCTACAATATCGATACGAAAATCTATTTTCTTTTACATCTATTACCTACATATTTATGTAATCTATACTTACTAAATAGAGCTACGTAAGATCAAAATAATGAATAATATAAAACACGAACCAAATATGCAAAAATAAAGTTTTAAATAAATAATTGTAAGTACGAAACTAAAATTTTGCATTTTATAAATAAAGTTAATGTTCACAAACGTTAACAAATTAAGTAAATAAATTAACAATTCCATCTCAACAAACACTCTATTCAGAAATCTATTACCAAAGGAAATTTATAAAGGAAGACACATTTTGACGGAAGTGACACTTTTAACGTATATTTAACTGGTTTGCCTTTTTCACAGTTCTAGGGACATCTCTTGACCAGAGATTACTTGATGATTATCTGTGCGTTCCCGCCTGCCTGTTTTTCTAGCCCACTATTTTGTGTCTTTATGTATTTTTATACTTACTTATAAAAAAAATGTCAAAGACATTTTTAGTACTTCCTTGGGTCCATTTTTGTATTCTGGCATTGCTATGAAAAATATTGGCCTCGCATTCTTAATTGAAACTATTTGGAATGTGACAAAACAAGATTAAGTTTTTATGGTTACAAAACCAAGCTCTGGTTCCTTCTCTACATATCACAGTTATGGTAAAAAATGCATTTATCTAGTATCGAAGAAATCAGTATTTACAACTGCAATGATTGTTTTTTTTTCGTATTCTCTACTTTCGTATTTATGTTTGTGACCCCAAAAATAGCACAACTCCGTAATTATTTTTGAGCATGATTATTTGGCTTTTACTCTCATCTACCATTGTACTTTATATGTACCTAAATCCTTCGTAACAAATAGTATCAAATAACTAATATTGTGATAATTGTAGGTAACTCAAATAAAATACATTACAATATACATTAAGTATTGTTACATTTATGCCTGAAAGCCTAATCGTATGATTAATTAGTTAATGCTTATCAATAAAGTACCTACATTTCGCATATATTTCCATACCATCCATTCTATGGACCTACCAAATGCTATGTATTCTTTCAACAATCTCTAAAATACTCTTTCAGAGGTGTGATTCCGAATGCGGCGGCACCGAAAATGTCGCTTCTTATAGCTCCTCTACCCAATGTGCCATGATTGCACACAGGACAGAGCTATAAAGCTAACTCTGTGCCGTTCTGCGTGCCTGCAATCGCCTATGATGCCCATGGTGTAGTGGGGCATTTAGTTTTAGAATACGGCCTCATTACTGGTTGTATTTCTGAGATGGCGTCGGCTGATGGCGCATTGTTCGGATACACGGTCCGACGACATGCGACGGGCGGTATAGCGTACAAATTGTTAGTTATTCTGAGGTATAACTGCCGCCGCCCTCGAAATAACACCTTCACTCAAACAACGAATTGCCTAATAAAATACCACCTCTAATACTTTTACTTTTAATAATGTCACAAATTCATGATGGAATACCAACCCTGGTATGGATAGGATGCTTAAAAATACCTTTTGAGATACATTTGACATCAAGACTACAGTGTATGTACTAGGGATTAACTAGAGACCTCACCAATATCGTAGACTGCTGATTCCCTCTGCAAAACTCTTTCAGAACATTGCCTGCACCCCTGTGCCCTCCTTTTCGAAAATCCTTTACGACCACATATGGGACTATCAAAAGTCGACTTTAAAAAGTGGGGTGTAGGGTGTTCCCCTCTTATAAACCACCAATATGCTTCCAGAGGAGTAAAACAGTTGCCCCCCGTTTTTTTGTTAGGAAGCCGAAGGTAGGTATTGCTCCCCTAGAAGCTGTCGCGGTCCTCTCCAGGGAAGTGCAGGAGGTTGTCCCCCCCGCAGCTGGGTGTGGGCGAGGCGGAGGGGTCGAGGGAGGCGCGGGAGGCGGAGCTTAAGCTACTGGAACTCAGCTCTTCGGTCTCCGCGTCGTAGCGCGATGACGAGGCCGCTGGAAAGATGATGATGTAATGGGAGTGTGCGTATGGTTGGATGTTACGTTAGTAATAGTTTATTGCAAAGTCACAAAATTTCACTAGGTGGTAGAACAAAGAAAGAAGAAGGAAAGGAAGAAGGTACGTTTTGTTCTGGGAGAAATTTTGACGTTTTCCGATGTATCGTACTTATTGGACTTACTAAAAATTATATCTGTACCTTAAAGGTAGACAATAGTAAGTACACTTATAGAGGTAGATAGTAAGTCCACTAGAGGTAGGCTCAGGTACAGAAATGAAATTCTCAAAAAGTGGCCTTACTATTGTCTACTTCTAAGATAGATATTTACTGTCCTTAAGTCGAGAGAATAATAAACAAATAACCTGTTCTGCACAAAACGAACAAAACTTAAACAAATTAAAGTTTTCTGTGTTTGTGAATATTCCTGTGCAGCTCACTGCTACACGTAACATATGCTGAGTTCAAACCATTTTGACATTTAAACCTTAACCATAAACTGTGTACTATTTTTTTTTTTTTAATTATTATCCCTGTGTTTATTTGTCAAATAAATATATTTCTTTCTTTCTTCTTTCCTTCCTTTTCTTGTTAGTGTTGGTGTAATTAAACTGCAGAAGTGGTTTTTGTATTTTTGAATTTTTATTTCTATTTATCTGAAATTTTAAACACTCCATAACATTAACAACAAAATCATACTGAGACAAAGGCAGCCAAACTACGATTTGATAAACTTACGACCATGTATAATTTTAGACAATATTCTATTACTAGTAATCCTTCAGTAAATCGCTTATGTAGATAATAATCTTCGAGAACAGAAGCTATGCAAAAATGATTGATTACATTTACTTTCAAAATATTATGGTTTCAAATTCCCTTCTGGTGACACCCGAATCTAAATTACAACAGCAAAGTTACATTAACTACTCTGTTTCCTCTTTAGGTTGTTACTGGAACCTAGTTCAAATTATTTTGATAGAAATAAACAAAGTTTTACATGATAATTCCATAACACTATAAAATTTGAACACAATGCTCTAATGAGCTGTATATAATACTTTTTCGAATTGTGCATTATAAATATTATAATAAACCTATTACAAACCCACAAAAAACAATGATTCACTTATTTTGTTTCTATTTTCATAAAATCAAAATTATATTATGTTGTTAATATTATTTTTGTAGCATGACCACAAAATCTTGAGTGAGTTGCAAAATATTCAATAGGACTTAATGTTATACCTATTTTTATGTAACTTATAAGGATTATGCAGAATTTCTCCGCGCTAATAGGTATTTTATGCTACTGTCAATAAATATTTCTTGTCATGGTTTAACATATTAAGACTAAGCAATACAAAAACAGTTAATACTCGAAAAACATAGAAAAGGAGCGAAATAAATTAAAAAGAAAGTATAAAACAATATTTTTGTACAAATGATAGACAGCCCTCAAATCAGAATTAAGGTATTAGATACCACCGATATTGACTAAGTCATCGATATTTAAAACATAATTGAAAATTATATTAAATTAAGTTTAAACTGGAGGGCTTCCAAAGGCGTCAAGTTTAATTTGCGTTAAACTTAAATAAAATGTTTGTAGACAAACTCATTTATTTATTTATACAAATAGCAAAATATTTTCAGCCTGGAATAAAAAGGGGGGCGCTTTATTATTATTGCAAACTTTATATTGCATATAAAATTTAAAAATAAACTACACTTAGCTGCACATAGCCTTATTAGCTCGGACGTACGCATCTGTATCTATAGCTAAACATACATATAGCCAGAAAGGCGTACCATTTTTGCTGTAAGCTACTATTTTAATATGGAGATAAAATATATTTCGGTAGGTACAATAACTATTGTTTTGGATTATTGTATCTTAGTAAATATTCTTTTAAGTTTGTGCGAATGTGCATATTCGTACTACGTACTGCGTACGTCCTCACTAAATATGTATCTAAAACGAAACATTCGAATCATAATAATGACCTCTATAGCTGAGACAAATATAGAGATTCTATATTTAGATTATAATTTAGAGAATTCATTAATTATTATGAATAGTCATAACATAAATGATAGAGCACGGGTCATGAGGTAATCCCAAGTTATACTGGCTTTCTCTTCGTCAGTATAGTAAACACCATTTTCACTTTTTCCTATTGAAATAATTACCATAAGTCGTCCTCATTAACATATTTCCACTGCGTAAATATAGAAACTAAATAAATATGAGTACTAAATAAAAGAGCACTGTTAAATCATATGTGATAAGTTAGTCAGAGCGTCATATTGAAGATAATGGATAACATAAATGTCAGGAGATCCTAACAAATAGTTTCATCCGTAACTAAAGTGAATGTCATAAAATAAGGAGAATATTTTTTGTCATTTTATTATTATTATTTTTTTTATTAATATTTTTTCGATATGACCATCTTTCATTTCTCTAAAGCAATAAAGCGAATCGCCTTATTGCATAGAAATTACAAGTTTTAGGTTTCAAGATAGATATTCTGATAGCCGTTATACATTTACTAATATATTTTTTATTTTTTTGTCTTTTTCCTATTACATAATCCTTTTCAAAACCACTTAACTAAAATACTCGTAGTAGCAGCAGATTGTAATTATGATGCAATATTGCTAGAGTAGAAATTGAAGCTAATTGATGAACACATTGGGCATTATTTCTTCTTTCTGCGGGACTTCTTAGATTTCGCAGATGCCTTGGAAGGCTGGGGTGTGCTGGAGTTCCCGCCAGCTTTCTTATCATCTTTGTCGCTATCTGTAGAAAGAACCGGCGAAGTATTATCGTCATCGGACGACTTTTCCATCAGACTTTCCCTTTCTTCTTGCTTATCCTCAGTCATTTTTATATTCACCTCTTGGCTCGTAATCTTGTCACTTTGTATAACACTAAAGCCTTTTTCTCTCTTTATAGGCACTTTCTCCAAGTCAACCAAATTGAATGTACTCGACTCGATCACTCTGTTCGTTGTCTCTTTTATTGAAGACAGAATGTCGTCAATGTTGATTTTGCAAATTGGACTCGTGATTTTAGTATCGTTGGATTCCAGAAGGCTGTCTCTCATAACTTTTAGATTGAAATCGTCCATGCCAAAGTTGAGTGGTTCTAACGGAGGCAACTCATGTCGTCTGTGATGTTCTTCAACAAAATTCAGCTCAGATGGAGTACCGCATTCAGCAACCATAATATCAGTTCTTTTGTAAAGCTCGTATAACTTGTCCTGCAACGATACATCACTGCATCTCTTCTTTACTTCTACAACCTCAGTTTCAGAGACTTCGACTGACATTTCAACCGCCTCTGTAGCTTTCGGGGTTCCCTTCGATGCTGCAATCGAACTCCATGATTTTATGGGCTTCGAAACAATGGGATCAGGTGTTTCTCTTGTGATTTCCACAGGTTGAGGGGACTTTTTACGGTTTAGGCTGGTTTTTGTTGTAATTTGTATTTCGGGAAATTCTTCTGCAGTTGAATCGATCACAATAAGGTTCTTACGGTCTACTTGAGCAGGAGGCTTGTCTGCGAGCTTCCTCTTGCTGTCTAAATATGGTGATAAAGATTTACATTTCTTTGCTTTGGGCGCAGGAACCTCTCTCTCGAAGAAAGACGAGGTTTCACTGGTGGTTCCAGCAGGATGTGACCAATCGTCGTAAAACTGATCAGCCGGAGCGGCAAATAGGTCTTTTCCCCTGGACCAAGGATTAGAATCAATCAGCACTTCAATATCATCGTCATAATGTTTAGCTGGTTTAGATTTCCTAACAGGAGAAATAGTGCGTTGTCGGGGTAAAATATCAAATGTATTTTCCATTTTATCGTCTTTCAATTCAACTGTTCGTTCAGGTGTCACGCTTTTGGGAGAGCGTGTCTTCTTCTTGTATTGTTTTGGGGGCTCTAAATCATCATATGTAGTTTCAATGGAGACTAAATCACCGGAAGAAACTTGCGATTTATCGTCGATTGTGTGTATTTCTACAAAACTATCATCTTCGGAACCTTTAGATGCCACTTCGTCTAGAGTTTTTTTATTCTTGCGGCTTTTCTTAGACTTCTTAGATTCTTCATAAGCCTTTTCGACATGTGGGGATGGAATAACATTTACTGTTTGCGATTTCTCCGTTTCGTTCAGGAGTAAATCCCAAGCTTGTTCCTCGGTTTTTACGTCATCATGATCACGTGAAGCTTTTTCTCTAGATTGCAATTTGATTGTTACTACTACCGATTGGTCATCTTTTTGTTCTTTTATCGATTCCTTAGTTTTTTCCTCTGGTTTAGATATTTCTCTGGGGTTGTTTTGCTTGGTTTCGTCTTTAACTAGTTCTTTTAATTGTTTAGCTTCTTTATTTTCTGTGGACAGTTTCATTGCTTTTGTTTCAAAAGGTTTTTTAGTTTCTTCAATTTCAGTATGTTTAATTTTATCTGCATGTTTTTTTGATTCTTTTCTCTCTTGTTTAGGTTCTTTAATTTGAGTGTTTTGTTTAGGTTCTTTTATTGGAGTGGACAGTTTAGATTCTTTGTTTTCAGAGGTTTGTTTATGATCCTTAATTTCTATGGTCTTTTTAGGTTCTTTGCTTAGATTGGATTGTTTAGGTTCTTTCATTTCTGTGCTCTGTTTAGATTCATTGACCTCTCTGCTCTTTTTAGGGTCTTCAGTTTCTGCACTCTGTTTAGATTCTTTCATTTCCAGAGTTTGCTTTGATTCTTTCATTTCTGTACTTCGTTTAGATTCCACATACTGCTTGGTTTCTTTTGTACGTTTTTCTTTATTTTCTTCATCAACAGGCTCGGCTATCTTGTCGTTCTTCTTTTGATTAGTAGGTTTTACATCATCGTCGACTCTTTCAATCGATTTGGTCTGTTTGACGTCATCCTTTGCTACCTCGATTTGTTTAATTTCACTCTTTACCTCCTTCGGCTCCTCAAATTCACTCTCAACCTCATTAAGCTCATTATTTTTAGTACTCTTATCGATAATACGATCACACTCTCTATCAACTAACTTTGGGGTGGGAGATTTATTAACTCTAGCGGCCGGCTGAATATCATCCGGCCGATTCGATTTTGGCAGTGATTCGGCGTGCTGCGATGTTTCACACTCTCGATGTCCATCGGGGTCGGTGAGCGCGGCGGGGATGACGCGGTGGTCGGCGAGCGGGCGCGGGTCGCGCTCGGGGGTGAGGTCGGTGGGGCTGAGGCTCTGCGCTGGGATGGTGGTGTCACGCGGCAGAGGGCGCACGGGCAGCTCTAGCTGGGCGGCCAGGGCGGCGGGCGCGCGGACCACGGGCCGGAAGCGCGCCTCGTCAGCGTTGCTGTGCGTGTAGAGGTCGGCGTCATCAGGCTCGGGCGCGCCGCCGCACGCCGGCACCACCACGGTACCCAGCTGGTCCACCGCGCGCGACACGCCGGCTCCACGCCACGCCGCCGGCGCCGCCGCCGCCGGACACCCTATACCGGACACACCAAAGGCAACCTCATTACTAACACGGTTCAGTACAGAGGAGATTTAGAAAAAAGCATTGTTTAGGCCGAAATTTGATTGTGATTAGTAATGTGACGGATGCCTTTGGCTCTCGAGTATTGGGTCCGGCGTCGGATGTTCGCTCGCCAATTTAAATGCTTTCTTCGTTACTCCTCCGAACGGTTATAGCACATAAGTGCTTGGATGGACTTGCATCTTGCTCGTGGCTCGACATGTTTAGTGAAAGCGCGATGAGTGTAGCAGGTGACACGTGGCACTCGCGAGTAAAAGTATCGAAACTTTTACGAGTTTGTTTGCGGGTGTTAAGTTTGTATGTTAATTAGCAACCGACGATGATAAATTATAGGTTCTTTTACTACGGTTGTAATCATAGATAGCGAAGAACAGTGTTAGAATGGTGAAAGCATTGAATTAACTTGTGGCGTAAATTGAGCAAAGTGAATTGTGACAAAAAGCAAATTAACGCAAAATATAATATTTTTGAAATCGGTAAGTATTGATGTCCTTTGCCGATTACGTAGCACGAAGATCGATAAAACAGGCGTCAAAGATAACTTGAGATCTCTGCACATATTAGTCAAACATACACAAGTATACCCAATCAATATGGTAATTAATTGCAGCGACATCTAAACGGCATTCACTTTATCAGACGGGAAAACACATCTTCAAACTAACGAAAAAACTTCGATCAAATTACTAATCTCGTTGTAAATTGGTAACCAATGAATTGCTGGAAGAAATCTCTTATTAGTGCTAAGCTAGCCTTTGTACATTTATACACATCAGCTGATCCACTCAGGCCAAAATGTACTGGGAAGTGAAAAATTCTGATCAAATCGGTTTCATAATGAAAGTTGCTCAGAATGATGTCCATAACAAAGCAGTTTCTAATTTTACGTTAATTAATTTACACGTTGTATATTTAAGCTCCACCAACCCGCACTGAGCCAGCGTGGTGGAGTATGGCTCAATCTTACTCGGATCCGAGTAAAGGCCTGTGCCCCTCGGTGGGGACATTAATGGGCTACATTTACTTTATATTTAAGCTTTCCTCCCAAATTGGTCCCATACATTCGCTATTCAGATCTAGGTACTAGAAACACGACAATGCTCATGTACATACCGTGCTCCTCCTTCATGGCCTCGGCCAGGTCCTCCCTGAGCTGGACGTCGCAGACGGGCGGCGGCCGGCCCTCCGACAACAGCGACTTGCGACGGTAGCTGTCCGATGGCGACTGCTCGAGGGAGCCTGGGGTGAAAGAAATATGGTTAAACTAGCTTAATCACGTTATCAGACGTCACTTAACGTACTGTTTCTATTGGAAACTAAATATTATTTCTCTAATATGTAGGGTTCCGTACCATAAGGCAAAAAAGGAACCCTAATAGGCTCAATTCGTTGGTCGTCCGTCCGTTCTGTCTGTTTGTCAAGACCCCATTTCTCAGGAACGCGAAAGTTGAAGTGGCCAAAACAAATGCCAAATAGAATCAGACACCCATCCACCCCGTGTTGGCCAGACGTTGCTACCCGCACGATCGTCTTGCGCGATGTAGGTTCCATGCATTTTTCGTTTCCACACACTAGCGCAATCTGTTGTCGCACGCTGGTACTTCTATCTACTCACTAGCCGATCCGAGTCGATGAGCACGGGCTCGATGGATCGAACTCCGGGCATGTTTCATGCATTTATCAACTCAACCCACTAGCGCCATCTGTTGGCGCACGCCGGTACTTCTATCTACTCACTAGCAGATCCCGAGTCGATGAGCACGGGCACGATAGGTCGAACTCCGGGCATGTTGACGGGGTTGGAACGGGCGACGCTGCTCGCCACGCTGGTCTCGATCTCGACCGTCTCTGCCTCGGATAGCGATGAGTTTGACCTGCGGAGAGATTGTAACCTAAATTGTCGGGAAATAATGAAAATGGTTTTGTTTGGGCTGTGGAGAGTTGATGTCTTCTGGCTCTGACTCCATCGTCGGATCAGCTTGATGGTATCATTATTATTGTATCGTCTACAGTGTAGACTCTACACTACAGAATCACAAATGTTGTTATTACGGGTCATTCTAAAGGTGATCCAAGGCATCATGGGAAAACCTTCATATTTTCAAAGCAACAGGCTATCCCGTGTGACTCAAAATTATATATTGAATAACTGGCAGAACCTGTGCTTCCGCCTGTCCGTATGGAAACTTTAGGGCCTTGTCGAGAGTGAACGCGCCCTGACTGGTGCCTTTCGAAGCGAGCGTCACTGCGTCTGCTGCGAAGGGACATCATTCGAGTAGGTAGTAGTTACCTTACTTAGTTGCCGCTGAACTTACGCCCGACCGGAGTTACACTGTACGCTATAACGCAACGTAATTTCGGCATTATGTGTCGTCAGTAAGTCAAATAGCATTGCAGGCGTAATCATGCCGAACTTCGGTCGCGTAACTACGGCATAGTGTGTTTAGACACTAAGTGCGACGTAACCCAAAGTAACCCATAAAAAACAGATGGCGTGAGGAGTAATATTTGTACTTTAAACGCCATGGTTTCAGTTAACATACTTCTAGGTGGCGCTAATCTTAGAAAAAATCCTATATATCTTAGCGCTATGTCACGGTATTTGAAATTTTTTGATGGCGCTGCAACAAGCGATAATGAACTCGAACTCGAACTAAAGAAGCTTCCGTAGCATCTCAGTTTACGCCGGTGTCATATTTTGTTCTAGGTGGTCTATCTGTATTAGTATAATATTATAGTATCTGTGGACGTACCCCGTGCTCGTGTAGGTCTTGAAGACGAACTGCGGGCCCATCCACAGGCGGCGGTGCGGGCCCGCGTGCGTCACTATCTCCACCTGCGACAGCCAGCGCTCCTCCTCGCTTGCGCACGCGTCGGTGAAGTTCTGTTGGGACGCGACGCATTGTTATACGCTCAATACATTTAGCGACACACAACGCAAGCAAACAAGGGATTTTTGAATTCCTATAGAATTCGAACTGCGTCAAACATAACTGCGCTTCTTTCAACAACAAATATAAGCAATATCAGATCCATAGGAAGACATAAACATCGATCAAAATATGTTGCGCGATGTTAAACCGGTCTCTGCTGCTGCAGGCAGGGAGTCGCGACGAGAGAGTGCGACCTTGCCGTGGTGCTAAAGCTGCCCCTGCGCTTGGCATACGGTTGCAGAAAGTAACACTAGATGTCGCAACCTTGCCGTAGTGCTAAACCTGCCCCTGCGTTCGTTATGTTACGGTTGCAGGAAATAACACTAGATGTCGTTACCTTGCCGTGGTGCTGCAGCAGTGGGTTGGACGACGGCAGTGGCGCGGGCAGGTCGCCTGCGTTAGCAGTGCGTTGCAGGCTCCACTGCGCCACCGGCTCCACCTCTAATTCTATTGGGGACTCGTCGCTGATCTTCTCTTTTGGCACATCTGGAAGAGAAAAGACTCTAGATGTAGAGTATTGTAGAGAATCTTGACATCAATAATTGAAACAAAAAGTAAAACTTAAAAAAAACGACATCCACAAACCCTATTTGATTAGAATTGAGTTTAATACAATCTGTAACCCCCTATTCCCCCCCCCCCCCTCTTGGGGAATTAATTGCGTCAAATCCCATCTTAGAGCTACCCTACGCTACATAAGGCACCCCTGTAGCCCTGTACAAAGTTTCATGGCTCCAGGTCCACCGGTTTAGGCTATGCGTTGCCCGTCAGCCACGCATAGTGGATTGTATTTGTACCTAGTATTGAGCAGTCTTGGTGGCCATTATGTGGTCTTCATCAGCAGTTTCGCATCACAATATTATTCTTACCATGAGTAAATGCACGAGTTATTATGAAAAACACAAAAAACACTATAGGTCTGCCCATAATACATATTTGAAGAGTTCCCTCGATTTCTCCAGGATCCCATCATCAGATCCTGACCTTGGTGCCAATGGGACCAATTGGAAGCTAAACACTTTCAAACAAAAAAATAATTTTCCAAATCGGTCCATCCGTCTAGGCGTAATCGTGTACGGTTGCCTGCGTCTAAAAGTATACGGGCGGTCATATTAACGAGTGAATCCCGCTCATACTGCTTGTATTATTTTAGGTGCAGGCGACCGTACACACATTAAAAAACCCGACGAATTGTAAACCACCTCCTTTTGTGAAGTCGGTTATAAAAGGTTGGCGCACGGCTGGAAACAGTGGATTCTTCTGGTATGCTTGTGTGGGTCAGGGTGTACGCCCGTGTGTTTGTGTGAGCTCAGGGACTCGCGAGGGACTCGTCTGTCTGCGCGTGTCTGTCTGGGTGCACTCACTGCCGGTGGGTCGCGGGTGCAGCAGCGCGTGCAGCAGGTGCCCGCTGCAGCTGACGCGGTAGAGCGCGAGGTGCGCGGGGCGCGGCGCGAGGGAGGGGGCCGCGGGCCCGAACCGCGCGCGGGCCAGCAGCGGCGCGGGGCACGGCTCCTCCGAGAGGGAGGAGAGGCGCTGGCGACCTGT